>OX451741.1:941618506-942818506 GCA_948472305.1 Vicia faba | reverse complement strand
TTCTTCAGCAACTTTCTCATTCCTTGTTGTGACAATATTAACATTCTCATGATTTTTCTGATTTTCTTGTGCTCGCACCGCTACCTGTTGTGAAATCTATCCCATTTGAACTTCCAAATTTTTTATTGCAGTTATGGTATTCCTTTAATTACTCCTTGTCTCTTCTTAAAATTGAGAGGTGTGGGCAGCCATCTTTTCAATAGCCATCTCCCATTATGATTTTTGTGGAGCTTGTTGCTGCTGATCTTTCCAAGAGAAGTTAGAATGATTCTTCCGCCTAGGATTATAGGTGTTAGAATACAAATTATTCTGCTTCAAAAATATAGAAATATAGTTTCCCCGTCCTGTTTCTGAAGTTAATCTTTGCTCGGTCGTATAGATAGTTTCTCCGTCCTGTTTCGGGAGTTAATCTTCGACCTAATCATGTAGATACTCGCCTCGTCCTGTTTCGGGAATTGATCTATAATTTGATTTCATAGATAGTTGCCCTGTCTTGTTTCAGGAATTAATCTTTGTCTGGTCATCCAAATAGTTGCCTCGTCTTGTTTTGGTAATTAACCTGGGACCTGCTTTTTGTTGGCCGTAGAGATAGTTTCCCCGTCTTGTTTCGGGAATTAATCTCTGACCTGGTCACATAAATAGTTGCCCTGTCTTGTTTTTGGAATTAATCTTGGACCTGTTTCAGAATTGTTGATGATATTCGTCTGTTTGTAGATTTTACCTGAAAAGATAAAGAGTTAGCTGTATGCAATGTCATGATGTATGAAATGCATTGCTTAATGATGTTCTCAAAGTAAATGATAGTGTTCTATATGCATTTCTTATGCATATGCTATAACATGTATGAATGTGAGATGTCATTGAAACGTATTGGTAGCTCCGTATAATGTTTCCGATCGAGGAAAATAAATCCCTGACTGTTGCTGGGGATGAAGAATATGTGTAATCCTTAATCTTTGCTTAGAACATTTTTGCTGGGAATTCCTGCTTTCTTGTTTGAGGGAACTTCGTTGTGGAATGTGATTCCTGCTTGGGGAGAAAAGTTCAAGAACATTGGTTGTTCACCACTCTACTGGGGGGTTTAATTATTATATACCCTGAATGGGGATAAAAGAGATGGATAACCTTTCGAGGTGCTGCCAGACCGAGTTTTCGATATGGATGTTATTTCGTCTAGGAAGGATAAGGTTAAATGATATCTGGTCCAGTTTCAGATTTCGTAGCAACTCTTTAGGGATAGTGGTCTGGACTTCCCTTTACTGGAGAAAGGAATTTTGCCGGTGATTTGCAATAGTCAGAGGGATAGACTCAAGCTGGGGTGACTACATTTTGTTGGGGAAATAAACCCTGTTGGAGAAATAAACTCTCCTGGAGAAACACTCTACTAAGGAAATAAACTTGCTGGAGGAATATCTTCTGCTGAGGAATGGAACCTTGCTAGAGAAGAGAATTCTGTAGGGTTTTCTGTACAGTGTTGGAGAAATAAACTCAGTCGAGGAAGAGAATTTCTGTGAACTGTGCTGGTGACATACTCTCTGACGAGGATTGGGACTCCGTAGGTTGGCGACATTGCCATGGGAAAGATCATATTCCTTTGTCTGCTAGAGGGATCTGTTGGTGAGTATGATTAGGATATTTCAGACTTGTAAGGAATGTGTCGAGTTTGTGAAGATGACTCCGCTGGGGATAATCTTATGGGAACTACTCTATGGGGATTCGTGGACGACTTGAACGTTATCCCATCTCCTGGAGCCTTGAGTAAATAATTATTCCTGTTTTTATGCATATATTTGTTAACAGTAATCATATTCATATGCATATGTTCATTCAATTTAGTCATTGGATGTTTTTTCAAACAAAACAGAAAAAGTAAAACAAAGTTTGGATTTTGAAATTGTGTTTATATTGATAGTTTTCCCATAAACAGGCGATTGTTGTGCAAAGAGACAGAAGTCCTAGTAAGAGGAAATTGTCGTGAAAAATGAAGAGAGTACAAAGTGAAAATAAAATATATAGCTATGTGTAAATGATCTCGTGAGATTTCAACTCTGTTATTGCCTCTATGTCCTCCAACATCTCATTCCTCGTTGTCAGAAGAAGTTGATTGAATTGATCTACACCATTCGAACATGACGTTGGTAATAAAGCTGACTGTAAGTGATCCAACGGGACATAGTCGTACACTTTAATCCCTAAATTTTTTCTGGACCACCCTTTCGGGTTTTCAATCCACTAGGGTACCCTTTTTTGCCCAAGATGCCTTTTCAGGTTTTCGATTTGCCAGGTGTACAGTCTTTTGCATATATATCCCTGATTTTTGCCCGAACCCTTTTGGTTCGCCAGGATGCCCTTATTTTTGCCTAGGCCGGTCAACCTAGCGGGTTGTTTTTTATGCGTAGTATCTTTTGACTATGTTTGCGTTTACAGGGTACGAAAAATCTTCACCGTCCATGGTGGTAAGCATCATAGCGCCGCCCGAAAATTTCTTCTTGATTACAAATGGCCCTTCGTAAGTAGGAGTCCATTCACCCCTGGGATCACCTTGCGGTAGGATGATGTGCTTTATTACCAAGTCACCATCCTGATATACCTGATTCTTGATCTTCTTATTGAAGGCTTTGATCACACGCTTCTGATACATCTGACCATGATAAACAGCCGCAAGCCTCTTCTTGTAAATAAAATCAGCTGGTCCAGCCTAGTCTAAATCCATTTGTCTTCGTCTAAATCCACATCTTTCATAATTCTCAGGGAAGGAATATGAACTTCGACAGGTAGGACAACTTCCATACCGTAAACTAGAGAGAACGAGGTTGCCCCAATTGATGTTCATGCTGAAGTGCGATAGCCATGAAGAGAAAATGGTAAGATCTCGTGCCAATCATTATACATCACCGTCATCTTCTTTATAATCTTATTAATATTCTTATTGGCGGCTTCCACTGCACCATTCATCTTTGGTCGATACAAAGAAGAATTGTGGTGCTTGATCTTGAACTGCATACAGAGTTATGTGATCATAGTGTTATTGAGATTTGTACCATTATTTGTGATAATATTTTCTGGGATTCCATACCGGTGAATAAGGTTATGCTTAATGAAATGGACAACAACATTCTTAGTAATAGAGGCAAACGAGGCCGCTTCAACCCATTTCGTGAAGTAATCAATGGCGACGAGGACAAAGCGATTTCCGTTGGAGGAAGTAGGCTTGATTTCTCCAATCATATCAATGCCCCACAATGCGAATGGCCAAGGAGCAGTCAAGACATTCAGAGGTACTGGAGGCATATGTACTTTTTCTGTGTAAATCTGGCACTTGTGACAAGTTCTTGAGTGGTGATGGCAGTCGGTCTCCATAGTCGACCAATAGTAACCCGCTCTCAGAATATTCTTAGCCATAGTATGTCCACTAGAATGAGTACCAAAAATACCTTCGTGCATATCTTCCATAATCTTCTTCACCTCTTTCTTGTCCATACAATAAAGTAGAGTCGAATTATGGTTGCGCCGGTACAAAATACCGTTACTCAAAAAGAACTTAGCAGAGAACCTCCGTAGGAATTTCTTGTCATTGATAAATGCTTCCTCAGGGTACTCTTGAGCCTCTAGATATCTCTTCACTTCATAAAACCAAGGTCTTTCTTCCATTCCATCAGTGTCGACCTCGTAGAAATGTGTTGGTTCGTCTAGCCTCTCAATGGTAATTCGAAGAGCCTCATTGTCCCATTTAACCTTGAACATGGACGACATGGTAGCTAACACATCTGTATACTGATTCTCTTCTCGTGGGATGTGCTCAAAAATAATTTCCTCCAAGTACGGGATCAAGGTAAGCACATTCTTTCTATAAAGAATGAGGTTCAGATGCTTCATATCCCATTCTCCTTTAATCTGGATGATCATCAGGGTTGAGTCCCCATATACACTCAAGGACTTGATCCTCAGGTCAATGGCAGCTTTAATACCCATGATGCACGCTTCATATTCAGCCATGTTGTTGGTACAGTCAAAGCATAATCTGGCGGTAAAGGGTGTATGGAAACCCTAAGGAGAGATAATTATAACACCAATTTCTTTGCCAAGTTCGTTAGAAGCTCCTTCGAAAACCATAGTCCATCGGGATCCTGGCTCAGATCCTTCATGCGGTCTAGGTTCTTCATAGTCCCTAACATGCATGATGTTCTCGTACGAGAACTCAAAATTCATAGACTGATAGTTGTCTACGGCTTGATGAGCCAAATGATCTGCTAGTACACTTCCTTTGATTGATTTCTTAGTGGTGTACTGAACGTCGTATTCTGTCAAGACCATTTTCCATCGGGCTATTCTTCCGGAGAGAGCTGGCTTATTGAATATGTATTTGATGGGATCCATTTTAGAGATTAATAGAGTAGTATGAGTCAACATATACTGTCTTAGTCGATGAGCAGCCCATGCCAAAGTGCAATAAGTTTTCTAGAGCAGTGAGTATCTTGTTTCAAAGTCGGTAAACTTTTTGCTAAGGTAGTATATTGCATGCTCTTTTCAACTAGACTCGTCATGCTGGCCCAGTACATACCCCATTGAATTATCTCACACTGTTAGGTACATGATTAGAGGTCTTCCTTAACCTGGTGGCATCAAAATCATAGGTTCTTGTAGGTACTCCTTAATTTTGTCAAAAGCTTCTTGACAATCTTCGTTCCATTTTATTACCTAATCCTTCTTCAACAACTTAAAGATCGGCTCACAAGTAGTGGTCAAGTGAGAAATGAATCGGGCAATATAATTAACTCGTCCCAAGAAACCTCTGACTTCCTTCTCAGCATGGGGAGTGGTAATTTCTTGAATAACTTTGACTTTAGTGGGGTCAACCTCAATACCTTTACCGCTGACAACAAAACCTAGGAGCTTACTGGATCTCACCTCCAAGGTGCACTTGTTCGGATTCAATCTCAACTTGTACTTTTTTAGTCTCTCAAACAGCTTATGTAGATGGTTAAGATTCTCTTCTTCATTCTGAGATCTGGCTATCATATCATCGACGTAGAGCTCTGTCTCGTGATGAATCATGTTATGGAAAAAAACTACCATATCATGATGATACGTTACGCCAGTGTTCTTCAACCTGAAAGGCATCACTTTGTAGCCGAAAGTGCCCCACTGTTTGACAAAGGTAGTTTTCTCCATGTCTTTGGGTTCCATATTGATCTGATTATATCCTGGGAAACCATCCATGAATAAGAATACCTTGTGTTGAGTGGTTTTTTCGACCAAAACATCAATATATGGAAGTGAGAAGTCATCTTTAGGACTCGCCCTGTTCAGATCCCTGTAGTCTACATACATACGTACCTTGCCTTATTTCTTTGGTATCAGAACAACATTTACAACCCATTGAGGATAAGATGTCACATCTAAGAAAACTGTGTAGAATTGCTTCATAACTCCGGTCTTGATCTTCTCTGACATCTCGGGATGCATGCGATGAACCTTCTGTTTTATCGGAGCACAACCCTCTTTCATCGTCAGACGGTGAACCACAATATCAGTATCGAGCCCTGGCATGTCTCTGTATGACCAAGAAAATATCCCAGCATATTCATGCAACATCTATATTAACATGTTCTTGACATTGTCCTCTAAATTGGCGCCTATCTTGACTTTTTTCCTGTCTGTTTCAGAACCCAAGTTTACAACTTCAATTGGCTCTTCATGTAGTTGAATAGCCCTTTCCTCTTGCACTAATAGTCTGAAAAGCTCTCTCGGTATTTCACAATCTTCCTCGCC
Source organism: Vicia faba (assembly GCA_948472305.1). Lineage (NCBI taxonomy): Eukaryota > Viridiplantae > Streptophyta > Magnoliopsida > Fabales > Fabaceae > Vicia > Vicia faba. The sequence continues at coordinate 942,812,734 of OX451741.1, read as the reverse complement.
TTCTTCCTCGGCTTGTTAGATCGGATTTTCAAAGTCATAAGTGGCAATAACAAAGTTGTTATCACTTGGATCCAGAGTGGATGTGGATATGCAATTTATTGTGTGGGTGTGTGTAAGAACACATAGCTATTTGAAAGTGATAAAATTAAAAAGAAAGACAGAGAGCACAAAATTTGAATGCAAAACGTCCAATGCTTTATTAAATGAAAATATGTTTATGAAATGGCAACCCTTAACAAATGAACCGTTGTGCCCTGGGTAAGACACAAGGCTTAAAGTCATTGTTCAAAAATTACATAATAAAAACTTTGAAAGAAATAAAAATAGAAATGTAGCTATTACTCCTGACTAAAGGAGATAGAGATAATGTCTTCTGCCTTCCAGTTGCTGAGCCCTTTGCCAATGGTAGGAAAGATCCAACTGTCAAGGTCATAATCACTATCAGCATCTTCTATAGCATTGACTCCATTGTTGCTGATGTGAAATGGTGGTCTCCCAGCCCGAGCACGACGAACAACCTTCTAAGCCTCTGCAGTGAAACCCAAACCAAATTTGTCATATTTATATGGAATGTCAGGAAGCTGACCCCAAGTAGTACAACCACCTTCTTCTACGACAACTTTAGCATCCTTCAAAGAAGCCATTCTGGAAGGAACCCTGGTAATCTTGGGAATAACAGAAACATCTTCAGTAGTGGTTTGAGGGATAACTTCAAAAGTATAGCAGGGGGTCTCAATGAATTTTCCGTCCATCTCTACATACCAGAATGAGTTCAAGTGGCTAACCATATACTCTTCTTCATCACAGACAGTAACAATCTTTTCGTTCACAAGATACTTTAACTTCTGGTGCATGGTAGAGGTAACAACGCATGCCCCATGGATCCAGGGGCACCCTAATAAGAAAGAATAAGCTGGCCGAATATCCATTACATAAAAGGTGGATTAAAATACCTGCGAACCTACCTCGATCGGAAGATCCACTTCTCCGTGTACCATCCTCTTTGATCTGTCAAAGGTTTGAACTATAATATCACTAGGTTTCAATATAACCCCTTTACAATCAAGTCTGTCCAGAGCGCCTTTCGGTAGGACATTCAACAAAGAACCAGTATCAACCAAAACATGAGCTAAAGTAGTTCCCCTGCATTTAATAGAGACATACATGGCTTTATTGTGATTTCTTCCTTTCTGAGTCAGATCAACGTAAGAGAAACCTAATCCATTATCGATTGTTAAGCTAGCAACATAGCTTCCAAATTGTTTGGCATAAATCTCTTGTGGTACGTGAGCAATCTTCAAGAATTTTACTAAAGCTTGTGCATGTGCTTCAGAACACAGTAACAGGGATAGCATGGAGATCTTAGATGGGGTCTACCCCAGCTGTTCAACAATTTTGTAGTCACTCTTGTCACTCTTGAGGATAATCTTCAATTCCTCTTTCAATTCTTGTCTAGAGGTATCTTCAACTGTAACTTCTTTAGGCGCCTTCGTCTGGGCAGGCTCTGTCACTTGCTCTTTGCCCCGAGCCTCAACAGTTGACTCAGTAGCGGTAAATTTAACAGGTGTAGCAACAGTCTTTGGAGAGATTTTTGGGGAGAAAGCCCTTCTGCTTCTAGTAACCTTACTGGTCCTAATAATATTGTCAATGCCAGGATCAACAACTTTAGTAACTTCATCTTCCGCAGTTGGTAGTTCTTGCTTGACGCCATGATAGTAGACGTCAGATCCATAGTTCCAAGGGATATCTTTGTTCTAAGAGTATGGGATAGGTCCAGGTGTAGTAATGATCAGGGGAGCAGCTTTCAGATTGGAAGTAATCCTTACAGGACCTTTAGAGGTGATCCTGATGGGAGGTCCAAAAATTACGGATAAGTCTTGACATTGATTCTCAATAGACGAAACCTTCTCAATCAGAATTATATGATTGTCCTTTAGGTGTTGAATGCCTTCTTTCAGCAAATTGCAACCATTGGGTTGGGCTGCACAGCAGTAACATTTTTCAATACAACCCCAAATAGACCGGCCTGCAACAAATTCTTCTTGATAATTGGTAGGGGAGTAACCAATTCACTTACAGTAGCAATATAAAGAACATCGTCAATAGCACTTATGCCTTTGTCATGCTTTGGTATAGGTGTAGTAATTACATTTGTGGTCTCCGATGGATCAAACTCAACCTCTTTGTTGTCAATCATATCCTGAATTTTGTTCTTCAGGGCCCAACAATTGTTGGTATCGTGCCTAAGACTGTTGGAATGGTAGGCACACTTCACATTTAGATTAAAGCGAGGAGAGGAATTGTTGGGATTATAAGGAGGTTCCTTTAACATTACCAATTCCGCTTTCAACAGATGTTGTAATGACTGAGACAGTGGCATACTGATATTTGTAAACTGTCTTCTTGGAGTATCTGACCTACACATATTGCCCTGTTGTTATTATTGAACAGGCGTAACATTAGAAATTAGCACCACTCCTACAGACTGATTGCAGTCACTTTTAACACGGCCCTTTTGGCTACAAACGACATTTGTCTCCTTCTTACCACATAATGTCTTCTTCACAGCACTCGAAGATGCAACCACTTGAATTTTTCCGCTCTTAATACCACTTTCAAAATGATCTCTAGTTAGAATCAGCTCAGTGAAATCAGATGAGGAGCTTCCAATCAGATGGTTAAAAAATGGACCTGTCAAAGTTCCCATGAACATATCAACTAGCTCCCGGTCAAACAAGGGAGGTTGCAACCTTCCAGTTAAGTCTCTCCACTTCTGGGCATATTCTTTGAACCCTTCATTCAAGCCCATAGTCATGTTTTATAATTGCACGCGAGTTGGTGCAAGGTCAGCATTATATTGATATTGCTTGTAAAAAACAGTAGCCAAGTCTTCCCAAGTATGGATGTTGGTTCCATCCAACTGATAGAACCACTCGAGTTGTGTACCAAAAAAACTTTCCTAAAAGAAGTGAACCCATAAATTTTTGTCAGCAATATGGGGTTGGATCTTCCGAACATAAGATTGCAGATGAAGTTTCAGACAAGACACACCATCATATTTATCAAAAGTGGGGACCTAGAACTTATGAGGGATAACTACTCCCGGAATAAGACCCAACTCTTCAAAATCCAATCCAGACACTTTCTGGATTTCCATGGCCTTGAGGCGATCTTCCAACTGCTTGTATCTGTTGTTAACAGGAGGATACTGTTCAGCGAAATAATATTCATAGGAATCTTGGCCAGAACCAAGGTTATTGCTCTCTTCAGTTTTCACACTTTCGTCATCTTTCTCTTGGTTATCTTATTCATTCAGGGGAACCTAAAAATCTAGAGCCCTTCTGACTGGACCCTTGAATCTTCTGCCCATATTAAGAAAGACTGCTGGCTTTTTAGTCTTCTTCTTATTCCTCTTTGTGATGAGGGTCTTCAACTCATCTTAACCCTTAGCTATGTCCAAGAACATCTACTAAAACTGAGCGTTATGAGCTTAAAGTTCTTTCACAATTTGTTCGAGTGCCATCTTTTACTGAAATAAACAGCAAGGGGATGAGAAGATCTGTCTAGAAAGTACCTGTTATGTGATGATATGCATGATATGCAAATGCAAGTGCAATGTTTTCAAGGACCGTTGCAGGATTTAAATTTGTTTAAACAAAAGGAAACAAGAGAAATTTTAGTAACGAGCTCAAATTCTAATTGCTTTCAATAAAAAGAGTTACAAAATAGCAAAATATGAATTCAAGTCTCCCATGGGCGCTTCCTATTTGTGCTGACTTGTGCATTAAGGCTTTGTTCTTTGTGGAGTCGTTTCGTCAGTTCCAGTACTTTCTTCTCACTAGCATAGAACTGAGCTTCGAAGGTATCTCTTTCTTCCTTGAGCTGAATCCAGGACTGTTGCACCCCAAAATTTTCCCTCCCATTTTTATTCCAGGCATGCTCATTAAGGTCCTCATTTTCTTAAGTGTTTCAATTGATTTCCGTGACACCCCATATGCCTCAGCATAATGGCACATCTGAAAGAAATAAAAGAAGTGTGCATGACAAAGTGTAGGTCGAAGGCTGAAAATATGCCTAAAGGATTTTGGGTCGAAGCAGCTTCGATAGTAGTATGCAGGCTAATTTGAAGGATCGAAAGTAGGCTAATTCGAATGAAAATGTGAGGAGGATTTTAAGAAGTCTTCGATTGGAAGAGCTAATAAGGAGCTTCGAAGGGTCGTTTTCGAACCATTGAAATATAAGTTGTTCAAAACATCCAAGGAAGGCTATATCGAAAGAAAGCGTGAGGAGGCTTTTTCTAAAGTCTTCGATTGAAAGAGCTAGTAAAGTCATCAAAGGGTGTTGTTTTCGAATCATGGAAATATAATCTATTCGAAGCACTACAAAAAAAACCTTTCGATTGATACGTTGTTTGAAAAGAAGAATAGTTTGGAATCAAAAAGCTTTTATTTTATCCAAAGAAACATGTGGAAGGCTAATGATTTGGAGAACATGCAACCTTCAAACATTGTATGATCGAAGGACAACTAGAAAAGAGTAAGCTAGATGTGAGTCATCTTATTGTTTTATGATCAATATGTTTCAAGCATGTGCCTGAATGTACAAGGGAGTAGGGTGATCAAAGGTGCTCATAGGTTATCCTTCGATTGGTGCATACTAGATGTATTCACCAATCGAAGGTGAACTAAGGATAAATAAGGATGGCCTTGTAAACGAAAAAACAAAAGGTAAGATTGGAGCCAAAACTGTGTTGAAGGAGGTGAACAAAATGAAACTCCAAGAAAAGGAAATCGAAGAGAATAAGGATGGAGTTTGACTAGGAGAATTTTCCAGGTCAAACAACCAATGCAGGTGGACTCAATCAAAGAAGCCATGAGGATGAAACCGTGAGCAAATCGAATCGAAACCCAGAGCCATCGAAGGGAGCCACTCAGAGCCATCGAAGAACAAGGCTTGAGGGCATTCGAAAGGGTCAAGATGAGAAACCTATCCAGGTTCATTCAAAACCCAAAAGGGTAGAAAATCATCAAAAAAGGCAACCTTTTAAAGCTTTCGATTCTGCCTCTAAAGCCATGGTTAATGGCTGATTCTTGCCATTTCACCCACCACCACACCCTTATAAATACAAGATAGATTTCCTACACAAAGGAAGGTACATACATGCATTGGCCAGACACAAACATTTTGCCTATACACACACATTTCCCCATAGGAGCCACATGAAAATTGCAAAAAATCACCAAAGTTGTAATAAACTCAAAAACAAATTCCATCCTCCCTCAATCAAAAGTAAGCATCATAGTATGTCCCTGAGCCCTCTAGGATTCATCCCTCCCTACACGAGACTTGAAACGCCCTAGAACGACCTTTCCTCTTCCACCGGTGGTAAGAAATCTTCCCCTTTTTGAATCTTTAATTGCATAAACATTTAATCTCTTTTGATGGTACAAGTATACTAGAAATGGAGTTTAGGGCATGTTTGGATGATCACATGTCATTTTGAACGTCAAAAATGCATGGTTCCATACTTGATCGTCGTTAGGGTTTCATATTCGAATACAATGATACACAAGGCTTTAGCCATTTTAGAGGCCATATTCGTAATCAGGGGACTTTTTAAATTATTCTACATGTTTTTTGTTGTTGTTGGATCATGTTTACAGGGGATCCCATCGAAGAAGACGGTGGAAACCACTGGCTCCGGTAGTTGGACTGGCCGGATCTAGGTTAAGAAACTAGCATGACTTCATTCTCATCCTATTGTCTAGACCCAGATAGTGGATCTCTCTCTCCACTCTTTATTGGCCTATTCAAATACAGGCGGGCCCACTGGAGGGCGCACATGTGACAACTCATCAATATGACTTATTTTACCTTATATGTACTTCTTTGTGCTTATACTAACGGATGTAAAGCCGTCCCACCGGTTGGGTGTGTGAATGTTAAGGCGTTGTGTGTGTGTGAGAGGTCAGGGGTTAGACCCCTGTGTTGTACCCCAAAATTTTCCCTCCCATTTTCTCAACATTTTCTCATCACAAGACCCTTGGAGCTCAAGATCTAATTAGGGTTTCCTCTGCTCAAGACTTCTCCTTGCACTGTTGACCCAAATTAGGGTTTGTGTTTGCACAAAGATATTTTGACCTAAAATACCTAAGATGACTTTCATGCTTCATGTTGGACTCCCAAGTTTATCCATACCAAGTTTCAAGTCTTGATTCCAAATTTTGCCCAGTCAATTGGACAGTTGACCTAGAAATCAGCTGTATTGGGGAAAAAGTCAACTGTGGCCAATTGACAGTCAAACCTCATGAAAATTGACCCACATCAACATTATGAACTCATATGGACCATTTGATCAAGTTTGGATCACAATTCCACAAGAAATTTGATCAGATCACCAAAAGGGCAAAATGGTCATTTTTAGGGTTTTGACTGCACAAAGGCAATTTTTGACTGTTTGACTTAGCAAATGGCAAACCAAGCTCACATATGGACTCAAGGACCCCATGGAATTGTTTTGACATACTCAACAAGTTCAAAAGATCCCAAATGCACAAGATTGACAGTTGAATTTTCCAGTCAATTGATCAATTTTGACCGTATACTGAAAAGTCAAACTTTGACTTTTTGGTCAAAATCAAGTGTCAAGATTCATTTTTCATCAAAACATGCCAAATCAGGAAACTTGTGCATCAAGAAATCAAGAATTGCAAATTAGGGTTTGAAATGAAGATTTTTAATAACTTAGAATTTTTCTAAGTTATGAAAAACCCTAATTTTTTCCTAACTTTGTCCCACTTTCTCATCAAGATGCATTTGGATTCAAGGAAAAGTCAAAACATGAAAGTTGTAGTCCATTGCAAAATCTACAACTTTGATTCACAAAGTTTCCTCAAAAGAAGCTTGTAGCTCAAGTTACAATTTTTGAAACAAGGGTACCAAACCATTCTTAACTTAGAGAAATTTTGAACCATTTTAGGCAGGATTTTTGCTTAACTTCAAGACCATTTTTCACATGCTTCCACTTGGAATTTCAGTTTGCATTTCAAAGATGGATTGTAGTACACATTCCAAGCTTTCCAAAATGTCAAAGAACTCATTAAACAACATCATGGTTAGGGAGAATCGAATTTGGCAAGTTGGAAAAAACTCACTTTGTTTATGGCCAATTTACATGTTCATACACTTGTGCCATTTTGAACTCAGCTTGCATTCCTTGATTACAGGTCCTATATCCCATTTGCACTCAATAATTTAATGCAAACCCCTTGTGTTCAAGCCTTGCATTATGTGTTTAAGCATTACATGGAAGTTTAACCCTTAAATAGAAAAAGCAAATTATCCATTTTAGAAAAGTATGGCTTTATGTCAAAGTTGCAAATCAAGAAGTACACGGCCATATCTTTGGGAACAAGTTCAGAAGCAAAACACACTGATCAAGGGGAAAGGTTGCAGCATAGATTGGGGGCCTGCTTCAGTCTAGAACACAACTTGATACTTTGTTGCTTAAGAGTGAAAAAAACTTGCATAACATACACTAACTATCATTTCTGCCAAGACCAACTTAAGCAAACTTGTTAAACACATTCTAAACAACCACCCTGACCTGAAACACGAGCCAATCATCTCCATTGCTTTCTCAAACACAGAATCACCATTAAACTGCACAAAAACAGAGCATTCTGCACTTGGACTTGGCTAGCTCATTTCCATCGTGCATCTTGGCCAAAACCACTTCAAACACTTTCCCTACCATCCATACAAACTGTCCAAAGCATTAGAAGCAGACTGTAACACTCCTAATCAACATCACCATTTTCATTTTTCTGTTTTGCAGTTGAAGTGCCATAACACGATTCACTTGGTTTCAAAGCAAACTAAAGCTTGGAATAGCATCCCTGGACATCAAGGAAGCTATACCAATCATCACCTTGCATTGAAAACACCTCCATCACCAGATACGATTCCAACTGAACAGGTAAGTTCATGAACTCTTATCTCTCTATCCAGGCATTGTTAGGTTTAGATTTGTGAAGAAATTATGTCACATTCATAGCCCTGAACATGCCCATATCATTAGTTTTCATTTATGTTATGTGTGCTTAGAGAATTTTAATTCTGAACATTGAATAAAAATTAGGTCAGGAATTGGGGGAGAAGAAATTCTCTCTCATTTCTGAGAGTTAAATCATGTTCTTTATATGTATGAACTCGTGAGATGATGCTTTACATTTTTTGTGTTGTGAGTTTTCATTAAAAGTCAAAGAATCAGGTTCTTGTTGTGGAAGCAAAGAGGCGCGCGTTTTCAAACAGAGATGGCTGGAGGTTGAAGAAGCTTGCCTTTGGGCTGGGCCTGTTTCATTTTTCTTATTTGCACCCTATGTTTACTTTTGAACCCCCTTGGTCCATTGTGCTTATTTGAAACATTTTCTTGACTTTTCTTTTTATTTCTGACTTATTTATTTTTTCTCATAATATTAAAAATATAAAAAATATTTTTCACACCATTTTTGTATTTATTAGGCATTTATTTGTTTAAATTGATGTTTGTACATAAATAATACATAATATCTTTTATTTAAAAAAATACTAAAATTAATACCAATACATTTTATTTTCTGATTTTCATTTTATTTTATCTTTTGAAAATATTTTATGAAAATATACTTTTTTTGTAAATATTAAATATTTTATTTTTGTACATATTTAATATATTTATCATATAATATAAATATTTACATATTTATTAGGATATTTAGGATAAAAATACCAAAATATATATATTTTTATTTTTATTAATATTTAACATTAAAAATACCTTTTTGACAAATATACTTCTCATTTATTTATTTTTTGTAAATAATTAATAAATATTGCATATATCATACAATAAATACTTTTATTTGTAAAAATTAGGGTTTTTATCCTAAATGCTTAAAAATACCAAAAATTAATTAATTTTATTTTTGCTTTATTTGATACATGATAAATACTTTTACATACATATGAAAAACCTTTTTTTTTTTTTTTTTGCATTTTTGCATATTTATCTTATTTTTATTTGAATATTGTGTAAATAAATACCTTGCAAAATTCCAAGTTTGATGTAATAGTCTAGGGTTTTAATTCTTGTCAAAATACCCCCATTTGAACATTTGTACCCCCCCTTCCCATATATTGTGTTGTAATAACTTAGGAACTTTATTTTTCGCACTTTAAAGCTTTCTAATTATGCCATGTTAGAATTAGGGTTTTGTATGCGAATCAAAAACAACAAAAATAGTTTGACCTAAATTCAAGATAAACAAGCATGAAAATGGACAACACTAATCACACTTGCACCCCTAGGGTATTCCACTTGTTGCCTTCAATAATGGGCCATATTGCATGTTAGGTCTCTTTGGGCAAAACAAACACAATTCAAATGATCATAGTCCCTCGATGACGCTTTCGAAAGTTGCCTAAAAAATGATCAAGTCCATCCAAGGAAAAATTTCCCAAAGATACTTGGAACCATTGCAATTATGGTCTAAACAATGACCCGCGTCCGTCCCTTTCACATCCTAACACAAGATTGTCCACCAAATGCAATGGTGGAACAAAATTGTTAAAAGGGTTAAAACATAGCAAAGATCTTTGAGGAATTTAGGGTAGATAGCTCTTAATTACTTGCCCCCTTGCAAAACAAAACACTTGTCTATTTTTCAAACCACACATCACTACACTCTCAAAAACATTGAAAACCTTTTCAAAAGACATACACCTTTGTATACATCCCAACATGGATCACTACAAAGGTTGCCACCACATTGGTCTCTTTTCAAAACATTTTCAAACCGAAACACACAAAGCACCATTTCAAACAATTAAAAATCAAGGCAAGTTGATCTAAGCAAGTAACTAAGAGCCCATGGATAACCATGGATAGAAAGGGTGCTAATACCTTCCCTTTCTATAATCTACTCCCCGAACCCACGAAATATCTCAAAGGTTTTTGCTGTGCTTTTTAAACCTTTCCTTAGGATAAAATAAAAAGTCGGTGGCGACTCTTGCTTAACCGAAACATTTGCGAAAACAAACACAAAACCCTAGTCAGTTCTCCCACCGTATCACAGAACTGGCGACTCTTCTGGGGACAAATTTAAAAGTGGAGTAACCTTAGGGCTTAGATCACCCTCTTGCATGATTAATTGTTTGTCTTGATTGCTTTATATCTTGGCTCTCTTGTTTGGGTTACAATCCTACACCCGGATTTTGGGAAACATTCATAGATAGCAATACGTTGTGGAAACTGTGCGGGGTATACCGACACGGTCGAAGCAATAGCTATATTAGTGCGACATATTTGTGAGTACCGGTAACCCTTGAGTTCAATCAAGGAGAGTACGGGGCCGCTGAGTGATGTCACTAAGCACTAATGACCTAGAACCTTACTTGACCATCTTGGCCTTTCATTAGGGGTAGTGAGATGACCGGCTTTGGTGCAGTCCGAAGTTGGTAGATACTCGATACTACACTCATTGAGGGTTGTTTTCTTGGAATATTTTGGTCGCTAGTTAAGTGGCTAAACCAAAACAATGAACAATGAAAACAATCCAGTGATATTGAGCTCCTTAGAACCCGGTTACTATTTATAGGACAGGTTTTTAAGCCAAATATACTCAAGAGGGTACTCACCTATGAAACCCCATGCAAGCTTAAAACTAGGGTTTGGTGTGATTTGCTTGTACATATGTTTGTGCATACATCATGAACATCATAAAGCATCATATGCATTTACTAACCACTTCAAGGGTTTAGATCTTCATCTTTGTTCTTGTTTTGTAGGTCATGGAAGTTCCTCGCAGAAAAACCATCCAAGTCAACCTTGTGAGAATCCCTCCTCAACTCAATGAGCTCACCTCAAGAATTCCGGAAAGCTCATCCTTCAGTGAAAGACATGGTTGACTGCTCAGCTTAGTCAACACCAACATTGAAGAGGACATGATGAAAGTGCTATTCCAGTTCTTTGACCCTCTTCACCACTGTTTCACTTTCCCCGACTACCAGTTGGTGCCCACTTTGGAGGAATTTTCTCAACTCCTGAGAATTCCTATCCTTAATCAACTACCTTTCAATGGTATGGAAAAGGAACCAAAGCCTGAAGATGTTGCTCGAGCACTACATCTACAGCCTTCTGACATCAAGGGGCATTGGGAAACTAGAATCGGTGTCAAAGGCTTCTTAGCAAAATTCTTGTTTGAGAAGGCACAAGAATGTTGGAATTCATTGGACCTACAAGCCTTTGAAGAAATTGTGGCACTCCTTATCTATGGGTTGGTCTTGTTCCCAAATCCTGACCAGCTTGTAGAGGTCAACGCCGTCAAAATCTTCTTGTCCAGAAATCCAATACCAACATTGCTTGGGGACATCCTTCACTCATTTTACACACGAACAATGAGAAAGAGGGGTGTTCTCATGTGCTGTACTCCTCTCCTTGCAAGGTGGTTTATTTTGCACCTTCCACAATCTGTCTTGAAGAATGACCAAGGCTCAAGGTGGTCCCAACGGTTGATGACTCTTACTCACTCTGATGTACATTGGTGTTCTCGGTCCAGAGAAAATGTCATCATCATCGATCGTTGTGGAGAGTTCCCTAATGTTCCATTACTTGGAACTAGAGGGGGCATTACCTACAACCCTTGCCTAGCTTTGAGGCAATTTGGATATGCACGGAGGGATGGCCCTCACGACATGTTAATTCCTGACCTAGTCTTTGACTTCGACAACGATGCGCAAGGACTTCGCCAAAGATTCATCAGAGCTTGGAGGATGCCCAACAAAGTTGATAGCAAGACACTGGGGCACAAGAACTCCATCCCTCTTGAGCCTTATCTCAAGTGGGTACGAGCCCGAGCCCAGAGTCTAATGATGCCTTATCCTCATGTTCTCCCTATGATTAAAGAGCCCGTCAAGGAAGGAGAGGTTCCCTACACCATCCTACATCCTGACATGCCTACATCGTGGGAGGAGATGCAGAAGAGTTGGATCCAACTCAAGGAGGAACGGAACACTTTTGAAGCCAGCTTCTACGCCAGCGAGAAGAAGGTTCTAGAGCTCACCCGCCGACTCCATGAGCAAGAGGCCCTCAACACCTACATTTCGCCAAAGAGGATGCGCAACGTCTTTTTACCTTGAGAAGTTGTTTTTGTAATATTTGGCCCATGGGGCACTTATGTACTAACAAATTTCTTCTTATTAATATGACATGCGTTCTTTTTGTCTGCAACAATTGTGAATTTCTAAAATCCTTGAATGCATTGCATAGATAGCATCTCATGCATCATGTGCATAACAGGTACCCTTTTTTCTACAGGTTGCTTAATCTTCTTCGCTGTTTATTTTGAACAGTCATCATGAATCCAGAATCATCCAGTGAACAAGCTATCAAGGCCCTCCAGGCCCAGAATGCCCAGTTTCAAGAGATGGTCATGAGCTTGGCCCAAGGTCAACAAGAGTTGAAGGCTTTGCTCTTAAAGAAGAAGAAGAAGGAGAAGACTGCATTATTCAACACTGGATGCAGGTTTGGGAACACACTCCATAACGAGGCTGATTCAACTACTTCCTCTGCAGAGAAAGACAGTCCCGAAGGGGGAGGGGCTCCTAGTCCTGCAGTCTCTGACAACGAGACGGATTACAATGACGAACAATACCCTCCTGCTGCTGACAGATACAAGCAATTAGAGGACCGCTTGAGTTCCATGGAGATTCAAAATGTGTCGGGGCTGGATTTCGGAGATTTAGGGTTATCTTCTGGGGTGGTAATCCCACACAAGTTCAAGGCGCCTGCCTTTGCAAAATACGACGGGGCTTCCTGTCCAAAGCTGCATCTCAGATCGTACGTAAGGAAGATCCAACCTTACACGGCAGACAAAAACCTTTGGATCCACTTCTTCCAAGATAGCCTTTCGGGGTCACAGCTTGAGTGGTTCTATCAGCTAGATGGAACCAGTATCCGACATTGGGAGGATTTGGCTACCGCCTTTTATAGACAATATCAATACAATTTTGACCTCGCTCCTACGCGTACCCAACTTCAGGGTATGTCGCTGGGAACGGGCGAAGGATTCAAAGAATATGCGCAAAAATGGAGAGATTTGGCTGGCAGGGTGCAGCCTCCTTTGACTGACCGTGAACTGGTTGACATGTTTCTAGGGACCTTGTCTGGTCCATTCTTCAATCATATGGTTGGTAATTCCTCCGCTGGGTTTACGAATTTGATCCTGACGGGTGAAAGGATAGAAGCTGGCATCAGGTCAGGAAAAATACAGAAAGGTGCCTCCGCAAGTACTGAGAAGAAGCCTTTCAAGAAGGAAGCTAGTGCCGTCTATGGTCCTAGAAGACAAATCAAGCCAGAACGCCGCCAAGCCGTCAATGGCTTGGTAATTTCAAAACCTGTTGCTACTCCTCAGCAGTACAATCAACAAAGGGGTGAGAGGCCCAAAAGGCAATACACTCGGCTGAGCATGACCTTGTCACAAATCTTACCGCAACTGCTATCAACCAGCTTGGTAACCACCAGAGAAGCTCCGAAGGTCGTGAATACTGCATCTCCTAAGTATAACCCAAATGCCCGTTGTGCTTATCATTCTGATAGCCCCGAGCATACTACTGATGATTGCTGGGCCCTGAGAAATAAGGTTCAAGACCTTATTGATGCGAAGGAAATTCAGTTTGAGGCGCCTGAGAGGCCAAATGTTGTAACTGCTCCTATGCCCCAGCATAGAGTAAATGCCGTCGAGGAAGATTTGTATGCTGTTTCGGTGAATGATGTTGCTACCCCTCTATTGACTGTTAAGAGGAACCTACTGCTAGCCGGTTTATTTCTGGGTTGTAGCAAGGGTTGCCTCCTGTGTGCTGTTACCCCTACCGGTTGTCCGCTGCTGAAGTCAGGCATCCAAAGCCTGATGGATAGCAAGGAGATTCTGTTCAAGAAAACCGCTGTTCCATTTGTTTCCGCTGAAGAAGTATCTGTCGTCACAATTTTCAATAATCCTACCAAAGCTCCCCCGAGGAAGCCAATCAAAATTATGTCCGTTGCACCCATTACCATTACTGTTCCGGGGCCCCTTCCCTATGAGTCTGACAAGGCTGTCCCATGGCACTATGGGGAAGACATGTATGTGCTTGGAGTGAAGCAGGAGTTCAACACCGGTACCAGTATCAGTAACATCACTGGTCCCGCCAAAATTACTCGCAGTGGCAGGCTCTTCTCGCCTGACATTGCACCGCCAGTTATCCGAAAACCTCTTATCATCAAACCCGCAAGTGTGCATGTTCCAAATCAAGTTCCTGTGTCTACTACTGCCGCCGAGTCCTCTGATGCTCGGGGAAAAGGAGTTACTACCGATTTGCCTGCCCGGACGGAGGCACCAAAAAAGACCGCTGTTGAAGCCTCACAGCAAGAGATGGAGGAAATCCTTAAAATCATTTAAAAGAGTGACTTCAATGTCGTTGAACAGCTGGGGTATACCCCCTCCAAAATCTCTAGGCTATCATTGCTGCTGTGCTTAAAGGCCCACGCCAAGGCCCTGATTTCATTTCTGAAAACGGCCCATGTGCCGCAAGAGACATCTGCAGATCAGTTCACTGACTGTGTGGCTAATTTGACAGCTGACAATAGTTTGGGTTTCTCGGATGCCGACTTAACCGCCAAGGGAAAAAATCACAATGATGCCCTGCACGTCTCTATAGAATGCAGGGGCACTACTCTCGCACACGTGTTGGTGGACACCGGTTCTTCCCTGAATGTATTGCCCAAGAAGGCCTTAGATCGGTTAGATTGTGAGGGCCTGGAATTGAAACCTAGTAACATCATTGTTAGAGCCTTCGACGGTTCTAAGAGGATGGTGCATGGTGAGGTCGAAATTCCTATTCGTGTGGGTTCCCAAGTCTTTGACTCAACGTTCTACGTGATGGATATTCGTCCATCTTATTCCTGTTTGCTGGGTCGACCCTGGATTCACAAGGCTGGGGCGGTAACATCCACTCTACACCAGAAGCTCAAATACCCTGTCAAAGGGAAGATTGTTACTATGCAGGGTGAGGAAGAATACATGGTAAGTCATCTGAATTCATTCCGGTTTATTGAAATGGACGGGGAGTTTATTGAAACCCCCTTTCAACATTTTGAAGAGGTACCTCCAACCTTGGCGTCAGATGAGACAGTGGGTGAAGAAGACTTTCCTTTGAAGATGGCTTCCTTGAAGGATTCCCGGGCTGTAATCGAGAAAGGCAAGTGTGCAAACTGGGGTCAACTTCCTGACTTCACTCAAAAGACCGACAAGTTTGGGCTGGGCTTCATTGCAGAGGCTTAGAGGGCTGTTCGCAAAGAAAGGATCAGAAAGCCTCCGGTGTTCATCACCAACCCAAGAGTGACTGCTATCGAGGAGGACGTAGAGGAAGCAGAATTTGACAGTTGGATCTATCCAACAACCAACAACGGACCAAGCAACTGGACAGCAAAAGATTTTACACCTATTACTTTTATCACGCAGTAATGAACTCTTTTGTCTTCAATTTGTAACAAACAATATGTTGAAACTTTTATTGGCTCGGCGTCCTACCCGGGGCACCGCGGCTCCATTTGTGAGGGCTTTTTGTATGACATTTCCATATATCATTAATCAAAACATTGGACGTTGTTGCATTGCAAATCTTGTGCTCTTTTTCTTTCTTTGTTATATATTGCAAAACAGCTATATTTACACACACTCACTTATACAGGTTTCAATCCACTCTGGATATCACTGGTAACAGCTCTGCTACTGCCAGTTATGACTTCGAAAATCCGATCAACTTGGCCGAAGACGAAGGTGAAGATGATTGCGAAGTGCCTGGTGAACTCGCAAGACTGCTACTCCAGGAAGAAAGGGCCATTCAGCCGCATGAAGAGCCAGTGGAAACAATAAACCTGGTGTTGTACCCCAAAATTTGCCCTCCCATCTCTCAATGATTTCTCATCACAAAGCCCTTGAAGCTCAAGATCCAGTTAGGGTTTCATCTGCTCAAGACTCCTCCTTGCACTGTTGACCCAAATTAGGGTTTGTGTTTGCACAAAGATGTCTTGACCAAAATGCCTAAGATGACTTTCATGCCTCATATGGGACTCCCAAGTTTATCCATACCAAGTTTCAAGTCTTGATTCCAAATTTTGCCCAGTCAATTGGACAGTTGACCTAGAAATCAACTGTGTTGGGGAAAAAGTCAACTGTGGCCAATTGACAGTCAAACCTCATAAAATTTGACCCCCATCAACATTATGAACTCATATTGACCATTTGATCAAGTTTGGATCACAATTCCACAAGAAATTTGGTCAGATCACCAAAAGGGCAAAATGGTCATTTTTAGGGTTTTGACTGCACAAAGGCAATTTTTGACTGTTTGACCTAGCCAATGGCAAACCAAGCTCACATATGGACTCAAGGACCCCATGGAATTGTCTTGACATGCTCAACAAGTTCAAAAGATCCCAAATGCACAAGATTGACAGTTGGATTTCCCAGTCAATTGATCAATTTTGACTGTATACTGAAAAGTCAAACTTTGACTTTTTGGTCAAAATCAAGTGTCAAGATTCATTTTTCATCAAAACATGCCAAATCATGAAACTTTTTCATCAAGAAATCAAGAATTGCAAATTAGGGTTTGAAATGAAGATTTTTCATAACTTAGAATTTTTCTAAGTTATGAAAAACCCTAATTTTTTCCTAACTTTGCCCCACTTTCTCACCAAGATTCATTTGGATTCAAGCAGAAGTCAAAATATGAAAGTTGTAGCCTATTGCATAATCTACAACTTTGATTCACAAAGTTTTCCTAAAAGAAGCTTGTATCTCAAGTTACAATTTTTGGAATAAGGGTACCAAACCATTCTTAACTTAAAGAAAATTTGACCTATTTTAGGCAAGGTTTTTACCTAACTTTAAGACCATTTTCCACATGCTTCCACTTGGAATTTCAATTTGCATCTCAAAGATGGATTGTAGTACACATTCCAAGCTTTCCAAAATGTCAAATAACTCATCAAACAACCTCATGGTTAGGGAGAATCGAATTTGGCAAGTTGGGAAAAACTCACCTTTGATTTGGCCAATTTACATGTCCATAACTTGTGCATTTTCAAACTCAGCATGTGCAAGCTACATTGCAGGCCTCTAATCCCATTTTTACTCAATAATTCAATGCTAAACCATTGTGCCAAGATGTTGTTCTATGCATTTGGACATTACATGGAGAATTAATCCTTATTTAGAAAGAGCAATATATCCATTTTGATAAAGTTGCACTTTATGTCAAATTTGCAATCCAAGTGGTACAGTTCAAATCTCTTTGGCACAAGTTTATGGACTAATTGCACTGATCAAGGCCAAGGTATGCAGCATAGATTGGGGGCCTCTATCAGCCTAGAAACTCAAGTGGCCATCTCTTGCTTAAGTGTGAAGAAATATTGCATAACATAACACAACTCTCATTTTCCTGTAAACCAACCTTAAGCAAACTTGTTACACACATTCCAAACATCAAACACAAGCTGAAACACGAGCTATCCACCTCCATTGCCCTCTCAAACACAGAATCACCCTTAAAATGCCCAAACAGAGCACCTGCTGCAGATTGAATCACACAACTCATTTCCATCGTGCATTCTTGCCCAAACCAGTTCAAACACCTTCCCTACCATCAATGCAAGCTATCCAAAGCATTAGAAGTGGACTGTAACTCCTTTAATCAGTTTGGCCATTTTCATTTTTCTGATTTGCAGGTGGAGTTCTATAACTCGATTCAGCTAGTCTCAAAGTAAAGTAAAGCTTGGAATAGCATCCTTGGACATCAAGGAAGCTGTACCAATCATCACCTTGCACTGAAAGTACCTCCATCACCAGATACAACTTCAACTGAACAGGTAAGTTCATGAACTCGTATCTCTCTATCTAGGCATTGTTAGCTTTAGGTTTGTGAAGAAAATATGTCACATTCATAGCCCTGAAGATGCCCATGTAGTTAGTTTTCATTTATATTACGTGTGCCATGAGAATTTGATGTCTGAACATTGATAAAAAATTAGGTTAAGATTTGGGAATGGAGAAATTCTCTCTCATTTTTTAGAGTTAGATCATGTTTTTGGTATGTATGGATTCGTTGTTTGATGCTGAACATTTTTGATGTTGTGAGTTTTCATTAAAAAGCCAGGAATCAGGATGTTTGAATCAGGGTACAAAACGCGCGTTTTTTAAACAAGAATGGCTGGAGGTTGAAGAAGCTCCACGTGGGCTGGGCCTGTGTTGTTATTTCTGTTTACACCACTTGTTTGCTTTTACACCCCCTAGGCCCATTGAGCTTATTTTTATGATTTTTTGACTTTTTCTTTTTTGTTCTGACTTATTTATTTTTTCTCATAATATTAAAAATATAAAAAATATTTTTCAGACCATTTTTGTATTTATTAAGCATTTATTTGTTTAAATGGATATTTTGTACATAAATAAATATATTACTTCTTTTTTAAAATACTAAAGAATAATGTAAATACATTTATTTTTCTGATTTTATTTTATTTCATCTTTTGAAAACATTTTCTTAAAATACACTTTTTTTTATATAAATAATAAATATTTTTTTTATTTTTTTTTGTATATATTTAATATATTTGATATATAATATAAATGCTTATTTATTTATTACAATATTTAGGATAAAAACATGAAAATAATACATTTTTTCTTTTATTAATATTTGACCTCAAAAAATCACTTTGTCATAATATACTTCATTTTTATTTTATTTTTGTATATAATAAATAAATATGGTACATATTAAATAATTAATACTTTTATTTAAGAAATTAGGGTTTTGCCCTAAATACACAAAAAATCCAAAAATTAATACTTTTTATTTTTTTTATTTGACATATAAAAAACACTTTTTTTTTTCATACATATAAAAACATTTTTTTTGCATCTTGCATATTTATTCCATTTTTATTTAATTGTCGTATATTAAATAAATTGTATAATTCCTAAATTGATGTAATAGTCTAGGTTTAAATTCCTTGTCAAAATACCCCCATTTGAATATTTGTACCCCCCTTCCCATATTATGTTGTAATAGCTTAGGAACTTTAATTTTCGCACTTTAAAGTTTTCTAAGTATACCATGATAGAATTAGGGTTTGTATGCAAATAAAAACAACAAATAGTTTGACCTAATTTCAAGATAAACAAGTATGAAAATGGACAACACTAATCACAGTTGCACCCCTAGGGTATTCCACTTGTTGCCTTCAATAAATGGGCCATATTGCATGTTAGGTCTCTTTGGGCAAAACAAAAACAATCAAATGATCATAGTCCCTCGATGACGCTTTCGAAAGTTTCCTAAAAAATGATCAAGTCCCTTAAAGGAAAATTGCCCAAAGATACTTGGCACCATTGCAATTATGGTCTAAAACGATGACCCGCGCCCGTCCCTTTCACATCCTAACACAAGATTGTCCACCAAATGCAATGGTGGAGCAAAATTGTTAAAAGGGTTAAAACATAGCAAAAATCTTTGAGAACTTTAGGGTAGATAGCTCTTAAGTACTTGTCAACTTGCGAAACAAAAACACTTGCCTATTTTTCAAACCACACTTCACAAACACTTTCAAAACAAACTTTCAAAAACCTTGAAACATCTTTTCAAAAAGACAAACACCTTTTGTAAAACATTCGAGTAAAGAATTGTTACAAGGGTAGCCTAGACAAGGCATCTTTTTCAAAACATTTTCAAAACCACACACAAAGCACCATTTCAAACAATTGAAAACCAAAGCAAGTTGATCTAAGCAAGTACCTAAGAGCCCATGGATAACCATGGATAGAAAGGGTGCTAATACCTTCCCTTTCTATAATCTACTCCCCGAACCCAAGAAAATATCTCAAAGGTTTTTGCTGTGCTTTTTAAACCTTTCCTTAGGATAAAATAAAAAGTCGGTGGCGACTCTTGCTCAACCGAAACATTTGCGAAAACAAACGCAAAATCATAGTCAGTTCTCCCACCGTATCACAGAACTGGCGACTCTGCTGGGGAGAATTTTAAAAGTGGAGTAACCTTAGGGCTTAGATCACCCTCTTGCATGACTAATTGTTTGATTTGATTGCTTTATATTTTGGCTCTCTTGTTTGGGTTTGCAATCCTACACCCGGATTTTGGGAAACATTCATAGATAGCAATACGTTGTGGAAACTGTGCGGGGTATACCGACACGGTCGAAGCAATAGCTATATTAGTGCGACATATTTGTGAGTACCGGTAACCCTTGAGTTCAATCAAGGAGAGTACGGGGCCGATGAGTGATGTCACTAAGCACTAATGACCTAGAACCTTACTTGACCATCTTGGCCTTTTATTAGGGGTAGTGAGATGACCGGCTTTGGTGCAGTCCGAAGTTGGTAGATACTCGATACTACACTCATTGAGGGTTGTTTTCTTGGAATATTTTGGTCGCTAGTTAAGTGGCTAAACCAAAACAATGAACAATGAAAACAATCCAGTGATATTGAGCTCCTTAGAACCCGGTTACTATTTATAGGACAAGTTTTTAAGCCAACTACACTCAAGAGGGTACTTACCTATGAAACCCCATGCAAGCCTGAAACTAGGGTTTGGTGTGAATTGCTTGTACATATGTTTTGTGCATACATCATAAACATCATGAAGCATCATATGCATTCAATAACCACTTCAAGGGTTTAGATCTTCATCTTTGTTCTTGTTTTGTAGGTCATGGAAATTCCTCGCAGAAAAACCATCCAAGTCAACCTTGTGAGAATCTCTCCTCAACTCAAGGAGCTCACCTCAAGAATTCCGGAAAGCTCATCCTTCAGTGAAAGACATGGTAGACTGCTCAGCTTAGTCAACACCAACATTGAAGAAGACATGATGAAAGTGCTATTCCAGTTCTTTGACCCTCTTCACCACTGTTTCACTTTCCCCGATTACCAGTTGGTGCCCACTTTGGAGGAG
Source organism: Vicia faba (assembly GCA_948472305.1). Lineage (NCBI taxonomy): Eukaryota > Viridiplantae > Streptophyta > Magnoliopsida > Fabales > Fabaceae > Vicia > Vicia faba. The sequence continues at coordinate 942,791,686 of OX451741.1, read as the reverse complement.
TTTTCTCAACTCCTGAGAATTCCTATCCTTAATCAACTATCCTTCAACGGTACGGAAAAGGAACCAAAGCCGGAAGATGTTGCTCGAGCATTACATCTACAACCATCCGACATCAAGGGGCATTGGGAAGCCAGAAGCGGCGTCAAAGGATTCTTAGCAAAATTCTTGTTTGAGAAGGCACAAGAATGTTGGAATTCATTGGACCTACAAGCCTTTGAAGAAATTGTGGCACTCCTCATCTATGGATTGGTCTTGTTCCCAAATTCTGACCAATTGGTAGATGTCAACGCCGTCAAAATCTTTTTGTCCAGAAATCCAATGCCAACATTGCTTGGGGACATCCTTCACTAATTTTACACACGAACAATGAGAAAGAGGGGTGTTCTCATGTGCTGTACTCCTCTCCTTGCAAGGTGGTTTATTTCGCACCTTCCACAATCTGTCTTGAAGAATGACCAAGGCTCAAGGTGGTCCCAACGATTGATGACTCTTACTCACTCTGATGTACATTGGTGTTCTCGGTCCAGAGAAAATGTCATCATCGTCGATCGTTGTGGAGAGTTTCCTAATGTTCCTTTACTTGGAATCAGAGGAGGTATCACCTACAACCCTTGCCTAGCTTTGAGGCAATTTGGATATGCACGGAGGGATGGCCCTCACGACATGTTGATTCCTGACCTAGTTTTTGACTTCGACAACGATGCGCAAGGACTTCGCCAAAGATTCATCAGAGCTTGAAGGATGCCCAACAAGGTTGATAGCAAGACACTGGGACACAAGAACTCCATCCCTCTTGAGCCTTATCTCAAGTGGGTACGAGCCCGAGCCCAGAGTCTAATGATGCCTTATCCTTATGTTCTCCCTGTGATTAAAGAACCCGTCAAGGAAGGAGAGGTTCCCTACACCATCCTACATCCTGACATGCCTACATCGTGGGAGGAAATGCAGAAAAGTTGGATTCAGCTCAAGGAGGAACGGAACACTTTTGAAGCCAGCTTCTACGCTAGCGAGAAGAAGGTTCTAGAGCTTACCCGCCGACTCCATGAGCAAGAGGTCCTCAACACCTACATCACACCAAAGAGGATGCGCAATGTCTTTTTACCTTGAGAAGTTGTTTTTGTAATATTTGGCCCATGGGGCATTTATGTACTAACAAATTTCTTCTTATTAACGTGACGTGCGTTCTTCTTTGTCAGCAACAATTTTGAATGTTCTAAATCCTTGAATGCATTGCATACATAAGCATACCATTCATCATGTGCATAAGCAGGTCTCACGTCAGGTTTCCTTATCTGTCTGCGGTTTATTTCAGTAGGATGGATCTCGAGCAAACAGTCAAAGACCTACAAGCTCAAAATGCGCAGTTCCAGCAACTCCTGATGACCTTGGCTAAGGGTCAGGAGGATCTCAAGACCTTGCTGGGGAATAAAGACCCAGTGAAAAAGAAGAAAAAGAGACTCGGGGTGGCTACTTTAGGGAGAAGATTTGAAGGAGAGACCAGGAGAGTGCTTGAATTTCCTCCTACTTCTGATGAAGGAACCAGTAAAGGAGGTGGGGCTGCGGTACCTTCCGAGTCCGATGTGGAAGAAGAGGAGGTCGAAGAGGATGAAGACTACTCTGATCAACAATACCCTCCAACTGATGATAAATACAAAGGTTTAGAGGACAGGTTGGCCGCCATGGAGCTACAGAGAGTACCGGGTTTGGATTTTGAAGACTTGGGTTTAGTTGCCGGGATTGTGATTCCCCCAAAGTTCAAAGTGCCAGTTTTTGTGAGGTATGACGGGCTGTCCTGTCCAAAAATGCATCTCAGGTCCTACGTAAGAAAGATCCAACCTTATACGGCAGATAAGAACCATTGGATCCATTTCTTTCAAGACAGCCTTTCTGGGGCTCAACTGGAGTGGTTTTATCAGCTAGAGGGAACCAACGTCCGAAACTGGGAAGACTTGGCCACCGCCTTCTACAAACAATATCAGTACAATTCTGACCTTGCTCCTACGCGTACCCAACTTCAGGGTATGTCACTGGGAACCGGCGAAGGATTCAAAGAATATGCACAAAAATGGAGGGATTTGGCTGGCAGGGTGCAACCTCTTTTAACCGACCGTGAACTTGTTGATATGTTTCTAGGGACCCTATCTGGGCCATTTTTCAACCATCTGATTGGTAACTCTTCTGTGGGGTTTACCGATTTGATCTTAACAGGCGAAAGAATAGAAGCTGGCATCAAGTCAGGAAAAATTCAGAAGGGTGTTGCTGCAAGTGTTGAGAAGAAGCCTTTTAAGAAGGAAACGACTGTGGTATACTCCCAGAGAAGAGCAGGGAAGACTGAACGTCGGCCCACTGTGGGGGCCGTAATGATTCAAAATCCGTCAAGTGAGCAGCCTCGCTATAACCAGTCCAGACCAAATCAGCAACGGGTGGAACGACCACAACGGCAGTTCACCCGTATTAATATGACTCCAGCGCAAGTGCTTCCCCATATGTTAAAGTTGAATCTCGCCACTATCAAAGAGGCACCAAAAAATGTGAATACGTCCTCTCCGCATTATCATTCTAATGCTAAATGCGCCTACCATTCTGACAGTGTCGGGCACGACACCAACGATTGTTGGGCACTCAAGCATAAAATCCAAGACCTGATAGAGGCGAAGGAGATGGAGTTTGACGCTCCGGAGAAGCCGAACGTGATATCTGCTCCAATGTCGAGGCACGACCGAAATGTCAATGCCATTGAAGAAGATCTGTTTGTTGCTGATGTCAATGATCTGATAACTCCTTTGTTAACCATCAATTTGAATCTGTTAAGGGCCGGGATCTTCCCGGGATGTAAAGAAGACTACTATTGTTGTTACTCTCTGCCGTTTGATTGTCCGTTACTGAAGAAAGGCATCCAAGGCCTAATGGACAGTCGAAAAATTTTGTTTGAAAAAGTTTCTGCTATTCCAACCCATACTGAAGATGTCTCAATCATAACCATTCACGCCAATCTTTCCAAGGTCGTTAGAAAGCCTGTTAAGATTACACCAGCTACGAAATCTGTTCCTTTGAAGATAACAATGCCAGGGCCTGTCCCCTATGTTTCTGAGAAGTCAATACCATGGAACTATGGCGGTGACGTCTACTACCATGGTATTAAACAAATCGAAATAACTGAAGAAAGTTCGGATGATGAAGAAGCCAGCATTGGTAACATTGCAGGCACGAGTAAAATCACCCGGAGCGGGAGAATATTTTCTCCAGAGATTGCCCCTCCAAGAGCAATCTTTGGACCCTCATCTGCTGACAAAGTCATCCCTTCACCAATAAAACTCTCCGCTAGAACTCCATTGATTGAAGATGTTGTTGTTCCTAGTATTGTCCCTCCTACCACTGTTGATAAAGGTAAGGGAATCCAAGATGAGCTCGTCAGGACGAGGGCTCAACCCTTGGTCATCCTGGAAACCTCCAAGAAAGAAATGGATGAGATATTGAAGATAATCAAAAGGAGTGATTACAATATGGTAGAACAACTGAGGCAAACCCCCTCAAAGATCTCCATGTTGGCACTACTACTTTGCTCGGAAGCGCACGCTAAAGCTCTGATAAAATTCCTGAAGGCAGCCCATGTGCCCCAGGAAACCTCTGCAGATCAATTTCAAAATTGCATGGCCAGCCTTACTGCGGACAATGGATTAGGTTTCTCTGATGCCGACCTAACTCCTAAAGGTAGAAACCACAATGATGCTTTGCACATTTCAGTCGAGTGCCGAGGAACTACTCTCACACATGTCTTGGTCGACACTGGTTCGTCGCTGAATGTACTGCCTAAGAAGGCCTTGGACCGACTAGATTGTGAAGGGTTAGAGTTGAAGCCGAGTGATATTGTTGTCAGAGCTTTCGATGGTTCGAAGAGGATGGTCCATGGGGAGGTTGAAATTCCCATCAAGATAGGCACTGAGGTGTTTAAATCTACTTTCTATGTGATGGACATCCGTCCGTCATACTCTTGCTTGTTGGGTAGGCCTTGAATACACCATGCTGGGGCAGTCACCTTCTCCTTACATCAGATGTTGAAGTATCCTGTCAAGGGAAAGATTATAACCGTCCATGGTGAAGAGGAGTATATGATCAGCCACTTGAACTCCTTCCGGTATGTGGAGGTAGAGGGGGAGTTCATTGAGACGCCTTTCCAGCATTTCGAAGAAGTCCTTCCTGAAATAACAGTAGCAAAGTTGGCAGCTGAAGTACCAAGGCAGATGGCCAGGATGGCATCTCTGGAGGACGCAAGGGCCGCAATAAAGGAGGGGAAGAATTCAGCATGGGGGAAGTTGCCTGATATTCCACATAAAACAGACAAATTTGGATTAGGGTTCACTACCGCGGGCCAGAAAGCTATGCGCCGTTCGAAGATTGAAAGAGCGCCAGTCAAAATTTCTCCCTACGGAATCAACACTTTGGAGGATGAAGACAAAGAGAGCAACATCGAAGAGTGGATTTACCCAACTGTCAAAGGAGGATTGTGCAACTGGGAGGCAAAAGACTTTGTCCCCATCACTTTTATTCATCAGTAATTTATCTGTCAAACATTTCCTATTTGGTCTGTAATATTTATTTTCGAACAATCCGTACACTATCTTTTCACCTCATGCCTTGCCCGGGGCATGTAGGTCCATTTGTAAGGGTTTTGATTATTTTTCATATCCATATGCCATGTTTAATGATTCATTGGACGTTTTTCATTTGATAAACTGCTTGTGTTCATTTTCTTTCCTTTTGCATTTTTTGTTTAAGGATGGCTATCCCTTACACACACCCACACTCACAAATGCAGGTACCCATCCACTCCGGATTCCATGGGTGACTATTCTGCTATATCCTTCAATAACTCTGAAGATCTGGTCAATCAAGCCGAGTATGAAGATGACGAAGGTTGTGAAGTACCAGGGGAACTAGCCAGACTTCTACAGTAAGAGGAAAGGGCCATCTTACCGCACGAAGAGTCATTGGAAACTGTCAACTTAGGGACCGAGGAAGACCGGAAGGAGGTGCAAGTGGGTGCCAATCTGGAACCAAGTGTCAAGGAACGTCTGATACAGTTGTTGAATGAGTATGTTGAAATCTTCGCTTGGTCTTATGAAGACATGCCGGGTTTAGACACAGACATCGTGGTTCACCGTCTCCCCACAAGAGAGGATTGTCCACCGATCAAGCAAAAAGTCCGCCGAATGAGGCCTGACATGTCTGAAAAGATCAAAGCAGAAGTAATGAAGCAATTCGATGCTGGCTTTCTGGCTGTTACGTCCTATCCTCAATGGGTCGCTAACATCGTGCCAGTACCTAAGAAAGATGGCAAAGTCAGGATGTGTGTGGACTACCGGGATTTGAATAGAGCCAGCCCCAAAGATGATTTTCCACTTCCACACATTGACATTTTGATCGACAACACAGCTCAGCACAAAGTGTTTTCCTTCATGGATGGATTCTCGGGCTACAATCAAATCAAAATGGCCCCCGAGGATATGGAGAAAACAACTTTTGTCACACAATGGGGCACTTTCTGTTACAAGGTGATGCCGTTCGGGCTGAAGAACGCAGGGGCAACTTATCAACGCGCCATGGTAGCTTTGTTTCATGATATGATACATCATGAGATTGAAGTTTACGTAGACGATATGATAGCTCGGTCACAAACTGAGGAGGAGCACCTTGAACATCTAGAAAAGCTGTTTGCCAGGTTGAAAGAATACAAACTCAGGCTGAATCCAAGTAAGTGCGCTTTTGGAGTTAGGTCTGGTAAACTTCTAGGATTCATTGTAAGCAACAAAGGCATTGAAGTCGATCCAGCAAAAGTGAAAGCAATACAAGAGATGCCTGCTCCCCGTACTTAAAAGGAGGTTAGAGGGTTCTTGGGGCGCTTGAACTATATTGCCAGATTCATCTCTCATCCGACTTCTACCTGTGAGCCAATTTTCAAACTCTTGAAGAAAGATCAGGTAGTCGAATGGAACGACGATTGCCAAGCTGCTTTTGATAAAATCAAGGAGTATTTGCTAGAACCTCCTATTCTGATGCCACTCGTCGAAGGAAGACCATTGATCATGTATCTAACCATCTTGGATAACTCAATGGGGTGAGTTTTAGGCCAGCATGACGAGTCTGGTCGAAAAGAGCATGCTATTTATTACCTTAGCAAAAATTTTACCGACTGTGAGACTCGCTATTCACTGCTCGAGAAAACTTGCTGCGCTTTGGTATGGGCTGCTCGCCGACTAAGACAGTATATGTTGACTCATACTACCTTGTTGATTTCCAAAATGGATCCTATCAAGTATATCTTCGAAAAGCCCGCTTTATCTGGAAGGATAGCTAGATGGCAAATGATCCTAACTAAGTATGACATCCAGTACACCACCCAAAAAGCTATAAAAGGGAGTGTACTAGCTGACCATCTGGCTCATCAAGCTATCGAAGATTATCAACCCATGAGATTTGACTTCCCAGACGAGGACATCATGAATTTGGACAACATTGAAGGTAACGGACCGTATGACGGACCTGAAAAGGGATCCCGATGGACCCTGTACTTTGATGGTGCTTCAAATGCACTTGGAAACGGTATCGGCGCAATACTCATTTCCCCGGAAGGTTGTCACACACCTTTCACGGCCCGACTTTGCTTCAGCTGCACAAACAACATGGCTGAGTATGAAGCTTGCATCTTTGGTCTCAAGGCTGCTATAGACTTGGGGATCAAATCTTTGATCGTATTTGGGGACTCGGCTTTGGTTATCAGTCAAATCAAAGGAGAGTGGGATACCAAGCATCCTAATCTTATCCTGTACAAAGAACATGTCTTGACATGGTTGCCTCATTTCGAGCAAATTACCTTCGAGCATTTCCCGCGAGAAGAGAATCAACTAGCAGATGCTCTAGCTACAATGTCCTCCATGTTTAAACTCAATTGGGATAACGAGGCTCCCCAAATCACCATCGAGCGAATGGATGAACCTGCACATTGTCACGAGATTAATACCGAAGAAGTAGTGGAACAACCCTGGTTCCATGAAATCAAAAGGTATCTCCAGACTAGAGATTATCCCGAAGGAGCTTCCGTAAATGACAAGAAGTTCTTAAGGAAATTTGCTGCCAAATTCTTCCTGAGAAACGACATCCTTTACAAACGAAGCCATGATTGTGTATTACTCCGACGCGTAGACAAAGCTGAAGCAGAGCTGATCATGACCGAGATACACAGCGGCACATTTGGCACTCACTTGAGCGGGCATACAATGGATAAGAAGATCCTAAGGGCAGGCTATTACTGGTCTACCATGGAAGCTGACTGCCATCAACATTCCCGTACTTGCCACAAATGTCAAGTCTACGCTGACAAAGTTCATATCCCTCTGGTTCCTCTTAACGTACTGACTGCTCCGTGGCCATTTGCAATGTGGGGCATTGACATGATTGGAGAGATCAAGCCCACGGCTTCCAACGGACATCGCTTCATCCTAGTTGCCATTGACTATTTCACCAAATGGGTCGAAGCAACTTCCTTCGCCTCTGTTACTAAAAATGTGGTTGCCCGCTTCATCAAGCAAAACCTCATATGCTGGTATGGTGTTCCAGACAGGATCATCACGGACAACGGTACAAATCTGAATAACACGATGATCACCGCTTTGTGCGAACAATTCAAGATTTATCATCACAATTCATCTCCCTATCGGCCGAAGATGAACGGTGCTGTTGAAGCTGCGAACAAAAACATTAAGAAGATCATTCAGAAAATGACAGTCACTTACAAAGACTGGCATGAGATGTTACCGTTTGCCCTACATGGATACCGTACGACGACACGTACTTCAACCGGGGCAACCCCATTTTCTTTGGTTTATGGCATGGAAGTTGTCCTGCCTATGGAAGTTCAGATTCCTTCTCTAAGGATTATGAAGGACACAGGTTTGAATGAAGATGATTGGATTCAGACCCGACTTGATCAACTCAATCTGATCGACGAGAAGCGACTCGCTGCTATATGCCATGGTCAGACGTATCAAAAACGGATGATCAAGGCCTTCAATAAGAAAGTCAGACGTCAGGTGTATCAAGTCGGAGATCTCGTAATCAAGAGGATTATCTTGCCGCAAAGTGATCCCAGGGGCAAATGGACTCCTACATATGAAGGACCATTTGTGATCAAGAGCATATTTTCTGGTGGTGCAATGATTCTGACCACCATGGACGACGACGATTTGCCGCACCCTGCGAACGCAGACATAGTCAAAAGATACTACGCATAAAATAACCCGGCAAGTTGAAAACCCGAAAGGGCGGCTTGGGCAAAAATGGGCATCCCGGTGAACCGAAAAACCGAAAGGGCGGTTCAGGAAAAAATTAGGGATAAAAACAAAAAATCTGTACACCCGGCAAGTTGAAAACCCGAAAGGACGGCTTGGGCAAAAAGGGGTTTCCCGGTGGATCGAAAACCCGAAAGGGCGATTCAGGCAAAAGTTAGGGAATTAAAGCGTATGACTATGTCTCTTCGGATCACTTCAAAGACAATCTCTTCATCAACCAGTTCCAGGCTTCTGATCAATCCAGTCATCGGCAGACGAAGCATTGAATGGACAGATATTCAGAGTTGTGAAGGCTATAGCGGAATGGAATCCCATGGAATTATTTCACATAGCCATCCTTATTTTGTATAAATCTTTCAATATTTACGACAAAATCCTCTTACTAGGATGATTGTCTCCTTTGTACAAATATACTCAGAGAAAGTTAATACAAATACTCTTCCCAGAAATTTGTGTCATTTCCTTTTTCTTTTTCTCTTGCACTAATTGTTTTATTTTGAGAAACGTCCAATGTTTTGTTAAATAGGCATATGCATTTGAACATAATCATTTCCTTATAAATCAATAAAGAGGATTACTGATAGGTTGAAGGTACAGTTGGATATCTTGATACCCTTTCAAAGGAAACCCCCAGGATATTTGGAATCCATATCGCCAGCAAGTCTTGAAGCTTATCCCCAGTAGATTTTGGAATCTTATCCCCCGCAGAGAACGGACGTCTCTCCCGAGCTTTATTCAAAGTTACTCCTCGCAAGGGCTTATAACTGGGTTATCCTCAGCTAATTTCCACGGAAGATCGCACTCGGCAAAATTCTCCCTATCCCCAGCGGAGTTTATCAAAGTTCCCCAACATAACTTATCAATACAATCCCCAGAGGAGTTTGTCTTTGTTATCCCCAGCCCGAGAATCCTCCAGAACTCAATTCCCCTCAGAGTTTAAGTTTCAGTATCCCCAGCAGAGCTAAAACTTCAGGCTATCAATCCCCAGCGGAGCCAGACTAGTGAACCTTCTCCCCACAGAAATGCTTCTCACTAGACTAGAGATTCTCAGTCTTATCTCCCCAGCTTAAGTCTACCAGGTTCTAAAATCCCCAGTAGAAATCATCTGAAATTCTTTTACCCTGTAAGTCACCAAGGAAATTCCAAGTCCCCGCAAGTGGTTCTAAGACCCCTCGACGTTTGAAGGACTGGTATTCCCCAAGCAAATTTGAAGACTTTCAGTTTTTCAGTTCCTCATTGTATATTCGAAGATTCTCCAGTGAAGATCTCCTCAAGACAGGAATTCCCCAGAAGATTGGTATACAACCCAAGCTCCTTATTCTCCAGCAACAACCAGGAATTATTCTCCCCGGCAGCAGTCAAGAGGCTTTTTATCTTCGGCCATCCAGGATTCACTTATCCTCAGTAAGATAGCTCATCAGCTTTCATGCGCATTCATTTACATTCATATCATATAACATACGTTGCCTAATGCATCATGACATTGCATACAACTAACTCTTTACCTTTTCAGGTAAGATCAGTCGACAGACTAAAATCATTATCTCCCGAGATTCTTTCCAGGAATAGTTCAGATATGACCCAGACATGGCAACATTCTAATGCTTATTCCAGATTCATCCAGATGCAGTTTTTACACGAGCTCATCATCAGGAAACCCTACACCGGTTCCTCCTCCACCTTCAAGATTTCTGAAAACAGTTCACGGGTTCTCCAGTAACGGATGTTAACCTATCGCTTGTTCAGATTCTTCTCAAGACTTATGAAAACAGTTATGGATCCGTCCCAACAACGGATGTTAATCTATCGCTTGTTCATATGCAACTTTTGAAAACAGTTTACGGACGCTTCCCAACAACGGATGCTGCTCTATTGCTTATTCAACTCCAAGATTTCTGAAAACAGTTCATGGGTCCTCCAAGTAACGGATGTTAACCTATCGCTTGTTCAGTCTCTTCTCAAGACTTCTGAAAATAGTTTATGGATTCTTCCCAACAACGGATGTTAATCTATCGCTTGTTCAGATGCAACTTTTGAAAACAGTTTACGGACACTTCCCAACAACGGATGCTGCTCTATTGCTTATTCAACTTCAAGATTTCTGAAAACAGTTTACGGGTTCTCCAAGTAACAGATGTTAACCTATCGCTTGTTCAGACTCTTCTCAACTTTTGAAAACAGTTTACGGATGCCTCCAGATACGGATGTCAATCTATTGCTTATTCAAACCCCTAATTCAGATGTGGTTCAAAACATGGACACCTTTCTGATACTCATTTCCAGATGGCATCTTTAAGCCCATCCCCGACAAGTTTCTGTCACTCTTCCAGATGGCATCGTTAAGCCCATCTCCAAATGGCATCTCTAAGCCCATTCCCACATCCTTTTCTTTGACGAGTGCAATTTTAAGGGCACTCTAGTGTCCAATCTCCTTTTACCCTCGAGTCGCGAAAGGCAAACTTGCCAATCTAACTCTTCAGGTTCAAGAAGATTGAACAGGGGCAACTGTTGTACCCCAAAATTTTCCCTCCCATCTCTCAATGATTTCTCATCACAAAGCCCTTGAAGCTCAAGATCCAGTTAGGGTTTCATCTGCTCAAGACTCCTCCTTGCACTGTTGACCCAAATTAGGGTTTGTGTTTGCACAAAGATGTCTTGACCAAAATGCCTAAGATGACTTTCATGCCTCATATGGGACTCCCAAGTTTATCCATACCAAGTTTCAAGTCTTGATTCCAAATTTTGCCCAGTCAATTGGACAGTTGACCTAGAAATCAACTGTGTTGGGGAAAAACTCAACTGTGGCCAATTGACAGTCAAACCTCATAAAATTTGACCCTCATCAACATTATGAACTCATATGGACCATTTGATCAAGTTTGTATCACAATTCCACAAGAAATTTGGTCAGATCACCAAAAGGGCAAAATGGTCATTTTTAGGGTTTTGACTGCACAAAGGCAATTTTTGACTGTTTGACCTAGCCAATGGCAAACCAAGCTCACATATGGACTCAAGGACCCCATGGAATTGTCTTGACATGCTCAACAAGTTCAAAAGATCCCAAATGCACAAGATTGACAGTTGGATTTCCCAGTCAATTGATCAATTTTGACTGTATACTGAAAAGTCAAACTTTGACTTTTTGGTCAAAATCAAGTGTCAAGATTCATTTTTCATCAAAACATGCCAAATCATGAAACTTTTTCATCAAGAAATCAAGAATTTCAAATTAGGGTTTGAAATGAAGATTTTTCATAACTTAGAATTTTTCTAAGTTATGAAAAACCCTAATTTTTTCCTAACTTTGCCCCACTTTCTCACCAAGATTCATTTGGATTCAAGCAGAATTCAAAACATGAAAGTTGTATCCTATTGCATGATCTACAACTTTGATTCACAAAGTTTTCCCAAAAGAAGCTTGTATCTCAAGTTACAAGTTTTGGAATAAGGGTACCAAACCATTCTTAACTTAAAGAAAATTTGACCTATTTTAGGCAAGGTTTTTACCTAACTTTAAGACCATTTTCCACATGCTTCCACTTGGAATTTCAATTTGCATCTCAAAGATGGATTGTAGTACACATTCCAAGCTTTCCAAAATGTCAAAGAACTCATCAAACAACCTCATGGTTAGGGAGAATCGAATTTGGCAAGTTGGGAAAAACTCACCTTTGATTTGGCCAATTTACATGTCCATAACTTGTGCATTTTCAAACTCAGCATGTGCAAGCTACATTGCAGGCCTCTAATCCCATTTTTACTCAATAATTCAATGCTAAAAAATTGTGCCAAGATGTTGTTCTATGCATTTGGACATTACATGGAGAATTAATCCTTATTTAGAAAAAGCAATATATCCATTTTGATAAAGTTGCACTTTATGTCAAATTTGCAATCCAAGTGGTACAGTTCAAATCTCTTTGGCACAAGTTTATGGACTAATTGCACTGATCAAGGCCAAGGTATGCAACATAGATTGGGGGCCTCTATCAGCCTAGAAACTCAAGTGGCCATCTCTTGCTTAAGTGTGAAGAAATATTGCATAACATAACACAACTCTCATTTTCCTGTAAACCAACCTTAAGCAAACTTGTTACACACATTCCAAACATCAAACACAAGCTGAAACACGAGCTATCCACCTCCATTGCCCTCTCAAACACAGAATCACCCTTAAACTGCCCAAACAGAGCACCTGCTGCAGATTGAATCCCACAACTCATTTCCATCGTGCATTCTTGCCCAAACCAGTTCAAACACCTTCACTACCATCAATGCAAGCTATCCAAAGCATTAGAAGTGGACTGTAACTCCTCTAATCAGTTTGGCCATTTTCATTTTTCTGATTTGCAGGTGGAGTTCTATAACTCGATTCAGCTAGTCTCAAAGTAAAGTAAAGCTTAGAATAGCATCCCTGGACATCAAGGAAGCTGTACCAATCATCACCTTGCACTGAAAGTACCTCCAACACCAGATACAACTTCAACTAAACAGGTAAGTTCATGAACTCGTATCTCTCTATCCAGGCATTGTTAGCTTTAGGTTTGTGAAGAAAATATGTCACATTCATAGCCCTGAACATGCCCATGTAGTTAGTTTTCATTTATGTTACGTGTGCCATGAGAATTTGATGTCTGAACATTGATAAAAAATTAGGTTAAGATTTGGGAATGGAGAAATTCTCTCTCATTTTTGAGAGTTAGATCAAGTTTTTGGTATGTATGAATTCGTTGTTTGATGCTGAACATTTTTGATGTTGTGAGTTTTCATTAAAAAGCCAGGAATCAGGATGTTTGAATCAGGGTACAAAACGCGCGTTTTTTGAACAAGAATGGCTGGAGGTTGAAGAAGCTCCACGTGGGATGGGCCTGTGTTGTTATTTCTGTTTACACCACTTGTTTGCTTTTACACCCCCTAGGTCCATTGAGCTTATTTTTATGATTTTTTGACTTTTTCTTTTTTGTTCTGACTTATTTATTTTTTCTCATAATATTAAAAATATAAAAAATATTTTTCAGACCATTTTTGTATTTATTAAGCATTTATTTGTTTAAATGGATATTTTGTACATAAATAAATATATTACTTCTTTTTTAAAATACTAAAGAATAATGTAAATACATTTATTTTTCTGATTTTATTTTATTTCATCTTTTGAAAACATTTTCTTAAAATACACTTTTTTTTATATAAATAATAAATATTTTTTTTTTATTTTTTTTTTGTATATATTTAATATATTTGATATATAATATAAATGCTTATTTATTTATTACAATATTTAGGATAAAAACATGAAAATAATACATTTTTTCTTTTATTAATATTTGACCTCAAAAAATCACTTTGTCATAATATACTTCATTTTTATTTTATTTTTGTATATAATAAATAAATATGGTACATATTAAATAATTAATACTTTTATTTAAGAAATTAGGGTTTTGCCCTAAATACACAAAAAATCCAAAAATTAATACTTTTTATTTTGTTTATTTGACATATAAAAAACACTTTTTTTTCATACATATAAAAACATTTTTTTTTGCATCTTGCATATTTATTCCATTTTTATTTAATTGTCGTATATTAAATAAATTGTATAATTCCTAAATTGATGTAATAGTCTAGGTTTAAATTCCTTGTCAAAATACCCCCATTTGAACATTTGTACCCCCCTTCCCATATTGTGTTGTAATAACTTAGGAACTTTAATTTTCGCACTTTAAAGTTTTCTAAGTATACCATGATAGAATTAGGGTTTGTATGCAAATAAAAACAACAAATAGTTTGACCTAATTTCAAGATAAACAAGCATGAAAATGGACAACACTAATCACACTTGCACCCCTAGGGTATTCCACTTGTTGCCTTCAATAAATGGGCCATATTGCATGTTAGGTCTCTTTGGGCAAAACAAAAACAATCAAATGATCATAGTCCCTCGACGACGCTTTCGAAAGTTGCCTAAAAAATGATCAAGTCCCTTAAAGGAAAATTGCCCAAAGATACTTGGCACCATTGCAATTATGGTCTAAAACGATGACCCGCGCCCGTCCCTTTCACATCCTAACACAAGATTGTCCACCAAATGCAATGGTGGAGCAAAATTGTTAAAAGGGTTAAAACATAGCAAAAATCTTTGAGAACTTTAGGGTAGATAGCTCTTAAGTACTTGTCAACTTGCGAAACAAAAACACTTGCCTATTTTTCAAACCACACTTCACAAACACTTTCAAAACAAACTTTCAAAAACCTTGAAACATCTTTTCAAAAAGACAAACACCTTTTGTAAAACATTCGAGTAAAGAATTGTTACAAGGGTAGCCTAGACAAGGCATCTTTTTCAAAACATTTTCAAAACCACACACAAAGCACCATTTCAAACAATTGAAAACCAAGGCAAGTTGATCTAAGCAAGTACCTAAGAGCCCATGGATAACCATGGATAGAAAGGGTGCTAATACCTTCCCTTTCTATAATCTACTCCCCGAACCCAAGAAAATATCTCAAAGGTTTTTGCTGTGCTTTTTAAACCTTTCCTTAGGATAAAATAAAAAGTCGGTGGCGACTCTTGCTCAACCAAAACATTTGCGAAAACAAACGCAAAACCATAGTCAGTTCTCCCACCGTATCACACCTGGGTACCGAGACAGATAGAAAAGAAGTCAAGATTGGTGCCAATCTAGAGCTCGCTTGGTCTTACGAAGACATGCCTGGTTTGGATGCCGACATTGTAGTTCATCACCTGCCTACCAAGGAAGACTGCCCTCCGGTAAAACAGAAGGTCCGCCGCATGCGCCCAGAGATGTCCGAGAAAATCAAAGCTGAGGTTATGAAACAATTTGATGCCGGGTTTCTAGCAGTGACTTCTTATCCTCAGTGGGTGGCCAACGTGGTTCCAGTACCAAAGAAAGATGGTAAAGTCAGAATGTGTGTTGACTACAGGGATTTGAACAGGGCCAGCCCTAAGGATGATTTCCCTCTGCCTCACATCGACGTTCTCGTTGACAATACTGCTCAACACAAGGTGTTCTCCTTCATGGATGGTTTTTCAGGGTATAATCAGATCAAGATGGCTCCTGAAGATATGGAAAAGACTACCTTTGTTACTCAGTGGGGCACCTTCTGCTACAAGGTCATGCCATTCGGGTTGAAAAATGCTGGGGCAACCTACCAACGTGCCATGGTTGCTTTATTTCATGATATGATCCATCATGAGATTGAAGTATACGTCGATGATATGATTGCAAGGTCCCAAACTGAGGAAGAACACCTTGACCATCTGCGGAAGCTGTTTGACCGTCTAAAGTTGTACAAGCTGAGGTTGAACCCAAACAAATGCACCTTTGGGGTGAGGTCTGGAAAATTACTAGGTTTCATTGTAAGCGACAAAGGTATTCAAGTGGACCCTGCCAAAGTAAAATCCATACAGGAGATGCCTACTCCTAAGACAGAGAAAGAAGTCAGGGGCTTTCTAGGGCGACTGAATTACATTGCCCGATTCATCTTGCATCTAACTGCTACCTGTGAGCCAATCTTCAAATTGCTGAAGAAAGATCAAGTAGTACATTGGAACGATGAATGTCAGGCCGCTTTTGAAAAGATAAAAGAATATCTCCAAGAACCACCCATTCTTATGCCACCAGTGGAAGGGAGACCTCTAATACTATACTTGACAGTACTTGACAACTCAATGGGGTGTGTGCTGGGGAAGCATGACGAGTCTGGCCGAAAAGAGCACGCTATTTTTTACCTGAGCAAAAAGTTTACCGACTGTGAGACTCGGTACTCACTGCTCGAGAAAACTTGTTGCGCTCTGGTATGGGCTGCTCGCCGGCTGAGACAGTATGTGCTGACTCACACTACTCTGTTGATTTCAAAAATGGATCCAATCAAGTACATATTCGAAAAGCCTTCTCTATCTGGAAGAATAGCAAGATGGCAAATGATCTTGACGGAATATGACATCCAATACACAACTCAAAAAGCCATCAAGGGAAGTGTACTGGCAGATCATTTGGCACACCAACCTGTGGACGATTACCAATCATTGAACTTTGAATTTCCGGACGAAGATATCATGGTAGTAACTGATTGTGAAGTACTTGGACCGGATGAAGGACCTGAGGAAGGATCCCGATGGTCTATGCATTTCGACGGAGCCTCGAACGCTTTGGGTAACGGCATCGGCGCTGTGATTATATCCCCTAAAGGTACTCATACTCCACTCACCGCCCGACTGTGTTTCAACTGCACCAACAACATGGCAGAATATGAGGCGTGTATCATGGGTCTTCAGGCTGCAATCGACTTAAGGATCAAGTTTCTGAGTGTCTTCGGAGATTCCGCTCTCGTGATCAATCAGATCAAAGGCGAGTGGGATACGAAACACCCAAATCTTATTCCTTACAAGGAGTATGTGTTGACTTTGCTTCCCCACTTTGAAGAGATAACTTTTGAACACTTCCCAAGAGAGGAGAATCAGTTAGCAGACGACTAGCTACGATGTCTTCAATGTTCAAAGTCAAATGGGACAATGAGGCTCCCCGGATCATTATCTGGAAATTGGACGAACCTGCATACTACTGCGATCTTGAGGCCGAAGAGGTAATCGAGAAACCCTGGTATCATGAGGTGAAGAGATATTTGGAAGCTCAAGAATACCCCGAAGGCGCATCGGTCAATGACAAGAAGTTCATGAGAAGGTTTGCGGCAAAATTCTTCCTCAGCAATGACATTCTCTACAAACGAAACCATGATGCAACTTTACTGCGTTGTGTGGATAAAACTGAAGCAGAGAAGATCATGATGGAACTACATGAAGGTACATTCGGAAATCATTCCAGTGGACATACCATGGCAAATAAAATCCTTCGGGCAGGATATTTCTGGTCCACAATGGAAGCCGACTGTTACCAGCATTCTCGAACCTGTCATAAATTCCAAATCTATGCTGATAAAGTGCACATTCCTCCGGTTCCTCTGAATGTCCTGACGGAACCTTGGCCTTTTGTAATGTGGGGCATTGACATGATCGGCGAGATCCGACCGACGGCATCCAACGGGCATCGCTTCATCTTGGTAGCGATTGATTACTTCACGAAGTGGGTGGAAGCAGCTTCCTACGCCACTGTAACCAAGAGCGTCGTAGCACGTTTCATTCGGCATGACCTGATTTGTCGGTACGGCGTCCCGGAAAGAATCATTATGGACAATGGTATCAATCTCAACAACAAAATGATCACTGAGCTCTGCGAGCAATTCAAGATACAGCACCACAACTCTTCTCCTTACCGGCCGAAGATGAATGGAGCTGTCGAGGCAACAAATAAAAACATCAAGAAAATTGTGCAGAAGACGACAGTGACCTAGAAAGATTGGCACGAAATGTTACCATTTGCTCTTCATGGGTACCGTACCTCAGCACGGACGTCAACCGGGGCAACACCCTTTTCCTTGGTCTATGGCATGGAGGCAGTCTTGCCAATTGAAGTCCAGATACCCTCTCTCCGGATAATGAAGGATGCAGACTTGAGTGAAGATGACTGGATCCAGACTCGACTTGATCAATTAAACCTAATCGACGAAAAGAGACTCACTGCTATTTGCCATGGTCAGACATACCAAAAACGGATGATCAGGGAATTTAACAAGAAAGTCAGACCACAAGAGTATCAAGTTGGGGACCTGGTAATCAAGCGCATCATCCTTCCTCAAAGTGATCCCAGGGGCAAATGGACCCCTACGTACGAAGGGCCATTTGTGGTTAAACATGTGTTCTCAGGAGGAGCCATGATTCTAACCACCATGGATGGTGACGACCTTCCTCACCCCGCCAATGCAGACATAGTAAAACGATACTATGCATGAATAAAAGACCCTCTAGGTTGACATACCTAGGCAAAAATAAGGGCTTCCCGGCGAACCAAAAGGGTTCGGGCAAAAATAAGGGATGAAATGAAAAAAAAATCTGTACACCCGGCAAGTCGAAAACCTGAAAAGGCGGCTTGGGCAAAAATGGGTATCCCGGTGGACTGAAAACCCAAAAGGGCGGTCCAGGCAAAAGTCAGGGATAAAGCGTAACACTATGTCTCATTGGATCACCTTGTATCCAGAATTCGGCATCAACTATCGGGCTCAGACTTCGGCATCGATCAATCAGCTTCATCTTCAACTAAGCAGCAAAGTGATGAGACGCTTGAAGACATAAAGGCAATAGCAGAGTTGGAACCCAGTGGGAATATTGTTCACATAGCTGTTTTGTTTCCTTTTCAAAATTGTATAAACTTTATGTTATTCGGCGGTGTTCTCTTACTAGGACGTCAGCCTCTTGTACAAAAAAACGCCTATTTACAGGCAAATTTCAAAATCAATACAAGTTCACTTTTCCAAACAAATTGCCGATTGTTTTTCCTTTTTCTGTTTTGTCTTGCGAAGAACGTCCAATGTTCATTTTTGATATATGCATTTGACATTGAATTGCTAATTCATAAATACTTGCATACGAAACAAAAGACTAATTACAGGTGACATCAGAAACAGGGGCAATGTAGAATTGTCCAGGCAGTCTAGTTGCTTTGTCCGCCAGGGTACCAAGGTAGATTCAACTGAAGAATGTGAGTAAGCTACCTCAACTCCCCACAGAGTAAGACCAGGGTCAGCAGTACTCTCCTCCAGCAGAGTTAGTCTACGGTCAGCCTAAAGGAAGTTGTGTATCCCCAGAAGATACCAACATTCCCCAGCGGAGTATAGGCATTCCTCAGCAAGCATCCTCGGCAGTCTTGATCTAAGATTGTTCCCCGGCGGAACACAGGCACCCCAGTGGAACCTTTTTTTTTAGTAGTACAGTCTGAAAGTCTCCCCAGGAAAATTGGAATCCATATCCCCAGCAGGTCTTGAAGCTTATCCCCAGTAGATTCTGGAAGCTCATCCCCTGTAGAGTACGGACGTCTCTCCCGAGATTTATTCAAAGTTATTCCTCACAAGGGCTTATAACTGGGTTACCCACAACTAATTGCCACGGAAGATCTCCCTCGGCGAAGTTCTTCCAATCCCCAGCGGAGTCCATCAAAATTCCCCAACATAACTTATCAACACAATCCCCAGCGGAGTTTATCATGGTTATCCCCAACGGAGTCCATCATTGAAATCCTCAGCGGAGCTCTCATCAAAACTTCAGCAAAGTATCTCTTCCCACAGAATATTTCCCCTCAGAGTAATCTCTCCAACAAGTCTCTTCCCCAACGGAGTCATCTTCTCCTACCGGTGTATTCTTGCAACCATCATCCCTAGCGGAAACGAAGAACTCTACTCTTCAACAACAGTCCAGGATTTAATTCCCCGGCCGGTCGTCAAGGATTTATTTTCCTAGACGAAAATACATTCATAAACATTTCACATTTCATACATCTTGCTTACATACATGGTAAAGTACATACCACACTATCTCATTTTTGAACATCGTGACATCATGCATTTCATACATCATGACATTGCATACAACTGATGTTTTGCCTCTTCAGGGAAAAAGATAACCCGAAAGACAACTACCTTCAACTGTCAAAATTCCAGATTCGATTCCTGTATCTAGCCAGGGCACATCCGTGAGTGATCAGTTTCCATATTCGATTCCTGTATCCAGCCAGGGCACATCTGAAGAGTTTGAAGATTCGATTCCTGTATCTAGCCAGGGCATATCTGTTGACGACTAATTCCAGATTCAATTCCTGTATCCAGCCAGGGAATATCTGTTGACGACTAATTCTAGACTCGATTCCTGTATCTAGCCAGGGAACGTCTGAAGAGTTTGAAGATTCGATTCCTGTATCCAGCCAGGGCATATCTGTTGACGACTAATTCCAGATTCGATTCCTGTATCTAGCCAGGGCACATCTGAAGAGTTTGAAGATCCGATTCCTGTATCCAGCCAGGGCATATCTGTTGACGACTAATTCCATATTCGATTCCTGTATCCAGCCAGGGCATATCTGCGAGCAACCGATTGTAGACTCGACACCTGTATCTAGCCAGGGCATGTCTGCATGAGGAGATTGAAGATCAACACCTGTAACAAGCCAGGAAAACATCTGTCTTTCTCAAAGTGCGCAAGTTATCGCTAAGGAATCTCTTATGCAATCAACACTTCCAAATGGCATCTATAAGCCCATTCCCGACAAGGTTCTATCACGCCTTCAGATGGCATCTATAAGCCCATCTCTCTATCCACCATCTCTCCAAATGGCATCTATAAGCCCATTCCCGACATCATATTCGCTGATACTCCAGCATGCGAGTGCAAATTTCCGGGCACTCTAGTGTCCAATCTCCTTTTACCCTCGAGTCACGAAAGGCAAACTTGCCAATCTAACTCTTCAGGTTCAAGAAGATTGAACAGGGGCAACTGTTGTACCCCAAAATTTGCCCTCCCATTTTCTCAACATTTTCTCATCACAAGACCCTTGGAGCTCAAGATCCAGTTAGGGTTTCCTCTACTCAAGACTTCTCCTTGCACTGTTGACCCAAATTAGGGTTTGTGTTTGCACAAAGATATTTTGACCTAAAATGCCTAAGATGACTTTCATGCTTCATGTTGGGCTCCCAAGTTTATCCATACCAAGTTTCAAGTCTTGATTCCAAATTTTGCCCAGTCAATTGGACAGTTGACCTAGAAATCAGCTGTATTGGGGAAAAAGTCAACTGTGGCCAATTGACAGTCAAACCTCATGAAAATTGACCCACATCAACATTATGAACTCATATGGACCACTTGATCAAGTTTGGATCACAATTCCACAAGAAATTTGATCAGATCACCAAAAGGGCAAAATGGTCATTTTTAGGGTTTTGACTGCACAAAGGCAATTTTTGACTGTTTGACTTAGCCAATGGCAAACCAAGCTCACATATGGACTCAAGGACCCCATGGAATTGTTTTGACATACTCAACAAGTTCAAAAGATCCCAAATGCACAAGATTGACACTTGAATTTTCCAGTCAATTGATCAATTTTGACCGTATACTGAAAAGTCAAACTTTGACTTTTTGGTCAAAATCAAGTGTCAAGATTCATTTTTCATCAAAACATGCCAAATCATGAAACTTGTGCATCAAGAAATCAAGAATTGCAAATTAGGGTTTGAAATGAAGATTTTTCATAACTTAGAATTTTTCTAAGTTATGAAAAACCCTAATTTTTTCCTAACTTTGTCCCACTTTCTCATCAAGATGCATTTGGATTCAAGGAAAATTCAAAACATGAAAGTTGTAGTCCATTGCAAAATCTACAACTTTGATTCACAAAGTTTCCTCAAAAGAAGCTTGTAGCTCAAGTTACAATTTTTGGAACAAGGGTACCAAACCATTCTTAACTTAGAGAAATTTTGAACCATTTTAGGCAGGATTTTTGCCTAACTTCAAGACCATTTTTCACATGCTTCCACTTGGAATTTCAGTTTTCATTTCAAATATGGATTGTAGTACACATTCCAAGCTTTCCAAAATGTCCAAGAACTCATCAAACAACCTCATGGTTAGGGAGAATCGAATTTGGCAAGTTGGAAAAAACTCACTTTGTTTATGGCCAATTTACATGTTCATACACTTGTGCCATTTTGAACTCAGCTTGCATTCCTTGATTACAGGTCCTATATCCCATTTGCACTCAATAATTTAATGCAAACCCCTTGTGTTAAAGCCTTGCATTATGTGTTTAAGCATTACATGGAAGTTTAACCCTTAAATAGAAAAAGCAAATTATCCATTTTAGAAAAGTATGGCTTTATGTCAAAGTTGCAAATCAAGAAGTACAAGGCCATATCTTTGGGCACAAGTTCAGAAGCAAAACACACTGATCAAGGGGAAAGGTTGCAGCATAGATTGGGGGCCTGCATCAGTCTAGAACACAACTTGATACTTTGTTGCTTAAGAGTGAAAAAACTTGCATAACATACACTAACTATCATTTCTGCCAAGACCAACTTAAGCAAACTTGTTAAACACATTCTAAACAACCACCCTGACCTGAAACACGAGCCAATCATCTCCATTGCTTTCTCAAGCACAGAATCACCATTAAATTGCACAAAAACAGGGCATTCTGCACTTGGACTTGGCTAGCTCATTTCCATCGTGCATCTTGGCCAAAACCACTTCAAACACTTTCCCTACCATCCATACAAACTGTCCAAAGCATTAGAAGCAGACTGTAACACTCCTAATCAACATCACCATTTTCATTTTTCTGTTTTGCAGTTGAAGTGCCATAACACGATTCACTTGGTTTCAAAGCAAACTAAAGCTTGGAATAGCATCCCTGGACATCAAGGAAGCTATACCAATCATCACCTTGCATTGAAAACACCTCCATCACCAGATACGATTCCAACTGAACAGGTAAGTTCATGAACTCTTATCTCTCTATCCAGGCATTGTTAGGTTTAGATTTGTGAAGAAATTATGTCACATTCATAGCCCTGAACATGCCCATATCATTAGTTTTCATTTATGTTATGTGTGCTTAGAGAATTTTAAGTCTGAACATTGAATAAAAATTAGGTCAGGAATTGGGGGAGAAGAAATTCTCTCTCATTTCTTAGAGTTAAATCATGTTCTTTATATGTATGAACTCGTGAGATGATGCTTTACATTTTTTGTGTTGTGAGTTTTCATTAAAAGTCAAAGAATCAGTTTCTTGTTGTGGGAGCAAAGAGGCGCGCGTTTTCAAACAGAGATGGCTGGAGGTTGAAGAAGCTTGCCTTTGGGCTGGGCCTGTTTCATTTTTCTTATTTGCACCCTATGTTTACTTTTGAACCCCCTTGGCCCATTGTGCTTATTTGAAACATTTTCTTGACTTTTCTTTTTATTTCTGACTTATTTATTTTTTCTCATAATATTAAAAATATAAAAAACATTTTTCACACCATTTTTGTATTTATTAGGCATTTATTTGTTTAAATTGATGTTTGTACATAAATAATACATAATATCTTTTATTTAAAAAAATACTAAAATTAATACCAATACATTTTATTTTCTGATTTTCATTTTATTTTATCTTTTGAAAATATTTTATGAAAATATACTTTTTTTGTAAATATTAAATATTTTATTTTTGTACATATTTAATATATTTATCATATAATATAAATATTTACATATTTATTAGGATATTTAGGATAAAAATACCAAAATATATATATTTTTATTTTTATTAATATTTAACATTAAAAATACCTTTTTGACAAATATACTTCTCATTTATTTATTTTTTGTAAATAATTAATAAATATTGCATATATCATACAATAAATACTTTTATTTGTAAAAATTAGGGTTTTTATCCTAAATGCTTAAAAATACCAAAAATTAATTAATTTTATTTTTTCTTTATTTGATACATGATAAATACTTTTACATACATATGAAAAACCTTTTTTTTTTTTTTTTTTTTGCATTTTTGCATATTTATCTTATTTTTATTTGAATATTGTGTAAATAAATACCTTGCAAAATTCCAAGTTTGATGTAATAGTCTAGGGTTTTAATTCTTGTCAAAATACCCCCATTTAAACATTTGTACCCCCCCTTCCCATATATTGTGTTGTAATAACTTAGGAACTTTATTTTTTGCACTTTAAAGCTTTCTAATTATGCCATGTTAGAATTAGGGTTTTGTATGCGAATCAAAAACAACAAAAATAGTTTGACCTAAATTCAAGATAAACAAGCATGAAAATGGAAAACACTAATCACACTTGCACCCCTAGGGTATTCCACTTGTTGCCTTCAATAATGGGCCATATTGCATGTTAGGTCTCTTTGGGCAAAACAAACACAATTCAAATGATCATAGTCCCTCGATGACGCTTTCGAAAGTTGCCTAAAAAATGATCAAGTCCCTCCAAGGAAAAATTGCCCAAAGATACTTGGCACCATTGCAATTATGGTCTAAAAGATGACCCGCGCCCGTCCCTTTCACATCCTAACACAAGATTGTCCACCAAATGCGATGGTGGAACAAAATTGTTAAAAGGGTTAAAACATAGCAAAGATCTTTGAGGAATTTAGGGTAGATAGCTCTTAATTACTTGCCCCCTTGCAAAACAAAACACTTGTCTATTTTTCAAACCACACATCACTACACTCTCAAAAACATTGAAAACCTTTTCAAAAGACCTACACCTTTGTATACATCCCAACATGGATCACTACAAAGGTTGCCACCACATTGGCCTCTTTTCAAAACATTTTCAAACCGACACACACAAAGCACCATTTCAAACAATTGAAAATCAAGGTAAGTTGATCTAAGCAAGTAACTAAGAGCCCATGGATTACCATGGATAGAAAGGGTGCTAATACCTTCCCTTTCTATAATCTACTCCCCGAACCCACGAAATATCTCAAAGGTTTTTGCTGTGCTTTTTAAACCTTTCCTTAGGATAAAATAAAAAGTCGGTGGCGACTCTTGCTCAACCGAAACATTTGCGAAAACAAACGCAAAACCCTAGTCAGTTCTCCCACCGTATCACACCCTGCCTCTTGCATTTTTATTTTTTCTAACTTTGTTTGCAGATCCAGTGTCTATAGGCTAAATATGCTCACCATATGCCATCAACCCATCACCTCTTGATCCAAATCCAAGCATCCCAACACGCAGCCTCATGGTAGACCTTTAAGGGCTGACAATAGATAATCTAGCGCAACTCCTGGGTCCTGGTTTGTTTGGGCCCAATATTTTTAGATCATACCCCCCTATTTTCTAATCAGTACTAGGCCCATTTATCCCTTTTTATTCATTCTTTTTTTTAGTTTATTAACTTTAAAAAAATATTTTCTTTATTTAATTATAAAAACCAAATAAAATCACAAAAAACATTAGGTTCGTATTTTTATTAATTAAGCTAATTATTGTAAATAAATAAATTAACTACTTTAACATTTTGTTTAATTTAAAATCAATAGACTTAATATTCTAATCAATTTTAGTTCTATTTCTCAAACAAATACCAAAAATATTAGGTTATATCAGAATTAATTTTTCTAATCAATAATTTTATCTTAGTTTAATTTTAATCTAATAATTAGACTTAATTTAGTTTAATAAACAAAAAAACAACAAAAAAGAGTTCTCTTTTTAACTTAGAATGAGTTTAGGATTAGACTTCATTTCAATTCACGTGCGTTTTTACCTTTCGCATTTTTATTTTCATATTTTCTGTAACTGCCTACTGGGATGTAATAGATAAAAACTAGGACGTTTACTGCTTTTATCTTCCCCCCAAATTTTGGACATGTAAATAATTCCCCCTCCCCGAAGCCATGTAATAGCGTAGGATTTAATTTCCGTACTTTATATTTCCTGTACATATATTAACTGTTTAGATGTATGGTAATAGGATTTCATGGCAAGAAATTAAAAATAAAACGTTAGCAAACCTAACATCAAGATAAATATCTGAAGCACAATACAATTACACATGCACACCTTTAGGGTACTCCCACTTTGGTTGTCTTTGGAAAACAGTCACAACTCTTGAAACGTGAGAGATTTTAGCGGCCACTCTCCGGTTTAAAGATCATAAGTTCCTCGATGACCCTCTCGACGTTGCCTCAGTAAAAATGATCTTAAAACCCTAGGGTAGTTACTAAGGTTTCTTACCCAGTTACCTTTGTGACTATAAATGTCCCTTCAAATGTCACCCAAACATCTAACGACTAGGGCTACCTACTCATTAATAGTAGTATAGCACTGTCTAAAGGAAAAGAGGAAAAGAACAATCCTTTCGAGTAAATTAGATAGCTGTTAGATGCTTGCTCAAGTAAATTTTTTACACTTACACAAAACAACTTTCAAAAACAGTTTCAAAACGCTTTATCAACACTCTTGAGGACTGATACAAGAGTTATCATAAAGTAAATCGCCTTACTATTGGCATTTCAAAAAATACTTTTCAAAACACAACAAAGCATAAGGTATTTCAAATGAGCTAAGTTTGATACGGTGGGAGAACTGACTGTGTGTTTGTGTTTGTATTCGCACTTGTGCGGTTGAGCAAGAGTCGCCACCGACTTTTTATTTTATCCTAAAGGAAAGGTTGAAAAAAGCACAGCAAAAACCTTTTGAGATATTTCGTGGGTCCGGGGGGTAGATTATGAAAAGGGAAGGTATTATCACCCTTTTCATCCATGGTTATCCATGGGCTCTTAGTTACTTGGTTTTTTAGATCACTTGCCTTGATTTTCGATTGCTTGAAAATGGTGTGTGTGTGTGTGTGTGAGTGTTTTTGAAAATGTTTTGGAAGAAGATGCCTTGTCTTAGGCTAACCTTGTAACAATTCTTTACTCGAATATTTTACAAAGGCGTGTATCTTTTCGAAAAGATGTTTCAAAAATGTTTTGAGAGTTTGTTTTGAAAGTGTTGTGGATTGTGGTTTTTGAAAAGAAGGCAAGTGTTTTTGCAAATTGATCTCAAGTAACTAAGAGTTTTGTCTACCCTATTGTACTCAAAGGTTTTTTGTTATGTTTTAACCCTTTTTAACAATTTTGTTCCACCATTGAATTTGGTGGACAATCTTGCGTTTAGGAAGTTTATTCGGGACGGGCGCGGGTCATCGTATGGACCATGAATGCAATGGTGCCAAGCGTCTTTGGCAATTTGCTTTAAAGGGACTATGATTGTTCCGTTTTAGGCAACATTCGAAAGCGTCATCGAGGAACTTATGATCGTTTGAATTTGTTTTGCCAAAGATACTCGACGTGCAAGCATGGCCCATTTTGGAAGGCAACATGTGGGATTACCCTAGAGGGTGCAAGTGTGATTGTGTATTGATTTCATGTATTTGTATTGTATTAGGTTATCTAGCGTTTGATTTTATGTACATGCAAACCCTAGGTCTAACCATGGTATAATTGAAAGCGGTAAATTACGAAAATGTAAAATCTACGCTATTACAAGATAAGTATCCGGGAGTGGGGGTACAATATTCACAAATGGGGATGAGGCTTGTAGTATCCAATAAGTTACAACCAAATCAAATTTGCGATCAAATGTAAATGACGAATATCAATGTATAAGATAAACAAATGTGTATAGGAGCAATGTAAATATGTTTGTATTGTGTAAGTGTGAGATGTATTGTGTAAGTAATTATTTACAGGTGCGACAATGTGAATATGTATTAAGTATTGTTTAACTTAAAGAAAAATTAAATGTCTATTTAATTTAATTCATGTAATCTTGTATTTAGATATGTATGAAAAGAAAGTTTTAATGAAAAGAAAATGTTTTCAATTTAATTATATTGTGTATAAAAATGTATTTTTATGTATATGTGTTTAAATATTTAAAAGAGAGGAAATGTTATAAGTTTGAAAATTGTCGTTTTATATTTGATATAAAAAATGTATCTTTGTAATTTTTGTGTTTAATATGTACAAAGGATATTTAAATAAAATGTTTTAAATTAATTAAACTATGCATAAAATAAAAAAAAAGAAAAAAGTGTCTTTATAATTTGTTTATACAAAGAAAGTTTAAATTAGATATTTTAAATAAAATGTGTTTTTATGTATTAGTATTAATGTAATATTGTAAAGAATATGTTAAGTTAGAAAACAAATAGATTGTGTTTAAAAAATGTTTTTAAGTATAAAAGAAAAGGATTTATGTTAATTTATGTATGATGATAAATAAAAGGTTTGAAATAGGTTAGAAATGGGCTCAAAGAGGGGGGGGGGTGTGAATTGGAGCAATGCTTTGGGCTTAGGCATTCAGAATGGGTAAGGCCCACGTTTGGGCTCAGAAAGTTTTAGGGTTTGCTTGCATTTTCATTTGGGAACATGTTTCAGGGTTTGTGTACAGCGGCGCTCATTCGCTTTCATCCATCCTCTTCGTCTTCTGGCCATGGCTACTGGACAACGCCTCCTTGCCTGAGCTACCCGCGTTACCACCTCTTCTCCTCTCAGATGGCTTAGACAGCTCTCAAACATGGTAGTGTACTGTTTCGAACTTGTTTAGGCATTTTTAGATTTCGCATGTCATGATTTTTATGTTCTGATCCTCGTGTTCGTTGTGTTTGTTTAACGAGGTGGTGAAAAGAAAGATGAGGAGAGAATATACTACCTTGAGAGGAAGACGATGGGGAGAAGAGGACGAGGAGGCGCCGAGGCGGCTTAGTGGTGAAGAGGCTTTGCACGATGAAGCTAGCTTGGACGACACTTGGTACTTCTGTATCTTTTCTCCTTTGCTTAGGGTTTCATGATGATATGGACTGAAAAAAAAACTCCTTTTGAATGATATCTTTTCTTCTTCTTCTGACCTTGCTATTATCTGCTTCACTGTTGCCCCTGAGTACTTTCTTTCTTCCTCTCTCGCCGCCTTGAATGTTTGTTGCTTTGAGATGCCTTTTGTTTATGTGCCTCTCGATTGCCTTACGAACATGCTTCTTCCTTGACTGTCTCTTCGTTGCCTGTATTGTTCTGCTTGCTTAGGTTGCTTATCTTAATTGCCCAATGATGTTATCTTCCTGAGGGCTCGTGGGGTTTGATTTTGAATGCTTCTTTTCCTCTTCTCTTCCAGTAGCCTTGAGTTGCTTTATGAATATGCTTGCTTAATGACTTTCTCCTTCTCTTTCTGGCCTGTGTTGCCTGGGTTGCTTATTGCTTTTGGAATGTTGGCTTAGGATGGTTCTTGGAATACCCTATGATGATGTAAATCTGAGGGTTTGTGGGATTTTATTTTGAATGCTTCTTGTTTGAGGCTTTTGATTCGAAGCTGGACTGGGTTGGTGTTTTGAATAGGTTTCAGACAGGTGGTGCTGGTTCATGCTTTTTCTGGTTTTGACAGTAGGTTTATGGTTTAAGGAAAATGGTTATTTGTTTGGATATTTTATGGTTTAGACTGATGCAGGTAAGGTTTCAGCAGGTTATGCTTGCAGGTTTTCTGGTTTATTGTTAGTCTAAGGACTGTGAAGTGCTTCAGGCTTGAACTGGCTTCAGGTTTGAGGCCTAGCAGGTTTTCGCTTTGAGGTTATGCTGGTTATTGCTGGTTTTTTTGCCTTAACAGGTTAAAGGGCTTAGCAGGTTGAATGCTTGGGCTTGACAGGTTAATGGTTTATCAGGCCATTGCAGGTTCTGGGTTTATGACTTGCTTCAGCTGGTTTGGCCGTTTTGTATATTTTCTTTTTGTGTTGGTTTTCTCTCCATTTTCCTACTGTGTTTTGTTCTTTTTTTGTGTTGGTTTTTCTCCCCCTGCCTAAAGCCTAAAAACCTGCTCCTTATCTCTCCACTCTTGTCTCTCAGTACAGCTAAAAATGTTAAAATATGTTTGTGCTGTACCTTTTTCTGAAGGGGCCACCCTTGTTGGGAAATGATGAAAAGAAATGTATGCTTGCATAATGGTTTTCCTCTGCATATTTTATCTTTTCTTTGACAGCTTTTGTACTTTTATCTTCTTTGATATCTTTGCCAAATCCTCTTCTTGACAGCTTTGAATAGACTCTTTGGCATTTTTGACAGCAAGTAGTACTTTGATTTTGACAGAAAGTAGGAAATTGGATTTTTCAGTTTGGTTTGAACTTGGAGTTTGAGATTTTGAATTTATGCAGTTTTGACACTTTGCATTTTTTCAACTTTGCATTCATGATTTAGCAAATAACATTCTTCCCTCTTTGTGAACCGGGAGAAATCCCGTGATTTGCAGAGAGGGTTAACTGATCCCAATCAGTGGCCCTTAATAATGACTGCAATTTTATCTGTCTTTATTTATTTATCAGTCACTGACTTTTCTCCTTTTCTTTTTGCAGATGAATATTTGGATGGAGAGGAGCAAAGTGAAGACTGAAGAATTAGGGACTTAGAAAATATTTAGAAAAATAGGATAGTTTTTATTTTCAATTTAATCATTGTAAACTATTATTATTTTAAATACTTCGTAAATGCATACTTGTATCTAAATAATAATTGTAACAAATGTTTAAATATGAAATAAAAATTCTATTGATCCACTTAATTCTTTTTATCCTTTTTTCAATTATTTACTTATTATTTATAGTTCCTTAAATTAAAATAAATGAAAATTAAATTTCAGATATTTAATCCTTAGAATAATAAATAATCAACTAAACATTGATTCTTCGTTGATCAAAATAAATGAACTTGGAGCCTCCATCATCTAAAGCAACGCACAATCAATATGCAATAACTGATCAGACGCATTCCTTTCTTACTGATTTCTTACTAAGCACTGTAAATCCAATACTGCATATTTCTTTTGACTGGCTCAAACAAACCAACGTGAATTCAAACCAACTGCCTCTTTTACTGATTAAATCAAAACAATGCGAATTCAAATCAAATCTCGGAATAACTTGCAAAGTGCTGTGGAGTTTAAATCCTTCTGAGAACATGCCCATAAAACCTTAATTCCTGATTAAATGCCAACGAACATTCGCCTGATCAAAATTGAGCCAGAATCAACCAAAACCCTAAGCCAATTGTGTGAAACAATCCAGAGCCCTGAAGAATCAGTAAAACCCTAATTTTGTCTGACTGACGAGAAAAGTCCATTTGACCAATTCTTGAGCCAATCTGAAAAATCAGGAAATGCCTGAAGCTGTGATTTCTTGTGGAAAAATGCGACGGCAAATTTTGGGTTACAACAGTTGCCCCTGTTCAATCTTCTTGGACCTGAAGAGTTAGATTGGCAAGTTTGCCTTTCGCGACTTGAAGGTAAAAGAAGATTGGACACTAAAGTGCCCAGAAAATTTGCACTCGGCGATGTGATGGTAGAGGTGAATGGGCTTACAGATGCCATTTGGTGATGGGCTTAAAGATGCCACCTGATACGATAGAGTCTTGTCGGGGAATGGGCTTAGAGATGCCATCTGATAATGGGCTTAAAGATGCCATTTGGCGACTGCTGATAGGAGGATGGGCTTATAGATGCCATCTGGACATGTTGAACTGTATGTCAATGGTGAGTGGACAAGTATCAGAAGGGCATCCATGTTTCAGAACATCTCTGAATTAGGGGTCCGAATAAGCAACAGATTGACGTCCATGTCTGGAGAATCCGTAAACTATTTTCAGGAGTTGAGATTGAGTGAGCAATAGAGACACATCCGTCGTTGGGAAGCGTCCGTAAACTGTTTTCGGAAGTTGAGAAGAGTCTGAACAAGTTGGTAGATTAACATCCGTTGTTGGGAAGAATCCGTAAACTGTTTTCAAAAGTTGGCATCTGAACAAGTTGGTAGATTGACATCCGTTGTTAGGAAGAATCCGTAAACTGTCTTCATAAGTCTTGAAGAGGAACCGGTGTAGGGTTTCCTGATGATGCGTCTGAATGGATCTGGAATAAGTATCAGAATGTCGCCGTGTCCGGGTCACATCTGAACTATTTCTGGATGAATCTCGGAAGATGATCTGTGTCTGTCGACTGCTCTTACCTGAAAAGATAGATGGTTAGTTGTATGCGATGTTATGATGCATGATGCAATGTATGTGGAATCAATGTTTATGACATGAATTTGATGAATGCGCATGTGAGCTGATGAGCTATCTTGCTTAGGATAAATGAATCTTGGACGGCTGAAGATAAAAGCATCTTGACCGCTACCGGGAAAATAAATCCTTGGCTGTTGCTGGGGGAAGAGAATTCCTGATGACCTCTACTGGGGAGGTCCAAACTAGTAGACTCATGCTGGGGAGGTAAGATTGAGAATCTTCAGCTCGGTAGGAAGTAACTCTGGAGACTTCACTGGGGAACTCAAGATTTGCCCTCCCAAAACTCTGTGGGGAGAAGGTTCATTAGTCTGGCTCCGCTAGGGATTGATAATTTGACGTTTTAGCTTCGCTGGGGATAATGAAGCTTGACTCTGAGTGGAGTTAGCTTCTGGAAGGTTTTCTGGCTGGGGATTGCGAGAGTCCTCTGATTATTGCAGGTGAAGGCTTGGAATCTGAACAAGCGATAGATTGACATCCGTTACTGGAGAATCCGTAAACTGTTTTCGGAAGTCTTGAGAAGAATCTGAACAAGTGATAGGTTAACATCCGTTACTTGGAGAACCCGTGAACTGTTTTCAGAAATCTTGAGATTGAATAAGCAATAGAGCATCATCCGTTGTTGGGAAGCGTCCGTAAACTGTTTTCAAAGGTTGCATCTGAACAAGTGATAGATTAACATCCGTTGTTGGGAAGAATCCATAAACTGTTTTCAGAAGTCTTGAGAAGAATCTGAACAAGCGATAGGTTAACATCCGTTACTTGGAGAACCCGTAAACTGTTTTCATAAATCTTGAGATTGAATAAGCAATAGAGCAACATCCGTTGTTGGGAAGTGTCCGTAAACTGTTTCCAAAAGTTGCGTCTGAACAAGTGATAGATTAACATCCGTTGTTGGGAAGAATCTATAGACTGTTTTCAGAAGTCTTGAGAGGAAACTGAACAAGTGATAGGTTAACATCCGTTACTTGGAGAACCCGTGAACTGTTTTCAGAGATCTTGGAGATGAATAAGCAATAGAGCAGCATCCGTTGTTGGGAAGCGTCCGTAAACTGTTTTCAAAGGTTGCATCTGAACAAGTGATAGATTAACATCCGTTGTTGGGAAGAATCCATAAACTGTTTTCAGAAGTCTTGGGAAGAATCTGAACAAGTGATAGGTTAACATCCGTTACTTGGAGAACCCGTGAACTGTTTTCAGAAATCTTGAAGTTGAATAAGCAATAGAGCCGCATCCGTTGTTGGGAAGCGTCCGTAAACTGTTTTCAACGGTTGAGAAGAGTCTGAACAAGTTGGTAGATTAACATCCGTTGTTGGGAAGAATCCGTAAACTGTTTTCAGAAATCTTGAAGTTGAATAGGAACCGGTGTAGGGTTTCCTGATGATGAGCTCGTGTAAAGCTGCATTGGTTTTTTGAACACTTTTGACATTCGAATGCCCCAAGTGGTGATGTAGATAATTTCCTAGCTTATTACAGGTGTTGGTCTATAATCGGTCGTTCACAGATGTTT
The DNA here is from genome assembly GCA_948472305.1 of Vicia faba. Taxonomy (NCBI): domain Eukaryota; kingdom Viridiplantae; phylum Streptophyta; class Magnoliopsida; order Fabales; family Fabaceae; genus Vicia; species Vicia faba. Next base: position 942,758,325 of record OX451741.1, on the reverse strand, counting down.
TCCTGGCTTGTTACAGGTGTTGATCTGGAATTCTTCAGACATGCCCTGGCTGGATACAGGAATCGAATCTGGAAAGGTGATAGTTGATAGATATGCCCTGGCTGGATACAGGAATCGAATCTTCAAACTCTTCAGACGTGCCCTGGCTAGATACAGGAATCGAGTTTGGAAATGTGGTCAACAGATATGCCCCGGCTGGATACAGGAGTCGAATATGGAATTGTAATAGTTGATTTGCTGAACACTTTTGACATTCGAATGCCCTAAGTGGTGGAGAAGGAGTCTTGAATCAGATTACTCTGCATATTGAGAGATTTCTTGAAATCTTGACTGGACTGCCCCAGGTTAACTGAACTTTGAAAGATCTGTTGGACCTTGACTGGACTGCCCCAGGTTAATTGAATTGCGACATGTCATGCCCTTTGCGGATAAGAGATTAGTAAAGGAAGTGTCGTCCCTTTGAATTGATTTTGCTCACTGAGAGAGTTTTCGTTCCTCCGAACATTCGCTGTATGAATTTCTTCGCTGTCAAACAAAAACCAAGTGTAGACAGTGATATTCAAACAATGCAAAGTTTATGTTTGTCTCGAATTTTGCAAAATGCATTTTTTAGCAGAAAACTTTTTATAAGACAGATCAACACAAGATTTAGAGTGAAGCCTTACAGGAGTCAGGATACCCTTTGTAACAGTATGCTTTCGAACTAACCCATGATTCTATTAGGACTTTTGAAAGGTTGTAACGTGGCCTGGTTCACGGTTTAAGAAACAAAGGATAAAGGCTCAAAGTATATTTGTACCCACCCGCTCTTCGTGATGTTCTCCAACCTAAGCTCAGTTAATTGCGTCATACTCTGTTTTGAGTTTGGAACGACTTTTTTTGCGATGGTTCACCAGTCGAATTTGGGGAGACAGTCATCATCTCCTTTTTCTTTTTCAACATTTTTCATGTTGTTGAGGATTTGTAATGACCTCACTATTTTGATTTTGATTTGTTATCCCTAACTTTTGCCTGACTGTTCCCGTTTTTCGAGATTGCAGTCAGCGGGATGCCCCGACTTTCTTAAGCCTCCTTTACAGGTTTTGGCTCAGTGGGCTTTTTCTCTTTTGAGAGATTGACTGTCTATGTGATAGGGACCCACCCTCGTCTTTTGATTCCAAAGGAATGCTTTTCTTTTTCTTTGACGTCGTTCGTTGTATTACGAACTGAGAGTTTGCGACTTCAATGCGCGTTTTCTTTTGAATTAACTGAGATACTACCCTGCCCCAGGTTTATATCAAAGGTTTTGATCGTTTAGAACAGAAAACTCCTACTTCTTTGGCTCGAAGGGGTTGACTAGGGATTATCTTCCTTATAACTCCAGTGTTTGGGAATTGAAAGAAATGCATGTACATCATCAGCAAGGTCTGTTCAAAAGCATACTGTATAAGATCATGGTATTGTTTCGTCATCCTCCCTCTAAAGGCTTGCAGCTTTTTATCAAGAGTCAGATGTCATAAAGAAAAGCATAAGAGTAGTGAAACGAATGGATGAATTCAAGACAAACATATGCAATGCATTAATGAAAACAGAGTTTAACATCAACAGATAATTGTTTGACAGCAAAAGAAATTACAACTTTGAAAATTCAAAATGAAGCAAAAGTCTTTCAGCTTGAGCTTTGTCACTCCAGGTGGAGAACTCCTTTAACGGAAGATTTTCATCTCGCCGTCTGGCATGAATTCCAGCACTCCAATGTCAATCAGATCTTGAATCTTGTTCTTCAAGGCCCAACAACCGTTGGTGTCGTGCCCCGGGCTGTAGGAGTGGTAAACATAAAATGCGTCGGGACGATAGTTAGGAGAGGAGGTATTGAGCTTATGAGGAGGATCCCTTAAAGTAAGCAGGTTGACCTCCAATAGGCGCTTCAGTATGAAGAATGATGGTATTTCAGTCTCCGTGAATTATCTTCCCGACGTTTCTTGCTTACGCCGATTACCCCGTTGACGCTGACGAGGTTGTTGATGGGCTTGTGACCCTGAAGTAAGCGAAGGAGCCTTCCCCTTGTCTTCTTGAGTGGATGGAGGCTGAGCGGTGACTTGCTCTTCAACCTCAGATGTTTGCCCCAATTGGTTGTTTGGAAGCAGTTGGCGGACAAGAACTCTGAGTTCCTCTTGTCTTTGAGATAGGTCTTGGATGAGAGCCATCTGGCCCACCAACTGTCCCATCATTTGGGTCCTCAAGGTTGTCAGATCAAACTGCAGCTCCGCAAGCTGATCACTCCTGACATTGTTGGAATTCTCTAAGCCCTTTGTGAGGAGAGCTTTCATCTCTTCTTGCCCCAGAGACAAGTTCAGGAACATCTCCTGCAGTTGAGCAGTCTGGTCTTGGATGTCTTTGACAGACCTTTCTAGAGCCATCTCTTGCTGAAATAAACAGCAGGAGAGTAAGGAAACCTGAAAAAGGAAAGACTGTCGAAATGCGATGCATGATATGTGGATGCATGCTTTCAAGGATCTCTTGGGGTAAACACAAGAAAATATTAGAGGTTGAACTTTGCTCTTGGATTGGAGATCTCCGCATTGGTGGACGTCTTTCCACGAGAACCAAGCTCACCATGTCGAGTGGGTCATAGCCACTGATTCAAGTTGTTGTACTTGATCTTTGTTTGGAGAGCTTTGTATCGGTGGATGTCTTTCCACGAGAATCAAGCTCACCATGTCGAGTGGGTCATAGCCACTGATTCAAGTTGTTGTACTTGATCTTTGATTGGCATTGGTTAGAGGAAAAACCTCTTGCCCCTTGGTAGACGTCTGGTTCAACGTAACCCTGCATCAAAAGAACCTTCGAGATCCTTGAGATGGTTATGGAAAATGCTATGGTATGATGTCATGATGTTATGTACATGTATGCACAAGAGCAAGTGAGTGTATATACAGGAAAACATATTCACACAAAGCAAACCAGTCCTTAGGTTGAGGATTGCATGAGGTTTAGGTAAGCACCCTCTTGAAGTTAGTTGGCTCATCCTGTCCTAAAATAGAAACTGGGTTCTAAGGAGCTCAATATCATTGGATTGTTTTCTGTGTTCATTGTTTCGGTTTAGCCACTTACTGGCGACCAAAATATTCCAAGAAAACAATCCTCCAAAGAGTGTAGTATCGAGGATCTACCAACTTCGGACTGCACCAAAGTCGGTCATCTCACTACCCCTAAAAAGGCTAAGATGGTCAATTAAGGTTCTAAGAGTTCGTTAGTGCTTCATGACATCACACAACGGCCCCGTACTCTCCTTGACTACTCAAGGGTTACCGGTACTCACAAATATGTCACACTAACATAGCTTACTGCTTCAACCGTGTCGGTATACCCCGCACAGTTCCCTCGCAGTTTTTTGCTATTTACCTAAAAAGGTACCCCAAATCCGGGTGGAGGATTTACAACAAACCCAAACAAGAACCCAAAAGATAAAGCAATCAAGTCAATCAAAGCAAGAAAGTAAAGGTGATCTAAACCCTAAGGTAACCCCACTCTTAAATTATAATTCCCCAGCAGAGTCGCCAGTTCTGTGATACGGTGGGAGAACTGACTGTGTGTTTGCGTTTGTATTCGCACTTGTGCGGTTGAGCAAGAGTCGCCACCGACTTTTTATTTTATCCTAAAGGAAAGGTTGAAAAAATCACAGCAAAAACCTTTTGAGATATTTCGTGGGTCCGGGGGGTAGATTATGAAAAGGGAAGGTATTAGCACCCTTTTCATCCATGGTTATCCATGGGCTCTTAGTTACTTGGTTTTTTAGATCACTTGCCTTGATTTTCGATTGCTTGAAAATGGTGTGTGTGTGAGTGTTTTTGAAAATGTTTTGGAAGAAGATGCATTGTCTTAGGCTAACCTTGTAACAATTCTTTACTCGAATATTTTACAAAGGCGTGTATCTTTTCGAAAAGATGTTTCAAAAATGTTTTGAGAGTTTGTTTTGAAAGTGTTGTGGATTGTGGTTTTTGAAAAGAAGGGAAGTGTTTTTGCAAATTGATCTCAAGTAACTAAGAGTTTTGTCTACCCTATTGTACTCAAAGGTTTTTTGTTATGTTTTAACCCTTTTTAACAATTTTGTTCCACCATTGAATTTGGTGGACAATCTTGCGTTTAGGAAGTTTATTCGGGACGGGCGCGGGTCATCGTATGGACCATGAATGCAATGGTGCCAAGCGTCTTTGGCAATTTGCTTTGAAGGGACTATGATTGTTCCGTTTTAGGCAACATTCGAAAGCGTCATCGAGGAACTTATGATCGTTTGAATTTTTTTTGCCAAAGATACTCGACGTGCAAGCATGGCCCATTTTGGAAGGCAACATGTGGGATTACCCTAGAGGGTGCAAGTGTGATTGTGTATTGATTTCATGTATTTGTCTTGTATTAGGTTATCTAGCGTTTGATTTTATGTACATGCAAACCCTAGGTCTAACCATGGTATAATTGAAAGCGGTAAATTGCGAAAATGTAAAATCTACGCTATTACAAGATAAGTATCCGGGAGTGGGGGTACAATATTCACAAATGGGGATGAGACTTATAGTATCCAATAAGTTACAACCAAATCGAATTTGCGATCAAATGTAAATGACGAATATCAATGTATAAGATAAACAAATGTGTATAGGAGCAATGTAAATATGTTTGTATTGTGTAAGTGTGAGATGTATTGTGTAAGTAATTATTTACAGGTGCGACAATGTGAATATGTATTAAGTATTGTTTAACTTAAAGAAAAATTAAATGTCTATTTAATTTAATTCATGTAATCTTGTATTTAGATATGTATGAAAAGAAAGTTTTAATGAAAAGAAAATGTTTTCAATTTAATTATATTGTGTATAAAAATGTATTTTTATGTATATGTGTTTAAATATTTAAAAGAGAGGAAATATTATAAGTTTGAAAATTGTCGTTTTATATTTGATATAAAAAATGTATCTTTGTAATTTTTGTGTTTAATATGTACAAAGGATATTTAAATAAAATGTTTTAAACTAATTAAACTATGCATAAAATAAAAAAAAAGAAAAAGTGTCTTTATAATTTGTTTATACAAAGAAAGTTTAAATTAGATATTTTAAATAAAATGTGTTTTTATGTATTAGTATTAATGTAATATTGTAAAGAATATGTTAAGTTAGAAAACAAATAGATTGTGTTTAAAAAAATGTTTTTAAGTATAAAAGAAAAGGATTTATGTTAGTTTATGTATGATGATAAATAAAAGGTTTGAAATAGGTTAGAAATGGGCTCAAAGAGGGGGGGGGGGGGTGTGAATTGGAGCAATGCTTTGGGCTTAGGCATTCAGAATGGGTAAGGCCCACGTTTGGGCTCAGAAAGTTTTAGGGTTTGCTTGCATTTTCATTTGGGAACATGTTTCAGGGTTTGTGTACAGCGGCGCTCATTCGCTTTCATCCATCCTCTTCGTCTTCTGGCCATGGCTACTGGACAACGCCTCCTTGCCTGAGCTACCCGCGTTACCACCTCTTCTCCTCTCAGATGGCTTAGACAGCTCTCAAACATGGTAGTGTACTGTTTCGAACTTGTTTAGGCATTTTTAGATTTCGCATGTCATGATTTTTATGTTCTGATCCTCGTGTTCGTTGTGTTTGTTTAACGAGGTGGTGAAAAGAAAGATGAGGAGAGAATATACTACCTTGAGAGGAAGATGATGGGGAGAAGAGGACGAGGAGGCGCCGAGGCGGCTTAGTGGTGAAGAGGCTTTGCACGATGAAGCTAGCTTGGACGACACTTGGTACTTCTGTATCTTTTCTCCTTTGCTTAGGGTTTCATGATGATATGGACTGAAAAAAAAAACCCCTTTTGAATGATATCTTTTCTTCTTCTTCTGACCTTGCTATTATCTGCTTCACTGTTGCCCCTGAGTACTTTCTTTCTTCCTCTCTCGTCGCCTTGAATGTTTGTTGCTTTGAGATGCCTTTTGTTTATGTGCCTCTCGATTGCCTTACGAACATGCTTCTTCCTTGACTGTCTCTTCGTTTCCTGTATTGTTCTGCTTGCTTAGGTTGCTTATCTTGATTGCCCAATGATGTTATCTTCCTGAGGGCTCGTGGGGTTTGATTTTGAATGCTTCTTTTCCTCTTCTCTTCCAGTAGCCTTGAGTTGCTTTATGAATATGCTTGCTTAATGACTTTCTCCTTCTCTTTCTGGCCTGTGTTGCCTGGGTTGCTTATTGCTTTTGGAATGTTGGCTTAGGATGGTTCTTGGAATACCCTATGATGATGTAAATCTGAGGGTTTGTGGGATTTGATTTTGAATGCTTCTTGTTTGAGGTTTTTGATTCGAAGCTGGACTAGGTTGGTGTTTTGAATAGGTTTCAGACAGGTGGTGCTGGTTCATGCTTTTTCTGGTTTTGACAGTAGGTTTATGGTTTAAGGAAAATGGTTATTTGTTTGGATATTTTATGGTTTAGACTGATGCAGGTAAGGTTTCAGCAGGTTATGCTTGCAGGTTTTCTGGTTTATTGTTAGGCTAAGGACTGTGAAGTGCTTCAGGCTTGAACTGGCTTCAGGTTTGAGGCCTAGCAGGTTTTCGCTTTGAGGTTATGCTGGTTATTGCTGGTTTTTTTGCCTTAACAGGTTAAAGGGCTTAGCAGGTTGAATGCTTGGGCTTGACAGGTTAATGGTTTATCAGGCCATTGCAGGTTCTGGGTTTATGACTTGCTTCAGCTGGTTTGGCCGTTTTGTATATTTTCTTTTTGTGTTGGTTTTCTCTCCATTTTCCTACTGTGTTTTGTTCTTTTTTTGTGTTGGTTTTTCTCCCCCTTCCTAAAGCCTAAAAACCTGCTCCTTATCTCTCCACTCTTCTCTCTCGGTACAACTAAAAATGTTAAAATATGTTTGTGCTGTACCTTTTTCTGAAGGGGCCACCCTTGTTGGGAAATGATGAAAAGAAATGTATGCTTGCATAATGGTTTTCCTCTGCATATTTTATCTTTTCTTTGACAGCTTTTGTACTTTTATCTTCTTTGATATCTTTGCCAAATCCTCTTCAAGACAGCTTTGAATAGACTCTTTGGCATTTTTGACAGCAAGTAGTACTTTGATTTTGACAGAAAGTAGGAAATTGGATTTTTCAGTTTGGTTTGAACTTGGAGTTTGAGATTTTGAATTTATGCAGTTTTGACACTTTGCATTTTTTCAACTTTGCATTCATGATTTAGCAAATAACATTCTTCCCTCTTTGTGAACCGGGAGAAATCCCGTGATTTGCAGAGAGGGTTAACTGATCCCAATCAGTGGCCCTTAATGATGACTGCAATTTTATCTGTCTTTATTTATTTATCAGTCACTGACTTTTCTCCTTTTCTTTTTGCAGATGAATATTTGGATGGAGAGGAGCAAAGTGAAGACTGAAGAATTAGGGACTTAGAAAATATTTAGAAAAATAGGATAGTTTTTATTTTCAATTTAATCATTGTAAACTATTATTATTTTAAATACTTCGTAAATGCATACTTGTATCTAAATAATAATTGTAACAAATGTTTAAATATGAAATAAAAATTCTATTGATCCACTTAATTCTTTTTATCCTTTTTTCAATTATTTACTTATTATTTATAGTTCCTTAAATTAAAATAAATGAAAATTAAATTTCAGATATTTAATCCTTAGAATAATAAATAATCAACTAAACATTGATTCTTCGTTGATCAAAATAAATGAACTTGGCGCCTCCATAATCTAAAGCAACGCACAGTCAATATGCAATAACTGATCAGACGCATTCCTTTCTTACTGATTTCTTACTAAGCACTGTAAATCCAATACTGCATATTTCTTTTGACTGGCTCAAACAAACCAACGTGAATTCAAACCAACTGCCTCTTTTACTGATTAAATCAAAACAATGCGAATTCAAATCAAATCTCGGAATAACTTGCAAAGTGCTGTGGAGTTTAAATCCTTCTGAGAATATGCCCATAAAACCTTAATTCCTGATTAAATGCCAACGAACATTCGCCTGATCAAAATTGAGCCAGAATCAACCAAAACCCTAAGCCAATTGTGTGAAACAATCCAGAGCCCTGAAGAATCAGTAAAACCCTAATTTTGTCTGACTGACGAGAAAAGTCCGTTTGACCAATTCTTGAGCCAATCTGAAAAATCAGGAAATGCCTGAAGCTGTGATTTCTTGTAGATAACTGCGGATGGAAAGGGTGCTAACACCTTCCCTTTCCATAATCTTCCCCCTTACTCAGAAAACTATCAAAAGGTATTTTTCTGTTCTTTTCACCATTTCCTTTGTTGGATAAAATAAAAGTCGGTGTCGACTCTTGCTTACCATAACATTTGTGAATACAAATGCAAAACCAGTATAAGAGTCAGTTCTCCCATCGTATTACAAAACAGGCGACTCTGCTGGGGAATTATATGAAAAGTAGGGTTACCTTAGAGCTTAGTTCATTTTTAAAATTGCTTTACATTATGTGTTTGTATGCTTTATCTTTAAGGGTTTGTTTGTGTTTACTTGTAAAGATCCTACACCCGGATCTAGGGCACCTTTTTAGGTAAGCAGCAATAGATCGTGGAGACTATACAGTGTAAACTGATATGGTTGAAACGTTAGTTGCGTTAGTGTGAGACATTTGTTGGTACCGGTATTCCTTGTGTTAAATCGAGGAGAATACGGGCCGCTGTGTGGTGTCATAAAGAACTAACAGATCTTAGAACCTTAGTTAACCAAACTTGGCCATTAGAAAGTAGTGAGATAGCCGGCGTCGGTATAAATCTGAGGATTGGTTGATACTCGATGCTACACTCATTGAGATTGGACTTTCGGGATATTTCGACCGCGAGAAAAGATCGCTTGAGCTGAAACAATGCCTGATAAAGAAAGATCAGTGATATTGAGACTCCTTAGAACCCGATTACTTTTGTAAGATAGGTTAAACAAACTATACTTCAAGAGGGTATCTACCTATAAACCTCATGCAAGCCTAAACCTAAGGTCTTGTGTGTGTATGCTTGTGTGTGATTAAATTGTTCAAACATAACATCATGCATCATAACATCCATATTCATTTCACTAACCATTTCAAGGACCAGGGGAATTTATCTTTTATCTATTTTGCAGATCATGGCTTCCGTTTGTAGAAATACCATCCGAATCAGTTTTGTGAGAATACCTCTCCAAATCAAAGAGCTAGTATCAAGGGTTCCCGATACTTCCTCATTCACCAAGAAATATGGCCGACTTCTCAACATGGTTACCTCAAGCTTTGATGAGAAGATGACGAGGGTACTCTTTCAGTTCTTTGACCCCAAACACAATTGCTTCACATTTCCCGCGTATCAATTAGTACCTACCATGGAAGAGTTCTCTCAATATTGGGTGTGCCCATTCTGGATCAAATTCCTTTCACCGGTTTATAGTAGACTCCAAAGCCAGAGGTTATTGCAGTAGCCTTGCATCTGAGATGGTCCGACATTATATCCAACTGGAAAACAAGAAGCGGAGTCAAGGGTTTCCTAGTGAAGTTCCTATTTGAAAAGGCTCAATTGTTTTGGGATGATTTGGATTTCCAAGCTTTTGAAGAAGTCCTGGCTCTTCTAATCTATGGGTTAGTATTGTTCCCTAATCTGGATTTTCTCATAGATGTGAATGTTGTCAAGGTTTTTCTCTCCCGTAATCCTGTGCCTACTTTGCTTGAAGGTATCTTGCATTCCCTCCACACTCGTACCATGAAGAGAAGAGGGGGCTCTTATGTGTTGCATACCATTGCTGTCTAGATGGTTTATTTCACACCTTCCTCAATCAGTATTGAAGAATGAATAAGGTTTGGGTTGGTCGCAAGGGATAATGTCACTTTCTCACTCGAATATTCTTTGGTACTCCCGGTCTATGGGAGATATTTCTGTCATTGACCGCTGTGGGGAATTTCCTAATGTCCCACTCCTCTAAATTAGGGGAGGTATCACTTATAATCCTTCCACGGCTCTACGAAAATTCCGTTATGCTCGAAGGGATAATCCTCATGAAATGCTTATCCAAGGTTGATAGCAAGGCTTTGGGGTACAAGAATTCCATCCCTATGGAGCCTTATCTTAGATGGGTACGAGCTCGTGCCCAAAACCTTATGATGCCATATACAACCATCTTACAAGTGATTGTGGAAACTGTCACCGAAGAAGATGTTCCTTATACAGTTCTCTATCCTGACATGCCCACTAATCTGGAAGAGTTGCAGAGGTCCTGGATTCAGCCGAAGGAAGAACAATATACCTTTAGAGATAAATTCTACACCAGTGAGAAGAAAGTGTTGGAGCTCACAAAGTAACTTCACAAAGAAGAGAGTCTTAATGTCTACCTTGGCACGAAGAGGAAGCGCCCATGGGAGATTTGATTCTTAGATTTTAAGAGTTTTTAATTTTCAATTGTAAGCCTAAAAGGCAGTTGTAATTTGAATCTTATTAATAAAATCTTTGTTTCATTTTGGCTCGCAAATTTAAATTTCCCAAAGTCCTTGAAAACATTGCATAAACATTATCATGCATATCATTACATTAAGCAGGCATTTCAAGACAAGTTTCTTATCTTTTCGCTGTTTATTTCAGCAAAAAGAGATGGCTCTTGAACAGACAGTTAAGGATCTTCAAGCTCAAAACGCTCAATTTCAACAAATGTTCTTGGCTCTGGCTAAGGGACAAGAAGATCTGAAAGCTCTCATCATCAAAGAGAAGACAAAGAAGGCAAAGAAACCAGCTGGTGTCTTGAATATGGAAAGAAGGTTCAGAGGACCGGCCAAGCGAGCTCTAGATTTTGCAACCCCGTCAAATGAGGGGGACAATCAAGAAGAGAAGCCAATAGAAGAAAACAAAAACCCCGGGACTGATGAGGAAGAGGCTGATTACTCTGAGGAACAATATCCTCCTGGTGATGATAAATACAAGACTCTGGAGGATTGTCTTAATGCTATGGAAATTCAGAGGGTACTTGGTCTAGATTTTTAAGAGTTAGGGTTGGTTTCAGGGGTGGTCATCCTGCAGAAATTCAAAGTTCACGCATTTGCTAAGTATGGCAGTGTCTCCTGTCCTAAGCTGCACTTAAGGTCATATGTCAGGAAGATTCAACCCCACACCGCTGATAGGAATCTGTGGCTACATTTCTTCCAGGAAAGCTTGCCAGGGACGCAGTTGGAATGGTTCTATCAGCTGGAGGGAACCAACATTCGTAATTGGGAAGACTTGGCCGCTACTTTTTACAAGCAGTACCAATATAATGCTGACCTCGCTCCAACCCGTACACAATTGCAAAGTATGTCTATGGGTTCTGGCGAGGGCTTCAAAGATTATTCCCATAAGTAGAGGGATCTTGCGGGAAGATTCCAACCTTCTCTGTCTGATAGAGAGCTGGTAGACATGTTCCTGAGTACTCTGTCTGGTCCATTTTTCAACCATTTGATTGGAAGCTCTCCAGCTGGGTTTACTAAGCTGATATTGACTGGTGAGCAAGTAAAAGCAGGTATCAAGAGTGGTAAGATCCAGAGAGATGCATCCTCAAGTACAATGAATAAACCCTTCACACTGGAAAGAAGGAGGTCAGTGTTGCTTATGGCCAGAGGAATCAAAGCAAGATTGAACACCGTCCAAGGGTAGGGGCTGTTATGATCTCCAATCCTGCATCAAATCAACAACAAAATAATCAGCATAAATCGGATGCGCCCAAAAGACATTTCACCCGGATCAACATGACCTTATCTCAGGTTTTGCCACACTTGTTGAAGTCTAATCTGGTCACCCTAAAGCAGGCTCCTAAGAATCCATATACTGCATCTCCCCGCTACAACCCAAATGCTCAATGTTCCTACCACTCTGATAGTCCTGGGCATGATACAAATGATTGTTGGGCTCTGAAGAACAAAGTGTAAGATCTCATTGAGGCAAAGGTGATTGAGTTTGATCCTCCTAAGACCCCCAACGTGATAACTGCACCAATGACCAAGAATGAAACAGGAGTCAGTGCTATTGATGTTATTTTTTCTACAGAAGATGCTGACAATGACTGCGACATAGACAAGTGGATCTTCCCAACTATCGGCGGTGGACTCAGCAATTGAGAGGCCAAGGATTTTTTTCCTATTACTTTTATTCGGGAGTAATTGTCTTTTTGCTTTGTAATATTTGAACAATATGAACTCTAAAGCCTTGTGTCTTACCCGAGGGACAACGGTCTATTTTGTGAGGGTTATTACTTCATCTTCATATGTCATTAATAAACCATTGGACATTTTGCATACAAATTTTACACTCTCTGTCTCTCTTTTATGCATTTATTTTATCAAAATAGCTATGCTCTCTTACACACACCCACGTATCAAACTGCAGATCCACGTCCACTCTGGATCCCATTGGTAACGGTTCTGCTATTGCCAATTATGACTTTGAAAATCTGATCTACCAAGCTGAGGACGAAGGTGAGGAAGATTGTGAATTACCAGGAGAACTTTCCAGACTGTTACAACAGGAGAAAAGGGAAATACAACCTCATGAAAAGCCGGTTGAGACAGTAAATTTGGGTACCGAGGAGGATAAGAAGGAAGTCAAGATAGGTGCCGATCTGGAGCATAGTGTCAAAGAGCGAGCGATTAATTCAGATGTTACATGACTATGTTTAGATCTCTGCCCGGTCATACAAAGACATGCCAGGACTTGACACTGATATTGTGGTTCATCGCCTACCAACAAAAGAAGGCGGCCCTCCAGTGAAACAGAAGGTCCGTCGTATGCGGCCAAAGATGTTAGAAAAGATCAAAGCCTAAGTCATGAAACAGTTCAACACCGATTTCTTAGTTGTTATTTCTTATCCGTAATGGGTTGCTAATGTAGTTATGGTATCTAAGAAGGACGGTAAGGTATGTATATGTGTGGATTACAGAGACCTGAATAGGGCAAGCCCCAAGGATGACTTTCCGCTTCCCCATATTGATGTTCTGATTGACAACACCACACAACATAAGGTATTCTCCTTCATGGATGGTTTCTCCAGGTACAGTCAGATCAAAATGGCGCCTGAGGATATGGAGAAAACAACCTTCGCCACGCAGTGGGGCACTTTCTGCTACAAATTTATCCCATTTGGGTTAAAGAATGTCGGGCAACCTATCAGCGTGCCATGGTAGCTTTGTTTCACGACATGATCCATCACGAGATAGAGGTATACATTGATGATATGATAGCCAGGTCTCAGACTAAAGAGGAGCACCTTTATCATCTGCAGAAGCTGTTTGAAAGACTAAAAAAGTATAAACTGAGCGAATAAGTGCACTTTTGGGGCAAGATCTGGTAAGCTATTAGGCTTCGTTGTCAGTGGAAAAGGTATTGAAGTAGACCCTACAAAGGTTAAAGCTATACAAGAAATTCCAACTCCCCGCACTGAGAAGGAGGTTAGGGGATTCTTGGGGCGTCTAAACTACATTGCCAAATTCATTTCCCATCTAACCGCTACTTGTGGGTCAATCTTCATATTACTGAAGAAAGATCAAGCAGTGAAGTGGAATGATGATTGCTAGAATGCTTTTGATAAAATCAAGGAATATCTTCAAGAGCCTCCAATTTTGATGCGGCCTGTTGAAGTAAGACCTCTGATCATGTACTTAACAGTGTTAGAGAACTCAATGCGGTGTGTGCTGGGGCAGCATGACGAGTCCGATCGAAAAGAGCATGCAATATACTACCTTAGCAAAAAGTTTACCGACAGTGAGACCAAATACTCACCGCTTGAGAAAACTTGTTGTGCTTTGGCATGGGCTGCTCGCCGACTAAGACAGTATATGTTGACTCACACTACCTTGTTGATATCTAAAATGGATCCTATCAAATATATCTTTGAGAAGCCCGCTCTCTCTGGAAGAATAGCAAGATGGCAAATGATTCTGACCGAATATGATATTCAATACACGACCCAGAAAACAATCAAGGGAAGTTTATTAGCTGATCATTTGGCTCAACAGGCTGTAGGAGACTACCAATCCATGAATTTTGAGTTCCCGAATGAGAACATCATGTTAGTGACTGATTATGAAGAACCTGGAGCAGATGAAGGACCTGAAAAGGGATCCCGATGGACTATGGTTTTTGACGGAGCTTCCAACGCGCTCGGCAATAACATCGGTGCTGTGATTATATCTCCTGAAGGCTGTAATACTCCTTTCACTTCCAGGCTATGTTTCAATTGTCCCAACAACATGGTGGAATATGAAGCATGCATTATGGGTCTCAAGGCTACTATCGACCTGAGGATCAAATTCTTGAGTGTATTTGGAGACTCATCCCTAGTAATCAGTCAAATCATGGGAGAATGGGACACATAGCATCCTAATCTCATCCCTTATCGAGAGCATGTGTTTACACTAATTCCACACTTTGAAGAAATTACCTTTGAGCATTTTCCGTGACAGGAAAATCAACTAGCGGACGCGCTAGCTACTATGTCATCCATGTTCAAGGTCAGGTGGGATAATGAAGCTCCTTAGATCACTATTGAGAGAATGGACGAACCAACATACTGTCATGAGATTGATACCGAAGAAATGGTGGACAAACCTTGGTTCCATGAAGTCAAAAGATATCTCGAAGCCCAAGAGTATCCTGAGGGAGCTTCAATCAATGATAAGAAGTTCCTAAGAAGGTTCTCTGCCAAGTTTTTCCTCAGTAACAGAATCCTCTACAAGCGCAACCACGATTCTACTTTGCTTCGGTGTGTTGATAAGAGTGAAGCAGAGAAGATTATGGAAGATTTGCATGAAGGTACCTTTGGCACTCATTCCAGTTGGCACACAATGCCTAAAAAGATCCTACGGGAAAGATAATACTGGTCCACTATGGAAGCAGACTATTATCAGCATTCATGAACTTGTCACAAATGCCATATCTATGCTGATAAAGTACATATGCCTTCGGTTCCTCTAAACGTCTTGACCGCTCCCTGGCCATTCACAATGTGGGGTATTGATATAATTCGAGAGATTAGACCTACAACTTCTAATGGGCACCACTTCATCCTGGTTGCCATTAATTATTTCACAAAGTGGGTCGAGGCACCCTCTTTTGCTTCTGTTACCAAGAACATTGTGGCCCAATTCATCAGACATAACCTTATCTGTCGATATGGTATTCCAGAAAGAATTATTACATATAATGGTACCAATCTCAATAATACTATGATCACCTAGCTCTGCACGTAATTCAAGATCCATCATCATAACTCTTCTCCTTACCGACCGAAGATGAATGGCGCTGTAGAGGCTGTTAATAAAGACATAAAAAAGATCATACAGAAGATGACAGTGACATACAAAGACTGGAACGAGATGTTACCATTTTCTCTTCATGGTTAACGTACCATAATGCGCACATCAACAAAGGAAACTCATTTCTCTTTGGTATACGGTATGGAAGTTTTCCTACCCATTGAAGTCCAGATCCCTTCCTTGAGAATCATGAAGGATTCCGGTTTGAATAGACGAATGGGTTGAAACTCGACTTGACCAATTAAACATGATTGACGAGAAGAGGCTCGCGACTGTCTACCATGGTCAGATGTACCAAAAATGTATGATTAAAGCTTTTAACAAGAAGGTCAGACATCAGGTATATTAGGCTGGTGACCTAGTAATCAAGTGCATCATACTGCCGCAAGGTGATCCCATGGGAAAATGGACCCCCACATACGAAGGGCCATTTGTGATGAAGAACATATTTACTGGTGGAGCCATGATCTTAACCACTATGGACGATGACGACCTTCCGCACCCTGTAGATGCGGATATAGTTAAAAGATACTACGCATGAACAAAGACCCACTAGGTTGACTGGACTAGGCAAAAATAAGGGCACCCCGGCGAACCAAAAGGGTTCGGGGAAAAATTAGGGATATACATATGGAAAAAATCTGTACACCCGGCAAGTCAAAAACCTGAAAAGGCGGCTTGGGCAAAAAAGGGTATCCCGATGGACTGAAAACCCGAAAGGGCGGTCCAGGAAAAAGTTAGGGATTGAAAGCGTGTAACTATGTCCCGGTGGATCACCTTACAACCAATCTTCGGTAACAACTATCAAGTTCAAATGGTACTAATCAATCCAGTCAGCTTCAGACAAGCAGCAAAAGAGATGAGACGCTCAAAGACATAAAGACAATAGCAGAATGGGAACTAATGGGATTATTTCACATAGCTGTTTTTCTTTGTATACTATTTTGTATAGTTTTCATTCTTACAATAACATTCTCTTACTAGGATGTCCATCTCCTTGTACAAAAATGCCTATTATAGGCAAAACTCCTTCAAATTAATACCAAAACTATCTCTTTGAAAGTGCAAAACTATTTGTTTTTATTTTTCTGTTTTGTTTGCGAAAACGTCCAGTGATTATTTTTGAACATATGCATTTGAATGTGATTACCGTTTACAAATACACGCATAAAAACAGAAAGACAATTACTAATGGCTTTAAGAAGCAGGACAATGTCTAAAGGCCATCTGCAATTCCCCGTAGATACTTTCTCCAACATTTTCTGATGTCTCCGGCAGAGCAAGAATCTCCAATTACTGCCCTGACATCTTAAAGAATTCCCTAGCCTGGTTCACAAGCTTTTCAGATTCTCCAGCAGAATTTCATAAAAATCCCCAAGTGGGTTACATAGTTTCCCTTCCTCAACAGAGTTTATTTCTCTAACAACGGAAAACCATCTCCCAGCATTTCAACTTCAATAAAATTTGAAGACTTACACTCTTCATCCCTAACAACAGTCATGGATTTATTTTCCCCAGTTCAGCAACACTGCAATAGAACAACTGATATGTTCATACATTGCATTCATATATAATTCTACAAACATCATAGCATATGCAACACAAATGCATGTATCACAATCTCATTTATTTTGAGAACATCATTACCCAATGCATTTCATGCATCATGACACTACATACAACTAATTCTTTACCTTTTCAGAAAAGATCAACAGATGAATATCATCAACAATTTTCAAAAGCTCCAGATTAATTCCTGAAACCAGAAAGGGGAAACTATCTGTGAACGACTGAGTGTAGATCAATTCCCGAAACAAGACGGGGTGACTATCTACAAGACCAGGTCAGAGATTAATTCCTGAAACAAGACAGGGCAACTATCTCAACGGCCAACAAAACAAGTTCCAGATTAATACTTGAAACAAGACAGGATAACTATCTGTGGACGACTAATTGTAGATTAATACCTGAAACCAGACAGGACAACTATCTATATGAGCAGACTGAAGATTAACCCCTGAAACAAGACAAGGAAACTATCTTTCTTCCTCAAATAGGTTAGAGATTAATTCCTGAAACCAGATAGGATAACTATCTCAACGACCAACACAAAGTAAGTTCCAGATTAATACCTGAAACAAGACTAGACAACTATCTGTGAACTATTGATTATGGATCAATTCTCGAAACAAGATGGGGTGACTATCTACACGAGCATCTTGAAGCAATATTACACGGGTTCCTTCTCATGGTCTCCGGATGCAGCTTTACGCGGGCTCATCCTGAAGCAATCTTACACGGGCTCATCTTGAAACAATCTTACACATATTCCTTCTCAATTTCCAGATGCAGCTTTACACGGGCTTATCCTGAAACAGCCCTACACAAGCTCCTTCTCATATATCTCCAGATGAAGTCTAACACAGACTCATCCTGGAGCAGCCCTACACAGGCTCCTTCTAATACATTTCCAGATAGAAGTAAATTTCATTCTCCCTAGCAAGTTACTGTGAAGCCTGGATTTCAACCAGAAAACATCTAACTTTTCATCTCTCCATTCCATAGATAAATCCTCAGTAGAGCCATGGACAACTAAAGCTCCTAGACTCTATTCCCCACAGAGTTTTACTCAAGAAGGAGAACAACAGAAATCAACATTCCCCAGTGGAGTCCTCCTCAGACAACAGGAACATGAATCCCCATAAAGAGACCTCTTATGAAGTCAGCATCTACTTTGGATGACATCTTTAAGCCCATCTCCGACAACTCTCAGTCATCTTCTCCAAATGGAATCCATAAGCCCATTCCTGACATCATCAACCAATGGCGTTACTTCATACGAGTGTAAATTTCTAGGCACTTTAGTGTTCAATCATCTTCCACCTTCAGATCACGAAAGGTAGACAAGCCAATCTACATCTTCAAGTTTAAGAAGATTGAACAGGGGCAGCTGTTGCACCCTAAAATTTTCCCTCCCATTTTTATTCAAGGCATGCTGATTAAGGTCCTCATTTCTTAAGGGTTTCAATTAATTTCCGTGACACCCCATATGCCTCAGCATAATGGCACAACTGAAAGAAATAAAAGAAGTGTGCATGACAAAGTGTAGGTCGAAGGCTGAAAATATGCCTAAAGGCTTTTGGGTCGAAGAAGCTTCGATAGCAGTATGCAGGCTAATTTGAAGGATCGAAAGAAGGATAATTCAAAGGAAAATGTGAGGAGGCTTTTAATAAGTCTTTGATTAGAAGATATAATAAGGAGCATCAAAGGGTCATTTTCGAACCATTGAAATATAAGTTGTTCGAAACATCCAAGGAAGGTTAGATCGAAAGAAAGCGTGAGGTGCATTTTTCTAAAGTCTTCAATTGGAAGAGTTAGTAAAGTCATCGAAGGGTTTTGTTTTTGAATCATGAAAATATAAGCTATTCGAAGCACTACAAAAAAACCTTTCAATTGACACGTTGTTTGAATGGGCACTTTGAAAAGAAGAATAGTTTGGAATCAAAAAGCTTTTATTTTATCCAAAGAAACATGTGGAAGGCTAATGATTTGAAGAACATGCAACCTTCAAACATGGCGTGATCGAAGGACAGCTAAAAACGAGTCATCCAGATGTGAGTCATCTAGTTTTAGGATCAATATGTTTCAGGCATGTTCCTGAACGTACAAGGGAGTAGGGTGATCGAAGGTGCTCATAGGTTATCCTTCGATTGGTGCATACTAGATGTATTCACCAATCAAAGGTGAACTAAGGATCAATAAGGATGGCCTTGTAAACAAAAAAACAAAAGGTAAGATTGGAGCCAAAACTGTGTTCGAGGGAGGTAAACAAAATGAAACTCCAAGAAAAGGAAATCAAAGAGAATAAGAATGGAGTTTGACTAGGAGAATTTTCCAGGTCAACCAACCAATGCAGATGGACTCAATTGAAGAAGCCATGAGGATGAAACCGTGAGCAAATCAAATTGAAGCCCAAAGCCATCGAAGAGAGCCACTCAGAGCCATCAAAGAACAAGGCTTGAGGGCATTCGAAAGGGTTAAGATGAGAAACCTGTCCAAGTTCATTCAAAACCCAAAAGGGTAGAAAATCATCAAAAACGACAACCTTTTAAAGCTTTTGATTCTGCCTTCAAAGCCATGGTTAATGGATGATTCTTGCCATTTTCGCCCACCACCACACCCATATAAATACAAGACAGATTTCCTACACAAAGGAAGGTACATACACACATTGGCCAGACACAAACATTTTGCCTATACACACACATTGCCCCATAGGAGCCACACGAAAATTGCAAAAAATCACCAAAGTTGTAATAAACTCAAAAACAAATTATAGCCTCCCTCAATCAAAAGTAAGCATCATAGCGTGTCCCTGAGCCCTCCAAGATTCATCCCTGCCCATCACGAGACCTGAAACACCCTAGAATTGCCTTTCCTTTTCCACCGATGGTAAGAAATCTTCCCTTTTTTGAATCTTTAATTGCATGAACATTTAATCTCTTTTGATGGTACAAATATACTAGAAATGGAGTTTAGGGCATGTTTGGATGATCACATGTCATTTTGAACGTCAGAAATGCATGGTTCCATACTTGATCATCGTTAGGGTTTCGTATTCGAATCCAATGATACACGAGGCTTTAGACATTTTAGAGGCCATATTCGTAATCATGGGACTTTTTTAAATCAGTCTGCATGTTTTTTGTTGTTGTTTGATCATGTTTGCAGGGGATCCAATCAGAGAATATGGTGGAAACCACCAGCTCCGGTGGTTGGACTGGCCGGATCTAGGTCAAGAAATTAGCGTGGCTTCATTCTCTCATCCTATTGGCTGGATCCAGATATTGGATCTCTCTACTCTTGATTGGCCCATTCAAATATAGGGGGGCCCACTGGAGGGCGCGCGTGTGACAACTCAGCAATATGACTTGTTTTACCTTATATGTATTTCTTTGTGCTTATACTAACAGATGTAAATTCGTCCCAATGGTTGGGTGTGTGAATGTTAAGGCGTTGTGTGTGTGAGAGGTCAGGGGTTCGACCCCTACCTCTTGCATTTTTATTTTTTCTAACTTTGTTTGCAGATCCAGTGTCCATAGGCTAAATATTCTTACCATATGCCATCAACCCTTCACCTCTTGATCCAGATCCAAGCATCTCCACATGCAGCCTCATGGTAGACCTTCAAGGGCTGGCAATAGAGAATCTAACGCAGCTCCTGGGTTCTGGTTTGTTTGGGACCAATGTTTTTAGATCATACCCCCCTGTTTGCTAATCAGTGCCAAACCCATTTATCCCTTTTTATTTATTCTTTTTTTTTAGTTTATTAACTTCAAATAAATATTTTCTTTATTTAATTATAAAAGTCAAATAAAATTATAAAAAACAATAGGTTAGTATTTTTATTAATTAAGCTAATTTTGTAAATAAATTAATTAAGCTAATTTTGTAAATAAATTAATTAATTACTTTAACATTTTGTTTAATTTAAAATCAATAGACTTAAGATTCTAATCAATTTTAGTTCTATTTCTCAAACAAATACCAAAAATATTATGTTGTATCAGAATTAATTTTTCTAATCAATAGTTTTTTATTAGTTTTATTTTAATCTAATAATTAGACTTAATTTAGTTTAATAAACAAAAAAACAACAAAAAAGAGTTCTCTTTTTAACTTAGAATGAGTTTAGGATTAGACGTTATTTCACTTCACACACGTTTTTACCTTTCACATTTTTATTTTCATATTTTCTGTAACTTCCTACTGGGATGTAATAGATAAAAACTAGGACATTTACTGCTTTTATCTTTTCCCCAAATTTTGGACATGTAAATAATTCCCCCTCCCCGAAGTCATGTAATAGCGTAGGATTTAATTTCCGCACTTTATATTTCCTGTACATATATTAACTGTTTAGATGTATGGTAAAAGGATTGCATGGCATGAAATTAAAAACAGAACGTTAGCAAACCTAACATCAAGATAAATAACTGAAGCACAATACAAATGCACATGCGCACCTTTAGGGTACTCCCACTTTGGTTGCCTTCGGAAAACAGTCACGACTCTCGAAACGTGAGAGGTTTTAGTGCCTATCCTCCTGTTTAAAGATCATAAGTCCCTCGGTGACCCTCTCGATGTTTCATCGGTAAAAATGATCTTAAAACCCTGGGGTAGTTACTAAGGTTTCTTGCCCAGTTTCCTTTGTGACTATAAACATCCATTCGAATGTCCCTTAAACATCCAAAGACTAGGGCTACCTACTAACTAAAAGAAGGATAACAATGTCTAAAGGAAGAGGAAAAGAACAACCCTTTCGAGTAAAGTAGATAGCTGTTAGATGCTTGCTCAAAATTTTTTTTTACACTTACACAAAACAACTTTCAAAAACATTTTCAAAATGCTTTATCAACACTCTTGAGGACTGATACAAGAGTTATCATAAAGTAAATCGCCTTACAATTTGCATTTCAAAAAATACTTTTTAAAACACAACAAAGCACAAGGTATTTCAAATGAGCTAAGCATCTAAGAGCCCGTAGATAACTACGGATGAAAAGGGTGCTAACACCTTCCCTTTCCATAATCTACCCCCTTACTCAGAAAACTGTTGAAAGGTATTTTTCTGTTATTTTCACCCTTTCCCTTGTTGGATAAAAGAAAAGTCGATGACGACTCTTGCTTACTGCAATATTTGCGAATACAAACGTAAAACTAGTATAAGAGTCAGTTCTCCCACCGTATTACAAGGACTTTTGTAGTTCTTTAAAGTCAGTAGGTATATCGGGATGAAAACGGTATGAGAAACATCCCCTTCAACAACAGGCTCTACGATCATTGGCAAGATAGCAGGATATGGCATTTTAAGATTCTAAGCATGAGACCACACCCATATGAAGTAAGGCTCTAGAGTAACATAATTCTTGTGTCCCAAAGTCTTGCTATAAATCTTATTGAGTATGCCCTAAACACGTATAAACCTTTGATGATAATTTTGAGGATCATTCTCATAGTCGAACACAATACCCTGGATGAGCATATTATGAGGACCGTCCCTTCGAGCATAACCCAACTGACGCAGAGCTAGAGAAAGGTTATAAGTGATGCCCCCTCTTTCACAAAGGAGTGGTACATTAGGGAATTCCCGACAACAATCAATAATAGTGACATCTGCCTAAGATCGAGAACACCAATGGATACATGCATGAGTGAGTGACATAAACCTCTGAGACCACCTCAATCCTTGTTTATTCTTTATCACTGATCATGGCAGGTGCAAAATAAACCACCAGGACAGTAAAGGTATGCAACACATAAGAGTTCCTCGCTTCTTCATAGTACGAGTGTGGAGGCAATGCATGATATCTCCGAGCAAAGTAGGTATCAGATTATGAGTGAGAAATATTTTTATGGCATTCACATCTATGAATTTCTCCAGATTAGGGAATAGTACCAACCTATATATCAGCAAAGCCAACATATCCTCAAAAGCACAAAAATTTATGGCTTCTAGAAACCATTGAGCCTTCTCTATCATAAATTAAGGAGAAAAACCCTTGACTCCATTCCTTGTTTCCCAATTAGATACAATGTCTGATCGTTTCAAATGTAAGGCTACTGCAACGTCTTCAGGTTCCGAAACTTGCTCTAAACTGGTGAAGGGTATCTGATCAAGAATAGGCACTTCGAGCAACTTAGAGAATTCTTCCATTGTGGGCACCAACTGATAATCCGGGAAGGTAAAACAATGATGCTTCAGATTAAAGAACTAGAAAAGAATGCTCATCATGTCTTCTTGGAAGCTAGTAGTAACCAAACTGAGTAGGTGACCATGTTTCTTGGTGAATTGAGAAATGTCATGAACCTTTGAGACTAATTCCTCAAGCTTGGAAGGTATCCTTATGAAGTTGATCCGGATGGTATTCCTACAATTGGAGACGATGACCCTACAACACAGAACAAAGATAAATCCCCTAGATCCTTGAAATGGTTAGTCATGATGTTATAATGTTATAATGTCATGTTTAAACAGATAATCAAACACAAACAATTCACGCAAAGGCCTCAGGTTTAAGGCCTGCATAGGGTTTGTAGGTAAGTACCCTCTTGAAGTTTAGTTGGCTCAACCTGTCCTAAATAAGTAAGCGGGTTCTAGGGATCTCAATATCACTGATTTTTCCCATAAGTTTTGTCTAGCACGACAACTGACTTGCCACCAAACAAAACCAGAGAGTCGAATCTCAATGAGTGTAGTATCGAGTATCAACCAACTTTAGTATGCACCAAAGTCGGCTATCTTACTACCTTCTAATGGCTAAGTTGGGTCAATTAAGGTTCTGAGGAAAGTTAGTGCTTATGACACCACGCGTCAACCTAATATTCTCCCTGACTGACTCGAGGGACACCACTACCAACCAATGTATCGCACTAACGTAGCCATCAATTTAACCATATCAGTATACGCCACATAGTTTCCATGATCTATTACTACTTACCTAAAATGACCCCAGATCCGGGTGTAGGATCTTTGCAAGAAAATAAACCCGAGAAAACCCCAAAATGTAAAGCACGCAAGACAAACAAGGAAATCATTGAAAAAATTATCTAACTCTAAAGGTAACCCCACTTTTAGTTCTCCCCAGCAGAGTCGCCAATTCTGTAATACGGTAGGAGAACTGGCTTTTGGTTTTGTGTTTTATCGCAAATTTTATGGATAGCAAGAGTCGCCACCAACTTTTCTTTTATCCAATAAGGAAGGGGTGAAAAGAACAGGAAAAACCTTCGAGATTTTTCTGAGTTCGGGGGGTAGGTTATGAAAAGGGAAGGTGTTAGTACCATTTTCTTCTGTAGTTGTCTACGGGCTCTTAACCGCTATCTCACTTTTGTTTTGAAATGCTTTATGAATGTGTTTGAAAATATTTTGAAAAATGCCTAAGTATGGCAACTTTGTAATGATTCTTGTATCAGTTAAAAATGCGTACAAAGTGTTTGTTTTTGAAAATATTTCAGAAGAAGTGTTGGTGAAAAAGATGTTTGTTTTTTTGAGCAAGCGATTACGAGCGATCTATCTACTCAAAAGTATTTCGTGTTATTTTCCTCCTCCTTTATATAGTGCTATACTACCATTATTTAGTAGGAAGCCCTATCGTTGGATGTGAAGGGATAGGCGCGGGTCATCGTACAGTCATAAAGGCAACTTGTAGGGATACCTTAGCAATTCAAAGAGACTGTCATCATATATTCGTAGGCAACATTGAGGGACAAGATAATTTATTGTTGGAAACTCGAGGGACATTGCAGGACTATGATCTTTATGATGATTTTAACCGAGGGTCTTCTTTTTCTGTCCTTCTTTGCCACTCGAGATGGATACAACAACTTGATCGCTGGTTTTGTTTTCTCTTCAACTGAATTCATAGGTGATACCACTTCTTTTTATTTTCTCTCACTTCCAAATATACTTCTATGATACTATCATCAAATTTTACCTCATCTTTCTTTTCTTCAGCAGCTTTCTCATTCCTTGTTGTGACAATATTAACATTCTCATGATTTTTCTGATTTTCTTGTGCTCGCAGCGCTACCTGTTGTGCAATCTATCCCATTTGAACTTCCAAATTTTTTATTGCAGTTATGGCATTCCTGTAATTACTCCTTGTCTCTTCTAGAGATTGAGAAGTGTGGGCAGCCATCTTTTCAATAGCCACCTCCCATTCTACTTTTTGTGGAGCTTGTTGCTGTTGATCTTTCCAAGAGAAGTTGCAATGATTCTTCCACCCAAGATTATAGGTGTTAGAATACAGATTATTCTGCTTCAAAAATTTTATCTCCTCAATTTGTTGCGGAGTTGCAAGACAATGGATAATCATGTGTGGTCCACTACATATTTCACAACCTGCCTTGTGTTCCCATTGAACTTGAGCTACATGTTGAGTACCCATGTTCATTGCTTTCAACTTTTTTTCTACTTCTGCTGTAATAACCTCTTTAAATTTTAGTTTCTTATTCGCTTCCAACTTCAAATCAACCACTCCCTCTGGTTTACTTACAACTCTGTCATATAGCCCCAGATGCTCATTTGCACCAATGGCTTCAATAATTTTCTTCACACCAGTGGTTGTTGTAAAGTTGGATGAGCCACCAACTGTTGTATCAATAAGCTGCTTTGTGTTTACTCGAAGGCCATTTACAAACATTTGTATTTGTTCAGTTTGATCCATTTTGTGGGTGGGGAAAGCTACCAATAACCTCTTGAACCTCTTGTAAGCATCACCTAATGACTCTCCTTCCTTCTGCTTAAAATTCACAATATAACATCTCTTGCGAATATAAACAAAATCAAGAAAGTACTCATCAAGAAAAGTCTTCTCCATCTGTTCCCAAGTAGTAATACTCCCAGAAGATAATGAGTAAAACCACTCTTCAGCATCTTCAGAAAGTGTGAACAGGAACATCCTTAATTTCTTGGCTTCTTCAAAGTTCCCCTCAATCTTCAAAGTGTACTCATGGTGAGGAATCTCTGCAAATGCTTATTGACATCTTCATTGATCTTTCTGGTGTAAGAACTGTTCTTGAGCTGGCGGATGGTTGAAGTATGCATTTGAAAATTTACAACAGTGACCAGTTGATTCACGATAGTCTACCGACCTGTTGGAGCATTTTCTCCTCCATAGTCCCCAAGAAGTCTCTCTCATGGGGGTGGGTTTTCACCCATAGTTTCGGGTTCTAATTATGGACCTGAGTTTGTATATCAAAAGGAAATTAAGCTAAGGGTTTTCCTCGCATGAAATGGTTAGAAAAAATTAGTAATAACAAAAAATTATAAAAATTACAGAAAGAAATTTTAGTTGCAGAGCAACAAAATTTTAATTCAACTCAAATTACACTCAATAACTAGGCAGTCCCCAGTAACGGCGCCAAAAACTTGATAGGAAAAATAGAAAGTGCACTATTTTTGCCTCTTCTAATAATAGGAAGATTCCTTGAATGTCGATCTCAAGGACTACATACAATTATCGAGTTAAATTCATAGTGCAATTAAACAAAACTTGATATGGGTTTTAGTTTGATATTGTAACTTAACATAAATTAAAAATAAGCAGAATGTAAATTATGGCTTTTCGCAAATATGAGCAACATGCTAGGGTGTGGTGTGTAATTTTCCCTGTAACAACCTTGAATCCTAATTCCTTCAACAAGTTCATAAAAACAATTACAACCTTTTAGGTTATTTTCCCCTAAGTCCTTAGTGAGAAAACCTTTGAACATTCGTCATACATCCTAAGTCCTTAGAGATATCTGATGGAGTCAAGCCTTTATTTTATCAAGAGTTTCTAGTAACTTATAGGGTATCCCTTGTCCTAGGTGATATCTATTATAGTTTAATCATAAAAAAAGCTTAATAACCATGATCCTACTGGTTATTAATAGTAGATCAATCCTAATTGGTCCGATCAGGAAAGTATAAAAACAATGCACAATTAAATTGAATATTAAAAACCATGGAATTGATAAAATCAGAAATTCAAATTTATTAGAGATTTAAACCAGGGACACCCCCTAGCATTAGGGGGATTATTTACTTATATTGTTCAAAATAATTTCAATGATATAAAGATTAAACAATACAGATAAATGATGAACTTTGATCTTCAATCGCTACGACTCATGAAAAATCCCGGTCCTCTAAAAATCTCATACGTTTCTCTCTTCAATCCTCAATTCATCGTGGAAACTTGGCTAAATAGTGAACAATCCATTTGTCGCGGTCTGAAATGCCCAAAAAGCCCCCTGGGTCCCAAATCAAGAAAATCATAAAAACACTTAAAATCAGCATCATTGGCCGACACGACCCGTGTCAGGCGACATGGCCGCCCGTGTTGGCCATCCGAAGTTTTCCTGCTCCAGGCATGCTGATACAACCCGTGTCAGGCGGCACGACCGCCCTTGTCAGCCCCTATTTTCCATGCTTTCCAAGTCTTCCCCTTGACACGGCCCGTGTCAGGTGACACAGCCACCTATGTCAGGGCTCTTGTAGCATTTCCTTCGAATCTTTGAATTATGCATATTTTTTCCGTCCTGATTTATCCTGTTTTATTCTTCTGAACCTGAAAACATTAAAACACAAAACCAAAGCATAATATGCAATAAAACGAATTAAAACATCGATAAGTAAAATAAACGATAACTGAAATAACTTATAAATATGTGTGTAAAAACCACTGACCAATGACGATGATAGAGAAAGCCCATAATACAATCTTGTTGAGCCTTGGTGATGAGGTTCTACAACATGTATCAAAGGAGACGATGATAACAAGGTTATGGGTGAAACTTGAAAGTTTGTGCATGACCAAATCGTTGGTTAGTCGAATCTACCTGAAGCAAGCTTTGTATTCATTTCAGATGATTGAAGACAAAGTATTAGATGAGCAGTTTGATATGTTCAACAAGCTGATTCTTGATCTTCAAAATATTGATGTGAAGATCAATGATGAAGATCAAGTGTTGTTGTTGTTGTTGTTGTTCATTTTTCCCAAAATAACATGCTCACTTCAAAGAAACTCTCTTGTATGGAAGGGAGTCCCTAACCTTTGTAGAATTTCAATCAGCCTTGTGTTCTAAGGACTTGAGAGAATGAAAGGAGCATACACTTTTGACGGTTGGTGAAGGTTTGACCTTTAAGGGAAATTGTTTGCAAAAGCATGGTAAGTTCAACAAGAATAAAGGTAAAACTCAACATAAGTCTTACAGTGGCAAAGCATCTGGTATTCAATGCTATCATTGTAAGAAGGAGGGTCACACAAGAAAGGTGTGCCCTGAACGCTTGAAATATAATGGATGTAAGGATAATTAGAATCAAACCATTGTTCAAGATGATTTTGACTCATCTAATATTCTTGAGGTTTCAAGAAGCGACTGAAGAAAAGAGTGGATTATGGATTCATGTTGCACTTGAAACATTGACTCCAAACAAAGACTTATTTGAGAAACTATGCGATCAAGATTGTGGATCTGTATTATTGGGAAACAACAAAGCTTGCAAGATTGCAGGTGTTAGATATGTGAGATTCAAGCTCCATGATGAGTCAATAAGTTTATTGACTGAAGTTAGGTATGTACCTGGTTTGAAGAGAAATTTGATTTCTCTTGGTGAATTCGACAAGAAAGGATATGTTTTCCAAGGAGAGAAAAGCATCCTAAGAGTTATGAAGGGATCGAAGGAAGTCTTGAGATGTGTGAAGAAACAAGGATTATATACTCTTGAGGCTGAAGTGGTAAGTGGTTCGACAAATATTGCATCCACGAACCTTTGTCAAAGACAAAAATTTGGCACATGAGATTGGGCCATGTCAGTGAAAGGGGTATGGTTGAATTGGGGAAACAAAACTTTCTTGGTGAAGACAAAGTCGAAAAGTTAAAGTTTTGTGAACCCTGTGTACTTGGAAAATCTTATAGAGTGAAGTTCAACAAAGGCAAACAAAGAACACATGGATCCCTTGATTACATCCATGTTGGTCTTTGGGGGCCTACAAGGTATCCATCATATTCAGGAGCAAGGTATTTTCTATCCATAGTAGATGATTATTCCATAAAGTTATGGGTATTCATTCAGAAGAATAAGGATGAAAATTTTGAGAATTTTAAAAGTTGGAAGACTTTGGTCAAAAATCAAACTGGAAGAAAGGTCAAGAGGCTGAGAACCGACAATGGTCTCGAATTTTTCAATTAGGCTTTTGACAACTTTTGTGTTGCCTCTGGTATTGCAAGGCACAGAACTGCTGCATATACTCCACAACAAAATGGTTTGGCTAAAAGGTTTAATCGAACTCTTTTGGAGAGAGTTAGATTCATGTTGACTAGTGTTTGGTTAAAGAAGGTGTTTTGGGCTGAGGCTGTTTCTTCAGTAAGATATCTGACAAACAGATTTCCTTCGACTGCAATAGATATGAAGACACCTGAATAAGTTTGGTTAGGACATCCATCATATCTCGACAAACTGAGAGTATTTGGTTGCGTAGCCTATGCTCACATTAGGCAAGACAAGGTCTAACCTAGAGCTCTGAAATGCATGTTGATTGGATACCCTGAAAGAGTCAAAGCTTATAGGCTATGGTGCCTTGAGCTAGGTCACTGGAGGAGTATCACTAGTCGAGATGTAGTTTTCAATGAAGCTGAAATGACTTTCAAGAAAAATGATGATGTTTTTCGAAGTGCAGAAATATCTAACGAAGAGTTGGAACAAGTAGAGACTCATGTTCAGGTGGAGCATGTTAATGCTGAATTGCGTATCCAAGATGAAGTTGAAGAAGAAGCAAGAGATACTGAGAATGTTGAGAAAACTTTCGATGACTACCTATTGGCAAGATATAGGACGAGAAGTGTCATCAAGCCACCTCAAATACTTGGGTATGCATATCTTATAGCTTATGCATTAATATCTGCAAGCGAGGTTCTAGACGAAGAACCTAGAGACCATAAGGAAGTTATAAGGATTCGAAATAAGACTGAATGGCTGAAGAACATGGATGATGAGATGAAATCTCTTCACGATAACAACACTTGGGAATTGTTCAAGAAAACTGCTAGAGCCAGGTTAGTCAACTATAAATGGATTTTTAAAGTTAAGGAAGGAATTGAAGGAGTGGCGTCGAAAAGATACAAGGTAAGGTTGAATGCAAGGGGTTTCACTCAAAAATAAGGTGTCGACTTCAATGATGTATTTTCTCCTGTAGTGAAGCACATGTCTATTCAAATGTTGCTTGCCATGGTGGTACAGTTCGACCTTAAACTAGAACAAATGGATGTGAAGACTAAGTTCTTGTATGGTAATCTAGACGAAACAATCTCGATGAGGCAACCTAAAGGATATGTTGAAAAGTGAAAGGAAGATTATGTGTGCAAGTTGAATAGATCTTTATATGGGATGAAACAATTGCCTCGATAATAGAATAGAAGATTTGACAAGTTCATGGCACCCATAAGGTTCATTAGAAGTCATTTCGACCACTATTTTTACTTTAGATTTCTACCTGGTAATTCATTTGTTATTTTGTTACTTTATGTTGATGATATTATCATAGCAAGAAACAATGTCGAAGATGTAATAGGGTTGAAGGCTAAACTCAATAAGGAGTTCGACATGAAGGATCTGGGAGCAGCATCCAGAATTCTTAGGATTGACATCCGAAGAGATATAAAAAAGTCAAAATTATGCTTATCTCAAGAGGCATACCTATGGAAGATTCTCGAAAAATTTGGTATGTCAAATTCAAAGCCTGTTGTGACTCCAACAAATCCTTAATTCAAGTTGAGTATAAATCAATGTCCCGGTGCTGATGTCGAAAGAGCTTATATGAATAGCATCCCATATGCTAATATAGTAGGTTCTTTGATGTATGATATGGTCTATACTAGACACGACATAACATATGTAGTAAGTCTTATAAACATGTACATGGATGTGATACGGTGGCATAACCGACTGTTATACTGGTTTGCGTTTTGTATTCGCAAATGTTACGGTAAGCAAGAGTCGTCGCCAACTTTTATTTCATCCAACAAAGGAAAAGGAAAAAGAACATTGTGATCGGTGGAAATAGAACTGATTGTTTAAAGCTGGTTTCGCAAAATGTCGCAGAAGCAAGAGTCGCCACCGTCTTTTATGTTCTCCAACATGGAAAGGACAAAAGCACAGCAAAATTCCTTATGAGAATGTTTCTCGGTTCGGGAGGTAGATTTATAGAAAGGGAAGGTGTTAGCACCCTTTCTATCCGTGGTTATCCACGGGCTCTTAGGTACTTGCTCTTATGTTTTCAAAAATGTTTGCTTTTCAAATGTGTGTGTGGGTTTTGAAAAAGTTTCGTTTGAAAGATTTCTAAGTAACTCTTGCATCAGTCCTCAAGAGTGTATGAAAAATTTGTTTGAAAACTTTTAGAAAGTGTGAAGTGTGAAAAGTATTTTTGTTTGTTTTTTGAGAAAGAGCAAGTACCCATGAGTCATATACCTACCCTAAGGAATTAAGCTGTGTAAGAGTCCTTTAGATAGTGCTATCCCACCATTGAGAGGTAGGTAGCACCATCGTTGGAGGTGTTCGGGTCAATTCGATTATAGGGACAGTGTGGTCACCGAAGCAACGGTAGGACACCTTAGAAGTAACCCTAATGTCCTAGATCCTTTTATCCGAGGCAACCGTTTCGAGGCAACTGGATCTATAGACAAAGGGTGACCTCTAAGACGTCCTATACTTGATGACCACGTTTCGAGGCAACGAGTGAAGTGTACCCTAGGAGTGGCATGTGCTTTGTGTTTTGTTTTTCAGTTGATTGTCTTTTTATTTGTGAGCTACAGATTAATTTTATTTACATACATTCTTTCATGCATTTAACAGTTAGGAGTGCGGAAAATTAAAGTGCGGGAATGTAAAGCTACGCTGTTACAAGGCGCGGGTCTATACATCGCCAAAAATACAAAGACCCATTTTGATAAAGTACGGAAAATAAAGAAAGCAATAAACCTAATTACTATTACATTCTTGAAGCAGTTACATAATAATCAAAATAAAATAAATGCGCGCGAATAAAAATTAATCGGGAATGTCTTAAGGGTTTTGACCCTTTTTTGAATAAGAATGAGATTTGTCCTTTTTTGTAATTAATGAAACTAAAATTAATAACTAATTAATTAAGAAAATATTTTTTATGTTTTTATGTTTTAATGAAATAAAATAAAAAAAAGGAATTAAAAAAATCAAAAGAAAAGCCTAAGTCTAAATTGTTTTTATTTATGGTAAAAAGTATTAAAGTTAAACCTAATTAAAAAAAGACTAAATTAATTAATGTTAATATTTATTTACAAAAACAAGTTAATAAATAATAAAATATTTGTTTGGTTTTATGGAATTTTATGGGAAAAAATTAGTTTGTTAGATTAATTAACAATAATGATAATAATTAAAAATTAGTTGAAAGAAAAGAGAAAAAAAAAAACAAAAGAAAATAAAATAGAACCATAGGGGTGTTGGGCCAGAATTGAGGGTGTATTGGCAATCTGAGCCCATTTGCACAAAGCCATGTTTGACTTCCTGATCAGGTGTGCCAGCGTTGACTGGGGACTATTGTGGTCCTTCATCTTTTGTCATCAGATCTAGACTCAAGGACACATGGCAACTCAATGCTTGAGGGCATATGATGGAACACACTAGCAAGCCTGCACACAATTATATGAAGAAAAATATCATGGAAATTATGGGGGGCCTGGGAAAACTTACAGCGCGGTATGATGGACCTTAGGACGTGGCAAGGGTTGCTTTAGCTTCAGAGTATGGCAAAGAAGAGAGTCACGTTCTCCTTTTGGCCTGAAAATGCTTGCAACACTCCTTTTGATCTCACACTTTTTTTTGACACTTTTTGGATTTTGCTCTGGCCGTTTGTGCACACTCTAGGTTGTGAATGAGGCTTGCAAGGCTTGCATATGTAGTAATGAGTGAGAATAAGTCACATTTAGGAGCCTTTAACCATTGTAATTAAGCTTTGGATTTTGTCTTAACCACCATTAAAGGCCTTTCAAAGCTTGTTCAAAATTTGAATTTTCATGCCTAAATGAGCTTAGCACGAAATTGGTAGGTTGCAAATGCTTCATGAAGGCTATTCAAACCATAAGATACCATTTAATTAATTTTTTTAGATTTACTTGAATTATTATGGATTAAAATGAATTAAATCCATAAAAATTAAATAAAAATAGAAAAATAATTATTTGGTCTTGAAATTGATCATGGGACACGTGGGTGGCATGAAAAGGCTGAATCAAGTGGAAAAAAGTGGGCCCTTTTGTCAAAAATTGAAGTTTCAAGGATAGTTGACTTTTGCCATTTCACAAAAATTTCCCAACTTCTCCAATGCATATCTTGCTCAATTTTGATCATATGAACATGTTCTTGGACATTTTGGAAAGGTCTTGAAGTCCTCTAACCAATGGATTTGGTCCCATGTCATTTTGAGTTACCAATCTCAAGTTATGGTCTTTGACTTAAAGTACCTTTTTGTTGACTTTTGAAAATGACCTATAATGTTGAAATTGATAACTTTTTGTGAGAGCATTTCTTGGACTTGGAATGTGAAGATGAGTTATAGTAAATGTCATCCCCTTCAAAATGAGAATTTGATGGGATTTTTATGATGAACCATGAAAAAGTTATGCCTTGGTCAAGTTACAGTTGACTTTTCAGCTGTCCAAAAATGGAAACTTTTGCATCTTGATGATTTTTGAGCCATTCTTGTGGAATCATGATCAAGATTTGATCCAATGATGATTGTGGCTTCAAAATAAGATGTTGACCAAAAATTTTGACTTTTGACTGCCAAATGACCATTTTACCCCTAAAGTTGATTGTGAAGCAATTAGGGTTTTTGACTGTGCAACTTGACCTTGTGAGCCTTGAAACTTGACATGTAGGTGCTTGAGAATGTATATGAGCATATGGGACTTGATTGAGCCCTTGAAAACCTCAACTTCCTTGCAAGAACCAAAACCCTAATTTGACTGGCTTAGGAGGGTGTTTGAACTGTGCAACCCTTGAGTAGACTTGAGCAAATTGAGATGATGCTTGTCAAAACTTTGAAGAATATGGGAGGGAAAATTTTGGGGTACAACAAACATAAAAAACCTTTTTCGAGAATGTTACTGAGTACGGGGGGTAGATTATAGAAAGGGAAGGTGTTAGAACCCTTTATATCCGTGGTCTGCCAAGGGCTCTTAGGTACAATGCATCTCTCTTATGATGGTTCATGGTGGACCAGCATACGTGGCACGTTGGATCTGTGATGGAGATTAATCCAAGAGGCGATACCATAGGGCACGTGGACTCTTCAGTAAGCGAAGGGCACTGGATCTACAATCAAATAATCATAAAAATGTAAAAGCAACGCGCCCGGGATCAAACCCAGGACGCTTGCTTCAAACCCTTCACCCTTAACCGTCTGCGCTTCTTGTTAACTTGTTCATATAAAAAACAAAATTAATATAATATGAAAACAATATCTAATACTGAGTCAACCTAACACGCGTGCATTGTGGGCCCCTGTAATTTAAATAAACGAACCATAACCTTATATCCTGCGACATCTGCACAGGGAGGGTCAAACCACCCCTCACGGTGGTTGACCACCATCGTCTCCGGCGATCTCAAAAGTCCAACCTGCGATATAACGTGATTCTGATCCAGAGATTTGGCCTACCCCCCCTAAATCATAGGCTGCGAGTTCAACCATGGGGTTAGTTTAACCTAAAATGACCTGCATCTATAAGAACGAAACTTGTACTTCTCTAAACCCTAACAATGGTTATTTGCAGTTACGGCTCTGTTCCTTTCATGTGACACGTTAGATAATTCGCAAATAACAACAACATTATGAATATGCAGCCAAAAACGATTTATATCAAGAGTTAAGCGAGTTTTGAGATTAAGAATTTTACCAATGTGGGAAGATCGGCCTGGGGGGATTCAAGGTGCTTTGACCTTCAAGGGTGGATGAGATGAGGTGCTGGGATCCTCAGAATGATGATAGAATGCTTGGTTTTGATTGAAGGAGGCTGGATCGTATGTGATGGAGTTGCACCTTTCTTTTCAATTTTTGAAACCCTTGTTCTTGGTTTTGAGGCAGCCTCTCTGTGTGCATTAGGGTTGGGATTATTTTACTTTTATATTGAATCATTTTAGGTCAACAAAAATGCCAAGAGATCAAAGATATCAATACCAATAAATTTTTCTTCAAATCTTTCCAATTTTGAATATCTTCCCTCTCATGATTTGGCACGATTTTGTTTGATACTATACAACATATTTGGATTGCCCTTTAATTCAAAATCAACTCAAAACAACCTTTTATTATTTTGTATTTACTTGATTTTATTTGATTTTATTAGTGATAAAATCAAAATAAATTAAATAAACAAACCCAAATAATGTATGGAGTGGTTTATGGGTCGTGGACCATATTAGGAACATGATACAAGCATAACAAGTTAGGCCCATTTGAGAGAAAAAAAAGCAATTTTGGGCATTGTTGACTTTATGCAAATTTCCAAAAATGGCCAACTTTGACAATGCACATCTCTCTCAATTTTTACCTTAAGAGGGTGTTCCTTGACTTTTTAGAAAGCTTAAAATGTCCCCTAAGAAACCTCTTTGGTTTCATCTCAATTGAATCTTCCATGTTCTGTAAGAAGCTTTGACCCAAAAGGTGTTTTTGTTGACTTTTGAAAAGGACCTATAATGTCTGAATCCATATCTTTTGATGAGTGCATTTATTGAACTTGAGGGATGAAGATGAGTTGTAGGGAATTGGATTCTCTTCAAAATGAGCCTTGGATGAGAAATTGCTGATAAAGTATGAGGAAGTTATGCCTGGTCAAAGTTTGGTTGACTTTTCCTAAGAAACCCTAATTTAGGAACTTTTGAGTTTTGATGAATTAGGAGTATTCCTTGAGTAATCATGATAAAACCTTGATCAAATGATGGATATCACTTCAAAATGCTGATGTTGACCAAAAATCTTGAAGTTTGACTGTATGTGGGCCACTATTGACTTTTGACCTAATATAGGCGATTTTCAAGCATTTGAGCAGTTGACTGAGCAAACTTCTTGTGCAAGGCTCGAAGCTTGTCATGGAGGGACTTGAGAACATATTAGGACTATGGAGATCATATGAGGCCTTTGAAGCTCACCCATCTTGATGAAAATGGAAACCCTAGTTGGAGGTCCATTGCTTTAGGAGAGAGTTTGTCTGGTCAACTCTTGGGCATTCTTGAGCAAGTTGAGGATCTCAATGAGCATGTGTTGGGTAAAATGAGAGGGAAAATTTTGGGGTACAACAGCTTCTTCTTTTCAATCTTCTTAAACCTGAGGATGTAGATTGGTCGGTCTGCCTTTCATGATCTGAAGGTAGAAGATGATTGAACACTAGAGTGCCCATAAATTTGCACTCGTCTAAAGTAATACTGATTGGTGATATCGGGAATGGGATTACAGATGAAATTTGGAAGTCGACAGAGAATCTTCAGAGATGGGCTTAAAGATTCCATCCAGAAAAGATAATGATTGCATAAGATATTCCTTTGCGAGAATTCCTGTACCTGCCGTTGAGGAGGACTTCGCCGGGGAATGTTGATTTATATCCTGGGAAATAGAGTATAGGAGCTTCAATTGTCCATTACTCTGCTATGGAATTAACTCCTGATTGAGGAGGTGGAAGTAAACTTCCTATCTGGCCAGGTTCTAGGTTGCACAGCGGCTTACTGGGGAAAAGTGAAATCGTCTGTGTCTGGTCGGGTCTAGGTCTTACAGTGTTGTAAACTGTTGTGTGGAGATAAGAGAGAAGGAACCTGGATAGTAGGGTTACTTCGAGATGAAAGCCTGGATAGTAGGGCTATGAGAAGGAACCTGGATAGTAGGGTTACTTTGAGATGAAAGCCTGGATAGTAGGGCTATGAGAAGGAACCTGGATAGTAGGGTTACTTCGAGATGAAAGCCTGGATTGTAGGGCTATGAGAAGGAACCTGGATAGTAGGGTTACTTCGAAATGAAAGCCTGGATAGTAGGGCTATGAGAAGGAACCTGGATAGTAGGGTTATTTCAAGATGAAAGCCTGGATAATAGGGCTATGAGAAGGAACCTGGATAGTAGGGTTACTTCGAAATGAAAGCCTGGATAGTAGGGCTATGAGAAGGAACCTGGATAGTAGGGTTACTTCGAAATGAAAGCCTGGATAGTAGGGCTATGAGAAGGAACCTGGATATTAGGGTTACTTCGAAATGAAAGCCTGGATAGTAGGGTTATGATAAGGAACCTGGGTCGTAGGGTTTCTTCATTTTTGGTTATAGAGATTAGTTAACCCACTTGATCTTTGGGAACTAATTTCCACTGGCTGTCTGTAGATATGACATGTATAGTTGCTGGAATTGTTGGTGATAATTGTATTTCTTGAAAAGATAACAGGGTTAATTATATGTGTAATGTATGAAATGCCTCGTGAGATGACGTTCTCAAAATAAATGAGATTATGCTGTATATGATATGTATGAGCATGTCATGATGTATATACATGGAATATTGTTCGGACATGTCCGAGCCTTGGAAAGTAAATCCCTGACTGCTGCTGGGAGGTATAGAATTCCTGCCTGTTGTAGATAAATATGGCTCTTCTACTTCCACTGGGGATGGTGAATGGAAATAACTGTACTTCTGTCAGGGAGAGACTCTGTTTGAGAATAACTCTGCGGGGAACAACTTGGAAGGTGAATTTCCGTAGCTGAAGTAATAGGCTCTGTCGGGGATTGAGCTTCTGTATCCAGAGAAATAAACTCAGCTTGGGGAGATAAAAATTATGATGACGCGCTCGCGATTATGACATTCGGCTGGGAGATATAACTGTCCGCTTTCTGAAAGACCCTGGCTGGGGAGATTACTTCCTGTTTTGGGAAAGCTGACATTAATGCTTTGAATACATTTACTCTGTGGGGAGTGTATGTACTGATAACTGTGCTCCCAAGCTGTCTCTGTACTGGTACCCGTGGGAAGAGTAATTGTCGGTTTTGACATTTTTTGTTTTTGCCCATGTTTCTTAAGTTACGAGTAATTATCTTTTCATTTCTTATGTAAATATTTATGAGTGGAAATCATATTCAAATGCATATGTCAAGAATAAATCATTGGACGTTTGTGCAA
This sequence comes from Vicia faba, assembly GCA_948472305.1. Classification (NCBI taxonomy): domain Eukaryota; kingdom Viridiplantae; phylum Streptophyta; class Magnoliopsida; order Fabales; family Fabaceae; genus Vicia; species Vicia faba. Next base: position 942,720,303 of record OX451741.1, on the reverse strand, counting down.
AACAAAACAGAAAAGGAAAAACTCATAGTTTCTTGTGAAAATGATTTTGTATTGATTTTTTTTTGAATTTGGCCTGTAATAGGCGTTTTTGTACAAGGAGGCTGACCCTCTAGTAAGAGAACGCCGCCGTAAAAATAGAAGCTATACAATTTTGCGTAAAAGGGAAACAACTATGTGTAACAATCCCATTGAGTTCTAACTATGCTATTGCCCCTATGTCTTCGAGCGTCTCATCACTTTGCTACTTGGCCGAAAGTTGATTAGATTGATTGGTGCCGTTCGAGTTTGATAGTTGATAATGAGGTCTGATCGCAAGGTGATCCAATGGGACATAGTGATATGCTTTACATCCCTAACTTTTTTCTGGACTGCCCTTTCGGGTTTTCAGTCCACCGGGATACCCTTTTTTTCCCAAGCCACCTTTTCAGATTTTCGACTTGCCAGATGTACAGATTTTTTTCATTTTCATCCCTTATTTTTGCCCGAACTCTTTTGGTTCGCCAGTAAGCCCTTATTTTTGCCTAGGCCAGTCAACCTAGCGGGTCTTTTAATCAGGCATAGTATCTTTTCACTATGTCTGCATTGACAGGGTGAGGAAGGTCGTCACTGTCCATGGTGGTTAGGATCATGGCTCCACCCGAGAAAATGTTTTTAACCACAAATGGCCCTTCGTAGATGGGAGTCCATTTTCCCCTGGGATCACCTTGCGGTAATATGATGCGCTTGATTACCAGATCTCCGACTTGATATTCTTGACGTTTGACTTTCTTGTTAAAAGCCTTGGTCATTCGCTTTTGATATGTTGGACCATGACAAATAGCAGTAAGTCTCTTCTCGGTGATCAGATTTAGTTGATCAAGTCGAGTATGGATCCATTCGTCTTCGTTCAAACCCGCACCCTTCATAATCCTGAGAGAATGTATCTGGACCTCAATGGATAGGACTGCCTCCATGCCATACACCAAAGAGTAGGGTGTTGCCCCTGTCGACGTCCGTGCTGAGGTACGATATCCATGAAGAGAAAATGGTCACATCTCATGCCAGTCTTTGTATGTCACCGTCATCTTCTGTACAATCTTCTTGATGTTTTTGTTAGTCACTTCAACAACGCCATTCATCTTTGTTCGGTAGGGAGAACAGTTATGATGTTGTATCTTGAATTGTTTATAGAGCTCGGTAATCATTGTGTTGTTGAGATTTGTACCATTTTCAGTAATAATTCTCTCTAGCACACCATTCCGACAGATCAAATTATGCCTGATGAACTGCGCCACAACGTTCTTGGTCACAGTAGAAAAGGAGGCCGCCTCAACCCATTTCATGAAGTAATCAATGGTGACTAAGATAAAGCGATGTCCATCGGAAGCAGTAGGCCTGATTTCTCCGATCATGTCAATGCCCCATATTTCAAAGGGCCACGGAGTTGTCAAGACGTTCAAAAAAACCGGAGGCACATGCACCTTATCAGCATAGATTTGGCAATTATGAGAAGTTCGGGAGTGCTGATAACAATCTACTTCCATAGTGGACCCGTAGTATCTTGCCCATAGGATCTTCTTAGCCATGGTATGTCCACTGGAATGGGTTCCGAAGGTACCTTCATGTAGATCTATCATAATCCTCTCTGCTTCGCTCTTGTCTACACACTGCATTAAGGTAGAGTCATGATTGCGCTTGTAGAGGATTCCATTATTAAGGAAGAATTTTGCGGTGAACCTTCTCAGAAATTTCTTATCGTTGACAGATGCCCCTTCGGGATACTCTTGAGTCTCGAGGTACTTTTTTACTTCATGGAACCAGGGTTTATCTTCTACCTCTTTAGTATCAATTTCACAGCAGTACGCTAGTTCATCCAACCTCTTAATGGTGATTCGGGGAGCTTCATTGTCCCACCTGACCTTGAACATAGAAGACATGGTAGCTAGTGCGTCCGCTAACTGGTTCTCCTCTCGTGGGAAATGTTCAAAGGTTACCTCCTCAAAGTGTGGGAGCAACGTCAGCATGTGCTCTTTGTACGGGATGAGATTCAGATGCTTCATATCCCAATCTCCTTTGATCTGACTTATCACCAAAGCTGAATCACCGAAAAAATTCAAGAATTTGATCCTCAGGTCGATAGCAGCCTTGAGACCCATGATATAGGCTTCATATTCTGCCATATTGTTAGTACAGTTGAAACATAGCCGAGCAGTGAAAGGAGTATGACAACCTTCAGGAGATATGATTACTGCGCCAATGCTGTTACCGAGTTTGTTTGAAGCTCCATCAAAAACCATAGTCCATCGGGATCCCTCCTCGGGTCCTTCATTCGGTCCAGGTTCTTCGTAGTCAGTCACCAGCATAATATTCTCATCCGGGAACTCAAAATTCATGGACTGATAGTCATCCATGGCCTGATGAGCCAAATGATCAACCAATACACTCCCCTTGATTGCTTTTTGGGTTGTATATTGTATATCGTATTCAGTTAAGATCATTTGCCATCTGGCTATTCTTCCGGAGAGAGCGGGCTTCTCGAAGATGTATTTGATTGGATCCATCTTAGATGTCAACAAAGTAGTGTGGGTCAACATGTACTGTCTTAGTCGGCGAGCAGCCCATGCCAAAGCGCAACAAGTTTTCTCAAGCAGTGAGTATCGTGTCTCACAGTCGGTAAACTTTTTGCTAAGGTAGTATATTGCATGCTCTTTTTGACCAAACTCATCATGCTTCCCCAACACACACCCCATTTAATTGTCTAGCACTGTTAAGTACAAAATCAAAGGTCTTCCTTCGACAGGAGGCATTAGAACTGGCGGTTCTTGGAGATATTCTTTGATCCTTTCGAATGCCGCCTGGAACTCGTCATTCCATTTTACCACTTGATCTTTCTTCAGAAGCTTGAAGAGGGGTCCACAAGTAGCAGTCAGGTGTGAAATGAACCTGGAAATATAATTTAAACGTCCCAAGAAACCTCTAACTTCCTTCTATGTACGAGGAGCGGACATCTCTTGTATGGCCCTTACTTTTGCAGGATCCACTTGAATACCTTTGTCACTGACAATGAAACCCATAAGTTTTCCAGACCTTACCCCGAAGGTTCATTTGTTCGAATTCAACCTCAACTTGTACGTCTTCAACCCGTCGAACAACTTTTGTAGATGATCCAGGTGTTCTTCCTCTATTTGAGACCTATCTATCATGTCATCAACATAAACCCCAATCTCGTGGTGAATCATATCATGGAACAAGGCGACCATGGCTCACTGATAAGTTGCCCAACATTTTTCAACCCAAAAGGAATCACTTTGTAACAGAAGGTGCCCCACTGTGTGACAAAGGTTGTCTTCTCCATGTCTTCAGGAGCCATCTTGATTTGGTTGTAGCCAGAGAAACCATCCATGAAGGAGAAGATTTTGTGCTGCACGGTGTTATCGACCAGAACATCAATATGAGGAAGCGGGAAGTCATCCTTGGGGCTTGCCCTATTCAGATCTCTGTAATCCATGCACATTCACACCTTGCCGTCCTTCTTAGGTACTGGAACAACATTAGCAACCCACTGTGGATAGGAGGTGACAACTAAGGACCCTGCGTCAAACTGTTTCATGACCTTTGCCTTGATCTTCTCTAACATTTCAGGGCACATACGACAAACCTTTTGTTTAACCGAAGGACAGTCTTCCTTGGTCGGCATATGATGTACCACAATATCAGTGTCTAAACCAGGCATGTCTTCATATGACCAGGCGAAGATCTCAACATAGTCGTGCAACATCTGTATCAACCGCTGTTTGGTCTTAGCCCCCAGGTTTGTGCCGATCTTGACTTCTTTTCCATCCTCTTCCGTGCCTAAGTTTATTGTCTCAACTGGCTCTTCATGGGGCTGTATAGCCCTTTCTTCCTGTTGTAACAGTCTAGCAAGTTCTCCAGGCACATCACAATCGTCCTCACCTTCGTCCTCGACTTGGTTGATCGGATTTTCGAAGTCATAACCGGCAGTAGCAGAACTGTTATCAATGGGATCCAGAGTGGATATGGATCTGCAGTATGAGACGTGAGTGTGTGTAAGAGTATAGCTGTTTTGATAAAGTGAAAGAAGAAAAGAAAAACAAAGAGCGCAAAATTTGTATGTAGGAACATCCAATGTTTTATTGATGATATATGAAATGACACATAGTAGCCCTCATAAACAAAGCCAATGTGCCTCGGGCAAGACACAAGACTGTAGAGTTTAAATTGTTTATTACAAATCTCAAAAACAAGTAAGACAATTACTGCGGAATAAAAGAAACTGGTATAAAATCCCTAGACGTCTAGTTACTCGGTCAACTATTGGTAGTTGGGTAGATCCAACTGTCAATGTCAGAGTCTTCCTCACTATCTTCAATGGAATTAATTCCCCGATTGCTGATGCGTAGGGGAGGTCCTCCAGCTCGAGCACGTCGAACATCCCTTTGAGCTACTAAAGTAAAGCCCAAACCAAACTTGTCAGTTTTGTGAGTAAAATCAGGGAGTTGTCCCAAGTTGGTATACCCACCTTCTTCAACCACTGCTCTGGCGTCCTTGAGAGAAGCCATCTTCAGGGGAGGTTTGTTGCTGGTAGTAGTTTCAGTCGACGCTAAGATCTGGGGAACCTCTTCAAAGTTTTAGCAAGGAGTCTCTATGAATTCCCCGTCCATCTCTATTTAACTGAAGGAGTTGAGGTGGCTCACCATATACTCTTCTTCGCCACGTACAGTGACAATCTTCCCGTTCACTGGATACTTCAGCATTTGGTGTAGTGTAGACGTAACAGCCCCAGCTTCATGGATCCAAGGAAGACCCAACAAACATGAGTATGACAGCCAGATGTCCATTACATAGAAAGTGGACTCAAAGGTCTGAGAACCTACCTTGACAAGGATGTCCATATCCCCATGCACCATTCTCTTTGACCCGTCAAAAGCCCTTACCACAATGTTACTAGGCTTTAAGGTCAATCCCTCACAATCTAGTCGGTCGAGAGCCTTCTTCGGCAGGACATTCAGTAAAGGCCCAATATCTACCAGCACATGAGCCATAGTGGTGCCCCTGCATTTGATCGAGACATGCAGAGCATCATTATGCTTCTTCCCTTTCGGTGTCAAATCGACATCTGAAAAACCCAGCCCATTGTCAGCAGTCAGGCTGGCCACACAGTCGTTGAATTGATCAACCAAGGTCTCCTGCGGCACATACGCAGTCTTGAGGAATGCGATCAAAGCCTTCACATGGGCCTCGGAACACAACAACAAAGATAACATGGATACCTTTGAGGGGGTCTTCCCCAGCTGCTCGACCACATTGTAGTCGCTCTTTTTAATTATTTTAAATATTTCCTCTATCTCTTGCTTAGAGGCTTCTACGTAAATTTTTCTAGGTGCCTCCGTCCGGGCAGGCTCACCTATAGCTTCTTTGCCTCGGGTACCAGATGACTCGACTGCAGGGGTAACAATTGGAGTAATAACAAGAGTAGTAGTTGAAGCACCAATAAGAATAGCGGGCAAAATAACGACAGGTTTATTGATAGTCTTTGGGGAAATCTCGTGAGAGAAAACCCTTTCACTTCTGGTGATCTTACTGGTCCCGACAATGTTATTGACATCGGGATCAACCTCTTCATTCTTCAAGTCTTGTTTAACGCCATGATAGTAGACATCGGCGCCATAATGCCAAGGGACAGCTTTGTCCATGGCGTATGGGACAGGACCAGGAAGGGTCATTATTAACGGAGCAACTCTTAGAGAAGATGTAATCCTAACAGGTCTTCTCGAGGAGACCTTGGAAGGATTGGCGGAAATGGTTATAGTTGCAATATCTTCACATGGAACAGTTGGAATCAAAGTTTTCTCGAACAAAATTTCTCTGTTGTCCATCAGGCGTTGGACACCTATTTTCAGCAAATGACAACCAGAAGGCAGAGATGAACACACATGTCAACCTTCACCACAACCAGGAAATAAACTGGCCAGCAACAAATTCTTCTTAACAGTCATGAGAGGAGTATAAACTTCATCAACTGAGGTTATAAACAGATCGGTATCAACAACATTAACTCCACGATTGTGCTTAGGCATGGGAGCAATTATGACATTGGGCTTTTCCGGAGCATCGAACTCAATTTCCTTAGCCTCCATCAGATCCTGTACCTTATTTCTCAAAGCCCAACAATCATTTGTATCGTGGCCAGGACTCTCAGAATGATAGGCACACCGAGCATTTAGATTATATCAGGGAGATGTGGTATTCGAATTCTTGGGAGCCTCTTTCAAGGTTACCAAGTTGGATCTTAGCAAATGGGGTAGAACTTTAGCCAACGTCATGTTAATCCGGGTAAACTGCCGTTGTGGTCTTTCCGCCCTTTGTTGATTATTGCGTTGTGGAGCAGTTGCAGGTCTAGGTATCATTACAACACTTACTGTCTGACGGTGTTCGTCTCTGCTTTGGCCTCTCGGGCTATAAATGGCACTGGCTTCCTTTTTACCAGTAAAAGGCTTCTTTACCGAACTCGAAGAGGCATCTTTCTGTATCTTACCGCTATGAATCCCAACTTCTACCCTTTCTCCTATTTATATCAGCTCGGTGAAACCGGCTTATGAGCTGCCAATCAAATGTTTAAAGAAAGGACCAGACAGTGTCTCAAGAAACATAACGACCAACTCCCTGTCAGATAAAGGGGGTTGGACTCTTCCAGCCAAGTCTCTCCACTTCTGCGCATAGTCCTTAAAGCCTTCACCTGCACCCATGGTCATACTCTAGAGTTGAGTACGAGTGGGGGCAATGTTGGTGTTATATTGATACTGCTTATAAAAAGCAGCGGCCAAGTCCTCCCAGTTTCAGACATTGGTTCTCTCCAGTTGGTAGAACCATTCAAGCTGAGTCCCTGACAGACTGTCTTGAAAGAAGTGAACCCACAAGTTTCTATCAGCGTGTGGGGCTGGATCTTCCTTACATAGGAACGAAGATGGAGCTTAGGGCAAGACACCCCATCGTGCTTTGCAAAAACGGGAGCCTTAAATTTCTGTGGGATGAACACTCCCGACACCAATCCCAGTTCTTCGAAATCTAACCCAGGTATCCTCTGGACTTCCATAGCCCTCAAACGATCTTCCAAATGCTTGTATCTAACCTCAGTGGGAGGATACTTCTCATCATTGTAGTCCGTTTCATTGTCAAAAATTTCAGGACTGGGGTCGTTTTCCCTTGTCTCCCTTTCTTGATTCTCCCCTTCCTTGGATGAGGAGGTTAGATTGTCTGGTTGCTTTAATGGCCCCCTGAACCTTCTGCCCATATTCAGAATACCAGAGACCTTCTTCTTTTTCTTCTTCTCCTTCAGGATGAGGGCTTTCAGATCCTCCTGCCCTTTCGCCATAGTTATGAACATCTGTTAGAATTAGGCATTTTATGCCTGAAGATCTTTGATGCTTTGTTCAGAAGACATTTCTGCTGAAATAAACAACAAAGAAGATGAGAAGCCTGTAATGGTACCTGATATGCAGTGTTTATGGATGGGATGCGTATGTAATTATTTTAAGGACTTTGGGAAATTTAAATTTGCGAACCAAAATGAAACAAATATTTTATTAGTAGAATTCAAAGTTCAATTGCCTTTTAGGCGTTACAATTAAAAACAATTCTAAAAAAGTAGAAAAAAAATCAAATTTCCCATGGATGCTTCCTCTTCGTGCCGAGATAGACATTAAGGCTTCTTTCCTCAGGAAGCTGCTTTGCACGCTCTAAAACCTTCTTCTCTTGGGCATAGCACCGGTCCCTATAAGTATGACACTCTTTCTTCAACTGAATCCAAGACCTCTGTAGTTCTTCAAGATCAGTGGGCATATCAAGATGGAGAACCGTGTAAGGAATACCCCCTTCAGTAGTGGGTTCCACAATCACTGGTAAAACGGCCATGTAGGGCATCATAAGTTTCTGGGCGCGAGCTAGTATCCATTGTAGATAAGGTTCCATAGGAATGGAAGCCTTTGGCCCCAAAGCCTTGGCGCCAGATCTGTTTACCATGCTCCAAGCTCGTATGAACCTCTGGCGATACCCTTGAACATCATCCTCATAGTTAAATATAATGCCCTCGATAAGTAACTCATGGGGACCATCCCTTCGAGCGTAACTAAATTGTCACAGAGCTAAACAAGGATTATAAGTTATGCCTCCTCTGATTCCAAGTAGTGGGACATTAGGGTACTCCCCGCAGCGGTCAATAATAGCAGTATCTCCCATAGCTCGAGAATACCAAAGAATATCCGTGCGAGCGAGTGGCATTATCCTTTGCGACCACCCCAAACCTTCTTCATTCTTCAGTACGGACTTAGGGAGGTGAGAAATAAACCACCTCGACAGAAATAGCATGCAGCACATAAGAACCCCTCTTCTCTTCATGGTACGAGTATGGAGAGCGTGCAAAATATCTCCGAGCAAGGTAGGCATGTGGTTGCGAGAGAGGAAGATCTTGATAGCATTCACATCTATGAGCAAGTCTGGATTAGGGACCAGTACTAACCCATAGATTAGAAGGGCCAAGACCTCCTCAAAAGCCTGAAAGTCCATATCACACCGAATCAGCTGGGCCTTGTCTATTAGGAACTTGGCTAGAAAACCCTTGATTCCACTTCTTGTTTCCCAAATGGATACCACGTCAGCCCGTTTCAGATGCAAGGCTGAGGCAATAACTTCTGGCTTAGGAACCTCTTCTAAACCTGTGAAAGGCAACTGTTCAATAATGGGTATATCCAATAACTGAGAGAACTCTTCCATGGTAGGAACCAACTGATAGTCTGGGAAGGTGAAGCAGTGGTGCTTGGGATCAAAGAATTGAAAGAGTACACCCATCATCTTTTCATCAAAGTTTGAAGTAACCAAGTTGAGAAGTTGACCATGTCTCTTAGTGAACGCAGAAGTTTCAGGAACCCTTGATACTAGCTCCTTGAGTTGGGGAGGTATTCTCACAAATCTAATTCGAATAGTGTTTCTATGAGCGGAAGCCATGATCTGCAAAACAGAACAAAGATAAATTCCCTTGGTCCTTGAAATGATTAGTGTAATAAGAATGGATGCTATGAAATGATGCATGATTTTATGTTTAAACAAAATAAATCACACACAATCAAAACACACAATAGACCTTAGGTTCAAATGCTTGCATGAGGTTAAAGGTAAGTACCCTCTTGAAGTTTAGTTGGTTTCAAACCTGTCTTAGAAAAGTAACTGGATTCTAAAGATTCTCAATATCACTAATCATCCTTTATCGGGCATTGTTTCAGCTCAAGCAATCTTTTCTTGCGGCCGAAATATCCCGAAAGTCTAACCTCAATGAGTGTAGCATCGAGTATCAACCAATCCTCAGCTTTATACCGAGGCCGGCTATCTCACTACTTTCTAGGCCAAGTTTGTTCAATTAAGGTTCTATGGTCCGTTAGTGCTTCACGACACCACGCGGCGGCCCCGTATTCTCCTCGTTTCCACACGAAGGATACCAGTACCAACCAAAGTGTCACACCAACACAACCATCACTTAAACCATATCGGTCTACGCCGTACAATCTCCACGATCTATTGTTGTTTACCTAAAGAGTGTCCCCAGATCTGGGTGTAGGATCTTCAATAATACCCAAGAAAAAACCCTTAAAGATAAAGCAGGAAAAGCAGACAAGAAAGCAATTAAAATGACCTAGATCCTAAGGTGTACCCCACTTTTTGTTCATATTCCCCAGTAGAGTCGCCAGTTCTGTGATATGGCGGCAGAACTGACTGTTATACTGGTTTGCGTTTTTTATTCACAAATGTTGCGGTAAGAAAGAGTCACCACCAACTTTAATTTCATCCAACAAAGGAAAAGGAAAAAGAACAGAAAAAACATTTTTCGAGAATTTTTATGAGTACGCGGGGTAGATTATAGAAAGGGAAGGTGTTAGCACCCTTTCTATCTGTGGTTTGCCACGGGCTCTTAGGTACTTGCTCATTTTTAAATTGCTTGTGTGTGTGCTTGTTTTTAAAAGTTTTATTTACTTCGTGATAACCCTTGTATCGGTCCTCAAGAGTGTGACGAAGTCGTTTTTGAAAACTATTTTGAAAAGTGTTTGTGAAATTTTTTTATTTTGAGCAAGTACTTAAGATTTCTACCTACTCGAAAAAAAGTATGTTCGTTTTCGTTTCCTTTAGACAATGCTATCCTACTATTAAGGAGTAGGTAGCTCCATCATTGGATTTTTAAAGGGACGTTCGAAGGGACGAAATGGTCTTTGAAGGCAACAAGTAAAGATACCTTAGCATTTCGAAGGGACTATCGTCATAAGATCAATTCGTAGGCAACTCGAGGGACAAGTAGGGACCATGATCTTTATGAAGATTTTGAATCGTGGTTCATTGCTAAGGTATCCTTACGTTCGAGGGACACAACCATTATTTCCGAGGAAACCAAGTGGGACAAACCCTAGGAGTGAGCATGTGCATGTGTTTGATTTCAGTTATTTAATCTTTGCACAATTAAGGTGATCTACTGTTTTAATTTTATTTTTCTTTTTCATGCAATCCTATTGTCCATACATCTAACAGTTAAATAGTTACGCAAATTAAAAGCAAGCAATTAAAACCCTAACTATTACAAGGCTTTGGGGAAGGGAATTACATGATCAAAAACCCGGGAAAAATGATAAGCCAAATAGTAAACCTAATTAACTATTACAACTTGGGAACAATTATAATAATTAATAAGAATAAAGAAAGTAAGGACGCACGTGGTGAAATAAATATGAGAATGAAGTCTAAGTCCTAAAAAATCTAATCAATTAAATGGAAAATATTTTTGTATTTTATTATTAAGAAAAATATTTTAAATCTTTAACCTAGCTCTAATTAATTAAAAAAATTTTGTATTATTATTTATATTGAGAAAATAACATAAATTTTTAAATTTGCAAGTTAGTCCTAATTTCTATTAAATTTTAATTACGAAAAAAATGTTTAAGTTAACCTAATTAAACTAATTAATTAAATGCAAATAAATACTTTATGAAAATAATAAACTAAATCTAATATTTTTTGATTTTTTGATTTTATGATTTAATAAAAAAAGATTTTTATTATAAAATAATTAAAACAAATAAATAAATAAAAAATTAAAATTTAAAAGAGAAAAGGAATTTGGGCCTGATGTTGGAAGGAAAAGGGGGATATGCTTCCCAAATTGCCTGTTAGGCCTAGAGCTGGAGGCCCAGAGCCTGCGCTTGGTCTAATGCATCTCTCTTCTGATGGTTCATGGTGGACCAGCATACGTGGCACGTTGGATCTGTGATGGAGATTAATCCAAGAGATGAGACCAGAGGGCGCGTGGAGTCTTCAGTAAGCGAAGGGCACTGGATCTGCAATCAAATAATCAGAAAAATGTAAAAGCAACGCGCCCGGGATCGAACCCAGGATGCTTGCTTCAAACCCTTCACCCTTAACGGTCTGCGCTTCTTGTTAACTTGTTCATATAAACAACAAAAATTAATATAATATGAAAACAATATCTAATGCTGAGTCAACCTAACACGCGTGCATTGTGGGCCCCTGTAATTTAAATAAATGAACCATAAGCTTCTATCCTTCCACATCTGCACAGGGAGGGTCAAACTAGCCCTCACGGTGGTTGACTACCATTGTCTCCGGCGATCTCAAAAGTCCAACCTGCGATATAACGCAATTCCGATCCAGAGATTTGGCCTACCCCCCTAAATCATAGGCTGCGAGTTCAACCATGGGGTTAGTTTAACCTAAAATGACATGCATCTTTAAGAACGAAACTTGTACTTATTTAAACCCTAGCAATGGTGATTTACAATTACAGATCTGTTCCTTGCATGTGACACGTTAGATAATTCACAAATAACAAAAACATTATGAATATGCAGCCAAAAACAATTTATATCAAGAGTTAAGTGAGTTTTGAGATTAAGAATTTTACCAATGTGGCTAGATCGGGATGGGGCGATTCAAGGTGCTTTGGACTTCAAGGGTAGATGAGATGAGGTGCTGGGATCCTCAGAATGATGATAGGATGCTTGGTTTTGATTAAAGGAGGCTGGATCGTATGTTATGGAGTTGCACCTTTCTTTTCAATTTTTGAAACCCTTGTTATTGGTTTTGAGGCAACCTCTACGTGTGCATTAGGGTTGGGATTATTGTGCTTTTATATTGAATCATTTTATGTCAACAAAATGCCAAGAGATTAAAGATATAATTGCCATTCAAATTTTCTTCAAATCTTTCCAATTTTGAATATCTTCCCTCTCATGATTTGGCACGATTTTGTTTGATACTATACAACATATTTGGATTGCCCTTTAATGCAAAATCAACTCAAAACAACCTTTTATTATTTTGTATCATTTACTTGATTTTATTTGATTTTATTAGTGATAAAATCAAAATAAATTAAATAAACAAACCCAAATAATGTATGGAGTAGTTTATAGGCCGTGGACTATATTCGCAACATGATACAAGCATAAAAAGTTAGGCCCATTTAAGGAAAAAAAATGCAATTTTGGGCATTGTTGACTTTATGCAAATTTCCAAAAATGGCCAACTTTGACAATGTATATCTCTCTCTCAATTTTAACCTTAAGAGGGTGTTCTTGGACTTTTTAGAAATCTTAGGATTTCCCCTAAGCAACCTCTTTGGTTTCATCTCAATTGGATCTTCCATGTTCATGTAAGAAGCTTTGACCCAAAAGGTGTTTTTGTTGACTTTTGAAAAGGACCAATAATGTCTGAATCCATATCTTTTGATGAGTGCATTTCTTGAACTTGAGGGCTGAAGATGAGTTATAGGGAATTGGATTCTCTTCAAAATGAGCCTTTCATGAGAAATTTCTGATAAAGTATGAGGAAGTTATGCCTGGTAAAAGTTTGGTTGACTTTTCTTGAGAAACCCTAATTTAACAACTTTTGAATTTTGATGAATTAGGAGCATTCCTTGAGTAATCATGATCAAACCTTGATCAAATGATGAATATCACTTCAAAATGTTGATGTTGACCAAAAATCTTGAAGTTTGACTGTATGTGGGCCACAATTGACTTTTGACCTAATATAGTTGATTTTTAAGCATCTGAGCAGTTGACTGAGCAAACTTCTTGTGCAAGGCTTGAAGCTTGTCATGGAGGGACTTGAGAACATATTAGGACTATGGAGAGCATATGAGGACTTTGTAGCTTACACATCTTGATGAAAATGGAAACCCTAGTTGGAGGTCTATTGCTTTAGGAGAGAGTTTGTTTAGTCAACTCTTGGGTATTCTTGAGCAAGTTGAGGATCTCAATGAGCATGTGTTGGGTAAAATTACAGGGAAAATTTTGGGGTACAACAATGGCTAATCCTGGAAAGGCTCACTGGCAAGCATAGAAGTGGACTCTAAGGTACATAAATGGGTCTCTGAATAGAGTCCTAATTTATGGTGGAGTCTTGGGTGAAGTCCAAGTGCTGAAGGTTTCGACAGATCACAATGTTATTGATATGACCACCAAGACATTTCCCAGTTGTAAGTTTTTCCACTGTGTGCAGTTTATAAATCTGCATGAAGAAAACTAGTTTGTTCTTTGATGTTAGAGTTTGTTCCAATATGGAGATTTGTGAGATATTGGATCAATCTCTATTTGGATGAAGAGTAGATTCTGGTTCAACATGATTTATGCATGTCGACGAAGTAGGTTCACATGTTGGTGTCGAAGACCTACATACAATATGTGATACAGTGGGAGAACTGACTTGGGTGCTTTATGTTTTATCGTAATTATTGCGGATAGTAAGAGTCACCACCGAATTTTATTTTATCCAATAAGGGAAAGGGTGAAAAGACTAGGAAAGACCTTTTAAGAATTTTCTTGAGTCCGGGGGGGGGGGGGGGGGGGGGGGGGGGTAGGTTATGAAAAGGGAATGTGTTAGCACCTTTTCATCCGTAGTTACCTATGGGATCTTAGTTGCTATCTCACTTTGAAATGCTTTGTGAAATGTGTTTGTGTTTGTTTGAAAGTATTTTTTAAAAGTGCCTTCGTTTAGGCAAACTTTGTAATGATTCTTGTCTCTATAAGAATGTATACAAAGTATTGACTTTTGAAAATATTTCACGAAAGTGTTGGTGTATTTGAGAGATGTTTTATTTTGAAATGTTTGTGAGCAAGCAACTACGAGATTTCTACCTACTCAAAAGAAAGTCTTTGTTCTTCTCCTCCTCCTTTAGATAATGCTTGTCTACCATTGACTGGTAGAGAGCCTTATCATTGGATGTGAAGGGACAGACGTGGGTCATCGTACAATCATAGAAGGAAACATTGTAAGATACCTAAGCAATTTATTGTAAGGGACTAAGACCATTTACCGAAGGCAACATCGAAGGGTCATCGAGGGACTACAATCTTTTAATCGAGAGTCTTTGCTAATGTATCCCACGTTCGAGGGACATGAATATTTTATCTGAGGCGACAAGTGTGGGTTAGCCTAGAGTTGTAAGTGTGCAAAATGTTTTTGTTTTCATGCATTTATCTTGAATTAGGGTTGTCTATTTTTTAGTTTTAAGTATTGCCATACAAACCCTAATTACTAGCAATAATATGGAAAGCGGTAAATTGCGAAAATTAAAAGTCCTACGCTATTACAATACTTTAGGGGATGGGGGTTACAAATTACAAATGGGGATGATAAGAAAAGTAAATCCTAACTATTACAAGTCTTTGAAAATTACATTATAATGTGCAAAATAAAATATGCAAATAAATATAGAGAAAAGAATTTAAAAAGAGAATTGTTTTTATGGTTTTTTGTATGAAAATATTTTAATTAATCTAATTGTTTGAAAAGAAATTAATAAAAATCCTAATGTCTAAATTAATTTTGTGATACGGTGGGAGAACTGACTTGGGATTTGCATTTGTGTTCGCAAATGTTCGGTTTAGCAAGAGTCGCCACCGACTTTTTATTTTATCCTAAGGAAAGGTCAAAAAGCACAGGAAAGACCTTTGAGATGTTTTCGTGGGTTCGGGGGGTAGATTATGAAAAGGGAAGGTGCTAGCACCCTTTTCATCCATGGTTATCCATGGGCTCTTAGTTACTTGTTTTAGATCACTTGCCTTTGCTTTTCAATTGTTTGAAATGGTGCTTTGTGTGTGTGGTTTTGAAAAATGTTTTGAAAAAGATGCCTTGTCTAGGCAACCTTTGTAACAATTCTTGTTTGAATGTTTTACAAAGGTGTTTGTCTTTTTGAAAAGATGTTTCAATGTTTTTGAAAGTTTGTTTTGAAATTGTTTTTTGAAGTTGTGTTGTGGAGTGTGTTTTGAAAAATGGTAAGGATGTTTAGCAAGTTCGATCAAGTAACTAAGAGTTGTCTACCCTATTTTACTCAAAGATCTTTCTTATGCTTTTTAACCCTTTTAACAGTGTTGTTTCACCATTGTATTTGGTGAACAACCTTGTGTTAGGATGTTGAACGGGACGGGCGCGGGACGTCGTATGCCATCATTGAAGGCAACTTGTGAGGCGCTCTAGCAATTTCGTAAGGGACGAGACCATTTTATCGAAGGAAACATCGAGGATCATCGAGGGACTACGATCTTTATTTATCGAAGGGACATTTGCTAGAGTGTCTCATACTCGAGGGACATGGTTGCATTTTTCGAGGCAACAAGTGGAATTACCCTAAGGGGTGCCTGTGTGAATAATGTGTTTGATTTGCATGCATTTTGTCTTTGATTATGGGTTGTCTACTTGTTGGTTTCATCTTTCCATACATCCTAATTACTAGCATTTGTGCGAGAGTAATAAAAATGCAGAAAATAAATCCTACGCTATTACAACCATATTGAAGAGCAAGAAATGTAAAGACAAAACAAAAACAAAAGGAATAAAAAAGATCCTTTCGATCTGGGCAGAGACACCCTTCGATTCTGCCCTTCCTGACTTCCTTCGATTTAGGCCTGGAGTCAGTAAGGTCGTGTCTTTTGATTTCACCCTTCTCCTGCTTCTTTCGATTGAGACTTGGCAGTCAGTGTGGAGATCCTACTGGCTATTTCTTTCGCTTGAGGCCTGGGGTCAACGTGAAGTACACTCTTTTCCTCAGGCTCCTTGCTGCTTCCTTCGACTGCAGGAGTGCTAGGCCCTTAGGTTGAGATTCGAAAGGCTTGAATACTTAGCCAATCGAAGGATACATAGAACCTGTTTTAAACTTTTAAAACACAACACTCAAGTGTAACTTTCAAAGCTACAGGCCATGGGTTAGCACAAGATTAATGGGTCTCAAAAGTCCAAAGTCTAAATAGTCAGGGTCAAAACTTTCAACACATAGGCATTCATGATCGAAGATTGAAACATGGTCAAACTCCCTAGATGAAATATCTACATATTTTTTATTGGTATGCACACATAATATAAAAATGAAATAATTCTAAGTTTAGAGTGAACTTACCTCTTGAAGCGCTTAAATCGAAGGGAACTGCAAGTGACTTCCTTGGTGATGAATGGAAGTTCGTTGGGGTCTTCTTGAGGCTAGTTCAATTACCACCTAGCTTGAACAGCCACTGGATCGAAGGAGGGAGTTTAATAGTGGTGAGTGAAATGAAAGTTCTACAGGATAAATCGAAGGCTGGTTATCTGGCTGTTGGAGAGTGAATCGAAGGATTCACCAATGTATGAAGGGTCTGAGTTTTTTTTTTAAAAAGTGTTAGGAATCAAATGTTGGGAGGTGTCTGAGAGTTTTGAGAATTTTCACTAGAGTTTTCTTGCTTGAGGATTTTTTATGATTTTTCTCTCTTAGTAAAAATCTGGACCCTTTTCTTTGTCAATGGTTTCTCTATTTATAGAGAAAAGGTTTGGGAGTTAAAACAAAGGTGTGGCTTGGCTGAAGCTTTTGGAGGGAAAACAAAATAATTTGAACAGTTTGGGTAAACTGCTCTTTGCATCCTTCGAGGGACAGTGCTTTATTGCCATTTTGGTGCAAGGAATTGGGCAACAGTGCAGGACTGCTGTGCAGCAGTTTTGGAGTTTTATGGCCAGTGAATCAGGCCCAAGCCTGGCAGCGCATGTGACTTGGTCGACAAATGCCTTTTGGCTCTCGTCCTTTTGTCTTGACTACCAAGACTCACCTTTCGATCAGACTTTCAGTAACCATCTCCTTTTTTCAAACAAAGTGACGTTCGAATGACTTCCCTAGACAATCCTTCGAATGGGCCAAATTAATGCTCTTTGGATGGAAGGCTCAATCGAAGCTTGCAACGCTGGAGAAGTCACTCCCCCAAACAAAAAAAGGCGTGCAAGGGCAGGATGTGTGATCGAAAGAGGGCAAAAGAGAGGCTTTTTCCTCCTGGATCGAAGGACATCATCAAGAGGGTTTTTGCCTTGCAGAAGGCACTTGTGGCCAGCAAACATGGTTTTCAAGGCAAGCAATGTAGGCAGCAAAAGTCACAAACGAAGCCTACAACACAAAGTCACACGCCCATGCGAAAGAGGCACGTTAGCATCCATTTTGAGCAATCGAAGGGGGGCCAAGAGTCAATCGAAGGATGCTGATCGAAAGAGGCCTAAAGGCCAATCGAAAGAGCTGAAACGAAGAACACTTGTATTTCTCCAATTTTTGTCAAAATAATATTTTTATCTGTTTTCACCTTTTTTTTGACAGTTTCTTTTTAATTTTGGTACTGGAAAATTCCAAAGTACCTGTGCAAGCTTGAACCTTGAGAATCCTTGTGAGAAAGGCCTTGATAATTGAGAGGGCAAATTTTGGGGTACAACAGTTGCCCCTGTTCAATTTTCTTAAACCTGAGGATATAGATTGGCTTTCGAGCCTTTTGTGATCTGAAGGTGGAAGATAATTGAACACTAGAGTGCCCAAAAATTTGCACTCGGTGATGTGATGGTAGAGGGAATGGGCTTAAAGATGCCATTTGGAGAGGTGATAGAATCTTGTTGGAGATGGGCTTGTAGATGCCATCCGAGAATTCCTGTTGAATTGTAATTTTATAAGTTGAAAGAAGGAACCTGTGTGGGGTTGCCTGATAATGAGTCCGTGTAAAACTGCATCTTGGAAGGAAGGAACCTGTGTAGGGTTGACTGATGATGATTCCGTGTGAAACTGCATCTTGGAAGGAAGGAACCTGTGTAGGGTTGCCTGATGATGAGTCCGTGTGAAACTGCATCTTGGAAGGAAGGAACCTGTGTAGGGTTGCCTGATGATGAGTCCGTGTGAAACTGCATCTTGGAAGGAAGGAACCTGTGTAGGGTTGCCTGATGATGAGTCCGTGTGAAACTGCATCTTGGAAGGAAGGAACCTGTGTAGGATTGCTTCATGACGAGTCCGTGTAAAACTTCATCTTGGAAAGAGAAGGAACCTGTGTAGGGTTGCTTCATGATGAGTCCGTGTAAAACTGCATCTTGAATGGAAGGAACCGGTGTAGGGTTGCTTCATGATGAGTCTGTGTAAAACTGCATCTGGAAAGAAGGAACCTGTGTAGGATTGCCTCATGACGAGTCCATGTAAAACTTCATCTTGGAAAGAGAAGGAACCGGTGTAGGGTTGCTTCATGATGAGTCCGTGTAAAACTGTATCTTGAATGGAAGGAACCGGTGTAGGGTTGCTTCATGATGAGTCCGTGTAAAACTGCATCTGGAAAGAAGGAACCTGTGTAGGATTGCTTCATGACGAGTCCGTGTAAAACTTCATCTTGGAAAGAGAAGGAACCGGTGTAGGGTTGCTTCATGATGAGTCCGTGTAAAACTGCATCTTGAATGGAAGGAACCGGTGTAGGGTTGCTTCATGATGAGTCCGTGTAAAACTGCATCTGGAAAGAAGGAACCTGTGTAGGATTGCTTCATGACGAGTCCGTGTAAAACTTCATCTTGGAAAGAGAAGGAACCGGTGTAGGGTTGCTTCATGATAGTCAAGTAGATAATTGTCCTATATGGTTTCAGGTATTAATCTGGAACTTGAAAAAGTTAATGGTAGCCATCTGTTGATTGACCTTTTTCTGAAAAAGGTAAAACGTTAGTTGTATGCAATGTCATGATGTATGAAATGCACGATGTCATGATGTTCTCAAAGTAAATGAGATCGTGTTGTATGCACTTATCATGTATGTAAATAGGATGTATGAAATGTGAAATGTTAATGAATGTACTTTTTTCTGGGAAAATAAATCCTTGACGAAAGCTGGGGAGTCATTAAATCCTGGACTGTTGTTGAAGAGTATGTGTGTCTTCAAACTTTGCTTAGAATATTTCCAATGGATTCCTGTTTTGTTGTTTGAGGAGAACTCTGCTGGGGGATATTGAAAACTCTGTGGGGAGTATGTTTATTTCTGCTTTAGGACTCTTAGTCGTTCGTTGCTCTACTGGGGAGTCGAAGTTGAACTGATATCTGGTCGGGTCCAGGTTTCGCAGTAACTTGCTGGGGATTGTAGAGTAGTCTACTGGGGAAGAGGAGTTGTGGTCCTTTGATTTGTAGTAGTCAGAGAAGCAAACTCAAGCTGGGGAATCCTGGTGTTGTTGGGGAAATAAACCCTGTTGTCGGTCTGCTAGAGAGGTGACGACTTCGTTGAAGTTATCTCAGCTGGGGAAAGGTTTTCAGAGATTAAACTCTTGCTGGGGAATCATCCTATGAGAAGGATTTTGGGGAGATTTGTCACTGCCCCTAGCTACGAGTGTTTGTGGCACTTCCTGGAAATGTTTGACTGTATGTAACCCTTTGTCGGGGTTGACGTTCAATGCCCCAAGTGACGGAGATGGAGACTTGCCCCTGGTTACTCTGCATTTCTTCAGAGATTTCTTGAAATCTTGACTGGACTCCCCAGGTGTGCTGGATAGTGACATGTCATGCCCCCTTGTTGATAGGAGATTTGTCAATGGAAGTGTCATCCTTTTTGAAGTGATTTTGTTCACTGAGAGGGCTTTCGTTCATCGGATATTCGCTGTGTGAATTTCTCCGCTGTCAAACAAATAGCCAAATGTAAACAGTGATATTCAAGTGATGCAAAGTTTATGTTTGTCTTGAAGTTTTGAAAAATGCGTTTATGTAAGTAAAGAAATTTTGTAAGAAAAATTCAACTTAGGATTTAGAGCAAAGCCTTACAGGAGTCAGGATACCTTTTGTAACAGTATGCTTTCGAACTAACCCATGCTTCAATTAGGACTTTTGAAGGGTTGTAACGTGGCTTGGTTCACGGTTTAAGAAACAAAGGATGAAGGCTCAAAGTATATTTGTACCCACCCGCTCTTCGTGATGTTCTTCAATCCTAAACTCAGTTAATTGTGCATTTGAACTCCAAATGAGTCTGGAACGACGTTTTTGGTGATGGCTCACACAAGTTGAATTTGTTGGAAGGCAGTCATTTTTGCAACATTTTGTTTGAGGATTTGTAGTGACCTCGTTCTTTTGATTTGTTATCCCTAACTTTTACCTGACTGTTCCTATTTTCGAGATTACAGTCAGCGGGATTCCCCAGCTTTCTTAAGCCTCCTTTGTAGGTTTTGGCTTAGTGGGCTTTTCCTTTTTTTTAAGAGATAATGACTTCTTATGAGATAAGGAACCACCATTGTCTTTTGATTCCAGAGGAATGCTTTTGATGTCGTTCGTTGTATTACGAACTGAGAGTTCACGACTTCAATGCGCATCTTTCGAATTAACTGAGTGACTACCCTGCCCCAGGTTTAAAGGTTTCAATTTGTGTTTAAAACAGAAAACTTCTACTTCTTTGGCTCGAAAGAGTTGACTAGGGATTATCTTCCTTATAACTCCAATGTTTAGAATTTGAAAGAAACGCCTGTACATCGTCAGTAAGGTCTGTTCAATAGCATACTGTTATGAGATTATGGCATTGTTTCGTCATCCTCCCTCTAAAGGCTTGTAACTTTTAGCAAGAGTTAAATGTCATAAAGAGAGTAAAAAGCACAGTTTAAATGTAATGAAAATGAGTGGATCAAATCAAGACAAACATATGTAATGCATTAATGAAACAAAGTTTGACATTAATAGATAATTGTTTGAATAACAAAAGGAATTACAACTTGAAAATTCAAATGAAACAAAAGACGCTCTCAATGATCTGCCAAAGGAGCATTGATTATGCTGGAGTCTCCGGAGGACCAAACTCAATCTCCTTGGCATCAATCAAATTCTGAATCTTGTACTTCAATGCCCAACAATCGTTAGTATCATGCTCGGGACTGTCAGAATGATAAGCGCACGTTGCATTAGGATTGTAGTTAGGAGAAGAAGTCTTGGGGTTTGGATAATGTCCTATCAATGCAATCAGATTCATCTTCAACAAGTGTTGCAGTGCTTGAGACAGTGGCATGTTGATGTTGGTGAACTGTCTTTTAGGCTCGTCTGGCCTTCCTTGATTTCCCTTTTGCTGTTGTCGGTGTGACGCAGAACCAAAGATCAGGACTGCCCCTACGTGTTGGTCATGACGACTCTTTTGACTGTACACATCATTGGACTCTTTCTTCCCACTGTAAGGCTTTTTCTGAGCATCAGAAGGTGTAGCTTCTTGAATCTTCCCACTTTTGATGCCAGCTTCAACCCTTTCGTCGGTTAGTATTAGCTCGGTGAACCCGACTGAAGAGCTTCCAGTCAAGTGTTTGAAGAAAGGCCCTGTCAATGTTCCCATGAAGATTTAAATCAACTCCCTGTCAGTTAAAGGGGGTTGCACCCTACCATCCAGATCTCTCCACTTTTGGGCGTATCCTTTGAAGCTCTCGTTGGAACCCATGGTCATGTTCTGCAATTGCACACGAGTTGGTGCAAGATCAGCATTGTACTGATACTGTTTGTAAAAAGCAGCAGCTAGATCCTCCCAGGTGTGGATGCGAGAACTCTCCAATTGATAGAACCATTCGAGTTGAGTCCCTACTAGGCTTTCTTGGAAGAAATGGATCCAAAGCTTTGGATTAGTTGTGTATGGTTGAATTTTGCGGACATAAGACTTTAGGTGCATCTTAGGGCAAGAGACTCCATCGTACAAGGAAAAAGTAGGGATTTTGAACTTTGGCGGGATGACCACTCCAGAAACCAAACCCATGTCTCCTAAATCCAAGCCAGGTATCTATTGAATCTCCATAGCACTGAGGCGATCCTCCAACTGTTTGTACTTGTCATCAGTGGGAGGATATCGTTCCTCGGAATAGTCAGCTTCAACTTCATCAATCTCCAGATTGTGGTCTTCTTCAAGACTAACCCCTATGTTGGATGGAGTTGAAAGATCTAGAGCTCTCCTGACTGGTCCTCCAAGTCTTCCTCTCAAGTTCAGGATGCCCGCTGCCTTCTTGGACTTCTTTTTCTTGTCTTTGAGAAGGAGAGCTTTCAGATCCTCTTGCCCTTTACCCATAGCCAGAAGCATTTGTTGGAATTGAGCGTTTTGAGCTTGGAGATCTTTCACCGTTTGTTCCATATCCATCTTACTGAAATAAACAGCAGGAAGATAAGGAGACCTGTATGGGAGAAACATGTCATGATGCAATGCATGATATGTGGATGCATGTTTCCAAGAATCTCGCGGGGTAAACACAAGAAAATGTTAGAGGTTGAACTTCGATCAACATCTTTGATTGGAGAACTTGGTATCGGTGGATGTCTTTCCACGAGAATCAAGCTCACAATGTCAAGTGGGTCATAGCCCCTGATTCAAGTTGTTGCACTTGATCTTTGATGGTGTTTGTTTAGAGGAGAACCCTCTTGCCCCTTGGTAGACATCTGGTTCAACGTGACCCTGCATCGAAAGACCCTCGAGATCCTTGAAATGGTTATTGAAAATGCTATGGTATGTTGTTATGATGATATGTACATGTATGCAAAAGTAAGCAAGTGTATATACAGGTGTTGCACCCCAAAATTTTCCCTCCCATTTCTCATTGATTTCTCATCACAAAGCCCTTGGAGCTCAAGATCCAGTTAGGGTTTCATCTGCTCAAAACTTCTCCTTGCACTGTTGACCCAAATTAGGGTTTGTGTTTGCACAGAGATGTTTTGACCTAAATTTCCTAAGATGACTTTCATGCTTCATATTGGACTCCCAAGTTTATCCACATCAAGTTTCAAGCCTTGATTCCAAGTTTTGCCCAGTCAATTGGACAGTTGACCTAGAAATCAACTGTATTGGGGAAAAAAGTCAACTGTGGCCAATTGACAGTCAAATCTCATGAAAATTGACCCACATCAACATTATGAACTCACATGGACCATTTGATCAAGTTTGGATCACAATTCCACAAGAAATTTGATCAGATCACCAAAAGGGCAAAATGGTCATTTTTTAGGGTTTTGACTGCACAAAGGCAATTTTTGACTGTTTGACCTAGCCAATGGCAAACCAAGCTCACATATGGACCCAAGGACCCCATGGAATTGTCTTGACATGCTCAACAAGTTCAAAAGATCCCAAATACACAAGATTGACAGTTGAATTTCATAGTCAATTGATCAATTTTGACTGTATACTGAAAAGTCAAACTTTGACTTTTTGGTCAAAATCAAGAGTCAAGATTCATTTTTCATCAAAACATGCCAAATCATGAAACTTATTCATCAAGAAATCAAGAATTGCAAATTAGGGTTTGAAATGAGAATTTTTCATAACTTAGAATTTTTCTAAGTTATGAAAAACCCTAATTTTTTCCCAACTTTGCCCCACTTTCTCACCAAGATTCATTTGGATTCAAGCAAAACTCAAAACATGAAAGTTGTAGCCTATTGCATAATCTACAACTTTGATTCACAAAGTTTTCCAAAAAGAAGCTTGTATCTCAAGTTACAATTTTTGGAACAAGGGTACCAAACCATTCTTAACTTAGTGAAAATTTGACCTATTTTAGGCAAGGTTTTTACTTAACTTCAAGACCATTTTTCACATACTTCCACTTGGAATTTCAATTTGCATTTCAAAGATGGATTGTAGTACACATTCCAAGCTTTCCAAAATTTCCAAGAACTCATTAAACAACCTCATGGTTAGGGAGAATCGAATTTGGCAAGTTGGGCAAAAGTCACTTTTGTTCTTGACCAAGACATGTTCATACACATTGCCATTTTCAAGTCAGCTTGGTTTATGCTAGATTACAGGCCTCTAATCCCATTTGCACTCAATAATTTAATGCAAACTCATTGTGCCAAGACCATGTTCTATGTGTTTAAGCATTGCATAGAGGTTTAATCCATTTTTAGATAAAGCATTTTATCCATTTTTGAAAAGGTAAACTTTATGTCAAAGTTGCAAATCAGCAAGTACAGATCAAATATCTTTGGCACAAGTTTATGAACAAAACACACTGATCAAGGGGAAGGTTAGCAGCACATTAGGGGGGCCTCTAGCTGTCTAAAACTCAAGTGGACATTTGCTTGCTTAAGTGTGAAGAAACCTAGCATTTTGTACAAGAACTTTCATCTCAGCACAAACAAGCTTAAGCAAATACTTTGTACACTTTCTAAACATCCATCCTAAGCTAGAACACGAGCTAACCAAGTCCCAAACACTCTCATTCACAAAATCACCATTGAACTGCACCAAAACAGGACCTGCTGCAGTTTGAGTGCCAACTCTCATCCCTTTCATGCTTTCTTGCTAAAACCACATCAAACACCTTCCCTACCATCAATGCAAACTATCCAAAGCATTAGAAGTGGACTGTAACTCCTCTAATCAGTTTGACCATTTTCATTTTCTTGTTTTGCAGTTGAAGTTCCATAGCACGATTCAAAAGGTTTCAAGACAAAGTAAAGCTTGGAATAACATCCCTGGACATCAAGGAAGCTGTACCCATCATCACCTTGCACTGAAAGTACCTCAATCATCAGATACAACTTCAGCTGAACAGGTAAGTTCATGAACACGAATCTCTCTATATAGGCATTGTTAGCTTTAGGTTTGTGAAGAAAACATGTCACATTCATAGCCCTGAACATGCCCATGTGATTAGATTTCATTTATATTATGTATGCTTAGAGAATTTTAAGTCTGAGTATGGAAGAAAAGTTAGGTTAAGATTTGGGAATGATACAATTCTCTCTCATTTCTGAGAGTTAGGAGGAGTTCTTTACATATTCAGAATCGTGATTCAATGCTTAACATTTTTGGTGTTGTAAGTTTTTGCTAAAACTCAAAGAATCAGGACCATGCAATGGAAGAAAGAGGCGCGTGTTTTTTTGTTCAAACAGAAGTCTGGAGGTTGAAGAAAGACTTGGTGGGCTGGGCTTGTGTTGTCATTTCTTTTTACACCCTTTTGTTACTTTGACACCCCCTAGGCCCATTTGACTTATTTTTATGATTTTTTGACTTTTGTTTTTTATTCCTGACTTATTTATTTTTCCTCATGATATTAAAAATATAAAAATAATTTTTTAAACCATTTTTGAATTTTTTAGGCATTTATTTGTTTATATTGATATTTGTACATAAATAAATAAATAAACACTTTTTACTTAAAATATTAAAAAAATAATGTAAACACATTTTATTTTTATTTTTATTTTGTTTTATCTTCTTAAAATATTTTGTATAAAATATACTTTTTTATAAATATTAAATATTATTATTTTTGTATATATAATACATATTTAGAAATTAATACATATATATATATATATATATATATATATATATATATATATATATATATATATATATATATATATATATATATATATATATATATATATATATATATATATATATATATATATATATATATATATATATATATATATATATATATATATATATATATATATATATATATATATATATATATATATATATATATATATATATATATATATATATATATATATATATATATATATATATATATATATATATATATATATTTATTAGAATATTTAGTAAAATAATACAAAAATATATACATTTTACATTCTATTAACATTAAATGGTAAAAATACATTTTGACAAACATTACTTCACTTTTATTTTATTTAGTATATAATTGATAAATATTTGTGCATATTAATTAATTAATGCATTTTACTTAATAAATTAGGGTTTTGCCCTTAAAACATAAAAACTCCAAAAATAATACTTTTTTTATTTTGTTTATTTGACATAAAAAAATAACCTTTTTTTCATATACATAAAAAACCCTTTTTGCATCTTGCATATTTATTTTATTTCTATTTAATTTGTGCAAATTAATTATCTTGTAAATAATTCCAAATTGATGTAATAGCTAGGTTTAAATTTCTTGTCAAACCCCTCCATTTGAACATTTGTACCCCCTTCCCATATTGTGTTGTAATAGCTCAGGGCTTTAAATTTCGCACTTTAGCGCTTTCTAAATATACCATGTTAGAATTAGGGTTTGTATGCAAATAAAAAACGACAAAAATAGTTTGACCTAATTTTAAGATAAACAAGCATGAAAATGGACAACACATATCACACTTGCACCCCTAGGGTATTCCACTTGTTGCCTTCAATAAATGGGCCATATTGCATATTAGGTCTCTTTGGACAAAACAAATACAAAATCAAATGATCATAAGCTCTCGATGACGCTTTCGAAAGTTGCCTAGAAAATGATCAAGTCCCTTAAAGGAAAACTGCCCAAAGATACTTGGCACCATTGCAACTATGGTCTAAACGATGACCCGCGCCCGTCCCTTTCACATCCTAACACAAGATTGTCCACCAAATGCAATGGTGGAACAAAAACGTTAAAAGGGTTAAAGCATAGCAAAAATCTTTGAGAACTTTAGGGTAGATAGCTCTTAAGTACTTGTCAACTTGCAAATAAAAAAAAACACTTGCCTATTTTTCAAACCACACTTCACAAACACTTTCAAAACAAACTTTCGAAAGAACCTTGAAACATCTTTTCAAAAAGACAAACACCTTTCGTAAAACATTCGAGTAAAGAATTGTTACAAGGGTAGCCTAGACAAGGCATCTTTTTCAAAACCTTTTTCAAAACCACACACAAAGCATCATTTCAAACAATTGAAAACCAAGGCAAGTTGATCTAAGCAAGTACCTAAGAGCCCATGGATAACCATGGATAGAAAGGGTGCTAATACCTTCCCTTTCTATAATCTACTCCCCGAACCCACGAAATATCTCAAAGGTTTTTGCTGTGCTTTTTAAACCTTTCCTTAGGATAAAATAAAAAGTCGGTGGCGACTCTTGCTCAACCGAAACATTTGCGAAAACAAATGCAAAACCATAGTCAGTTCTCCCACCATATCACAGAACTGGCGACTCTGCTGGGGAGAATTTTAAAAGTGGAGTAACCTTAGGGCTTAGATCACCCTCTTACATGATTAATTGTTTGTCTTGTTTGCTTTACATTTTGGCTCTCTTGTTTGGGTTTGCAATCCTACACCCGGATTTTGGGAAACATTCATAGATAGCAATACGTTGTGGAAACTGTGCGGGGTATACCGACACGGTCGAAGCAATAGCTATATTAGTGCGACATATTTGTGAGTACCGGTAACCCTTGAGTTCAATCAAGGAGAGTACGGGGCTGCTGAGTGATGTCACTAAGCACTAATGACCTAGAACCTTACTTGACCATCTTGGCCTTTTATTAGGGGTAGTGAGATGACCAGCTTTGGTGCAGTCCGAAGTTGGTAGATACTCGATACTACACTCATTGAGGGTTGTTTTCTTGGAATATTTTGGTCGCTAGTTAAGTGGCTAAACCAAAACAATGAACAATAAAAACAATCCAATGATATTGAGCTCCTTAGAACCCGGTTACTATTTATAGGACAGGTTTTTAAGCCAACTACACTCAAGAGGGTACTTACCTATGAAACCCCGTGCAAGCCTGAAACTAGGGTTTGGTGTGATTTGCTTGTACATATGTTTGTGCATACATCATAAACATCATAAAACATCATATGCATTCACTAACCATTTCAAGGGTTTGGATCTTCATCTTTGTTCTTGTTTTGTAGGTCATGGAAATTCCTCGCAGAAAAACCATCCAAGTCAACCTTGTGAGAATCTCTCCTCAACTCAAGGAGCTCACCTCAAGAATTCCGGAAAGCTCATCCTTCAGTGAAAGACATGGTAGACTGCTCAGCTTAGTCAACACCAACATTGAAGAAGACATGATGAAAGTGCTATTCCAGTTCTTTGACCCTCTTCACCACTGTTTCACTTTCCCTGATTACCAGTTGGTGCCCACTTTGGAGGAGTTTTCTCAACTCCTAAGAATCCCTATCCTTAATCAACTACCCTTCAACGGTACGGAAAAGGAACCAAAGCCGGAAGATGTTGCTCGAGCATTACATCTACAACCATCCGACATCAAAGGGCATTGGGAAACCATAAGCGGCATCAAAGGATTCTTAGCAAAATTCTTGTTTGAGAAGGCACAAGAATGTTGGAATTCATTGGACCTACAAGCCTTTGAAGAAATTGTGGCACTCCTTATCTATGGGTTACTCTTGTTCCCAAATTCTGACCAATTGATAGATGTCAACGCCGTCAAAATCTTCTTGTTCAGAAATCCAATACCAACATTGCTTAGGGACATCCTTCACTCATTTTACACATGAACAATGAGACATAGGGGTGTTCTCATGTGATGTACTCCTCTCCTTGCAAGGTGGTTTATTTCGCACCTTCCACAATCTATCTTGAAGAATGACCAAGGCTCAAGGTGGTCCCAACGGTTGATGACTCTTACTCACTCTGTTGTACATTGGTGTTCTCGGTCCTGAGAAAATGTCATCATCGTCGATCGTTGTGGAGAGTTTCCTAATGTTCCTTTACTTATAATCAGAGGAGGTATCACCTACAACCCTTGCCTAGCTTTGAGGCAATTTGGATATGCACGGAGGGATGGCCCTCATGACATGTTGATTCCTGACCTAGTTTTTGACTTCGACAACGATGCGCAAGGACTTCACCAAAGATTCATCAGAGCTTGGGGAAGGCCCGACAAGGTTGATAGCAAGACTCTGGGACACAAGAACTCCATCCCTCTTGAGCCTTATCTCAAGTGGGTATGAGCCCGAGCCCAAAGTCTAATGATGCCTTATCCTCATGTACTCCCTGTGATTAAAGAGCCCGTCAAGGAAGGAGAGGTTCCCTACACCATCCTACATCCTGACATGCCTACATCGTGGGAGGAAATGTAGAAAAGTTGGATTCAGCTCAAGGAAGAACGGAACACTTTTGAAGCCAGCTTCTACGCTAGCGAGAAGAAGGTTTTAGAGCTCACCCGCCGACTCCATGAGCAAGAGGCCCTCAACACCTACATCGCACCAAAGAGGATGCGCAATGTCTTTTTACCTTGAGAAGTTTTTGTAATATTTGGCCAATGGGGCATTTATGTACTAATAAATTTCTTCTTATTAATATGACGTGCGTTCTTCTTTGTCTGCAACAATTTTGAATGTTCTAAATCCTTGAATGCATTGCATGCATAAGCATATCATTCATCATGTGCATAAGCATGTCTCACTCCAGGTTTCCTTATCTGTCTGCTGTTTATTTCAGTAGGATGGATCTCGAGCAAACAGTCAAAGACCTACAAGCTCAAAATGCACAGTTCCAGCAACTCCTGACAACCTTGGCTAAAGGTCAGGAGGATCTCAAGACCTTGCTGGGGAATAAAGACCCAGTGAAAAAGAAGAAAAAGAGACTCGGGGTGGCTACTCTGGGGAGAAGATTTGACGGAGAAGCTCGGAGAGTGCTTGAATTTCCTCCTACTTCTGATGAAGGAACCAGTAAAGGAGGTGGGGCTGCGGTACCTTCCGAGTCTGATGTGGAAGAAGAGGAGGTCGAAGAGGATGAAGACTACTCTGATCAACAATACCCTCCAGCTGATGATAAATACAAGGGTTTAGAAGACAGGTTGGCCGCCATGGAGTTACAGAGAGTACCGGGTTTGGATTTTGAAGACTTGGGTTTAGTTGCCGGGATTGTGATTCCCCCAAAGTTCAAAGTGCCAGTTTTTGTGAGGTATGATGGGCTGTCCTGCCCAAAAATGCATCTCAGGTCTTACGTGAGAAAGATCCAACCCTATACGGCAGATAAAAATCTTTGGATCCATTTCTTTCAAGACAGCCTTTCTGGGGCTCAATTGGAGTGGTTTTATCAGCTAGAGGGAACCAGCGTCCGAAATTGGGAAGACTTGGCCACCGCCTTCTACAAACAATATCAGTATAATTCTGACCTTGCTCCTACACGTACCCAACTTCAGGGTATGTCACTGGGAACCAGCGAAGGATTCAAAGAATATGCACAAAATGGAGGGATTTGGCTGGCAGGGTGCAGCCTCCTTTAACCAACCGTGAACTTGTTGATATGTTTCTAGGGACCCTATCTGTGCCATTTTTCAATCATCTAATTGGTAACTCTTCCGCGGGATTTACCGATTTGATCTTAACAGGCGAAAGAATAGAAGCTGGCATCAAGTCAGGAAAGATTCAGAAGGGTGTTGCTGCAAGTGTTGAGAAGAAGCCTTTTAAGAAGGAAACAACTGTTGTATACTCCCAAAGAAGAGTAGGGAAGACTGAGCGCCGGCCTACCGTGGGGGCCGTAATGATTCAAAACCCTTCAAGTGAGCAGCCTCGTTATAACCAGCCCAGACCAAATCAACAACGAGTAGAACGGCCACAACGGCAGTTCACCCATATTAATATGACTCCAACGCAAGTGCTTCCCCATCTGTTGAAGTTGAATCTCGCCACTATCAAAGAGGCACCAAAGAATGTGAATACGTCCTCTCCGCATTATCATCCTAATGCTAAATGCTCCTACCATTCTGACAGTGTCGGGCACGACACCAATGATTATTGGGAACTCAAGCATAAAATCCAAGACCTGATAGAGGCGAAGGAGGTGGAGTTTGACGCTCCGGAAAAGCCTAATGTGATATCTGCTCCCATGCCGAAGCACTGCCGAAATGTCAATGCCATTGAAGAAGATTTGTATGTTGCTGATGTCAATGATCTGATAACTCCATTGTTAACCATCAAGTTGAATTTGTTAAAGGCCGGGATCTTCCCGGGATGTAAAGAAGACTGCTATTGTTGTTACTCTCTGCCATTTGATTGTCCGTTACTGAAGAAAGGCATCCAAGGCCTAATGGATAGTCGACAAATTTTGTTTGAAAAAGTTTCTGCTGTTCCAACCCATACTGAAGATGTCTCAATCATAACCATTCACGCCAATCTTTCCAAGGCCGTCAGAAAGCCTGTTAAGATTACACCAACTACGAAATCTGTCCCTTTGAAGATAACAATGCCAGGGCCTGTCCCCTATGTTTCTGAGAAGTCAATACCATGGAACTATGGCGGTGACGTCTACTACCATGGTATTAAACAAATCGAAATAACTGAAGAAAGTTCGGATGATGAAGAAGCCAGCATTGGTAACATTGCAGGCACGAGCAAAATCACCCGGAGCGGGAGAATATTTTCTCCAGAGATTGCCCCTCCAAGAGCAATCTTTGGACCCTCATCTGCCGACAAAGTCATCCCTGCACCAATAAAACTCTCTGCTAGAACCCCATTGATTGAAGATGTTGTTGTTCCTAGTATTGTCCCTCCTACCGCTGCTGATAAAGGTAAGGGAATCCAAGGTGAGCTCGTCAGGACGAGGGCTAAACCCTTGGTTATCCCGGAGACTTCCAAGAAAGAAATGGATGAGATCTTGAAGATAATCAAAAGGAGTGATTACGATGTGGTAGAACAACTGGGGCAAACCCCCTCAAAGATCTCCATGCTGGCACTACTACTTTGCTCGGAGGCGCACGCTAAAGCTCTGATAAAATTCCTGAAGGCAGCCCATGTGCCCCAGGAAACTTCTGCAGATCAATTTCAAAATTGCGTGGCTAGCCTTACTGCGGACAATGGATTAGGTTTCTCTGATGCTGACCTAACTCCTAAAGGTAGAAACCACAATGATGCGTTGCACATCTCAGTCGAGTGCCGGGGAACTACTCTCGCACATGTCTTGGTCGACACTGGTTCGTCGCTGAATGTACTGCCTAAGAAGGCCTTGGACCGACTAGATTGTGAAGGGTTGGAGTTGAAGCCGAGTGATATTGTTGTCAGAGCTTTCGACGGTTCGAAGAGAATGGTCCATGGAGAGGTTGAAATTCCCATCAAGATAGGCACTGAGGTGTTCAAATCTACTTTCTATGTGATGGATATCCGTCCGTCGTATTCTTGCTTGTTGGGTAGGCCTTGGATACACCATGCTGGGGCAGTAAGCTCCTCCTTACATCAGATGTTGAAGTATCCTGTCAAGGGAAAGATCATTACCGTCCATGGCGAAGAGGAGTACATGATCATCCACTTAAACTCCTTCTGGTATGTGGAGGTAGAAGGTGAGTTCATTGAGACACCTTTTCAGCATTTCGAAGAAGTCCTTCCTGAAATAGCAGTAGCAAAGTTGGCAGCTGAAGTACCGAGGCAGATGGCCAGGATGGCATCTCTGGAGGACGCAAAGGCCGCAATAAAGGAAGGGAAGAATTCAGCATGGGGGCAGTTGCCTGATATTCCGCATAAAACAGACAAATTTGGATTAGGGTTCACTACCGCGGGCCAGAAAGCCATGCGCCGTTCGAAGATTGAAAGAGCGCCAGTCAAAATTTCTCCTTACGGAATCAACGCTTTGGAGGATGAAGACAAAGAGAGTAACATCGAGGAGTGGATTTACCCGACTTTCAAAGGGGGATTGTGCAACTGGGAGGCAAAAGACTTTGTCCCCATCACTTTTATTCATCAGTAATTTATCTGTCAAACATTTCCTATTTGGTCTGTAATATTTATTTCTGAACAATCCGCACACTATCTTTTCACCTCATGCCTTGCTCGGGGCATGTAGGTCCATTTGTAAGGGTTTTGATTATTTTTCATATCCATATGTCATGTTTAATGATTCATTGGACGTTTTTCATTTGATAAACTGCTTGTGTTCATTTTCTTTCCTTTTGCATTTTTTTGTTTAAGGATGGCTATCCCTTACACACACCCACACTCACAAATGCAGGTACCCATCCACTCCGGATTCCATGGGTGACGATTCTGCTATATCCTTCAATAACTCTGAAGATCTGGTCAATCAAGCCGAGTATGAAGATGACGAAGGTTGTGAAGTACCAGGGGAACTAGCCAGACTTCTATAGCAAGAGGAAAGGGCCATCTTACCGCACGAAGAGTCATTGGAAACTGTCAACTTAGGGACCAAGGAAGACCGGAAGGAGGTGCAAGTGGGTGCCAATCTGGAACCAAGTGTCAAGGAACGCCTGATACAGTTGTTGAATGAGTATGTTGAAATATTCGCTTGGTCTTATGAAGATATGCCGGGTTTAGACACAGACATCGTGGTTCACCGTCTCCCCACAAGAGAGAATTGTCCACCGATCAAGCAAAAAGTCCGCCGAATGAGGCCTGACATGTCTGAAAAGATCAAAGCAGAAGTGATGAAGCAATTCGACGCTGGCTTTCTGGCTGTTACGTCCTATCCTCAATGGGTTGCTAACATCGTGCCAGTACCTAAGAAAGATGGCAAAGTCAGGATGTGTGTGGACTACAGGGATTTGAATAGGGCCAGCCCCAAAGATGATTTTCCACTTCCACACATTGACATTTTGATCGACAACACAGCTCAGCACAAAGTGTTTTCCTTCATGGATGGATTCTCGGGCTACAATCAAATCAAAATGGCTCCCGAGGATATGGAGAAAACAACTTTTGTCACGCAATGGGGCACTTTCTGTTACAAGGTGATGCCGTTCGGACTGAAGAACGCTGGGGAAACTTATCAACGCGCCATGGTAGCTTTGTTTCATGATATGATACATCATGAGATTGAAGTTTACGTAGACGATATGATAGCTTGGTCACAAACAGAGGAAGAGCACCTTGAACATCTAGAAAAGTTGTTTGCCAGGTTGAAAGAATACAAACTCAGGCTGAATCCAAGTAAGTGCACTTTTGGAGTTAGGTCTGTTAAACTTCTAGGATTCATTGTAAGCAACAAAGGCATTGAAGTCGATCCAGCAAAAGTGAAAGAAATACAAGGGATGCCTGCTCCCCGTACTGAAAAGGAGGTTAGAGGGTTCTTGGGGCGCTTGAACTATATTGCGAGATTCATCTCTCATCTGACTTCTACCTGTGAGCCAATTTTCAAACTCTTGAAGAAAGACCAGGTAGTCGAATGGAACGACGATTGCCAAGCTGCTTTTGATAAAATCAAGGAGTATTTGCGAGAACCTCCTATTCTAATGCCACTCGTCGAAGGGAGACCATTGATCATGTATCTGACCGTCTTGGATAATTCAATGGGGTGTGTTTTGGGCCAGCATGACGAGTCTGGTCGAAAAGAGCATGCTATTTATTACCTTAGCAAAAAGTTTACCGACTGTGAGACTCGCTACTCATTGCTCGAGAAAACTTGCTGCGCTTTGGTATGGGCTGCTCGCCGACTAAGGCAGTATATGTTGACTCATACTACTTTGTTGATTTCCAAAATGGATCCTGTCAAGTATATCTTCGAAAAGCCCGCTTTATCTGGAAGAATAGCCAGATGGCAAATGATCCTAACTGAGTATGACATCCAGTACACCACCCAAAAAGCTATAAAAGGGAGTGTACTAGCTGACCATCTGGCTCATCAAGCTATCGAAGATTATCAACCCATGAGATTTGACTTCCCAGACGAAGACATCATGAATTTGGACAACATTGAAAGTAATGGACCGTATGACGGACCCGAAAAGGGATCCCGATGGACCCTGTACTTTGATGGTGCTTCAAATGCACTCGGAAACGGTATCGGTGCGGTACTCATTTCCCCGGAAGGCTGTCACACACCTTTCACGGCCCGACTTTGCTTCAGCTGCACAATCAACATGGCTGAGTATGAAGCTTGCATCTTTGGTCTCAAGGCTGCTATAGACTTGGGGATCAAATCTTTGATCGTATTTGAGGACTCGGCTTTGGTTATCAGTCAAATCAAAGGAGAGTGGGATACCAAGCATCCTAATCTTATCCCATACAAAGAACATGTCTTGACATTGTTGCCTCATTTCGAGCAAATTACCTTCGAGCATTTCCCGCGAGAAGAGAATCAGCTAGCAGATGCTCTAGCTACAATGTCCTCCATGTTTAAACTCAACTGGGATAACGAGGCTCCCCAAATCACCATCGAGCGAATGGATGAACCTGTGCATTGTCACGAGATTAATACCGAAGAAGTAGTGGAACAACCCTGGTTCCATGAAATCAAAAGGTATCTCGAGACTAGAGATTATCCCGAAGGAGCTTCCGTAAATGACAAGAAGTTCTTAAGGAAATTCGCTGCTAAATTCTTCCTGAGCAACGACATCCTTTACAAACGAAGCCATGATTGTGTGTTGCTCCGATGCGTAGACAAAGCTGAAGCAGAGTTGATCATGACTGAGATACACAACGGCACATTTGGCACTCACTTGAGCGGGCATACAATGGCTAAGAAGATCCTAAGGGCAGGCTATTACTGGTCTACCATGGAAGCTGACTGCCATCAACATTCCCGTACTTGCCACAAATGTCAAGTCTACGCTGACAAAGTTCATATCCCTCTGGTTCCTCTCAACATTCTGACTGCTCCTTGGCCATTTGCAATGTGGGGCATTGACATGATTGGAGAGATCAAGCCCACGTCTTCCAACGGACATCGCTTCATCCTAGTTGCCATTGACTATTTCACCAAATGGGTCGAAGCAGCTTCCTTCGCCTCTGTTACTAAAAATTTGGTTGCCTACTTCATCAAGCAAAATCTCATATGCCGGTATGGTGTTCCAGACAGGATCATCACAAACAACGGTACAAATCTGAATAACACAATGATCACCGCATTGTGCGAACAGTTCAAAATTTATCATCACAATTCATCTCCCTATCGGCCGAAGATGAACAGTGTTGTTGAAGCTACGAACAAAAACATTAAGAAGATCATTCAGAAAATGACAGTCACTTACAAAGACTGGCATGAGATGTTACCGTTTGCTCTACATGGATACCGTACGACGGCACGTACTTCAACCGGGGCAACCCCATTTTCTTTGGTATATGGCATGGAAGCTGTCCTACCTATGGAGGTTCAGATTCCTTCTCTAAGGATTATGAAGGACACAGGTTTGAATGAAGATGATTGGATGCAGACCCGACTTGATCAACTCAATCTGATCGACGAGAAGTGACTCGCTGCTATATGCCATGGTCAGACGTATCAAAAACGGATGATCAAGGCCTTCAATAAGAAAGTCAGACGTCAAGTGTATCAAGTCGGAGATCTAGTAATCAAGCGGATTATCTTGCCGCAAAGTGATCCCAGGGGCAAATGGACTCCTACATATGAAGGACCATTTGTGATCAAGAGCATATTTTCTGGTGGTGCGATGATTCTAACCACCATGGACGGCGACGATTTGCCACACCCTGCGAACGCAGACATAGTCAAAAGATACTACGCATAAAATAACCCGACAAGTCGAAAACCCGAAAGGGCGGCTTGGGCAAAAATGGGCATCCCGGTGAATTGAAAACCCAAAAGGGCGGTTCAGGCAAAAATTAGGGATAAAAACAAAAAAAAAATTTGTACACCCGGCAAGTTGAAAACCCGAAAGGGCGGCTTGGGCAAAAAGGGGTTTCCCGGTGGATCGAAAACCCGAAAGGGCGATTCAGGCAAAAGTTAGGGAATTAAAGCGTATGACTATGTCTCGTCGGATCACTTCAAAGACAATCTCTTCATCTACCAGTTCCAGGTTTCTGATCAATCCAGTCATCGGCAAACAAAGCATTGAATGGACAGATATTCAGAGTTATGAAGGCTATAACGGAATGGAATCCCATGGAATTATTTCACATAGCCATCTTTATTTTGTATAAATCTTTCAATATTTACGACAAAATCCTCTTACTAGGATGTTTGTCTCCTTTGTACAAATATACTCATAGAAAGTCGATACAAATACTTTTCCCAGAAATTTGTGTCATTTCCTTTTTCTTTTCTCTTGCACTATTTGTTTATTTTGAGAAACGTCCAATGTTTTGTTAAATAGGCATATGCATTTGAACATAATCATTTCCTTATGAATCGAGAAAGAGGATTACTGGTAGGTTGAAAATGCAGTTGGATATCTTGATACCCCTTCAAGGGAAACCCCCAGGAGAGTTGGAATCCGTATCCCCAGCAAGTTTTGAAGCTTATCCCCAGTAGATTCTGGAAGCTTATCCCCTACAGAGAACAGACGTCTCTCCCGAGTTTTATTCAAAGTTATTCCTCACAAGGGCTTATAATTGGGTTATCCTCAGCTTATTGTCACGGAAGATCGCACTCGGCAAATTTCTTCCTATCCTCAGCGGAGTTCATCAAAATTCCCCAACATAACGTATCAATACAATCCCCAGAGGAGTTTATCTTTGTTACCCTCAGCCAGAGAATCCTCCAGAACTCAATTCCCCTCAGAGTTTAAATTTCAGTATCCCCGGCAGAGCTAAAACTTCAAACTATCAATCCCCAGCGGAGCCAGACTAGTGAACCTTCTCCCCACAGAGATACTTCCCACCAAATTGAAGATTCTCAGTCTTACCTCCTCAGCATGAGTCTATTAGATTGGAACTCCCCAGTAGAAGTCATCAGGAACTCTCTTCCCCAGCAACAGCCGAGGAATTATTCGTCCCGGCAGCAGTCAAGATGCTTTTATCTTCAGCCATCTCGGATTCATCTATCCTCAGCGAGATAGCTCATCAGCTTACATGCGCATTCATTTACATTCATATCATATAACATACGTTGCATCATGCATCATGACATTGCATACAACTAACTCTTTACCTTTTCAGGTAAGACCAGTCGACAGACTAAAATCATTATCTTCCGAGATTCTTTCCAGGAATAGTTCAGATGTGACCCAGACATGGCAACATTCTAATGCTTATTCCAGACTCATCCAGATGCAGTTTTTACACGAGCTCATCATCAGGAAACCCTACACCGGTTCTTCCTTCAACTTCAAGATTTCTGAAAACAGTTCACGGGTTCTCCAAGTAACGGATGTTAACCTATCACTTGTTCAGTTTCTTCTCAAGACTTCTGAAAACAGTTTATGGATTCTTCCCAACAACAGATGTTAATCTATCGCTTGTTCAGATGCAACTTTTGAAAACAGTTTACGGACACTTCCCAACAACGGATGCTGCTCTATTGCTTATTCAACTTCAAGATTTCTGAAAACAGTTCACGGGTTCTCCAAGTAACGGATGTTAACCTATCACTTGTTCAGTTTCTTCTCAAGACTTCTGAAAACAGTTTATGGATTCTTCCCAACAACGGATGTTAATCTATCGCTTGTTCAGATGCAACTTTTGAAAACAGTTTACGGACGCTTCCCCAACAACGGATGCTGCTCTATTGCTTATTCAACTTCAAGATTTCTGAAAACAGTTCACGGGTTCTCCAAGTAACGGATGTTAACCTATCGCTTGTTCAGCTTCTTCTCAAGACTTCTGAAAACAGGTTACGGATTCTTCCCAACAACGGATGTTAATCTATCGCTTGTTCGGACTCTTCTCAACTTCTGAAAACAGTTTACGGATTCTTCCCAACAACGGATGTTAATCTATCGCTTGTTTAGACTCTTCTCAATTTTTGAAAACAGTTTACGTATTCCTCCCAACAACGGATGCCAATCTATTGCTTATTCAGACCCCCCAGTTCAGAGATGGTCCAAAGCATGTATACTTTCCTGATACTCATTCCAGATGGCATCTTTAAGCCCATCCCCGACAAGTTTCTGTCACTCCTCCCGATGGCATCGTTAAGCCCATCTCCAAATGGCATCTCTAAGCCCATTCCCTCGTCCATTGCTTTGACGAGTGCAAATTTAAGGGCACTCTAGTGTCCAATCTCCTTTTACCCTCGAGTCGCGAAAGGCAAACTTGCCAATCTAACTCTTCGGATTCAAGAAGATTGAACAGGGGCAACTGTTGCACCCCAAAATTTGCCCTCCCATTTCTCATTGATTTCTCATCACAAAGCCCTTGGAGCTCAAGATCCAGTTAGGGTTTCATCTGCTCAAGACTTCTCCTTGCACTGTTGACCCAAATTAGGGTTTGTGTTTGCACATAGATGTTTTGACCTAAATTGCCTAAGATGACTTTCATTCTTCATATTGGACTCCCAAGTTTATCCACATCAAGTTTCAAGCCTTGATTACAAGTTTTGCCCAATCAATTGGACAGTTGACCTATAAATCAGCTGTATTGGGGAAAAAAGTCAACTGTGGCCAATTGACAGTCAAATCTCATGAAAATTGACCCACATCAACATTATGAACTCACATGGACCATTTGATCAAGTTTGGATCACAATTCCACAAGAAATTTGATCAGATCACCAAAAGGGCAAAATGGTCATTTTTAGGGTTTTGACTGCACAAAGGCAATTTTTGACTGTTTGACCTAGCCAATGGCAAACCAAGCTCACATATGGACCCAAGGATCCAATGGAATTGTCTTGACATGCTCAACAAGTTCAAAAGATCCCAAATACACAAGATTGACAGTTGAATTTCCCAGTCAATTGATCAATTTTGACTGTATACTGAAAAGTCAAACTTTGACTTTTTGGTCAAAATCAAGAGTCAAGATTCATTTTTCATCAAAACATGCCAAATCATGAAACTTATTCATCAAGAAATCAAGAATTGCAAATTAGGGTTTGAAATGAGAATTTTTCATAACTTTGAATTTTTCTAAGTTATGAAAAACCCTAATTTTTTCCCAACTTTGCCCCACTTTCTCACCAAGATTCATTTGGATTCAAGCAAAAGTCAAAACATGAAAGTTGTAGCCTATTGCATAATCTACAACTTTGATTCACAAAGTTTTCCAAAAAGAAGCTTGTATCTCAAGTTACAATTTTTGGAACAAGGGTACCAAATCATTCTTAACTTAGTGAAAATTTGACCTATTTTAGGCAAGGTTTTTACTTAACTTCAAGACCATTTTTCACATACTTCCACTTGGAATTTCAATTTGCATTTCAAAGATGGATTGTAGTACACATTCCAAGCTTTCCAAAATGTCCAAGAACTCATCAAACAACCTCATGGTTAGGGAGAATCGAATTTGGCAAGTTGGGCAAAAGTCACTTTTGTTCTTGACCAAGACATGTTCATACAC
Source organism: Vicia faba (assembly GCA_948472305.1). Classification (NCBI taxonomy): domain Eukaryota; kingdom Viridiplantae; phylum Streptophyta; class Magnoliopsida; order Fabales; family Fabaceae; genus Vicia; species Vicia faba. The sequence continues at coordinate 942,680,123 of OX451741.1, read as the reverse complement.
ATTGCCATTTTCAAGTCAGCTTGGTTTATGCTAGATTACAGGCCTCTAATCCCATTTGAACTCAATAATTTAATGCAAACTCATTGTGCCAAGACCATGTTCTATGTGTTTAAGCATTGCATAGAGGTTTAATCCATTTTTAGATAAAGCATTTTATCCATTTTTGAAAAGGTAAACTTTATGTCAAAGTTGCAAATCAGCAAGTACAAATCAAATCTCTTTGGCACAAGTTGATGAACAAAACACACTGATCAAGGGGAAGGTTAGCAGCACATTAGGGGGGCCTCTAGCTGTCTAAAACTCAAGTGGACATTTGCTTGCTTAAGTGTGAAGAAACCTAGCATTTTGTACAAGAACTTTCATCTCAGCACAAACAAGCTTAAGCAAATACTTTGTACACTTTCTAAACATCCATCCTAAGCTAGAACACGAGCTAACCAAGTCCCAAACACTCTCATTCACAAAATCACCATTGAACTGCACCAAAACAGGACCTGCTGCAGTTTGAGTGCCAACTCTCATCCCTTTCATGCTTTCTTGCTAAAACCACATCAAACACCTTCCCTACCATCAATGCAAACTATCCAAAGCATTAGAAGTGGACTGTAACTCCTCTAATCAGTTTGGCCATTTTCATTTTCTTGTTTTTCAGTTGAAGTTCCATAGCACGATTCAAAAGGTTTCAAGACAAAGTAAAGCTTGGAATAGCATCCCTGGACATCAAGGAAGCTGTACCAATCATCACCTTGCACTGAAAGTACCTCAATCATCAGATACAACTTCAGCTAAACAGGTAAGTTCATGAACACGAATCTCTCTATATAGGCATTGTTAGCTTTAGGTTTGTGAAGAAAACATGTCACATTCATAGCCCTGAACATGCCCATGTGATTAGATTTCATTTATATTATGTATGCTTAGAGAATTTTAAGTCTGAGTATGGAAGAAAAGTTAGGTTAAGATTTGGGAATGATAAAATTCTCTCTCATTTCTGAGAGTTAGGAGGAGTTCTTTACATATTCAGAATCGTGATTCAATGCTTAACATTTTTGGTGTTGTAAGTTTTTGCTAAAACTCAAAGAATCAGGACCTTGCAATGGAAGAAAGAGGCGCGTGTTTTTTTGTTCAAACAGAAGTCTGCAGGTTGAAGAAAGACTTGGTGGGCTGGGCTTGTGTTGTCATTTCTTTTTACACCCTTTTGTTACTTTGACACCCCCTAGGCCCATTTGACTTATTTTTATGATTTTTTGACTTTTGTTTTTTATTCCTGACTTATTTATTTTTCCTCATGATATTAAAAATATAAAAATAATTTTTTAAACCATTTTTGAATTTTTTAGGCATTTATTTGTTTATATTGATATTTGTACATAAATAAATAAATAAACACTTTTTACTTAAAATATTAAAAAAATAATGTAAACACATTTTATTTTCATTTTTATTTTGTTTTATCTTCTTAAAATATTTTGTATAAAATATACTTTTTTATAAATATTAAATATTATTATTTTTGTATATATAATACATATTTAGAAATTAATACATATATATATATATATTAGAATATTTAGTAAAATAATACAAAAATATATACATTTTACATTCTATTAACATTTAATGGTAAAAATACATTTTGACAAACATTACTTCACTTTTATTTTATTTAGTATATAATTGATAAATATTTGTGCATATTAATTAATTAATGCATTTTACTTAATAAATTAGGGTTTTGCCCTTAAAACATAAAAACTCCAAAAATAATACTTTTTTTATTTTGTTTATTTGACATTAAAAAATACCCTTTTTTTCATATACATAAAAAACCCTTTTTGCATCTTGCATATTTATTTTATTTCTATTTAATTTGTGCAAATTAATTATCTTGTAAATAATTCCAAATTGATGTAATAGCTGGGTTTAAATTTCTTGCCAAACCCCCCCATTTGAACATTTGTACCCCCCTTCCCATATTGTGTTGTAATAGCTTAGGGCTTTAAATTTCTCACTTTAGCGCTTTCTAAATATACCATGTTAGAATTAGGGTTTGTATGCAAATAAAAAACGACAAAAATAGTTTGACCTAATTTTAAGATAAACAAGCATGAAAATGGACAACACATATCACACTTGCACCCCTAGGGTATTCCACTTGTTGCCTTCAATAAATGGGCCATATTGCATGTTAGGTCTCTTTGGGCAAAACAAATACAAAATTAAATGATCATAGTCCCTCGATGACGCTTTCGAAAGTTGCCTAGAAAATGATCAAGTCCCTTAAAGGAAAACTGCCCAAAGATACTTGTCACCATTGCAACTATGGTCTAATCGATGACCCGCGCCCGTCCCTTTCACATCCTAACACAAGATTGTCCACCAAATGCAATGGTGGAACAAAATTGTTAAAAGGGTTAAATCATAGCAAAAATCTTTGAGAACTTTAGGGTAGATAGCTCTTAAGTACTTGTCAACTTGCAAATAAAAAAAAAACACTTGCCTATTTTTCAAACCACACTTCACAAACACTTTCGAAACAAACTTTCGAAAGAACCTTGAAACATCTTTTCAAAAAGACAAACACCTTTCGTAAAACATTCGAGTAAAGAATTATTACAAGGGTAGCCTAGACAAGGCATCTTTTTCAAAACCTTTTTCAAAACCACACACAAAGCATCATTTCAAACAATTGAAAACCAAGGCAAGTTGATCTAAGCAAGTACCTAAGAGCCCATGGATAACCATGGATAGAAAGGGTGCTAATACCTTCCCTTTCTATAATCTACTCCCCGAACCCACGAAATATCTCAAAGGTTTTTGTTGTGCTTTTTAAACCTTTCCTTAGGATAAAATAAAAAGTCGGTGGCGACTCTTGCTCAACCGAAACATTTGTGAAAACAAACGCAAAACCATAGTCAGTTCTCCCACCGTATCACAACAGGTAATCATATTTACACAAAGCAAAAAAGTCCTTAGGTTTAGGCTTGCATGGGGTTTGTAGGTAAGTACCCTCTTGAGTTTAGTTGGCTCAAACCTGTCCTAGAAATAGTAACCGGGTTCTAGAGGATCTCAATATCACTGACTACCCTCAATCGGTCAAAATTCCAGTTTAGTAACCTTTTCTTGCGGCCAGAATCATCTCGAGAGTTTAGTCTCAATGAGTGTAGCATACTGCTACTGTTCTATGGCCAAGTTGGTCAATTTAAGGTTCTAAAGGTCAGTTAGTGCTTAATGACTCCTTAGAAGACCCATATTCTCCTTGTTTCAACACAAGGGATATCGGTACAGACCAAGGTGTCACACCAACGTAGCTACTACTTCATCCGTGTCGGTCTACGCCGGACAGATCCCTCAAAGTTTATTGCTACTTACCTAAAAAAAGGTGCCCCCAAATCCGGGTGTAGGATTTACAACAAACCCAAACAAGTAACCCAAAAAGTAAAGCAATCAAAGCAAGCATGTAAAGGTGATCTAAAACCCTAAGGTAACCCCATTTTTTGAAATTTCCCCAGCAGAGTCGCCAGTTCTGGGATACGGTGGGAGAACTGACTTGGGATTTGCGTTTGTGTTCGCAAATATTCGGTTTAGCAAGAGTCGCCACCGACTTTTTATTTTATCCTAAGGAAAGGTCAAAAAGCACAGGAAAGACCTTTGAGATGTTTTCGTGGATTCGGGGGGTAGATTATGAAAAGGGAAGGTGCTAGCACCCTTTTCATCCATGGTTATCCATGGGCTCTTAGTTACTTGTTTTAGATCACTTGCCTTTGCTTTTCAATTGTTTGAAATGGTGCTTTGTGTGTGTGGTTTTGAAAAATGTTTTGAAAAAGATGCCTTGTCTAGGCAACCTTTGTAACAATTCTTGTTTGAATGTTTTACAAAGGTGTTTGTCTTTTTGAAAAGATGTTTCAATGTTTTTGAAAGTTTGTTTTGAAATTGTTTTTTGAAGTTGTGTTGTGGAGTGTGTTTTGAAAAATGGTAAGGATGTTTAGCAAGTTCGATCAAGTAACTAAGAGTTGTCTACCCTATTTTACTCAAAGATCTTTCTTATGCTTTTTAACCCTTTTAACAGTGTTGTTTCACCATTGTATTTGGTGAACAACCTTGCGTTAGGATGTTGAATGGGACGGGCGCGGGACGTCGTATGCAATCATTGAAGGCAACTTGTGAGGCGCTCTAGCAATTTCGTAAAGGACGATACCGTTTTATCGAAGGAAATATCGAGGGTCATCGAGGGACTACGATCTTTTTTTATCGAAGGGACATTTGCTAGAGTGTCTCATACTCGAGGGACATGATTGCATATTTCGAGGCAACAAGTGGAATTACCCTAAGGGGTGCATGTGTGAATAATGTGTTTGATTTGCACGCATTTTGTCTTTGATTATGAGTTGTCTACTTGTTGTTTTCATCTTTCCATACATCCTAATTACTAGCATTTGTGCGAGAGTAATAAAAATGTAGAAAATAAATCCTACGCTATTACAACCATATTGAAGAGCAAGAAATGTAAAGACAAAACAAAAATAAAAGGAATAAAAAAGATCCTTTCGATCTGGGCAGAGACACCCTTCGATTCTGCCCTTCTTGACTTCCTTCGATTTGGGCCTGGAGTCAGTAAGGTCGTGTATTTTGATTTCACCGTTCTCCTGCTTCTTTCGATTGAGACTTGGTAGTCAGTGTGGAGATCCTACTGGCTACTTCTTTCGCTTGAGGCCTGGGGTCAACGTGAAGTACACTTTTTGCCTCAGGCTCCTTGCTGCTTCCTTCGACTGCAGGAGTTCTAGGCCCTTAGGTTGAGATTCGAAAAGCTTGAATACTTAGCCAATCGAAGGATACAGAGAACCTGTTTTAAACTTTTAAAACACAACACTCAAGTGTAACTTTCAAAGCTACAGGCCATGGGTTAGCACAAGATTAATGGGTCTCAAAAGTCCAAAGTCTAAATAGTCAGGGTCAAAACTTTCAACACATAGGCATTCAGGATCGAAGATTGAAACATGGTCAAACTCCCTAGATGAAATATCTACATCTTTTTTATTGGTATGCACACATAATATAAAAATGAAATAGTTCTAAGTTTAGAGTGAACTTACCTCTTGAAGCGCTTAAATCGAAGGGAACTGCAAGTGACTTCCTTGGTGATGAATGGAAGTTCGTTGGGGTCTTCTTGAGGCTAGTTCAATTACCACCTAGCTTGAACAGTCACTGGATCGAAGGGGGGAGTTTAATAGTGGTGAGTGAAATGAAAGTTCTACAGGATAAATCGAAGGCTGGTTATCTGGCTGTTGGAGAGTGAATCGAAGGATTCACCAATGTATGAAGGGTCTGAGTTTTTTTTTAAAAGTGTTAGGAATCAAACGTTGGGAGGTGTCTAAGAGTTTTGAGAATTTTCACTAGAGTTTTCTTGCTTGAGGATTTTTCATGATTTTTCTCTCTTAGTAAAAATCAGGACCCTTTTCTTTGTCAATGGTTTCTCTATTTATAGAGAAAAGGTTTGGGAGTTAAAACAAAGGTGTGGCTTGGCTGAAGCTTTTGGAGGGAAAACAAAATAATTTGAACAGTTTGGGTAAACTGCTCTTTGCAGCCTTCGAGGGATAGTGCTTTATTGCCATTTTGGTGCAAGGAATTGGGCAGCAGTGCAGGACCGTTGTGCAACAGTTTTGGAGTTTTATGGCCAGTGAATCAGGCCCAAGCCTGGCAGCGCATGTGACTTGGTCGACAAATGCCTTTGGCCTCTCGTCCTTTTGTCTTGACTACCAAGACTCACCTTTCGATCAGACTTTCAGTAACCATCTCCTTTTTTCAAACGAAGTGACGTTCGAATGACTTCCCTAGACAATCCTTCGAATGGGCCAAATTAATGCTCTTGGGATGGAAGGCTCAATCGAAGCTTGCAACGCTGGAGAAGTCACTCCCCCAAACGAAAAAAGGCGTGCAAGGGCAGGATGTGTGATCGAAAGAGGGCAAAACAGAGGCTTTTTCCTCCTGGATCGAAGGACATCATCAAGAGGGTTTTTGCCTTGTAGAAGGCACTTGTGGCCAGCAAACATGGTTTTCAAGGCAAGCAATGTAGGCAGCAAAAGTCACAAACGAAGCCTGCAACACGAAGTCACACGCCCATGCGAAAGAGGCACGCTAGCATCCATTTTGAGCAATCGAAGGGGGGCCAAGAGTCAATCGAAGGATGCTGATTGAAAGAGGCCTAAAGGCCAATCGAAAGAGCTGAAACGAAGAACACTTGTATTTCTCCAATTTTTGTCAAAATAATATTTTTATCTGTTTTCTCCTTTTTTTGACAGTTTCTTTTTAATTTTGGTACTGGAAAATTCCAAAGTACCTGTGCAAGCTTGAACCTTGAGAATCCTTGTGAGAAAGGCCTTGATAATTGAGAGGGCAAATTTTTGGGTACAACAAATTGGATTAAAAGAGAAAATTAAAATAAAAATCTAAGTTTAAAGTGGTTTAATTAATTTAAGAAAGAAAATATTTTTAGGGTTTTTGTTATTTATAAAATAAAGTAATGTAGGGATAAAATAAAAATAAAAATATTTTTTATTTAATTATTTATGAAAATATATTTAGTGTATTTTTTAATTAAAAATAATAATTATAAAATAAAATAAGAAAATAAAATAAAATAAAATAAAAATATAAATTTAGGAGTCAGGGGGTTAGAAAAGAAATTAGGAGGTTAAAAAGTAAAATAGTTTTTGTTTAGGGCCCAAACATATTTTTGAAATAAGAAATAAAAACAAAATAAAAAAAGGGTAGTGGGCTGCGTGTTGTGAAGCAATTAGGGGGTGAGGGGAAGAAAAAGATGATGGCCCATCAAGAGGGAGGCCCAGGCGTGCCAAAAAAAAGAAACAAAGAAAAATGTTGAGGAAAAGAACAAAAGGTTTCGCTGGGGCTCGAACCCAGGACCTTATAGACGAAAGCCATACACGCGCATTCTCTGCCACTGGGGTGGCTGTTTCATCCGTTCTAGAAACAACAACTAATAAATATAAAATAAACTGAATTCTAAAGGAAACTTCATCTTCTTCCTCGCGCCATCCCCTTTATCAGATTTTTGAAAATCGTATCTTGCTCATCTCTCAATCATTTCAGAAATTGTAAACATCAAACTTGTTAGAAATTTCACTACGATTCTAAATATGTAAACAACTTAAACAATGGATCAAAGATGAGCACGAATTTTACTTGGTACCAAATCTGACCTAATTTTTTCAGGAAGTTCAAACTCAAAATTCACATTACTCAAGCAATATAAATGAAATCTAAGGGCGTGGTTAGCTTTAGGGCTATGATGTCTACATTTTATCTTCACAAATCAGAGACAAATGATGCTTGTATGAAGAGATAGAAGTTCAAAAAACTCACCTTGCAGATGGAGATCATGTTTTGAGTTTGAGCAATCCCCAAGATCTTGTAATGATTTGGTTAGCTTCTTTGAACCTCTAGGAAACTATTGCAATGCTTAGCTTGACTGAGAGTGGTTGTAATGTCCTAGAGAAGTCAATGTGCAGGTTGTTGATTTTGAAAATGAAGGATGGTGATGGATGTGTTACAATTGTGTAACAAGTGTTTGGTTAGGTTCTAAATGACATATATATATTCTTTGTGATTGATTTTGAGGAAGGACACATACGTGATTTGTGAGATGGAGGTGTAAGGTCAGAATATGCATAAAAATGGTGTTTTGAGGCAATTTCTGGCTTGAGGGAGTTTGGGAGGATTTCAGGCTTGCCAAATTGTGTCTTAGCTTATAAATAATGTCTCAATTTATAGGCAAGAGGTTTGGAAACTTGATGGATCAGAAACAAGAGATCGCATGTTATGGTTTTTTTTACCTTGTTTTTGAAGCAACTTGATAAACATAGTTCCAAGGCATGGTACAAGGACATGTAGAGTGTTTGATCACTTTAAACATGCTCCTTTTGATCTTGTAGGTTTAGTGTGTGCAGAAGAAAAAGTTAGAGGCTCAATGCATTGACTTTTGCAATAAAGCTTGCTTTTCCAAAATGAAAGTGTTACCTTTGTGCCATAAATGGAAATGCAACTTGGATAATGGCTCAAATGCTTGGATCAAAGCTCTAACAGTTGTGTAATAAATTAATTATTTAGTAAAACACAATTTAGAAGCTTGCAAAGTAAGATTATGCAGCATAGGCTAGGGTTTTAGTCAAGTGTTCATCACAAAAATGACTTGTAATTCAAGAATGGATGCCTAACTTCTTGTCTTTGATTCTCTTAGCTCAAGCATGGTCTCTTCAAGTTCTTGGAAATTTTGGGAAGCTTGAAACATTGTATATAACCTTAATGTTGACCATTTTTACATAATCAAATTGGAACTAGGTGAAAATTGGCCAAGAAGTTAGGTCAAAAAATCTGCCTAAACTTGTAAAAATTTTCACTAAGTGTTTTATGAAAAATGTCATGACTTCATGGTATTATATCTTCAAATCTAAGAATTTTTTGGACATCAACCCTCTAATACAAATTTGTAGAATTCATCAATATCTACAACATTCATTTTGAAAGTTCTCTTTGAATCATCTTGCATCTTGGTGAAAAATGGTCATTGAGTAGTGAAATTATCAAGGTTTAAGACACTTAGAATTTTTCTAAGTCTTGAAAAGTTTGACTTTTTTATGGAATTTTTGATTTTCTTGATTCTTGATGATCAAACTTCATATTTTTGAATGTCTTGATGGATCTTGATCTTTGAAACTCAATGTTGACCAAAAAGTCAAAGTTTGACTTTTGGTGTAATAGTTGACTTTTTCATCAGTTGATCGAATTTCAACTATCAACTGTTTGATCTTGAGAGATGAGTTGAGTCATGAAGTTAGGTCAAAATGATGTGTTTGAGCCCTTAATATTATTATTCAAGTCATTATATCATGTGTTAGGTCAAAAGTAAAAAATCAGTCATTCTCAGTCAAAACCCTAATTTTGACTATTTTGCCCCTTTGATGATTTGACACTTTTCTTGATGAATTATGATCCAAGCTTGATCAATTGATGAATATGACTTAAAAATGTTGATATTGGCCAAAAATCTTGAAGTTTGACTATAGGTTGACCATAATTGACTTTTTACCTAATACAACTGATTTTTATTTATCTGATCAATTGACTGAACCAAATTGTGATCCAAGACTTGAAACTTGGCATGAGTATTCTTAGAGGTCTATAATGAACTATGAAAGTCATTTTAGGCATTATAAGTCCAATTGTCCTTGTGGAAATCAAAACCTTGATTTGGGGTCCTAGTGCTTTAGAGATGATTTGACCTAGTCAACATTTGTGCAAACTTGAGCTATTGAAGATCTTTGTGAGAAATGTCTTGAGAAAAGAGAGGGAAAATTTTGGGGTACAACAACTGCCCATGTTCAATCTTCTTAAACCTGAAAAGTTAGATTGGCGTGTCCGCCATTCATGACTTGAAGGTATAAGATGATTGAACACTAAAGTGCCCAGGAATTTGCACTCGTTTATGCACGAAGTAGTGTTGTTAGTTGATTATTGGGAATGGGCTTAAAGATTCCATTTGGAGAGATGATGGAGAATTTTCAGAGATGGGCTTATATATGCCATCCAAAGTAACTGTTGATATATTTTATACTAAATCTAAATTTAGCTTCTACTGGAAAAAGCGTCAGAGCAAACCTGGTGGCGATTTACACTGAAGAAGTATATGTCCTTTACCTATTTTTAACTAGAAGAAATAAATCTAAACCAGAAGAGGTATTTAGTTTTCCTGTATTTAACTGGAAGAAGTAAATCTAAACCAGAAGAGGTCTTTCTTTATCCTGTCTTTAACTGGAAGAAGTAAATATAAACTAGAAGAGGTCCTTTGTTTGCCTATCTTTAACTGGAAGAAGTAAATCTAACACCAGAAGAGGTCTTTTGTTTTTCTGTCTTTAACTGGAAGAAGTAAATCTAAACCAGAAGAGGTCTTTTGTTCGCCTATCTTTAACTGGAAGAAGTAAATCTAAACCAGAAGAGGTCCTTTGTTTGCCTGTCTTTAACTGGAAGAAGTAAATCTAAACCAGAAGAGGTCTTTTGTTCGCATGTCTTTAACTGGAAGAAGTAAATCTAAACCAGAAGAGGTCTTTATTTCGCCTATCTTTAACTGGAAGAAGTAAATCTAAACCAAAAGAGGTCTTTCATTCGTCTGTCTTTAACTGGAAGAAGTAAATATAAACCAGAAGAGGTCCTTTGTTTGCCTGTCTTTAACTGGAAGAAGTAAATCTAACACCATAAGAAGTCTTTTGTTTTCCTGGCTTTAACTAGAAGAATTAAATCTAACACCAGAAGAGGTCTTTTGTTCTTCTGTCTTTAACTAGAAGAAGTAAATCTAAACCAGAAGAGGTCTTTTGTTCGCCTGTCTTTAACTGGAATAAATAAACCTAAACCAGAAGAGGTCCTTTGTTTGCCTGTATTTAACTGGAAGAAGTAAATCTAAACTAGAATAGGTCTTTCGTTCGCCCGTCTTTAACTGGAAGAAGTAAATCTAAACCAGAAAAGGTCTTTCTTTCGTCAATTGATTCTTTCCTGAAAAGGAAAGGGTTAACTGTATGCGATATCATGATGTATGAAATCCATTGCATAATGATGTTCTCAAAATAAATGAGATTATGCCTTATGCGTTTCGTATGCATATGCTATGATGTATGAATGTGAAATGTTTGTCTAGGAAAAGTAACTCCTTGAATGTTGTTGAGGATGAAGAGTAAGTGTATCTTCAATTTTATCTAGAAGGCTTCCACTGGGGAGTCTTGTTGATTTGTTTAAAGAAACTCCGTTGGGGATGTACTGATTTCTGTTTGGGGAGTAAAGTTTAGGAACATTAGTCGTTCGTTTCTATATTGGGGAATTTAGTTCTTATATGCCCTGACTGGGGATAAAAGATATGTTTAAACTGGGGAAGATAGTTGACTGGTATCTGGTCAAAATCTAGGCTTTGCAGCAACTTTATGGGGATAGTGACAACTCTATTTGGGAAGAGGAGTTTTGTTAGTGATTTGTTGTAGTCTAAGGAATAGACTCGGGCTGGGGAGATTTAAGTTTGTTGGGAAAATAAATCCTATTGAAGAACGTATTCTGGCGACCTTATTGGGGAAATGAATTCTTTTGTGGAAGAACATTTGCAAGGTTTCTTTCCCAGTTTTGGAAATCCAAACCCGGCCGGGGAAGAGAATTTTCAAGAGATATGCTGATTGGAACTCTGAAATGGAGTTATATGAATTTACTCTGTGGGGATATATGGATAATGTTGTACCCCAAAATTTGCCCTCGCATTTTTTCCACAAGAGATCGCAGCTTTAGGCATTTCCTGATTTTTCAAACTGGCTCAAGAATCAGACAAACGGACTTTTCTCGTCAGTCAAACAAAAATTAGGGTTTTATTGATTTTCAGGACTCTGGATTGTTTCACACAGTTGGCTTAGGGTTTTAGTTGATTTTGGCTCAACTTTGATCAGGCGAACGCTCTTTGGAATTTAATCAGGAATTAGGTTTTTTTGGGCACATTCTCAGAAAGATTTAAATGATTTGCAAGTTATTCCGAGATTTGGATTGAATTCGCATTGTTTGATTTAATCAGTAAAAGAAGGCATTTGGTTTGAATTCACGTTGGTGTGATTGAACCAGTCAAAAGATACATGCAGTTTGGATTTGCAATGTCGGGTAAAAATCAGTGAAAAGGGAATGCGCCTGATCAGTTGTTGTGATTAACTGTTGTTTTGCTTTGAATATTGGAAGCATCAAGTTTATTAATTGATCAACACTGAAATATTGTTTAGTTAATTATTTATTTTTCTAAAGATTAAATAAGTTGGAATTTATTTTCAATTTATTTTAATTTAAAGAACTATAAATAATAAATAAACAATTGAAGAAGAGAAGAATTAATTAAATAAAAGGACTTTTTATTTATCTTTAAGTCATTTGTATAATTGTTTTTGTTTACAAAATATTTACAAAAATAATGTTACATTTATTTAAAGTTAAATAAAAACTATCCTAAATATTTTTCTAATCTTCAATTCTTCATCTGTTATCCCTCGCTCCGGTGCTCCATTTTTCATCTGCAAAAGAAAAGGGAGAAAAGTCAATGACTGATAAATAATTAAAGAGACAGATAAAAGAAATTCATCATTAAGGGCCACTGATTGGGATCAGTTAACCCTCTCTGCAAATCACGGGATTTCTCCCGGTTCACAAAGAGGGACGAGTTTATTTGCTAATCATGAATGCAAAGTTTGTCAACACATTGCACAATTCAAAAATCTCAGTACTGCACAAATTCAAACCCAACTAAAGGTCCAAACTGAATCACAACCTCCAAACTAAAACTTTCTGCCAGAAATGCAAGTTACTATCCAAAAGGCTACTCAAAGCTGTCAATAAAGAAGATTTGGCAAAGATATGGAAAGTTCAAAAAGTACAAAAAGCTGTCAAAAGAAGGGACAACATGCAGAGGAAAACTATTATGCAAGCAAACATATTCATGTCATCATGTCCCAACAAATGGCCCTTTCAGAAAAAGTACAGCACAAACATAGTTTAATATATTTAACTGTACTGAGAGAGAGAAGAGAACAGGTTTTTAGGCTTTAGGCAGGAAGGAAGAAAACATATACAAACACATAACCATCAAGCTACTAAAGCAGAAGCCAAAAACTTCACAAGCAACAAACCTGTAAACCAGTAAACTGCATAAACCATTCCTACTGTCTAAACAGAAAAACAAGATGGCCTAAACTCAAACCTGCTGAAACCTCACAAACCTGTGCCATTCAGCTCAAACCTACTTAAACACAAACAGCAGAAAACCAGATAATACCACCCTGCCTGAAGCCTACTGCATAAACCTATCTCACCAAAAAACCTGGCCTGATATCCAAAACCATACTAACATAAACAACATACCAGCCTAGAGCAAGTTCAAGCCATTCAAAAACCATAAATCCTCAAACCTGCTGAGCCTCAAGAACCCAACCTGTCTGAAGAAAACAAACAAAACTATCAGATGCCTTAAGCTTGCATTGAGCCTAAAACCTGTAAAGAACCAGTATAACCTTCCTGAAGCCTCACTAAAGCCAATAACCAGTTCATCAAAACCAGAACCTGCCTAAGCATAAACCAATAATACATGGCCTAAAACCTTAACCATTCAAAGCCAAATATATCACAAAAAACAGCATATGCCCATAACCAGAAAACCTTACCAGTTGCAAAAGCCAACAACTCAAAACATATCTCATCAACACTAAAAAGACCCAAGCATCAAGGCCTCAGAATATATCATCACTGGCCATTAGAGAAGCAAGCAGAATAAGGCAACACAAAGGCAACGAAAACCCTCAGTAAACACATCATTGGGCAAAAACATTCTAAGCTAACAACGAGGCAACAAGTCAGAAGAAGAGAGAAAATCTAAGGCAACAAACATTCAAAAGCATACTCATCTCAAGGCAACATGGGCATACGAGCGAAGTAGGCAAGCCTCAGAAGAAAGCTTCATCATAGGCCAAGATACAATAGGCAAAAAGTTCAAGGCAACAAGCAGTAAAGGCAAATTCGAGGCTAACAGAAAAAAGATGAAAAGATGTTCAAATTAAGATTCTCAGCTTGACATCACAGAACCTGAAGCAAAGTGCGCATCACGTTCCATTCGCCATCGAGCCTCCTAGCTTTCCCCACCCTCCTTCCTCCTTCTCCAGGTAGCAACTTCGTACTCTTTTTCGCTCAAATTCCTCAAATAATAACATAATAAAACCAACTCAGAATCAATAAACATGGAAAATCATGAACATGCAATTATAACAAAAGCCTAACGAAAAAGAAAGCGTTTATACCGTATATCCGTTGCCCCCTAGCGTCTGGTTGGAGGGAGGAGGAAGGTGGAGAACTGGTGGCCGAGGCAGGAAGGCTCAGAAGCGAACGTGGAAGCGAAGAAGACGAAGAAGACAAGCACGAATGGCGCTGTTCGCTGTAACCTAAAGTGTTTCCCTAATGAACAACATTCAGTGAACCCTAACAAAAAACCTTTGTCTCAACTCTGGGCCTAACCCGTTTCCAATACAAAGCCCAACGCATTCATCTGCTCTTTTAATTCCTTTACATAACCTAACTTTCTTTTATTCTCTCCTTAATAAAAACTTAAACAAACACATTTTTCTTTACAATAATTTTTTATTACTAATAAAATATATTTGTTCAATACTTAATTAGTTGAAAATACTTTTTTTTCTTTAAACATATAATTAAAATATTTTTCTTATAATTAATCAATACACTTTTCTATATACCTAATTTAATTAATTTAAAACATTTTTGAATATATATATTAAACACAAATACATAAAAATATATTTTTATTACACAATATAATTAAGATTGAAAATATTTTTCTTTTCCTTCATTTAAAATTTTCTATTTGTACATAATAGATAAATAAATTTTTGCATAATTTAAATTCTTAAACATTTAATTAAAATACTTTGTGTACATAATAAATAAAGATACATTGTTATACATAATCTAATTAGAGTTTAAAACATTTGATTAAAACATTTCTTTTTGTACATATTAAGAAAATACAAGATTATTAATTAAATTAAATAAACATTTAATTTTTCTTTAAGTCAAAACAATACTTAATACACATTCAATTTCACATTCCGCACCTGTAAATAATTACACTTACAATACATTTCACATTATACACTTGATACATATACAATTGCTATTTCCATACATTGATATACATTATTTACATTTGATCGCAAATTCGATTTGGTTGTAACTTATTGGACATTACATTCCTAAGTCTCATCCCCATTCATAAATTTGTACCCCCACTCCCGGATACTTATTTTGTAATAGCATAGACTTTACATTTTCGCAATTTACCGCTTTCAATTATACCATGGTTAGACCTAGGGTTTGTATGTACATAAAATCAAATGCTAGATAACCTAATACAAGACAAATACATGAAATCAATACACAATCACACTTGCACCCTCTAGGGTAATCTCACATGTTGCCTTCCAAAATGGGCCATGCTTGCACGTCGAGTATCTTTGGCAAAACAAATTCAAATGATCATAAGTCCCTCGATGATGCTTTCGAATGTTGCCTAACACGGAATGATCATAGTCCCTTCAAAGCAAATTGCCAAAGACACTTAGCACCATTGCATTCATGGTCCATACAATGACCCGCGCCCGTCCCGAACAAACTTCCTAAATGCAAGATTGCCCATCAAATTCAATGGTGGAACAAAATTGTTAAAAAGGGTTGAAAACATAGAGAAAACCTTTGAGTACAATAGGGTAGACAAAACTCTTAGTTACTTGAGATCAACTTGCAAAAACGCTTGCCTTCTTTTTCAAAAACCACAATCCACAACACTTTCAAACAAACTCTCAAAAACATTTGAAACATCTTTTCGAAAAGATACACACTTTTGTAAAACACTCAAACACGAGTCGAATACATTGGTCGCCTAAGACAAGGCATCTCTTCAAAAACATTTTCAAAACACACACACACACACACCACAATTTCAAGCAATCGAAAATCAAGGCAAGTGATCTAAAAAACCAAGTAACTAAGAGCCCATGGATAACCATGGATGAAAAGGGTGCTAATACCTTCCCTTTTCATAATCTACCCCCCGGACCCACGAAATATCTCAAAAAGGTTTTTGCTGTGCTTTTTCAACCTTTCCTTTAGGATAAAATAAAAAGTCGGTGGCGACTCTTGCTCAACCGCACAAGTGCGAATACGAACGCAAAACTCATAGTCAGTTCTCCCACCGTATCACAGAACTGGCGACTCTGCTGGGGGAAACTACTCAAAGTGGGGTTACCTTAGGGTTTAGATCACCTTTATTTTCAATTGATTGCTTTGTTTGCTTTTACATTTGTGGGCTTTGTATCGGAGTTTCATAGATCCTAACCCGGATCTGGGGAATACCCTTTTTAGGTAGCATAATCTGTGAGGGACCTGTCCGGCGTATACCGACATGGGTGAAGCAGTGGCTACGTTGGTGTGGCGCCTTGATCTGTACCGATATCCCTCGTGTTGAAACGGGGAGAATATGGGTCTTCCAAGGAGTCATTAAGCACCAACCGACCTTAGAACCCTAAATTGACCCAACTTGGCCATTAGAACAGTAGCTGTATGCTACACTCATTGAGGCTAAACTCTCGCGATGGTTCTGGCCGCAAGAAAAGATTGCGATGCTGGAGTTATGACCGATTGAGGGTAGTCAATGATATTGAGATCCTCTAGAACCCGATTACTTTTAATAGGACAGGTTTTAACCAACGAAACTGAAAGAGGGTAGTACCTGAACCTCATGCAAGCCTAAACCTAGGGACTTGTTTGCTCTGTGTGAACATGTTTGCCTGTATATACACTCACTTGCTTGTGCATACATGTACATAACATCATGACATCATACCATAGAATTTTCAATAACCATTTCAAGGATCTCGAGGGTTCTTTTGATGCAGGGTTACGTTGAAGCAGACGTCTACCAAGGGGCAAGAGGTTTCTCCTCTAACCAATGCCAACCAAAGTTCGAGTGCAACAACTTGAATCAGTGGCTATGACCCACTCGACATGGTGAGCTTGATTCCAGTGGAAAGACATCCACCGATACAAAGTTCTCCTAAACAAAGATCAAGTGCAACAACTTGAATCAGTGGCTATGACCCACTCGACATGGTGAGCTTGATTCTCGTGGAAAGACATCCATCGATACAAAGTTCTCCAGTCAAAGATCAAGTACAACAACTTGAATCGGTGGCTATGACCCACTCGACATGGTGAGCTTGATTCTAGTGGAAAGACATCCGCCGGTGCAAAGTTCTCCAATCCAGGAGCAGAGTTCAACCTCTAACATTTTCTTGTGTTTACCCCGAGAGATCCTTGAAAGCATGCATCCACATATCATGCATTGCATTTTGACAGTCTTTCCTTTTTCAGGTTTCCTTACTCTCTTGCTGTTTATTTCAGTAAGAGATGGCTCTAGAAAGGTCTGTCAAAGACATCCAAGACCAGACTGCTCAGCTGCAGGAGATGTTCCTGAACTTGTCTCTGGGGAAAGAAGAGATGAAAGCTCTCCTCACAAAGGGCTTGGAGAATTCCAACAATGTCAGGGGTGACCAGCTTGCGGAGCTACAGTTCGACCTGACAACATTGAGGACCCAAGTGATGGGACAGTTGGTGGGCCAGATGGCTCTCATCCAAGACCTATCCCAAAGACAAGAGGAACTCAGAGTTCTTGTCCGCCAACTGCTTCCAAACAACCAACTGGGGCAAGCATCTGAGGTTGAAGAGCAAGTCACCGCTCAGCCTCCATCCACTCAAGAAGACAAGGGGAAAGCTCCTTTGCTTGCTTCAAGGTCACAAGCCCATCAACAACCTCGCCAGCGTCAACGGGGTAATCGGCGTAAGCAAGAAACGTCGGGAAGACAGTTCACGGAGACTGAAATACCATCATTTTTCATACTGAAGCGCCTGTTGGAGGTCAACTTGCTTACCGTAAAGGACCCTCCTCAAAGGCTCAACACCTCCTCTCCTAACTATCATCCCGACGCATTCTGTGTTTACCACTCCTACAGCCCAGGACACGACACCAACGACTGTTGGGCCTTGAAGAACAAGATTTAAGATCTGATCGACATTGGGGTGCTGGAATTCATGCCAGACGGCGAGATGAAAATCTTCCGTTAAAGGGTTCTCCACTTGAAGTGATGAAGCTCAAGCTGAAAGACTTTTGCTTCTTTTTGAATTTCCAAAGTTGTAATTTCTTTTGCTGTCAAACAATTATCTGTTGATGTTAAACTCTGTTTTCATTAATGCATTGCATATGTTTGTCTTGAATTCATCCATTCATTTCACTACTCTTATGCTTTTCTTTATGATATTTGACTCTTGATAAAAAGCTGTAAGCCTTTAGAGGGAGGATGACGAAACAATACCATGATCTTATACAGTATGCTTTTGAACAGACCTTGCTGATGATGTACATGCATTTCTTTCAATTCCCAAACACTGGAGTTATAAGGAAGTTAATCCCTAGTCAACCCCTTCGAGCCAAAGAAGTAGAAGTTTTCTGTTCTAAACAATCGAAACCTTTGATATAAACCTAGGACAGGGTAGTATCTCAGTTTAATTCAAAATAAAATGCGCATTGAAGTCGCAAACTCTCAGTTCGTAATACAACGAACGATGTCAAAAAGAAAGAAAGCATTCCGTTGGAATCAAAAGACAAGGGTGGTTCCCTATCACATAGAGAGTCAATCTCTCAAAAAGAGAAAAAGCCCACTAAGCCAAAACCTATAAAGGAGGCTTAAGAAAGCTGGGGCATCCCGCTGACAGTAATCCCGGAAAACGGTAACAGTCAGGCAAAAGTTAGGGATAACAAATCAAAATCAAAATAGTGAGGTCATTACAAAATCCTCGACAACATGAAAAATATTGAAAAAGAAAAAGAGATGATGACTGTCTCCCCAAACTCAACTGGTGAACCATCGCCCAAAAGTCGTTCCAAACTCAAAACAGAGTGTGACGCACAATTAACTGAGTTTAGGTATGAAGGACATCACGAAGAGCGGGTGGGTACAAATATATTTTGAGCCTTTATCCTTTGTTTCTTAAACCGTGAACCAAGCCACGTTACAACCCTTCAAAAGTCCTAATTGAAGCATGGGCTAGTTCGAAAGCATACTGTTACAAAAGGTATCCTGACTCCTGTAGGGCTTTGCTCTAAATCTTGTGTTGACTTGTCTTATGAAAAGTTTTCTGCTAAAAACGCATTTCTCAAAAACTTCGAGACAAACATAAACGTTGCATTATTTGAATATCACTGTCTGCATTTGGCTTTTTGTTTGACAGCGAAGAAATTCATACAGCGAATGTTCGGAGGAACGAAAATTCTCTCAGTAAGTAAAAATCACTTCAAGAGGATAACACTTCCATCAAATATCCTATCAACAAGGGGCATGACATGTCACAATTCAATTAACCTGGGGCAGTCCAGTCAAGGTCCAACAGATCTTTCAAAGTTCAGTTAACCTGGGGCAGTCCAGTCAAGATTTCAAGAAATCTCTCAATATGCAGAGTAATCTGATTCAAGATTCCTTCATCACCACTTGGGGCATTCGAATGTCAAAAGTGTTCAACAAATCAATTATTACATTTCCAGACTCGATTCCTGTATCTAGCCAGGGCATGTCTGAAGAGTTTGAAGATTCGATTCCTGTATCCAGCCAGGGCATATCTATCAACTATCACAATTCCAGATTCGACTCCTGTATCCAGCCAGGGCATATCTGTTGACCACATTTCCAGACTCGATTCCTGTATCTAGCCAGGGCATGTCTGAAGAGTTTGAGGATTCGATTCCTGTATCCAGCCAGGGCATATCTGTTGACCACATTTCCAGACTCGATTCCTGTATCTAGCCAGGGCATGTCTGAAGAGTTTGAAGATTCGATTCCTGTATCCAGCCAGGGCATATCTGTTAACTACCACATTTCCAGACTCGATTCCTGTATCTAGCTAGGGCACGTCTGAAGAGTTTGAAGATTCGATTCCTGTATCCAGCCAGGGCATATCTATCAACCATCACAATTCCAGATTCGATTCCTGTATCCAGCTAGGGCATATCTGTTAACTATCACCTTTCCAGACTCGATTCCTGTATCTAGCCAGGGCACGTCTGAAGAGTTTGAAGATTCGATTCATGTATCCAGCCAGGGCATATCTGTTAACTATCACCTTTCCAGACTCGATTCCTGTATCCAGCCAGGGCACGTCTGAAGAATTCCAGGTCAACACTTGTAACAAGCCAGGAAATTATCTACGTCACCACTTGGGGCATTCGAATGTCAAAAGTGTTTTACACGAACTCATCATCAGGAAATCCTACACAGATCTCCTCAAAGCAGGAAGACCCCAGTAGTTTGGCATACAACCCAAGCTTCTGATTCTCCCAACAGTGGTCCCAAGACTTCTCATTTTCAACATTTGAAGACTCTTGCCCTCCACAGCAGCAGCCAAGGATTTGTTTTCCCCGGCAGCAGTCAAGATGCTTTTATCTTCAGCCATCTCAGATTCACTTATCCTCGACAAAATAGCTCATCAGCTTACATGCTCATTCATCACATTCATGTCATAAACATTGATGTCTCATACATTGCATCATGCATCATAACATTGCATACAACTAACCCTTTGCCTTTTCAGGTAAGATCAGTCGGCAGACACAGATCATCTTCCGAGATTCATCCAGAAATAGTTCAGATGTGACCCGGACACGGCGACATTCTGATACTTATTCCAGATTCATCCAGATGCAGTTTTACACGAGCTCATCCTCAGGAAACCCTACACCGGTTCCTCTTCAAGACGTCTGAAAACAGTTTACGGATTCTTCCCAACAACGGATGTTAATCTACCAACTTGTTCAGATGCAATTTTTGAAAACAGTTTACGGACGCTTCCCAACAACGGATGCTGCTCTATTTCTTATTCAACCTCAAGACGTCTGAAAACAGTTTACAGATACTTCCCAACAACGGATGTTAATATACCAACTTGTTCAGATGCAATTTTTGAAAACAGTTTACGGATTCTTCCCAACAACGAATGGTAATCTACCAACTTGTTCAGATGCAATTTTTGAAAACAGTTTACGGACGCTTCCCAACAACGGATGCTGCTCTATTGCTTATTCAACTTCAAGACTTCTGAAAACAGTTTACGGATTCTTCCCAACAACGGATGTTAATCTACCAACTTGTTCAGATGCAATTTTTGAAAACAGTTTACGGATTCTTCCCAACAACGGATGTTAATCTACCAACTTGTTCAGATGCAACTTTTGAAAATAGTTTACGGACGCTTCCCAACAACGGATGTGGCTCCTCTGCTTATTCAATCTCAACTCCTGAAGATAGTTTACGGATTCTCCAGACATGGATGTCAATCTGTTGCTTACTCGGACCCCCAATTCAGAGATGTTCCAAAATGTGGATGCCTTTCTGATACTTGTCCACTCACCATTGACATACAGTTCAACATCACCAAATGGCATCTTTAAGCCCATTGCCAGATGGCATCTTTAAGCCCATCCTCCTACCAACAGTCGCCAAATGGCATCTTTAAGCCCATTTCCAGATGGCATCTTTAAACCCATCCCCCGACAAGATTCTATCGCATCAGATGGCATCTTTAAGCCCATCACCAAATGGCATCTTTAAGCCCATTCACCTCTACCATCACATCGCCGAGTGCAAATTTTCTGGGCACTTTAGTGTCCAATCTTCTTTTACCTTCAAGTCGCGAAAGGCAAACTTGCCAATCTAACTCTTCAGGTTCAAGAAGATTGAACAGGGGTAACTGTTGTACCCCAAAATTTGCCCTCGCATTTTTTCCACAAGAGATCGCAGCTTCAGGCATTTCCTGATTTTTCAAACTGGCTCAAGAATCGGACAAACGGACTTTTCTCGTCAGTCAAACAAAAATTAGGGTTTTATTGATTTTCAGGACTCTGGATTGTTTCACACAGTTGGCTTAGGGTTTTGGTTGATTTTGGCTCAACTTTGATCAGGCGAACGCTCTTTGGAATTTAATCAGGAATTAGGTTTTTTTGGGCACATTCTTAGAAAGATTTAAATGCTTTGCAAGTTATTCCGAGATTTGGATTGAATTCGCATTGTTTGATTTAATCAGTAAAAGAAGGCATTTGGTTTGAATTCATGTTGGTGTGATTGAACCAGTCAAAAGATACATGCAGTTTGGATTTGCAATGTTGGGTAAAAATCAGTGAAAAGGGAATGCGCCTGATCAGTTGTTGTGATTAACTGTTGTTTTGCTTTGAATATTGGAAGCGTCAAGTTTATTAATTGATCAACACTGAAATATTGTTTAGTTAATTATTTATTTTTCTAATGATTAAATAAGTTGGAATTTATTTTCAATTTATTTTAATTTAAAGAACTATAAATAATAAATAAACAATTGAAGAAGAGAAGAATTAATTAAATAAAAGGACTTTTTATTTATCTTTAAGTCATTTGTATAATTGTTTTTGTTTACAAAATGTTTACAAAAATAATGTTACATTTATTTAAAGTTAAATAAAAACTATCCTAAATATTTTTCTAATCTTCAATTCTTCATCTGCTATCCCTCGCTCCGGTGCTCCATTTTTCATCTGCAAAAGAAAAGGGAGAAAAGTCAATGACTGATAAATAATTAAAGAGACAGATAAAAGAAATTCATCATTAAGGGCCACTGATTGGGATCAGTTAACCCTCTCTGCAAATCACGGGATTTCTCCCGGTTCACAAAGAGGGACGAGTTTATTTGCTAATCATGAATGCAAAGTTGAAAAAATGCAAAGTTTGTCAACACATTGCACAATTCAAAAATCTCAGTACTGCACAAATTCAAACCCAACTAAAGGTCCAAACTGAATCACAACCTCCAAACTAAAACTTTCTGCCAGAAATGCAAGTTACTATCCAAAAGGCTACTCAAAGCTGTCAATAAAGAAGATTTGGCAAAGATATGGAAAGTTCAAAAAGTACAAAAAGCTGTCAAAAGAAGGGACAACATGCAGAGGAAAACTATTATGCAAGCAAACATATTCATGTCATCATGTCCCAACAAATGGCCCTTTCAGAAAAAGTACAGCATAAACATAGTTTAATATATTTAACTGTACTGAGAGAGAGAAGAGAGCAGGTTTTTAGGCTTTAGGCAGGAAGGAAGAAAACATATACAAACACATAACCATCAAGCTACTAAAGCAGAAGCCAAAAACTTCACAAGCAACAAACCTGTAAACCAGTAAACTGCATAAACCATTCCTACTGTCTAAACAGAAAAACAAGATGGCCTAAACTCAAACCTGCTGAAACCTCACAAACCCGTGCCATTCAGCTCAAACCTGCTTAAACACAAACAGCAGAAAACCAGATAATACCACCCTGCCTGAAGCCTACTGCATAAACCTATCTCACCAAAAAACCTGGCCTGATATCCAAAACCATACCAGCATAAACAACATACCAGACTAGAGCAAGTTCAAGCCATTCAAAAACCATAAATCCTCAAACCTGCTGAGCCTCAAGAACCCAACCTGTCTGAAGAAAACAAACAAAACTATCAGATGCCTTAAGCTTGCATTGAGCCTAAAACCTGTAAAGAACCAGTACAACCTGCCTGAAGCCTCACTAAAGCCAATAACCAGTTCATCAAAACCAGAACCTGCCTAAGCATAAACTAGCAATACATGGCCTAAAACCTTAACCATTCCAAGCCAAATATATCACAAAAAACAGCATATGCCCATAACCAGAAAACCTTACCAGTTGCAAAAGCCAACAACTCAAAACATATCTCATCAACACTAAAAAGACCCAAGCATCAAGGCCTCAGAATATATCATCACTGGCCATTAGAGAAGCAAGCAGAATAAGGCAACACAAAGGCAACGAAAACCCTCAGTAAACACATCATTGGGCAAAAACATTCTAAGCTAACAACGAGGCAACAAGTCAGAAGAAGAGAGAAAATCTAAGGCAACAAACATTCAAAAGCATACTCATCTCAAGGCAACATGGGCATACGAGCGAAGTAGGCAAGCCTTAGAAGAAAGCTTCATCATAGGCCAAGATACAATAGGCAAAAAGTTCAAGGCAACAAGCAGTAAAGGCAAATTCGAGGCTAACAGAAAAAAGATGAAAAGATGTTCAAATTAAGATTCTCAGCTTGACATCACAGAACCTGAAGCAAAGGGCGCATCATGTTCCATTCGCCATCGAGCCTCCTAGCTTTCCCCACCCTCCTTCCTCCTTCTCCAGGTAGCAACTTCGTACTCTTTTTCGCTCAAATTCCTCAAATAATAACATAATAAAACCAACTCAGAATCAATAAACATGGAAAATCATGAACATGCAATTATAACAAAATCCTAACGAAAAAGAAAGCGTTTATACCGTATATCCGTTGCCCCCTAGCGTCCGGTTGGAGGGAGGAGGAAGGTGGAGAACCGGTGGCCGAGGCAGGAAGGCTCAGAAGCGAACGTGGAAGCGAAGAAGGCGAAGAAGACAAGCACGGATGGCGCTGTTCGCTGTAACCTAAAGCGTTTCCCTAATGAACAACATTCAGTGAACCCTAACAAAAAACCTTTGTCTCAACTCTGGGCCTAACCCGTTTCCAATACAAAGCCCAATGCATTCATCTGCTCTTTTAATTCCTTTACATAACCTAACTTTCTTTTATTCTCTCCTTAATAAAAACTTAAACAAACACATTTTTCTTTACAATAATTTTTTATTACTAATAAAATACATTTGTTCAATACTTAATTAGTTGAAAATACTTTTTTTTCTTTAAACATATTGTGATCGGTGGATCTGGAACTGACTGTTTAACGCTGGTTCGCGAAATGTCGCGAAAGCAAGAGTCGCCACCGTCTTTTATTTTCTCCAACATGGAAAGGACAAAAGCACAGAAAAATTCCTTATAGAGATTGCTCTCGGTTCGGGAGGTAGGTTATAGAAAGGGAAGGTGTTAGCACCCTTTCTATCCATGGTTATCCATGGGCTCTTAGATACTTGCTCATTGTGTTTTCAAAATGTTTGTTTGCTTTTCAAAGTGTGAGTGGGTTTGAAAAAGTTTCGTTTGAAAAAAAAATTTCTAAGTAACTCTTGTATCTGTCCTCAAGAGTGTATGAAAAATTTGTTTGAAAACTTTTAGAAAGTGTAGGTGTGAAAAGTATTTTATTTGTTTTTGAAAAGAGCAAGTATCTATGAGAATCTACCTACCCTAAGGAATTCGTCTGTGTAAATGTCCTTAAAGTAGTGCCATCCCACCATTGAGAGATAGGTAGCACCACCGTTGGAGGTGTTCGGGTCAATTCGAGGTTCGGGACATGGTGATCACCGGAGCAATAGGAAGACACCTTAGAAGCTACCCTCATACCAGGTTCCCGGATCATGAGGACTTACTAAGACATCCTCTACTCGACGATCACCTTTCGAGGCAAGGCAACAGTGAGGCGTACCCTAGGGGTGGTGTGTGAATTATGTGTCATTTTCAGTTTATTGTTTGTCTTGTCATGCATTGGTGATCTACGTTTTTGATTTTATTTTTGGGCATTCATTCTTTCATGTTATTGTTTAACAGTTAAAGGTGCGGGAATTTAAAGTGCGGAAAAGATAAATATCCTACGCTATTACAAAGGCGCGGGTCTACATCGCCAAATTAATCCAGACCCGATTTAAAATAAAGTATAGAAAATAAATGTCTAATTGACTATTACAGGGCTTTGGAGCAAGTACATTATATTCACAAAAAAGAAATAAATAAAACGCGCGAAACAAAAATGTAATCGAATGCGAGGGCGTTGGACCCTTTAAAGGAATTAAAATAAAATAATTAAATTAAATAAAGGCAATGACTTATTTTTTTATGTTTTTTGTATTTATGACATTAAAGAAATTAAATTAAAAGTCAAATAATTCTAATTCTAATTGTTTTTTAATTTATTAAAGAAAATGCATTAAAGTTAAAACCTAGAATTAAAACTAAATTAATTATAAAAATTTATTTACAAAATTAATGGTTAATGATACTTATGATAAAAATATTTAATTAATTAAAAAAAAAGTAAAAAAGTGCTAAAGGTCTATTTTTATTATTTTTGGTTATTGAGAAAAAGAATTAAATTAACAACCTAAAATTAAATCTAAGTTAATTATGGGATTTGTTTACAAAATTAATACTAAAATAAAATATTTATCGTTTTTATCTTTTCTGATTTTTTTTTGTGTTTTTATATTATATGAAAATAATAAATTAAAGCATTAAAAAATTAATTAAAACAAAGAAAAGAAAAGATATAAAAAAGTTAAAAAGAAGTAAACTGGAGGGGGGTGTTGTCCAAATAGGGAGGTGAATTTGATGAATTCTGGCCCAATAGAAGGAGCCCTTTTGATGACTTTTGGATCACATGTGGAGCGTTGACTGGAGCATTCCATGGACCTCCCATTCTGACCTTCAGATGCTTCTTTCAAGACACTTGGCAAGCCTTTGTATTGGGTGTATGGTGAACCTTTGGAACGTGCACTGCATTGGAACAATTTAAACAAAATAATAGAAGTGAAATGGGGGGACCTGGGATTCGAACCCAGGTCCCAATGATCATTGCCTATACGCCTTAACCAATGGAGCTGCGTGCGTTAGTTGTATATAATATAAGAAATAAATAATATAAAATAAAATGGTCGTTAGTGTTAAAAAAAAAAAAGCGCGCTGGATTCAAACCAGCCATTCACACTGTGCCACGCAGTCATCTTCGTCGTTGTTTTATTTTCCTGAAAATATCAAAACATTGGCAACGGTTTTTACACCGTTTCAGAAAGGGCCTTTACAAAAAATAGCGAACAGCACATGGGGGCTCATAAATTGAGCGCGAGGGTGGCACTCTCTTCGTCCAAGCATGCTGGTTATAATGGTGGTATTCAGGCATCTTAATTTTACCATTTTAAGAAACGCCCAATTTTGACCTCCACGAACCCTAATCTGCATCCATGGTAGAATCACATATAGTATACAAAAACGCAATTAAAGTAGATGGTTAGCTTCAGAAAGGTTCAATTAGCACGAATCCACAAATGAAATGTTATGTAAATGCATAAATGGTAAAATGCGATTGTGAGAAAAAAGTGGAAAGAGTCTGGCTTCTGTACAGTGATTCAAAGGGGTTAGGGATGGTGTTCTTGATTGGAAAAGTCCTCTTGAAGCCTCAGGAAGCTAGTGAGATAAGAATCTTGCCTTGAATCGTACTGCAAGTATGTTTTCAGATTTGAGTTTTCAAGCTAAAAGTGTGAGTTTGCTTTTTTGTGTTTTTTTCGTTTTTTGAGATGCTTAGCCCTCCATCTTCGTTTGTATCACTTGTATAGGTCTTATGCAACATGTATGAAGAGGAATTATGGCTCCATAATGCATAGCATTCAATTTCAAGATTCTCCATAAACCTCCATAACCAAATTTCCATTTTTGACTCAATTTTTGAATTCTTGCTTCTTTGAGCCTTGGCACGAAAATGGGATGTACATAATGGTGCTTCAAGGTTAATCAAAGCCAAATATTCCCTTAAATTAATTTTTTTGAATTTCTCTTGATTTTAAAAGATTTAAAATTAATTAAATCCAATAAAAATCAATAAAAATGAAAAAATTAATTAAAAAATCTGAAATAAAAGGTGGGACACGTGGGAAGCATGGCCAAGTTAATTCAAGTGAAAAAAGTGGGCCCTTTTTGTCAAAAATGAAATTTCAAGGATAAATGATTTTGGCCATTTCACAAAAATTTCCCAACTTCTCCAATGCATATCTTGCTCAATTTTTAAGCTTTGATCATGTTCTTAGACATTTTAGAAAGGTATTGAAGTCCTCTAAACAATGTCCTTGGTCCCATGTCATTTTGATTTACCAATCTCAAGTTATGGTCTTTGACTTAAAGTCCCTTTTTGTTGACTTTTGAAAATGACCTATAATGTTGAAATTGATAACTTTTTGTGAGAGCATTTCTTGGACTTGAAGTATGAAGAGGAGTTGTAGGAAATGTCTTTATATTCAAAATGAGCATTGGATGGGATTTTTCTGATGAACCATGAAAAAGTTATGCCTTGGTCAAGTTACAGTTGACTTTTCAACTGTCCAAAAATAGAAACTTTTGCATCTTGATGATTTTTGAGCCATACTTTTGAGAATCATGATCAAGCATTGATCAAATGATGTTTGTGGCTTCAAAATAAGATATTGACCAAAAATTTGAACTTTTGACTGTCAAATGACCATTTTGCCCCTACAGTTGACTGTAGTGCAATTAGGGTTTTTGACTGTGCAATTTTGTGCTGTAAGTCTTGAAACTTGGTATGAGGATGCTTGACCATATTTGTAGACATGTGAGACTTGATTGGAACCTAGGAAACTCCATTTTCTTGATCAGAACCAAAACCCTAATTTGACTGGCCTTAGGAGAGTGGTTGACTGTGTGGCCCTTGAGTAGACCTTGAAGCATTTGAAGAGGATGTTTGGAAAAACTTTGAAGATTATGGGAGGGCAAATTTTGGGGTACAACAGTTTCCCCTGTTCAATCTTCTTAGACCTGAGGATGCAGATTGGCTGACGTGCCTTTCGTAATCCAAAGGTGGAAGATGATTGAACACTAGAGTGCCCAGAAATTTGCGCTCAGATGGTAGCAGTGTGATGGTGGAATGGGCTTATAGATGCCATTTGGAGATTGATGGATAGGATGATGGGCTTATAGATGCCATCTGGATGTTGATCGCGTAAGAGATTCCTTAGCGAGAACTTGTGTTCCTGCAAAAAGAAAAATGAGTACCTGACATGTTGCAGGAGCTGGTCTTCAGATGCTTTGTATAGATGTGTCCTGACTGGTTACAGGAGCTGGATCTGGATCTTCAAACGGTGATGAATGAACCAGGGGTGGTTACTACCTCAACAGGAACGGTGAGAGAACCTTGGGCGACTTCAACTTCAACAGCAATCGTTAAGCGAAATCTTGGTGGGAATTACCATCTCCGCAGGATTGGGGAGAGAACCATAGGAAATTATAATCTCAAAAGCGGACGTTTGAGAAAAACCTGGAATGGAATTATCGTCTCCGCAGGATCGAGGAGAGAACCATAGGAAATTATAATCTCAAAAGCGGACGTTTGAGAAAAACCTGGAATGGAATTATCGTCTCCACAACATTGGGGAGAGAACCATAGGAAATTATAATCTCAAAAGCGGACGTTTGAGAAAAATCTGGGTTGGAATTATCGTCTCCACAACATTGGGGAGAGAACCATAGGAAATTATAATCTCAAAAGCGGACGTTTGAGAAAAACCTGGGTTGGAATTATCGTCTCCGCAGGATTGGCGAGAGAACCATAGGAAATTATAATCTCAAAAGCGGGCGTTTGAGAAAAACCTGGGTTGGAGTTATCGTCTCCACAACATTGGGGAGAGAACCATAGGAAATTATAATCTCAAAAGCGGACGTTTGAGAAAAACCTGGGTTGGAATTATCATCTCCACAACATTGGGGAGAGAACCATAGGAAATTATAATCTCAAAAGCGGACGTTTGAGAAAAACCTGGGTTGGAATTATCGTCTCCGCAAGATTGGGGAGAGAACTATAGGAAATTATAATCTCAAAAGCGGGCGTTTGAGAAAAACCTGGGTTGGAATTATCGTCTCCGCAGGATTGGGGAGAGAACCATAGGAAATTATAATCTCAAAAGCGGACGTTTGAGAAAAACCTGGGTTGGAATTATCGTCTCCGCAGGATTGGGGAGAGAACCATAGGAAATTATAATCTCAAAAGCGGGCGTTTGAGAAAAACCTGGGTTGGAATTATCGTCTCCGCAGGATTGGGGAGAGAACCATAGGAAATTATAATCTCAAAAGCGGGCGTTTGAGAAAAACCTGGGTTGGAATTATCGTCTCCGCAGGATTGGGGAGAGAACCATAGGAAATTATAATCTCAAAAGCGGGCGTTTGAGAAAAACCTGGGTTGGAAATATCGTCTCCACAACATTGGGGAGAGAACCATAGGAAATTATAATCTCAATAACATTCATTGAGAAAAACCTTATAACTTCTACTGAGTCTTTATCAGGAAAATCTGTTTGTGGTCGATTTAGCTGGACTAGAGAAGGCCTTGGACTGGATAAGAAATCTTTGGAGTCGATTAACTGAACCGGTCTAGGTCTTGAAATATGATTGAGAATTTAACTGAATCTTTCCTGAAAGGTAAAGGTCAGTCATATGCAATGCATGATATGGACCAAGCAATGATGTTCTCAACATAAATGAGATTTGTAAGATATGATGCGTCTATGCGTGCTATAATGATGTATGTGATGTTTTACGAATGTATGTTTTCGTCTAGGAAAGTAAATCCTTGACGGGTGCCGGGAGGTCACTCCTGGGCTGATGTTAGAGAATAGATTTTACTTCCGCTGGGGATGATAGTTGCAAGTATATCGGTAGGAGAAGATGACTCCGTTGGGGAGTAAACTTGGCGAATGGATTACTCTGCGGGGAGGAAAGTACTCTAACGATCTTGCTGGGAAGCAATACTCTGTGGGGAGAGAGATACTTTGTTGAGTGTTGATAATACCTTGCTGGGGGTACTCTTGTTGCGTTGGAAGTGTTGATAGACTTCGTTGAGGATAAGAAGATTTCGTCGAGGACGCTCTTTCCGTGGCTTTTGGCTGAGGATAACCCAGTTATATCCTGGTAAGGAAATAACTCTTTGAATAAAGCCGGACGACGCGTTCGTGCTTTGCGAGGATAAGCTTCCAGAATCTACTGGGGATAAGCTTACTGCTTGGGGAGATGAATTCCAACTTTCCTGGGGAACTAGATTGGATTCTCCTGGGGAAGTTTTGAACTGCGGGGGAAGTGATTTCCTTTGAATGTTGGTATGCCGCCGGGGAACAATCTTTAGACCAAGACTGCCGGGGATGCTTGTTAAGAATACATATGCTGCTGGGGCATGTTGAGATTTGCTGGAGGATACTCAACTTCCTTAAGATTTGATAACTTTGCTTGAGGAGAGTGCACTGACTTGCTGACTTACTCTATGGGGAATTGGGATATTTGGTTATGTTCTCCAGCTGAACCTACCTTGGTACCTTGGAGGATAGAATAATTAGATTGCTTGGGCAACTCATTATTTCCCCTGTTTCTGAGGTGGGAGAGGAAGACCTGTGAGGTGCTGATAGTTGTTGATGGACAAACCTTCTTCTGGTAGACAGGTGACAAAATGATAGGACATAGTCGTACGCTTTGATCCCTAACTTTTGCCTGGATCGCCCCTTCGGGTTTTCAGTCCACCGGGATACCCATTTTTGCCCAAGCCGCCTTTTCAGGTTTTCGACTTGCCGGGTGTATAGTTTTTTTTCATTTCATCCCTTATTTTGCCCGAACCCTTTTGGTTCGCCGGGAAGCCCTTATTTTTGCCTAGGTATGTCAACCTAGCGGGTCTTTGATTGTGCGTAGTATTTTTTCGACTATGTTCGTTCTCAGAAAGTAGGGAGTTGCCCTTGTTAGAAGTGTTCTGTCATGCCACCAGAAGATGTTTGATCAGGCAAGATTTGTCGTTGGAATGCCCCAAGTGACTCAGGCGGAGATTTGCCCCCAGGCTATTTGGCCTTGTTGAGAGATTCTCCGGATCTTGACTGGATTGCCCCAGATAATAGACCATGATTATATCATGCCCCTTGATTGGAAGTACTTCTGTTCATTAGGCATTCGTCGTGCGAACTTCTATGCTGTTCAAACAAATAGTCATATGCAAACAAAGTTATGTTAAAAATGCAAAGCCTATGTCTGTCTTGAAGATTTTGAAAATGCATTCTTTTTTTTCTTCATAAAACAAGTGAATGTTTTTAAAACGTGATGTCAACTCCGTATTTACCGTAAGCCTTAAGGAGTCGGGATACCTTTCGTAACAGTATGCTTTCGAACTAACCCATGCTTCGGCTAGGGCTTTTAAGGGTTATAACGTGGCCTGGTTCACGGTTTAAGAAACAAAGGATAAAGGCTCAAATTTTATTTGTACCCACCCGCTCTTCGTGATGTTCTCCAAACCTAAACTCAGTTGATCATACGTTAGACCTTGTTTGAGTCTTTGCCCTGACGTTCCAGTGATGGTTCAGATGTTGATAACTTATTTTGAATAGGCAGTCATTCCTTTTTTGCTGAGGGTTTGTAGGACCTCTTTCTTTTTTGATTTTGTTATCCCTTTCTTTTTTTGCCTGAACTGTTTCCTTTTTTTTTTTGGAATTACAGTCAGCGGGATGCCCCAGTTTTGTAAGTCTCCTTCATGGGTTTTGACTTAATGGGTTTTTTATTTTTGAGGTAATGACTGCCTTTCTTTATTGATTATTCGGAACCATCGCGGTCTTTTTTTTTTTTTTGTAAGGACCTCTTTGGTGCCATTTGTTATGCACTTGGATCAACTGAGAGAACTACCCTGCCCCAGGTTATGATAAAGGGTTTTAATTTTCGAAAAGAAAAACTCCTACTTCTTTGGCTCAGAGGGGTTGACGAGGGATTATCATCCTTATAACTCCAGTGTTTTAGGACTTGAAACAATGCCTGTACCTCATCAGCGGGGTCTGTTCAAAAGCATACTGTAGATTATGGTATCGTTTTCGTCATCCTCCCTCAAGAGGCTTTAGAATTTTAGATCAAGAGTTGACATCAGAAAAAATATGAAAACAGTTTGCATATAGTGAATGTGAATATATTGCTTCAAAACAGACATATGCGATGCATTAATGAAATAACAATGTTTAACATGAGTAAATGTTTGAACAAAAGAAAATTGCAACTTGAACATTCGAATGACCAAAATTTTCTCAATCCTAGCCATGTTTTGGCAAGGGAGCAGTGATCATGTGGGAAGTCTTGGGTACTTTAAACTGAATCTCTCCAGCGTCGATCATGTCTTGGATCTTATTTTTCAGGCTCTAACAATCATCTGTAGTATGCCCCGGGCTGCCAGAGTGATAAGCGCAGCGGGCGTTGGGGTTATACTTTGGTGACGTTGTATTTTGGCTCTTCGGAGCTTCTTTTAGAGTTACCAGCTTGGTCTCCAGCAACTGTGGCAATATCTGGGATAAGGTCATGCTGAGCCGAGTGAACTGCCTTCTCTCACTCTTTTGTTGGTTGTGATGTTGAATTTGTGACACTGGAGCCATTTGAGGAGCTCTCCCCTTACCTCCTTGTCTCA
Organism: Vicia faba; assembly: GCA_948472305.1. NCBI lineage: Eukaryota > Viridiplantae > Streptophyta > Magnoliopsida > Fabales > Fabaceae > Vicia > Vicia faba. The sequence continues at coordinate 942,647,254 of OX451741.1, read as the reverse complement.
CAGGTGGTTGAACGATGACTGGCTTTTTACCCTTAGACTTTGGCCCCAGTTGGTTACCCTGAAGCAGTTGGTTGACGAGAAACCAGAGCTCATCTTGTCTTTGAGCTAACTCTTGAATGGCAGTCACCTGCCCCAGCATCTGGACCCTCAATGCATCCACCTCAGCTTGTAGGTGTTTCAGCCTTTCGTCCTCAGCGCTGTTCCTACCCAACATCTCCATGAGAAGTGTCCTTAGCTCCTTCTGCCCCTTGGATAGATTCAGGAGGATTTCCCCGAGCCGAGTCTCTTGAGCAAGAAGGTCCTGATTGTCTTGTGGTCAAGCCATTGCTGAAATAAACAGCGAAGGATGGTAAGTGACTTGCAACAAAGGTACCTGCAATGATGTGTATGACATGCATGTAATGTTTTCAAGGACCTCGCGGGGTAAACAAGAAAATTGGTTAGAGTTTGGGTCCGGTAGCTTGATTGAAGGAAACCCATGTTATTGAGAATTCTTCTTCAAGGGTCAAAGGCTCACCATATCCAGTGGGTCATAGCCCCTGACAGCCTTGGCTAGGGCAACCTTCTTCCAGTGTCAAAGCTCACCATATCAAGTGGGTCATAGCCTCTGACAACTTTGGCTAGAGGAAAATAAATCCTCTTTGCCCCTTGCTAGATGTTTGATTCATCATGACATGCATCACAAGCCCTTGAGATCCTTGAAATGGGTTAGTCCTTATGCAGGATGTATGCAATGGTATGATGTTATGCTATGCATGGGGGTAATGTAAGTAACCATGTTATGAGTCCCAATTAAGGACTGCAAACCAAAACCTGCAAGAAACTCAAGTAAAACCTGTCATGAGTCCCAATTAAGGACTATAAACAGAACCTGCAAGTAGTTAGTACACCCTGTTATGAGTCCCTATTAAGGACTATAAACAAAACCTGCAAGAAACTCAAGTGTCAGATAACAAACATGCAAATAGTCAAGTTGGAAGGCACACAAGTCACACAAGACAAGTCCTTAGGGTTTAAGGCCAGCATGAGGTCTAGGTACTACCCTCTTTCAGTTTGTTGGTTCATACCTGTCCTATCAAAGTAACCGGGTTCTTAGAGGATCCCAATATCATTGACTACCCTCAATCGATCATAACTCCAGCATCGCAATCTTTTCTTGCGGCCAGAACCATCACGAGAGTTTAGCCTCAATGGGCGTAGCATACTGCTACTGTTCTAATGGCCAAGTTGGGTCATTTAAGGTTCTAAGGTCTGTTGGTGCTTAATGACTCCTTGGAAGACCCATATTCTCCCCGTTTCAACACGAGGGATATCGGTACAGACCAAGGTGCCACACCAACGTAGCCACTGTTTCACCCGTGTCAGTCTACGCCGGACAGGTCCCTCACAACTTATGCTACCTAAACAGGGTATCCCCAGATCCGGGTTAGGATCTATGTAACTCCCATGCAACCCACAAATTTAAAGCAGACAAGTCAATATAATTGAAAACACAGTTATGAACTAACCCTAAGGTACACCTCACTTTAAGTTTAAGTCCCCAGCAGAGTCGCCAGTTCTGTGATCGGTGGATCTGGAACTGACTGTTTAACGCTGGTTCGCGAAATATCGCGGAAGCAAGAGTCGCCATCGTCTTTTATTTTCTCCAACATGGAAAGGACAAAAGCACAGAAAAATTCCTTATAGAGATTGCTCTCGGTTCGGGAGGTAGGTTATAGAAAGGGAAGGTGTTAGCACCCTTTCTATCCATGGTTATCCATGGGCTCTTAGATACTTGCTCATTGTGTTTTCAAAATGTTTGTTTGCTTTTCAAAGTGTGAGTGGGTTTGAAAAAGTTTCGTTTGAAAAAAAATTTTCTAAGTAACTCTTGTATCTGTCCTCAAGAGTGTATGAAAAATTTGTTTGAAAACTTTTAGAAAGTGTAGGTGTGAAAAGTATTTTGTTTGTTTTTGAAAAGAGCAAGTATCTATGAGAATCTACCTACCCTAAGGAATTCGTCTGTGTAAATGTCCTTAAAGTAGTGCCATCCCACCATTGAGAGATAGGTAGCACCACCGTTGGAGGTGTTCGGGTCAATTCGAGGTTCGGGACATGGTGATTACCGGAGCAATAGGAAGACACCTTAGAAGCTACCCTCATGCCAGGTTCCCGGATCATGAGGACTTACTAAGACATCCTCTACTCGACGATCACCTTTCGAGGCAAGGCAACAGTGAGGCGTACCCTAGGGGTGGTGTGTGAATTGTGTGTCATTTTCAGTTTATTGTTTGTCTTGTCATGCATTGGTGATCTACGTTTTTGATTTTATTTTTGGGCATTCATTCTTTCATGTTATTGTTTAACAGTTAAAGGTGCGGGAATTTAAAGTGCGGAAAAGATAAATATCCTACGCTATTACAAAGGCGCGGGTCTATATCGCCAAATTAATCCAGACCCGATTTAAAATAAAGTATAGAAAATAAATGTCTAATTGACTATTACAGGGCTTTGGAGCAAGTACATTATATTCACAAAAAAGAAATAAATAAAACGCGCGAAACAAAAATGTAATCGAATGCGAGGGCGTTGGACCCTTTAAAGGAATTAAAATAAAATAATTAAATTAAATAAAGGCAATGACTTATTTTTTATGTTTTTTGTATTTATGACATTAAAGAAATTAAATTAAAAGTCAAATAATTCTAATTCTAATTGTTTTTTAATTTATTAAAGAAAATGCATTAAAGTTAAAACCTAGAATTAAAACTAAATTAATTATAAAAATTTATTTACAAAATTAATGGTTAATGATACTTATGATAAAAATATTTAATTAATTAAAAAAAAGTAAAAAAGTGCTAAAGGTCTATTTTTATTATTTTTGGTTATTGAGAAAAAGAATTAAATTAACAACCTAAAATTAAATCTAAGTTAATTATGGGATTTGTTTACAAAATTAATACTAAAATAAAATATTTATCGTTTTTATCTTTTCTGATTTTTTTTGTGTTTTTATATTATATGAAAATATTAAATTAAAGCATTAAAAAATTAATTAAAACAAAGAAAAGGAAAGATATAAAAAAGTTAAAAAGAAGCAAACTGGAGGGGGGTGTTGTCCAAATAGGGAGGTGAATTTGATGAATTATGGCCCAATAGAAGGAGCCCTTTTGATGACTTTTGGATCACATGTGGAGCGTTGACTGGAGCATTCCATGGACCTCCCATTCTGACCTTCAGATGCTTCTTTCAAGACACTTGGCAAACCTTTGTATTGGGTGTATGGTGAACCTTTGGAACGTGCACTGCATTGGAACAATTTAAACAAAATAATAGAAGTGAAATGGGGGGACCTGGGATTCGAACCCAGGTCCCAATGATCATTGCCTATACGCCTTAACCAATGGAGCTGCGTGCGTTAGTTGTATATAATATAAGAAATAAATAATATAAAATAAAATGGTCGTTAGTGTTAAAAATAAAAAAAAAAAGCGCGCTGGATTCAAACCAGCCATTCACACTGTGCCACGCAGTCATCTTCCTCGTTGTTTTATTTTCCTGAAAATATCAAAACATTGGCAACGGTTTTTACACCGTTTCAGAAAGGGCCTTTACAAAAAATAGCGAACAACACATGGGGGCTCATAAATTGAGCGCGAGGGTGGCACTCTCTTCGTCCAAGCATGCTGGTTCTAATGGTGGTATTCAGGCATCTTAATTTTACCATTTTAAGAAACGCCCAATTTTGACCTCCAAGAACCCTAATCTGCATCCATGGTAGAATCACATATAGTATACAAAAATGCAATTAAAGTAGATGGTTAGCTTCAGAAAGGTTCAATTAGCACGAATCCACAAATGAAATGTTATGTAAATGCATAAATTGTAAAATGTGATTGTGAGAAAAAAGTGGAAAGAGTCTGGCTTCTGTACAGTGATTCAAAGGGGTTAGGGATGGTGTTCTTGATTGGAAAAGTCCTCTTGAAGCCTCAGGAAGCTAATGAGATAAGAATCTTGCCTTGAATCGTACTGCAAGTATGTTTTCAGATTTGAGTTTTCAAGCTAAAAGTGTGAGTTTGCTTTTTGTGTTTTTTTCGTTTTTTGAGATGCTTAGCCCTCCATCTTCGTTTGTATCACTTGTATAGGTCTTATGCAACATGTATGAAGAGGAATTATGGCTCCATAATGCATAGCATTCAATTTCAAGATTCTCCATAAACCTCCATAACCAAATTTCCATTTTTGACTCAATTTTTGAATTCTTGCTTCTTTGAGCCTTGGCACGAAAATGGGATGTACATAATGGTGCTTCAAGGTTAATCAAAGCCAAATATTCCCTTAAATTAATTTTTTTGAATTTCTCTTGATTTTAAAAGATTTAAAATTAATTAAATCCAATAAAATCAATAAAAATGAAAAAATTAATTAAAAAATCTGAAATAAAAGGTGGGACACGTGGGAAGCATGGCCAAGTTAATTCAAGTGAAAAAAGTGGGCCCTTTTTGTCAAAAATGAAATTTCAAGGATAAATGATTTTGGCCATTTCACAAAAATTTCCCAACTTCTCCAATGCATATCTTGCTCAATTTTTAAGCTTTGATCATATTCTTGGATATTTTAGAAAGGTCTTGAAGTCCTCTAAACAATGTCCTTGGTACCATGTCATTTTTATTTACCAATCTCAAGTTATGGTCTTTGACTTAAAGTCCCTTTTTGTTGACTTTTGAAAATGACCTATAATGTTGAAATTGATAACTTTTTGTGAGAGCATTTCTTGGACTTGAAGTATGAAGAGGAGTTGTAGGAAATGTTTTTATCTTCAAAATGAGCATTGGATGGGATTTTTCTGATGAACCATGAAAAAGTTATGCCTTGGTCAAGTTACAGTTGACTTTTCAACTGTCCAAAAATAGAAACTTTTGCATCTTGATGATTTTTGAGCCATACTTTTGAGAATCATGATCAAGCATTGATCAAATGATGTTTGTGGCTTCAAAATAAGATATTGACCAAAAATTTGAACTTTTGACTGTCAAATGACCATTTTGCCCCTACAGTTGACTGTAGTGCAATTAGGGTTTTTGACTGTGCAATTTTGTGCTGTAAGTCTTGAAACTTGGTATGAGGATGCTTGACCATATTTGTAGACATGTGAGACTTGATTGGACCCTTGGAAACTCCATTTTCTTGATCAGAACCAAAACCCTAATTTGACTGGCCTTAGGAGAGTGGTTGACTGTGTGGCCCTTGAGTAGACCTTGAAGCATTTGAAGAGGATGTTTGGCAAAACTTTGAAGATTATGGGAGGGTAAATTTTGGGGTACAACACATATAATTAAAATATTTTTCTTATACTTAATCAATACACTTTTCTATATACCTAATTTAATTAATTTAAAACATTTTTGAATATATATATTAAACACAAATACATAAAAATATATTTTTATTACACAATATAATTAAGATTGAAAACATTTTTCTTTTCCTTCATTTAAAATTTTTGCATAATTTAAATTCTTAAACATTTAATTAAAATACTTTTTGTACATAATAAATAAAGATACATTGTTATACATAATCTAATTAGAGTTTAAAACATTTGATTAAAACATTTCTTTTTGTACATATTAAGAAAATACAAGATTATTAATTAAATTAAATTAAATAAACATTTAATTTTTCTTTAAGTCAAAACAATACTTAATACACATTCAATTTCACATTCCGCACCTGTAAATAATTACACTTACAATACATTTCACATTATACACTTGATACATATACAATTGCTATTTCCATACATTGATATACATTATTTTGTAAATTTATACCCCCACTCCCGGATACTTATTTTGTAATAGCGTAGACTTTACATTTTCGCAATTTACCGCTTTCAATTATACCATGGTTAGACCTAGGGTTTGTATATACATAAAATCAAACGCTAGATAACCTAATACAAGACAAATACATGAAATCAATACACAATCACACTTGCACCCTCTAGGGTAATCTCACATGTTGCCTTCCAAAATGGGCCATGCTTGCACGTCGAGTATCTTTGGCAAAACAAATTCAAATGATCATAAGTCCCTCGATGATGCTTTCGAATGTTGCCTAACACGGAATGATCATAGTCCCTTCAAAGCAAATTGCCAAAGACACTTAGCACCATTGCATTCATGGTCCATACGATGACCCGCGCCCGTCCCGAACAAACTTCCTAAACGCAAGATTGCCCATCAAATTCAATGGTGGAACAAAATTGTTAAAAAGGGTTGAAAACATAGAGAAAACCTTTGAGTACAATAGGGTAGACAAAACTATTAGTTACTTGAGATCAACTTGCAAAAACACTTGCCTTCTTTTTCAAAAACCACAATCCACAACACTTTCAAACAAACTCTCAAAAACATTTGAAACATCTTTTCGAAAAGATACACACTTTTGTAAAACACTCAAACACGAGTCGAATACATTGGTCGCCTAAGACAAGGCATCTCTTCAAAAAAATTTTCAAAACACACACACACACCACAATTTCAAGCAATCGAAAATCAAGGCAAGTGATCTAAAAAACCAAGTAACTAAGAGCCCATGGATAACCATGGATGAAAAGGGTGCTAATACCTTCCCTTTTCATAATCTACCCCCCGGACCCACAAAATATCTCAAAAAGGTTTTTGCTGTGCTTTTTCAACCTTTCCTTTAGGATAAAATAAAAAGTCGGTGGCGACTCTTGCTCAACCGCACAAGTGCGAATACGAACGCAAAACTCATAGTCAGTTCTCCCACCGTATCACAGATAACATGAGTGTTCTCCTGGCTCCTTGATTAAGCACTTATTCAAATTCTTATGCGTACATTTGTTAACAATTAATCATGTTAATATGCATATGCTCATTCAAATTTAGTCATTGGACGTTTTTGCAATCTGCAATACGGTGAGAGAACTGACTTGGGTGTTTTGTGTTTTATCGCAATTATTGCGGATAACAAGAGTTGCCATCAAATTTTCATTTATCCAATGAATGAAAGGGTGAAAAGAACATGAAATACCTTTTGAGATATTTTCTTGAGTTTGGGGGGTGTAGGTTATGAAAAGGAAAGGTGTTAGCACCCTTTTCATCCGTAGTTATCTATGGGCTCTTAGTTACTAGCTGACTTTGAAAATGCTTTATTTGAAATGTGTTTGTGATGAGTTTTGAAAGTGTTTTTGAAAAGTTCCTTTGTTTAGGCGAACTTTGTAATGATTCTCGTCTCTATAAGAATGCATACAAAGTGTTGACTTTTGAAAATATTTAATGTAAAAGTGTTGGTGTGTTTGAAAGATGTTTTGAAAAAGGTTGTGAGCAAGCAACTACGAGCATTCTACCTACTCAGAAAGTCTTAGTTCTTTTCCTTCTCCTTTAGACATTGCTATCTTACCATTGATTGATAAGAAACCCTATCATTAGATGTGAAGGGACAGGCGTGAGTCATCATATAGTCATAGAATGCAATGTTGTGAGATACCTTAGCAATTTAGTAAGGGTCTAAGATCATTCATAAGGCAACATTTGAAGGGTCATCGAGGGACTATGATCTTGTATTTGATTGTTTTAGCTAAAGTATCTCACATTTCAAACTTGACTATTTTTATCTCAAGGCAACAAGTGAGGTTAACCCTAGAGGTACAAGTGTACAAAGTGTTTATTTTTCATGTTTTATTTGTCTTGAATTAGGGTTTTCTACTTTTTGATTTTATGTCTTGTCATACAAACCCTAATTACTAGCATTTATATGAAAGTGATAAATTACGGAAATGTAAAATTTTACGCTATTACATTATTTGGGGATGGGGGTGCAAATTTACCAATGGGGAGCAAATAATTAAACTTAATTACTATTACAACCATATCAAAATGAATAATAATGTACAAGAATGAATAAATGTACAAGAATGCAAATGGAAAAGAAAATTGATTTTTTGTTTGTGTTTTTTGTTAAGAATTTTTTTTTTTACCTAAAGGGAACATTTAACTAGTCTAAATTAATTTTAAAGAAATAAACCTAAGTCTAAAATAGAAAAGAAATAAAATTAATCAAGAAAGTATTTTTTTAGGGTTTTGTAGAAAATAGTTTTAATTTAATTAAACTAGTATACAAAGTTAATTAATTTAAAAGTCCTAAGTTCTAAATTAATTTTAGTTAAAAGAAAATAAAATAAACTTAAGTCTAATTATTAATTTAATTAAGAAAAGAATTTGGCTAAAGGAATGTTTTTTGGTCTTTTTATCTAAAAGAAATTAAATGAAAAATATATTAAATATCTAAATAATAAATATAAGATATTTTTGGTATTTCTTATTTGATAAAAGGATAATAATAATAATAATAATAATAATAATAATAATAATAATAATAATAATAATAATAATAATAATAACAATAATAATAATACTAATAGGGAAAAGAAAAGAAAAGAAAAGAAAATATAACAATTAAAGTCAGGGGGTTAAAAAATAGAAATGATGGTTAACAATAGTAAAAGGAACGCTAGGCCCAAAAGTATTTTTGTTCAAGTCAGAAAAACAAAATAAATGGGCCTGTGTCCAAAAGAAAACAAGGGGTGAGAAGCCAAAAAATACTCCAGGCCCAAAACAAATCCAGCGCCCTCTGGTGATCCAGTATGGACAACCTTGAAAGGTGCATCATGGGGACATGCATGTGAGGTGTTGGATTTAATGGCTTGGTTGATCTAATGGTGATGGAGAAAGGCACATGGTACACGCGCTAGCTTGGCTTGCACTGAACCTGAAATGAGAAAAGTGAAACAAAAGGGTACCACTGGGGCTCGAACCCAGGTCCCTATAGTCACAGGCGTGCGCTTCTACCACTGAGGTGACTATACATATGTTTATTAATATAAATCTATAAATATATATTATAATCACGTCCATGAAGACATGTTCATCTTCATCCTCGCGCCAGCCACAGACAAGAAAATTTGAAACTATAACTCTCTCATTTTTCCACCATTTGCAAAAGTATAAACATGAAAGTTGTGTATTTTTCACCACGAATCTAACCATATAAATTATGTAAGCTAAAATTCAAAGATGAAGATTAATTTTGTTGGCCCCAAACTGAAACCTAATTTTTTCAGAAAGTTCAACTCTAAAATTCTCTACACACAGTCAATATAAATGAAAATATGGACATGGTTAGCTTTAGGGCTGTGATATCTACATTTTTACTTCAGGATGTATGTACAAAAGATGCTTGTATCAAGATATTGAAGTTTGAAAACTTACCTCTTGCAGTTGGATTCGTGTATGAAGTTTGAGCAACCTTGGAGGTGTTCTAATGATCTATTTAACTTGCTTGGACCTCCTTGAGTATATTCTAACTCATACTTTGCTTTGAAAGTCCCTGAATCTCTCTACTTAAGTCAACTTGCAAGCTTAATGTTTGAAAATGGTGAATGATGAAAATGAGATTACAGAAATGCAACATGTGTTGGGATGACTTTGTTATGATGTATAGAGAATGTGTGAATGATTAGGTTTGAAAATGAACGAGTGGTTTTTGATTTGGGGTTTGAAACTAAAAACTGTCAAGTTATGGCCAATTCTGTGCAGTAGGGTGCTTGGGGTGCTTGAGAAGGCTTGAGCTTGTGTATTTACTTGCAATATACTTTTCTATTTGTATGGAAAAGGTTAGAGATATTTTGCACAAGGGATTTCTGAGTTGTAGGGTTTTGGCTAGGTGGCTTGTTTTTGAAGAAAATTGGAAAACAAGTTTCAATGTGTTTGTACAAGCATTGTCTGAAGTTGTTGGAGGCCTTAGACCTGTTGCTTTTGGTTTTGACCTTTCTTGTGTTCATATTAGACAGGTTTGGGAGCTCAAGAAGCTGACTTTGTGATTAAAGTCATCTTTATGAAAATGGATATGGGCCTTTTTGCAATTTCATCCAAAAATGGTATGACCAAATGGATAAAGCCTCAAATATTTGTGTAGTGCATTATAAATTTGTGTAAATATATAATTATGTGGAGATTTAGAAGCAAAATGACCTGAAAAGTGAGATTGGATGATAAGGTTATGGGATTTGATCTTGAGTTCTTCATAAAAAAGACTTGTAATTCAAGCATGAAACCCTAACTTCATCTCTTCGATTCTCCTAGCTCAAAGATGACCTCATTGAGTTAATTGACATTTTGAAAATCTTGGAACATCCTTTAAAACTTTCATGTTTTCAAATTTTGCAAAATCATTTTGGAGCTTGGTGGAAATTGGCCAAGAAGTTAGGTCAAAAATCTGCCTAAACTAGGTCAAATTTTCACTAAGTGTTTTAAGAAAAAGTTCATGACTTTATGGCCTTATAACTCAAACTCTAAGCATTTTTTGGACATGATACCTCTAATACAAGTTTGTATAATTCATTAATATCTACAAATTTCATGTTGAGAATTTTCCTTGAATCATCTTTCATCATGGTGAAAAATTGACATGAAGTCATGAAGAAAAACATGTATAAAACACTTAGAAAAATTTCTAAGTCTTGGAAACTTTGACTTTTCAAAATGAAATTTGACTTTCTTGATTTCTTGATGATCAAGTTTCATATTTTGGCATGTCTTGATGAAATATGATCTTTGAAACTCAATTTTGATCAAAAAGTCAAAGTTTGACTTTTCAGTGTACAATTGAGTTTTTCATCAGTTGATCAAATTTTAACTATTAGTCAATTAATCTTGAGAAATGAATTGAACAATAAAATTAGGTAAAGATGATGCATTTTAATACTTGATATTATGTTTCAAACCAATAATTCATTTATTAGGTCAAAAGTAAAAAATCAAGCCTTCTCAGTCAAAACCCTAATTTTGACCATTTTGCCCTTTTGGCGATTTGATCAATTTTCTTGGGGAATTGTGATCCAAACTTGACCAATTTATACATATGAGTTCAAAATGTTGATATGGGTACAAAATCTTGAATTTTGACTATAAGTTGACCACAATTGACTTTTTTACCCAATATAGATGATTTTAGGTCATCTGATCACATAACTTAGCAAACTTGAACTGCAAGACTTGAAAATTGACATGAACAATCTTGGAGATCCATAATGATCCATGAAAGTCATATGAGGAATTAAAAGTCTAATTATACTTGTGAAAACTCAAACCTTAATTTGAGGCATCAGGATTGAGAAGAGGTCTTGACCTAGTCAATGCTTGTGCAAGCTTGAACTATTGAAAATCTTGTGGGAAATATCTTGAGAAATGAGAGGGAAAATTTTGAGGTACAACAGCTGCCCATGTTCAATCTTCTTAAACCTGAAGAGTTAGATTGGCGGATCCACCATTCGTGACTTGAGGGTGGAAGATAATTGAACACTAGAGTTCCTAGAAACTTGCACTCGATGATGTGTTGATTGTATCGAGAATGTGCTTGAAGATGCCATTTGGCGAAGTGATGAAGAGTTTGTCAGAGACAGGCTTACAGATTCCATCCATAGGGATTGTTGGTAGAAACTATAAGAAGTATCAGAATAAATCCTTGGTCGATTTATACTAAAACTGTAGATGTCTTTTGCATGTATTTAATTGGGAGAAATAATTATGATTCAGAAGAGGTATGTTGATTGCATATTATTAACTAGAAGAAGTAAATCTATCCAGGAGAAGACTTTTGTTTTGTTGACTGACTTTTCCTTCAAAGAAGAGGGTTAGTTGCATGCAGATGTATGCATGGCGTAATGATGTTCTTAAAATAAATGAGTTATGTTGTATGCATTTGTCATGTATGTAGTATGATGTATGAATATGAAATTTTGTTTAAGCGTATCCTTGTTTGAAAATAAATCCTTGACAAATTCTGGGGAATTTTGGGAAGTTAAATCCCGGATTACTGTTGGGAATGAAGAGTATGTGCATCTTTAAACCTTGTTTAGAGTGTTTCCGTTGGGGATTCCTGCTTTGTTGTTTGTGGAGAATTTCGCTGGGGAACATTGAATTTTCTTGAGAAAACTCTTCGGGGAGTGTTGATTTTTACTTGGGGAATAGAAGTTCAGGAGTTTTAGTTGTCCAATGCTCTTTTGGGGAATTATCTCTTAACTGGGAGAATGAAAGTTAGTTGTTATCTGGTCGAAATCCAGGCTTCATAGCAACTTGCTATGGATAATAAAGTTAACCGTTAACTTGTCGAATTCCAGGATTTGCAATAACTTACTAGAGAAGATGAAATTAAACTTTTATCTGGTCGGATTTTTTGCTTCACAGAAAATTGAAGTTAAACTGTTATCTGGTCGGATTCCAGGCTTCACAAAAAATTGAAGTTAAACTGTTATCTAGTCAGATTCCAAGCTTCGCAGAAAATTGAAGTTAACTGTTATCTGGTCGGATTCCAGGCTTCACAATTACTTTCTTGAAAGGATGAAATTAAACTGTTATCTGGTCGGATTCTAGGTTTCGCAAAAAATCGAAGTTAATTGTTATCTTGTCAGATTCCAGGCTTCGTAGAAAATATAAGTTAAATTGTTATCTGGTCGGATTCCAGGCTTCATAGTTACTTGCTTGAAAGGATGAAATTGAACTGTTATCTGGTCCGATTCGAGGATTTGCAGAAAATTGAAGATAACTGTTATCTGGTCGGATTCCAGGCTTCGCAGAAAATTGAAGTTAAAGTGTTATCTGGTCGGATTCCAGGCTTTGCAGTAACTTAAAGTAATGACTCCGTTTGGAGATTGCAATGACCCTTCCGGGGATTAAGGGGTTTTGTCCATTGATTTATAATAGTCTGAGAGGCAAACTCAAACTGGGGGATTTGTAGTTTTATTGGGGAAATAAACCCTGTTGAAGAGACTATTTGACGACCTACTGGGGAGGTGTTTTCTTTAGGCATAACTCCTTAAGGCTTCTTCTTAAGATTAACTCAATTGGGAGAGGGTCTTCGAGAGATTGGAACTCTGGATGAGGATTGTATGGATCCGTCTATGTGGAGATAATCTTATTGAGGTAACTCTGTGGGGATATCCCAAATGATTATTACTGTTTTTGTGCATACATTTATTAAAAGTAAATCATGTTCATATGCATATGTTCACTCAATTTTAGTCATTGGACACTTTTTGCACTCAAAACAGAAAAAACAAAAAGTTTGCACTTTAAAGTATATTTTTATTGGTCTTTTTCCCATAGATATGCACTTGTGTACAAGGAGACATAGATCCTAGTAAGAGGAAATCTTCGGAAAAATGAAAGGAATACAAAGTAAAAATAGCCATGTGGAAGTGATCTCATTGAGTTCCAACCCCACTATTTCCCCCATGTCTTTAAACATCATCCCTTGCCATTGAAAGAAGTCGATTGAATTGATCTTGGACTGTTTGAACTAAGGCCTTGGTAATAAAGCTGGATGTATAATTCCATGGGGCATAGTCATACGCTTTAATCCTTAACTTTTTCCTGGACCGCCCTTTCAGGTTTTCAGTCCACCAGGATACCCATTTTTGCCTAAGCCGCCCTTTCATGTTTTCGACCTGCCGAGTGTATAATCTTTTGTATATATCCCTAACTTTTGCTTGAACCTCTTTGGTTCGCTGGGATGCCCTTATTTTTGCCTAGGTATGTCAACCTAGCGGGTCATTTTTATGCATAGTATTTTTTGACTATGTCCGTATTTACAGGATGTGGGAAGTCTTGCCACCCATAGTAGTCAGCATCATGGCACAACCAGAGAAAATTTTCTTAACAACAAATGGTCCTTCGTAAGTGGGAGTCCATTTTCCCCTGGGATCTCCTTGAGGATGAATGATTCTCTTTATTACCAAATCTCCAGTCTGATACACTCGAGGTTTGATCTTTTTATTGAAAGCCTTGATCATACGCTTTTAATATATTTGACCATGGCAAACAACAACCAGTCTCTTCTCGTCAATTAAGTTCAACTGATCTAACCTAGTCTGAATCCATTCATCTTCACCTAATTCTGCTTCTTTCATAATCCTTAAGGAATGAATCTGAACTTCCACATGTAGGACATCTTCCATGCCATGGGCTAAAGAGAAAGGAGTTTCCCCGGTTGATGTTCGAGCCAAAGTACGGTAGCCATGAAGAGAAAATGGTAAATCTCATGCCAATATTTGTAGGTCATCACCATCTTTTGCATAATCTTCTTGATGTTTTTATTGGCAGCTTCCACTGCGCCATTCATTTTAGGTCTATATGGAGAAGAATTATGATGTTTGATTTTAAACTGAGTGAAAAGTTCCGTAATCATAGCATTATTGAGATTGGTTCTGTTTCCAGTGATGATCCTTTCGGGGATACCGTAACGGCAGATGAGGTTATGTTTGATAAACCTGGATGCAATGTTTTTTGTTACTGAGGCAGCTTCGCCCCATTTGGTGAAGTAATCAATGGCAACAAGGATGAAACGGTGTCCATTGGAGGCAGTAGGTTTGATCTCTCCAATCATGTCAATGCTCCACATTGCAAATGGCCACGAAGCAGTCATGACATTCAAAGGAATTGGAGGTTCATGAACTTTGTCGGCATAAATTTGGGACTTGTGGAAAGTCCTCGAGTGGTGGTGAAAACTAGTTTCTATTGTGGACCAATAATAACCAGCTCTCAGAATCTTCTTGTCCATAGTGTTTCCACTAGAGTGAGTTCCAAAGATACCATCATGCATGTCTTCTATGATCTTCTCTTCTTCTTTCTGGTCCACACATCGTAGCAGAGTAGAATTATGGTTTCGCTTGTACAGGATTCCATTACTTTGGAAGAATTTGGCTGAAAATCTTTGCAAGAATTTCTTATCATTGATGGAAGCTCCTTTAGGATACTCTTGTGCCTCAAAATATCTCCTCACTTCATGGTACCACGACTTCTCTTCATCAGTGTCAATCTTGTAACAATATGAAGTATTGTCAGACCTTTCAATTGTAATTATGGGGGCCTCGTTATTCCAATTGACCTTGAACATGTAAGACATTGTTGCCAAGGTGTCTGCCAACTGATTTTATTCTCTAAGGAAGTGCTCAAAGGTAACCTCCTTAAAGTAAGGGATCAGGGTCAACACAAACTCTTTCTAAGGAATCAGATTAGGATGCTTAGTATCCCATTCTCCTTTAAATTGACTAATCACTAGAGCATAATCCCCATATACATCTAATAACTCGATCCTTAGGTCAATGGCAGCCTTTAGACCCAAGACGCGTGCCTCGTATTCAGCCATGTTGTTTGTTTAGTCGAATCATATTTTGGAAGTGAAAGGTGTATGGAAACCTCTGGGAGAAATAATCACAGCACCAACTCCATTACCCAAAGTGTTGGAAGCCCTATCAAAAACCATGGTCCATCGGGATCCTTGTCTAGGTCCGTCATACGGTCCAGGCTTTTCACAATCAGTTATCAGCATGATATTCTCGTCTGGGAATTCAAAGTTCATGGATTGGTAATCCTCAACAGCTTGATGGGCCATATGATCCGCCAATATACTTCCCTTGATGGCCTTTTGTATTGTATATTGGATGTCATATTCAGTCAGAGTCATTTTCCATCTAGCTATTCGTCCGAAAAGAGTTGGCTTCTCGAAGATATACTTGATAGTGTCCATATTAGAAATAAATAAAGTGTTGTGAGTCAACATATACTATCTTAGCCGGGGAGAAACCCATTCTAGAGTGCAGCAAGTTTTCTCGAGCAATGAGTATCTGGTTTCACAGTCGGTAAACGTTTTGCTCAAGTAGTATATTGCATGCTCTTTTCGGCCAGACTCGTCATGTTGGCCCATCACACACCCCATAGAATTCTCTAATACGGTCAAATACATAATCAGAGGTCTTCCTTCAACTAGAGGCATCAAGATAGGAGGTTCTTATAAATATTCCTTGATCTTGTCAAAGGCTGCTTGGCAGTCATCGTTCCAATTGACTACTTGATCTTTCTTCAATAGTTTGAAGATTGGCTCACAAGTAGCATTTATGTGAGATATGAACCGAGCAATATAGTTGAGTCGACCTAAGAAACCTCTGACCTCCTTCTTAGAATGAGGAGCTGGCATTTCTTGAATGGCTTTGACCTTCGCAGCGTCAACCTCAATACCTTTTCCACTGACAACAAAACCTAGAAGCTTTCCTGACCTTACCCCGAAGATGCATTTGTTGGGATTCAGCCTTAGCTTGTATTTCTTTAACCTCTCAAACAACTTGTGAAGATGATCAAGGTGTTGTTCTTCCGTTTGCGACCTTGCAATCATATCATCAACGTATACTTCTATCTCATGGTGGATAATATCATGAAATAGAGCTACCACAGCTCGTTGATAGGTTGCCCCTACATTCTTCAAACCAAAAGGCGTGACCTTATAGCAAAAAATGCCCCACTAGGTTACAAAGGTGGTCTTTTCCATGTCTTCAGGAGCCATTTTGATTTGGTTGTAGCTGGAGAAGCCATCCATGAAGGAGAAGACTTTATGTCGAGCAGTGTTGCCGACCAAGAAGTCAATATGTGGTAGAGGGAAATTATCTTTGGGGCTTGCCCTATTCAAATCCCTATAGTCTACACACATACGAACCTTCCCATCTTTCTTCGGCACCGGGACCACATTGGAAACCCATTGAGGATATGATGTGACACCCAGGAAACCTGCATCGAATTTCTTCATTACCTTAGATTTTATCTTTTCAGACATGTCTGGCCGCATACGACGCACTTTTTGTTTGACCGGAGGGAAATTTTCTTTTGTTGGTAGACGATGAACCACTATGTCAGTATTCAGCCCTGGCATATCTTCATATGACCAAGCAAACACTTCAACATAGTCATGTAGCATCTGGACCAATCTGCCTTTGATACCGTCTTCCAAGTTGGCGCCGATCTTGACCTCTTTCTTGTTTTCCTCAGTACCTAGGTTGATCACTTCAACAGGCTCTTCATGTGGCTAAATGGCCTTTTCTTCTTGCGTCAGAAGTCTGGCTAATTCCCCAGGTATTCCAAAATATTCTTCACCTTCGTATTTGGCTTGGTTGATTGGATGTTCGAAGTCATAGCTGGAAATAGCAGAGTCGTTGGCAATGAGATCTGGAGTGGATGAGGATCTGCAAGTGTGTGTGTGCATGTAAGATACATGTCTATTTTGAAAAATGCAATAAGAAGAATAAAGACAATGAGGGCAAAATTTGAATGCAAAAGGTCCAATGTTTTTCATTAAATGATCATGTGGCATATGAAATGAACAAAGCCTTAACAAATGGACCATGGTGCCCCGGACAAGGCACATGGCTTAAAGTAATTATTTGGAATTAAATTACAGACAAAAGTTCTTAAATTGACAACACAGTAAATGGTAATTACTCCTTGTTGAAGGAGATGGGAATGAAATCCTTAGCATGCCAGTTGTTGAGTCCTTCACTGGCAGTCGGGTAGATCCAGTCATCAAAATCACAGTCATTGTCGGAGTCTTCAAGAGAATTCACTTCATGATTACTGATGCGAAGAGGTGGTTTTCCTATGCGAGCACGTCTGACCTCCTTTTAAGCTTTGGTAGTGAAGCCCAGCCCAAACTTGTCTGCTTTGAATGGAATGTCAGGAAGTTGTCCCCAAATAGTACAACTTCCATCTTCAATCAAAACACGAGCATCTTTGAGGGAAACCATCCTTAGCACATCTTTAACAGATTTTGGAACACCGGGAATGTCTTTGGAAGCAGCCACCATGGGAGAAACCACTTCGATGGCTTGACAAGGAGTTTCTATAAACTCACCATCCATCTCAACATACTTAAATGAATTCAGGTGGCTAACCATAAAATATTCTTCGCCACAGACAATAACGATCTTTCTCTTGACTGGATATTTCAATTTTTGTTGGAGAGTGGATGTCACCACTCCTTCCCCATGTATCCAAGGGCGTCCAATTAAACAAGAGTAAGCAGGACGGATGTCCATCACATAGAAAGTCGAGTTGAAAGTTTGAGAACCAACCTTGATAGGGAGGTCTACTTCTCCATGGACCATCCTTTTGGATCCATCAAAATCCCTTACAACTATGTCACTTGGCTTCAACACCAGACCTTCGTAATCCAACCGATCTAAGGCACCTTTGGGCAAGACATTCAGAGAGGACACAGTATCCACCAACACATGGTCTAGAGTAGTTCCTTTACATTCAATAGAGACATTCAAGACCTTGTTATGATTTCTTCCGACAGGAGTCAAGTCAACATCAGAGAACCCCAATCCATTGTTGGCAATCAAACTTGCCACACAATTTTCAAATTGATCAGCTGTGGTCTCTTGAGGAACATGTACTTTCTTAAAAAAATTGATCAATGCTTGAGCATGCACATTAGAACAAAGTAATAAAGAAAACATAGAGATTTTGGAGGGGGTTTTCCCCAACTGCTATACTATCTTAAAATCACTCTTCTTTATAATCTTCAAAATCTCCTCCATTTCTTGGGTGGAGGGCTCCTCTACAGTAATGTCTTTGGCAGGTGCCTCCATTCTGGCAGGCTCAATCATCTTTTCTTTGCCCCTAGCGTCAGTACTAGGTTTATCAATAGTAATTCGAACATATGTAGTTGTAGTGGTTGGAGGTGAAATTTCATGAGATAAGATTATCCCCGTCCTTGTCACCTTGCTAGAGCCAATAATGTTGGTAATGTCATCAGTCTTGTCTTCATCAATCCAGGAGTCTTGCTTAATTCCATGGTAGTATACTTCGGTGCCATAATTCCAAGGTACTGCCTTATCGGAAGAATAAGGGATTGGCCCTAGTGCAGTAATTATCAAGGGGGGCAATCGTTGGTTCGATGGAAATCCTAATAGGAACTTTTGAAGAGATCCTAATAGGTTTGTTAGATATGGTGATTATTGATATGTCTTTAACTTCTTCAGTCAAACTTTTTATGGTCGAAGTTCTTTCAAACAGGATCTCATGACTATTTATTAGGTGTTGAACACCTTTTTTCAGCCATTCACGTCCATTATTTTGTAGAGCACAACAAATACAGTCTTTTAAACAACCAGGGAAAACCCCAGCTCTCAACAATTTTTCTTTAACAATGGTCAGTGGAGTAGTCAAGTCTTCAACAGAGGAAACAAAGGAAATATCTTCAATTGCATTGACACCTTTGCCATGACTTGGCATTGGTGCAGTAATTACATTCGGATTTTTGGGTGGATCAAACTCAATGGTCTTGTTATTGATGAGGTCTTAAATCTTGCATTTCAAAGCCCAACATTGATCAGTGTCAAGCCTGGGCCTATTGGAGTGATAAGAACATTTGGCGTTAGGATTGTATTTTGTGATGAAACATTAGGATTTGATGGTGGATCATACAATGTTACCAAGTTAGACTTCAACAGGTGTTGCAAGGTTTGAGATAACGACATATTAATCCTTGTGAATTGTCTTCTTAGGACCTCAGGTTTTTGATGGTTGGCTTGTCGTGGTTGTCTTTGAGTAGAGGGTGGATTGGAGATTAAAACAACATTGACAGATTGACGGTGATATTTCTTAATATGGCCCTTTGACCCATATACAACATTAGTTTCCTTTTTTCCAGTAAAGGGCTTTTTCACAGTGTTGGATGTAGAGGCGGAGGCCATGGGAATTTTTCCACTTTTAATACCGCTCTCAACTCTTTCACCAGTCAAGATTAACTCAGTGAAACCGGATGATGAGCTGCCAATTAGTAAGTTAAAATATGGTCCAGTTAATGTTCCCATGAACATATCCACCAGCTCCCTATCATTCAGTGGCGGCTGCACTCTTCCTGCCAAGTCTCTCCATTTCTACGCGTACTCTTTGAAGCCTTCATTGAACCCATGGTCATTCCTTATAACTGAACTCTAGTTGGTGCCAGATTGGTGTTTTACTAGTATTGATGGTAAAAAGAGGTGGCCAAGTCCTCCCAAGTATGAATGTTAGAACCTTCTAACTGGTAAGACCACTCCAATGGAGTCCCAAACAGGCTCTCTTAAAAGAAGTGCACCCACAACTTCTTATTAGTGGTATACGATTGAATTTTTCAGACGTAGGACCTCAAATTAAGCTTTGGGCATGAGACGCCGTCATACTTAGCAAAAACTAGAATCTTGAATTTGTGGGGGATCACTACCCCGAGAACTAGATCTAAATCACCAAAATCTAGGCCAGGTACAACTTGAATTTCCATAGCCTTCAATCTATCCTCCAACTTCTTATACTTGTCTTCGGCGGGTGGATATTGTTCATCAAAATAATCCTCGCCTCAGAAGTTGGATTGATACCACCCCCAACACGGGTGCTCCTTGCATCTTCATCCTGATTCTCATCCTCCTCGGATGACTCTTCTACCAATTGAACTTGTCATACGGGGCCCTTGAATCTCTTCCCCAAGTTGATCAAAGCCTTCTTCTTGGTCTTCTTTTTGGCCACCAGAAGTGACATCAGCTCTTGTTGTCCCTTGTCCAAGGTGAGCAAGGTTTCTTGGAATTGAGAATTATGTGTCTGCAAGTCCTTCACTGCCTGCTCGAGATCCATCTTACTGAAATAAACAGTAGAAAGATGAGGAAACCTATGTCGGAAATCTTGGTCATGTTATGATGCATGGAATGCATATGTAAATGATTTCAAGGACCCTTAAGATTTATATTTGTTTAAACAAAGAAAGAACAAACATTAATTGCATTAATAAGTTCAAATGATTACAAAAGGTGCCTCTTGGGCTTACAATGGAAGAATAAAAAATAATACAAAGTAAACTCCTAGAACAAAAAGGGACTCAAGCTTCCCATGAGCGCATCCTCTTTGGTGCAATGTAGGCATTCAAACTCCGCTATTCATGAAGTTGTCTCGTGAGCTCCAAAACCTTCTTCTCGCTTGCATAGAATTGGGCTTCAAAGTTGTTATGCTCTCCTTTGAGTTATATCCAATATCTTTGCAAATCTTCAACAAAAGTAGGCATGTCAGGATGTAGAATAGTGTAAGGAACTTCTCCTTCGATAATAGGCTCCATGATGATAGGTAGAATTGCCTCATATGGCATCATGAGGTTTTGAGTGCAAGCTCGCACCCACTTGAGATAAGGCTCCAAAGGAATGGAGTTCTTATGCCCCAGTGTCTTGCTATCAACTTTGTTCACCATTCCCCAAGCTCGTACAAATCTTTGATGATAACCTTGGACATTGTTCTCATAGTCAAATACAATTCCTTGGACAATCGTGTCATGAGGGCCATCCCTCCAAGCATACCCAAACTGCTGTAGAGCCAAGCAAGGATTATAGGTGATACCTCCCCTAATTCTAAAGAGATGGACGTTAAGGAATTCCGCACAATGATCAATGATGGTGACATCCTCCAAAGACCGAGAACACCAATGAATATCTGAATACGAGAGTGACATCAACCTACTAGACCATGTCATGCCTTTCTCATTCTTTAAAACAGATTGAGGAAGGTGAGAAATAAACCACCTAGCTAACAAAGGAGTGCAACACATAAGAATTCCCCTTCTCTTCATGGTGCGAGTGTGAAGAGAGTGCAAGATATCTCCAAGTAAGGTAGGCACGTGATTATGAGATAGAAAAACCTTGACCGCATTCATATTTAAGAGTTGGTACGAGTTAGGAAATAGAACCATCCCATAGATTAGAAGGGCCAAAACCTCTTCAAAAGGTTGAAAATCCAAAGCATCCCAAAACTGTTGAGCCTTATCAAACAAAAACTTGGCTAGAAACCCCTTAACACCACTTCTTGTTTCCCAATTTGCCACCACGTCGGGTCGTTGTAAATGTAAAGCTCGAGAAATCTCTTCAAGTCTTGGGTCTCTCTCAATACCGGTGAAGGGTAACTGATCAATAATAGTAACTCCCAAGAGTTGAGAAAACTCTTCCATTGTAGGCACTAATTGGTAATCAGGAAATGTAAAAGCAATGGTGCTTAGGATTAAAGAATTGGAAAAGCACGTGTACCATATCCTCTTCAAAGTTTTGGGTAACTAAGTTGATGAGACGACCATACTTCTTGGTAAATGGAGAATCATTGGGAACCCTTGAAACTAACTCCTTGAGTTGAGGAGGCACTTTCACAAGGTTGATTCAGATAGTATTTCTTTGCATGGAAGCCATGTCCTACAAAATAACACAAAGATAAATCCCAAAAGTCCTTGAAATGGTTAGCGTAAATGCAATGGTATGATGTTATGTACAATTAAACATATACACACAAAGCACACAAGTCCTTAAGTTTAGGCTTGATGAGTTCATAGGTAAGTACCCTCTTGAAGTTTAGTTGGTTCAACATATCCTAGAAAGTAATCGGGTTCTAGGGAATCTCAATATCACTGATCTTTCTTCATTGGGCATTGTTTCAGTGCAAGCCTCTGTTTTGGCGACCGAAATATCCCAAAAGTCCAATCTCAATGAGCGTAGTATCGAGTGTCAACCAATTTTGGACTGCACCAAAGCCGGCTATCTCACTACTTCCTAATGGCCAAGCTGTTCAATTAAAGGTTCTAAGGTTCGCTAGTACTTCACGACACCATACAGCGGCCCCGTATTCTCCTTAATTTTCCATAAGGGATACCGGTACCCACAAATGTGTCACACTAACATATCTATTGTCTCAACCATATCGGTCTACACCGTACAATCTCCATAATTTTTTCTATTTACCTAATGATGTACCCAGATTTGGGTAGAGGAACAAAACAAACCAAGATAAGGACCCATAATATAAAGAAAACAAATCAATCCATGACAGCGTTTAATAGTGATCTAGTCCCTAAGGTAACCCACTTTTAATTATGTCCCTAGTAGAGTCGCCAGTTTTGTAATATGGTGGGAGAACTGACTTGGGTGTTTTGCGTTTCGTCGCAATTGTTGCGGATAGCAAGAGTCGCCACCAAATTTTCTTTAATCCAATGAAGGAAAGGGTGAAATGAACAGGAAAGACATTTTCAGACATTTTCTTGAGTTAAGGGGGTGTAGGTTATGAAAAGGGAAGGTGTAATCACCATTTTCATCTGTAGTTATCTACAGACTCTTAATTGCTAGCTCACTTTGAAAATTCTTTGTTTGAAATTTGTTTGTGATGGGTTTTGAATTTTTTTTTGAAAAGTGCCTTCGTTTAGGCGAACTTTGTAATGATTCTCGTCTCTATAAATATGCATACAAAGTGTTGACTTTTGAAAAATATTTCATGGAAAAATGTTGATGTGTTTGAAAGATGTTTCAGAAATGGTTGTGAGCAAGCAACTATAAGCGTTCTACCTACTCAGAAAGTCTTAGTTATTTTCCTCCTCCTTTAAACATTGCTATCTTACAATTGATTGATAAGAAAACCTATCATTGTATGTGAAGGGATAGATGTGAATCATCGTATAGTCATAGAATGCAATGTCGTGAGATTCCTTAGCAATATTGTAAGGGTCTAAGATCATTCATAAGGCAACATTTGAAGGGTCATCGAGGGGCTATGATCTTGTATTTGATTGTTTTAGCTAAAGTATCTCACATGTGAAACATGACTATTTTTATCTCAAGGCAACAAGTGAGGTTAACCCTAGAGGTGCAAGTGTCCGAAGTGTTTAATTTTCATGTTTTATTTGTCTTGAATTAGGGTTTTCTACTTGTTGATTTTATGTCTTGCATACAAACCCTAATTACTAGCATTTATATAAAAGCGATAAATTGCAGAAATGTATAATTCTACGCTATTACATCATTTGGGGATGGGGGTACAAATTTTCCAATGGGGAGCAAATAATTAAACTTAATTACTATTACAACCATATTGAATGAATAATAATGTACAAGAATGAATAAATGTACAAGAATGCAAATGGAAAAGAAAATTGATTTTTTGTTTGTGTTTTTTGTTAAGAAAAAGTTTTCTGACCTAATTGACTAAAAGGGAACATTCAACTAGTCTAAATTAACTTTAAAGAAATAAACCTAAGTCTAAAATAGAAAAGAAATAAAATTAATCAAGAAAGCTTTTTTTAGGATTTTGTAGAAAATAGTTTTAATTTAATTAAACTAGTATACAAAGTTAATTAATTTAAAAGTCCTAAGTTCTAAATTAATTTTAGTTAAAAGAAAATAAAATAAATTTAAGTCTAATTATTAATTTAATTAAGAAAAGAATTTGGCTAAAGGAATGTTTTTTGGTCTTTTTATCTAAAAGAAATTAAATGAAAAATATACTAAATATCTAAATAATAAATATAAAATATTTTTGGTATTTTTTATTTGATAAAATGATAATAATAATAATAATAAAAATATGGAAAAGAAAATAAAATAAAATATAACAATTAAAGTCAGGGGGTAAAAAAATAGAAATGGTGGTTAACAGCAGTAAAAGGGGAACTAGGCCCAAAAGTATTTTTT
This sequence comes from Vicia faba, assembly GCA_948472305.1. Taxonomy (NCBI): domain Eukaryota; kingdom Viridiplantae; phylum Streptophyta; class Magnoliopsida; order Fabales; family Fabaceae; genus Vicia; species Vicia faba. The sequence goes on along the minus strand of OX451741.1, from coordinate 942,622,896 downwards.
GTTCAAGTAAGAAAAATAAAATAAAAACAAAATAAATGGGCATGTGTCTAAAAGAAAACATGGGGGTGAGAAGCCACAAAATACTCCAGGCCCAAAACAAATCCAACGCCTTCTGGTGATATAGTGTGGGCAGCCTTGAAGGGTGCATCATGGGGACATGCACGTGAGGTGTTGGATTTAATGGCTTGGTTGATCTAATGGTGAAGGAGAAAGGTACATGGTATACGTGCTAGCTTGGCTTGCACTGAACCTGAAATGAGAAAAAGTGAAAAAACAAAAGGATACCACTAGGGCTCGAACCTAGGTCTCTATAGTCACAGGCGTGCGCTTCTACCACTGGGGTGGCTATACATCCGTTTATTAATATAAAACCATAAATATATATTATAAACACACCCCTGAAGACATGTTCATCTTCTTCCTCGCGCCAGCCATGGACAAGAAAATTTGAAACTGTAACTCTCTCATTTTTCCACCATTTACAAAAGTATAAACATGAAAGTTGTGTATTTTTTCACCACGAATCTAAAAATGTAAATTATGTAAGCTAAAAGTCAAAGAAGAAGATTGATTTTGTTGGCCCCAAACTGAAAACTAATTTTTTCAGAAAGTTCAAATCTAAAATTCTCTACACACAGTCAATATAAATGAAAACTATGGACATAATTAGCTTTATGGCAATGATATCTACATTTTTACTTCAGAATGTATGTACAAAAGATGCTTGTATCAAGATATTGAAGTTTGAAAACTTACCTCTTGTAGCTGGATTCGTGTATGAAGTTTGAGCAACCTTTGAGGTGTCCTAATGATATGTTTAGCTTGCCTGGACCTCCTTGAGTATATTCCAACTCCTACTTTACTTTGAAAGTCCCTGAATCTCTCTACTCAAGTCAACTTGCAAGTTTGATGTTTGAAAATGGTGAATGATGAAAATGGGATTACAAAATTGTAGCAGGTGTTGGGATGACTTTTTTATGATGTATAGACAGTGTATATATGATTAGATTTGAAAACGCACGAGTGGTTTTTGATTTAGGGTTTGAAACTCAAAACTATTAAGTTATGGCCAGTTCTGTGCAGCAGGGTGTTTGGGGGTGTTTGAGAAGGCTTGAGATCATGTATTTGCTTGCAATAGACTTGTCTAATTGTATGGAAAATGTTAGAGATATTTTGCACATGGAATTTATGAGTTGTAGGGTTTTGGCTAGGTGGCTTGTTTTTGAAGAAAAGTGGAAAACAAGTTTTAATGTGTTTGTACAAGTATGGTATGAAGTTGTTGAAGGCCTTAGACCTGTTGCTTTTGGTTTTGAACTTGCTTGTGTTTAGATGAAATAAGTTTGGGAGATCAAGAAGATGACTTTGTGATTAAAGTCATCTTTATGAAAATGGATATGGAGCTTTTCGAAATTTCATCCAAAAATGGTATGATCAAATGGATAAAGCCTCAAATCTTTGTGTAATGTATTATAAATTTGTGTAAATATCTGATTATGTGGAGATTTAGAAGCAACATGACCTGAAAAGTGAGATTGGATGAAAATGTTATGGGATTTGGTCTTGAGTTCTTTATAAAAATGACTTGTAATTCAAGCATGAAACCCTAACTTCATCTCTTCGATTCTCCTAGCTCAAAAATGATCTCATTGAGTTCTTGGACATTTTAAAAGCTTGGAATATCCTCTAAAACTTTCACGTTTTCCATTTTAGCAAAATAATCATGGAGCTTGGTGGAAATTGGCCAAGAAGTTAGGTAAAAAATCTGCCTAAACTAGGTCAAATTTTCACTAAGTGTTTTAAGAAAAAGTTCATGACTTTATGGCCTTATAACTCAAAATCTAAGCATTTTTGGACATGAGCCCTATAATTCAAGTTTTTAAAATTCATTAAGATCTACAACTTTCATGTTGAAGATTTTCCTTGAATCATCTTGCATCATGGTGAAAAATTGACACGAAGTCATGGAGAAAAACATGTATAAAACACTTAGAAAAATTTCTAAGTCTTGGAAACTTTGACTTTTCAAAATGAAATTTGACTTTCTTGATTTCTTGATAATCAAGTTTCATATTTATGCATGTCTTGATGAAATGTGATCTTTGAAACTCTGTTTTGATCAAAAAGTCAAAGTTTGACTTTTCAGTGTACAATTGACTTTTTCATCAGTTGATCAAATTCAACTATAAATCAATTGATCTTGATAAATGAATTGAACCATACAATTAGGTCAAGATGATGCATTTGAATCCTTGATATCATATTTCAAACCAATAAGTCATGTATTAGGTCAAAAGTCAAAAATCAAGCCTTCTTAGTCAAAACACTTATTTTGACCATTTTGCGCTTTTGGTGATTTGATCAATTTTCTTGGGGGATTGTGATCCAAACTTGATAAATTGATACATATGAGTTCAAAATGTTTATATGGGTCAAAAATCTTGAAGTTTGACTGTAAGTTGACCATAATTGACTTTTTACCCAATATAGATGATTTTAGGTCATATGATCACTTGACTGAGAAAACTTGAACTGTAAGACTTGAAACTTGACATGAAAAATATTGAAGGTCCATAATTATCCATGAAAGTAATATGAGGCATTAAAAGTCCAATTATCCTTTTGAAAACTCAAACCCTAATTTGAGGCATCAGGGTTGAGAAGAGGTCTTGACCTAGTCAATCCTTGTGCAAGGTTAAGATATTGAAAATATTGTGGGAAATATCTTGAGAAATGAGAGGGAAAATTTTGGGGTACAACACAATCGAAACAGAAAAACCAAAAAGTTTTCACTTCAAAGTATATTTGTATTGATAATTTGCATATAAACAGGCGTTTTTGTACAAAGAGACGGAAATCCTAGTAAGAGGAAGTCGTCATGAAATGAAAAGAATTCAAAGTGAAAATAAATATATATAGTCATGTGGAGGTGATCTCATCGGGTTCCAACTCTGCTATTGCCCCTATGTCTTCGAACATCTCAGCCTTTTCTGTCAAAAGAAGTTGATTGAACTGATCTTGTACCATTTGAACTTTTGACCTTGGTAATAAAGTTGGATGTGGTGATCCAATGGGACACAGTCGTACACTTTAATCCTTAATTTTTTCCTGGACCACCCTTTCGGGTTTTCATTCCACCGGGATACCATTTTTTGCCTAAGCCGCCCTCTCAGGTTTTTGACTTACCGGGTGTACAATCTTTTGTATATATCCCTAACTTTTGCCTAAACCCTTTTGGTTCGCCGGGATGCCCTTATTTTTGCCTAGGTATGTCAACCTAGCGGGTCGTTATTATGCGTAGTATTTTTTAACTATGTCTGCGTTCACAGGGTGCAAGAAATCTTCACCGTCCATAGTAGTTAACATCATGGCACCGCCAGAGAATATTTTCTTCACCACAAATGGCCCTTCGTATGCGGGAGTCCATTTTCCCCTGGGACTGCCTTGTGGTAGAATGATGTGCTTTATTACCAAGTCGTCAGTCTGACATACTCGAGGCTTGATCTTCTTGTTGAATGCGTTGATCATACGTTTCTGATATATTTGACCATGACAGACAACATCCAGCCTCTTTTCATCAATTAAATTCAACTGATCTAACCTAGTCTGGATCCATTCGTCCTCGCCTAAGTCTGCTTCTTTCACAATCCTTAAGGAAGAAATTTGAACTTCGACAGGCAGGACAACTTCCACGGCATAGGATAAAGAGAACGGGGTTGCCCCAGGTGATATTTGTGCCGAGGTATTGTAGCCATGAAGAGAAAACAGAAGCATCTCATGCCAGTCTTTATAGGTCACCATCATCTTTTGCATAATCTTCTTTATGTTCTTGTTGCCAGCTTCCACTATGCCATTCATCTTAGGTCTATATAGAGAAGAATTGTGATGCTTGATTTTGAACAATGTGCATAGTTCATTGATCATGGCATTATTGAGATTAGTACCATTGTCAGTGATGATCCTCTCAGGGATACCGTACCGACAAATGAGGTTATGCTTGATGAACCGGGCTACAACATTCTTGGCAACTAAGGCAAATAAAGCTACTTCGACCCATTTGATGAAGTAATCAATGGTGACGAGGATGAAACGATGTCCATTAGATGTAGTGGGGTTTATTTCCCTGTACATTTCAATGCCCCACATTGCAAACAGCCATGGAGAAGTCATGACATTAAAGGTATTGGAGGCACATGAACCTTGTCAGCATAAATCTGGAATTTATGGCAAGTCCTTGAGTGGTGATAACAATCAGTTTCCATGGTCGACCAATAGTAACCAGCTCTCAGAATCTTCTTGGCCATAGTATGTCCGCTAGAATGAGTACCAAAGATGCCTTCATGCATATCTTCCATGATTTTTCTGCTTCTTTCTTGTCTATACAACGGAGCGGAGTTGAATCATGGTTGCGCTTGTACAAAATCCCATTTCTTAGGAAGAACTTTGATGAGAACCTCCGTATGAATTTCTTATTGTTGGTTGAAGCTCCCTCAGGATATTCTTGTGCTTCAAGGTGCCTTTTCACTTCATGGTACCAAGGCTTCTCCTCATCAGTATCAATCTCACAACAGTGTATCGGTTCGTCAAATCTTTCGATAGTAATAATGGGAGCTTCGTTGTCCCAATTGATCTTGAACATATATGATATAGTTGCTAAAGCATCTGCCAATTGATTTTCTTCCCTTGGGATATGTTCAAAGGTGGCCTCTTCAAAGTATGCGATCAGGGTTAGCACAAGCTCTTTGTAAGGAATTAAATTCGGATGTTTTGTATCCCACTCTCCCTTAACTTGACTGATTACCAGGGCCGAATCTTCGTATACGCTTAAGAATTTGATTCTTAGGTCAATGGCAGCCTTAAGACCCAAGATGCATGCCTCATACTCAGCCCTGTTGTTGGTACAATCGAAGCAAAGTCTGACAGTGAAAGGTGTATGGGAACCTTCAGGAGAAATGATCACAACACCAATTCCATTACCCAATGCATTAGAAGCTCCATCAAAAACCGTAATCTACCGGGATCCTTATTCAGGTCCTTTATACAGTTATCAGCATGATATTCTCGTCTAGAAATTCAAAGCTCATGGATTGTTAGTCATCAACAACTTGATGGGCCAAATGATCCGCCAGTACACTTACTTTGATTGCTTTTTGCATAGTGTACTGGATGTCATATTCAGTCAAGATCATTTCCATCTGGCTATTCGTCTGGAGAGAGCTGGCTACTCGAAGATGTACTTGATGGGATCCATCTTAGAAATTAAGAGAGTAGTATGAGTCAACATATATTGTCTTAGTCAGCGATCAGCCCATGCCAAAGCGCAACAAGTTTTCTCGAGAAGTGAATATCTTGTTTCACAGTCGGTAAACTTTTTGCTAAGGTAGTATATTACATGCTCTTTTCAACCAGACTCGTCATGTTGGCCCATCACACACCCCATTGAATTCTCTAATACGGTCAAGTACATAATCAAAGGTATTTCTTCAACTAGAGGCATTAGGATTGGAGGTTCTTGTAAATACTCCTAGATCTTGTCAAAAACTGTTTGATAGTCGTCATTCCATCTGACTACTTGATCTTTTTTCAGCAGTTTGAAGATTGGTTCCAAAGTAGTAGTTAAGTGAGAGATGAATCAGGAAATATAGTTGAGTCCACATAAGAAACCTCTGACCTCCTTCTCGGTACAGGGAGCTGGAATTTCTTGTATGGCTTTGAATTTTGCAGGATCGACCTCAATACCTTTTCCACTGACGACGAAGCTTAGGAGTTTTCCAGACCTCACCCTAAAGGTGCATTTGTTGGGATTCAACCTCAGCTTGTATTTCTTTAGCCTTTCAAATAGCTTGTGAAAATGATCAAGGTGTTCTTCCTCAGTTTGTGACCTTGCAATCATGTCATCAACATAGACTTCTATCTCATGATGAATCATATCATGAAATAGAGCCACCATAGCCCATTGATAAGTTGCTCCCGCATTCTTCAAATCGAAAGGCATGACCTTATAACAGAAGGTACCCCACTGTGTGACAAAGTGGTTTTCTCCATGTCCTCGAGCACCATCTTTATCTGTTTGTACGCGGAGAAGCCACCCATGAAGGAAAACACCTTATGTTGAGCAGTATTGTCAACCAAGACATCGATATGTGGTAGAGGAAAGTCATCTTAAGGGCTTGCCCTATTTAAATCCCTATAGTCTACACACATACAGACTTTACCGTCTTTCTTTGGCACTGGGACCACATTTTCAACCCATTGAGGATATGATGTCATTGCCAGAAAACCTGCATTAAATTATTTCATTACCTCAGCCTTTATTTTCTCATACATATCTGGCTGCATGCGACGAACCTTTTTCTTGATCGGAGGACAACCTTCTTTCATTGGTAGATGATGAACTACGATATCAGTATCAAGCCCTAACATATCTTTGCATGACCAAGCAAACCTTTCAACATAGTCATGCAACATCTGAACCAATCTGCCCTTGACACTGTCTTCCAGGTTAGCGCCAATATTGACTTCCTTCTTATCTGCCTCAGTACACAAGTTTATCACTTCAACTGGTTCTTCGTGCCATTGAATGGCCTTTTCCTCTTGTATCAGGAGTCTGGCGAGTTCCCCATGTGTTTCACAATCTTCTTCACCTTCGTCTTCAACTTGATAGATTGTATTCTCAAAGTCATAGATGGTAATAGCAGAATCATTGTCAACGAGATCCGGAGTGGATGTGGATCTACAAATGTGTGTGTGTGCATGTAAGGTCACATGGCTATTTGAAAATGCAGTAAAGTGAAAGAAAGACAAAGAGTGCAAAATTTGAATGCAAAATAGTCCAATGTTTTTCATTAAAATGAGCATATGGAATATGAAAATGACAGACCCTTAACAAATGGACCATTGTGCCACGGGTAAGGCACGTGGTTTAAAGTCATTATTTTAATGGAAATTACAGACAAAATACTCAAAGTAATAAAAAAAGGAAATGGCAATTACTCATAGCTGAAGGAGATTGAGATGAATTCCTTGGTCTTCCAATTGTTGAGTCTTCCATAAGCAATTGGGTAGATCTAGTCGTCCCAATCACCGTCACTGTTAGAATCTCCAAGAGCATTAACTTCATTGTTACTAATACGGAGAAGCGATTTCCTAGCACGAGCATGTCGAACCTCTTGTTGAGCCTTGGAAGTGAAGCCCAACCCAAACTTGTCTGACTTGTATGGGATATCAGGAAGTTGTCCCCAAATGGTGCAACCTCCATCTTCAACTACGACACGAGCATCTTTGAGAGAGGCCATCCTTGGTGTATCTTTAGCAGCTTTGGGAGTGGTCTTGGAAACAACAATCATTGGAGGGACCACTTCAAAAGCTTGACAAGGAGTCTCAATGAGTTCACCATCCATTTCAATATATTTGAATGAATTCAAATGACTGATAAATTCTTCCTCCCCACAGACAACGACAATTTTCCCTTTGACCGGGTACTTCAGCTTTTGATGTAGTGTGGAGGTAACAACACCTGCCCCATGAATTCACGGGCGTCCGAGTAGGAAAGAATAAGCCGGGTGAATATCCATCATATAGAATGTTGAGTTGAAGTCTTGATAACCAACCTTGATAGGGAGATCAACCTCTCCATGGACAATTCTCTTTGATCCGTCAAAAGCTCTCACCATGATATCACTAAGTTTCAGCATTAAACCTTCACAGTCCAACCTATCCAAAGCACCTTTTAGTAAGACATTCAGGGAGGGCCCAATATCCACTAACACATGTGCTAAAGTGGTGCCTTTACACTCGATGGAAACATGCAGAGCTTTGTTATGATTCTTCCCCGTCGGGGTTAAATTTGGATCCGAAAATCCCAAACCATTGTTAGCAGTCAGGCTTGCTGCATAATTTTCAAATTAGTCAATCGTAGTTTCTTGTGGGACATGTGAATTTTTCAGGAATTTTAACAGATCTTGGGCATGTTGTAGCGATAGAAATGTTGAGACTAAGCCATTGGATTGACTTGAGTCGCACAGATAAAAAAATCACCACCGCGCTTTATTGTTTCTAAAGGAATGGGAAAGGAGCGAATAACCCAAAAGAGGGGGAAAGAATCTAAGTTCGGGGGTTTTTTATGCAAAGGGAAGGTATTAGCACCCTAAACATCTATGGTACTCTGCAGGAACCTCTTTGAAAATCTGTGTATTTTAGCTATAAATGTTATAAAAAAATGGATTGTAGAGATGAGAAAAGAAGTATTTTTTATGATTTTTCACCCGCCACGGTTGCGAGCCTTTAGTGCCTACATACTACCTTCCGTACAATAGGGGATCGGAGTACTCGTAGTTCACCTTTAAAAAATTTAAAACACAAGTGTGTTGGTTAATTTTAAGAGACGAGACATCATCCGTCATTGTCCGAGTGGAAAACATACTTACTACCCACAATTATGAGAAAGGAGAATTTTCGTCATCTCAAAGTGGAGGATATATCTTGGATTTTAAAATTAACAAAGCCTCGCTCAACACTCAAGTGAAAAATATCTCACTTCACTACATATCTTAGAAGTATAGCAGCTCGCATCACTACAAGGATTGACAAGAGTCTAATCTTTTGAGAAATTTTTTTAAGGTAAAAAGCCAAAGTGGCAAAATGGTTTTGAAATGAGATTGATTGACTTTTAGTCTTCTCACAAAAATGTCAAGGTATTATTAAGTTGATTAAAGTTTGATTAAGAAAATATTTTGAAAATGCATGGACATAAGTCCAAGTTTATTATGAAAGTTGTTCAAGTTTAGAAACAAGAAGAGTTTTCAAAAGGAGGAAGAAGATGTTTGAAATTAAAGAAGGTGGGAGGAGATGAAGAGACTATCCTAAAGCATAAGGTAAAAGCTAGGGAAAAGAACCGTCTAACCAACAAGAAGCAAACACTTGACATAATAAGTCAATGTAGAATTCCCATCCTTTGGATTTGAAACCAAACAAGAAAAGATAATAAATCTCTTGACAAAACTAAGCTTCAATTGTATTAAATCTTCACAAAAATTGGGCAGAATAATGGCTGTATACAGATGAATTCCCGATCAGAGATAAAGCATATAATAAAAATAAATTGCACACAAAGCAAACAAACAACCCAATGTCTTGGGGTAAACCCCAAGAACTTCATACAAAATAACAGTTAAGGTCACAAGGTCTATAAGTAGGTCACAACTTCTAATCCTAAGTCCAAGTAGTCCACAACTCCATAATGCAAAGGATAGTAACCAAGTAGTCCAAGAAACATTAAATCTTTTTATGGTTCAAGTTGATTATTATGTATCTTCAAAAATAAAATGAAATCTCAAATGAGATAAAATAAAAAAAGGACATAAAAATTAAATGCTCAAGTAAACAAAGATGAAAATAGCATAAAATGTAAATGCTAAAATAAATGTGCTTAAAGTAAAAACAAAAAGTAAAAGCATAAAATAAAGTTAATTGTTAGGAATTAGTGGTTAGTTGAATGACCTTCTTGAAACTTGCATTTGGAACTCATTAGAAGATTGATAAAATCAAAGTCTATCAATAACAAGTTGTATTTGCTTTTTGTCATGTATATCATTCATTTAAATCTCAAGGCAACGATAAATGATCAATGATGTTTAAGTAATCTAATTTGACCAAAATTGATGAAAATTCGTTGGAGGATTGATAGGACCAAAGCCTCCTAACAATGAATCTCAAGGTTATTAGATCAAAAAGTTCAAATTAACATACTTGGGCTTACAAACATGGGTTTGGGCCACAAATGATCATTTTCTTAAATCGGGACAAAATTTAGCGCTACGTTAAGAAATCGTAAATGGACTTATATAGAAGTCGCACCTATTTTGAGGCCGGTAAATATCAATCTTTGTACCATATGTTTTAAGAAATGATATGGAAATCATTCTCCAATAACATTTAGTACAATAAGAAGGGGATAAGATGAAGAGGGATGGGGTAAGAATTAAACCACATTTGAACCAAAAAACATAATCAAACAATTATTAAAATCATTCATCCATTTTTTGTTGAGTCAGACTCAACACCATGGATCCAATGATGTTAATAAAGCATATGATCAAAATTTCATAGTCCAAGAACAACCAGAATATAATACAAAATAAAATAGTATTTTAAAATAAAGAAAAAAAATTAAAATGACTTTTAAATGAGAATAAAGGGGGAAAATAACAATTGTATTCAAAACATCCAAGAAAAATCAACTAAGACCATAGAAAAATCGGAAATGAGCTGAAATATTCATACAAAATTTTTGGTAATTTTTTTAAGTCAGAAAGTATTTTTTAAATTAAAAGAAATAGACAAAACAAACCAAAAATTGTGGAAAATAATAAAGTCAGAAATAAAAATAAAATAAGGTCAACAATATTTGTCAAAAGCTCATTGGATCCTTCCAAATTTTTTTCAAAATTTAATAATTAAGAAAAGTATTTTTAAACATTTAAAACAATTCAAATAAATTGAAAATTATATAAAAATATGAAAACACAAAATAAAATTGTGAAAAAATAATAATCAGAAAGAGAAAAAACAAAAGTTTTTTTCATAATTTTTTCAGATTTTTTAAAGTGAAAATGAATTTTCTATGATTTTTTGAAGTTTAAAACAATTTAAATATAAAAATCAGAAAATAAAATAAATTCAAAAAAATGTGGACCAATGGATGAGAGTCAAAAAATGTTAGTAAGTTAATCCAATGGACCAGACGCGTTGTGCATATCATGGTCGTTACTGAATAAAGCATGTAATCATTTATTTAAATTAGATTTTGAAAAATGTGTGGCACGCCTTCATTGGTTGATAGATGACACGTTGGTCATTTTCAACCTCTAGCCAACAAATCTCTAGGTTATAGAAACCGCAAAATTAGGATACGAGACTGGTACCATTCGCTTCGTCTCTTCAAGACGATTCCAATGGTACCTTCGCGAAAAATTTATATAAATTGTAGCTCAGTCATTTTTGAAAATAAGTTTTGAAAAGGGATTTGAAATTTCATGGCCAAAATGCACTTCCACTTGAGAACAAGTGTTGCAACTAGAACCAGGATTATGAGAGCTTCATAACAATATCAAAGTTTGAGAGAATTGGCGAAGGAATCTACCTATTAAAGTTAAGTTGCAGAGCTCTGAAACTGGACTTGGCTAGCACGATTTAGGAAGTCTTAGAACTTAATTCTTCTTCTGTTAGCTTCAGTGAAGTTCAAGGAAGGTGAATTGACAAAGAAAAATGATTGAGAAAGGTTGTAAGAGAAAATTCGAAGTTGCAGAAAATTGAGTTTAAGAGGAAGTTTGGTAGGGTAACTCTGGCTCTCTAAGCTTGAGAAAATGAATGAGGCATGATCCTCTATTTATAGGGAAGCTAATTGAATGCACAAGCGTGTGAAATGATGAAGTTTGGAGGGAAATGGTGTGAAGTTGCAAACAAGAAAAATGTGACTTCTAATTTGATCAAAACTCATCCAAACCTTGTGTTTTAATATGCTAATCACTTCTGGTGGTTTACTAAACATGTTTAAAGACAAAACCGCGCAGAAAAATATGTTTAGAAGCTAAATCAAGGATTTCAAATCCTGTCTTCTGAAGAAACTTCAGTTTCAAGTTACCAAGTTCAAATCAATGGCATTCTTAGCTCAAGGAGTCTTAGGACATGATTCTTGAAGCTTTAGAAAGATGAGATCACAAGATTTACAATGTGAAAAGAATGGAATCAAATGGATACTTTAGCTGAAAATTATGATGAGTCAAAGTTGAGAAAAAGAGGTTGACTTTTGTACTTAGAAAAATTCTAAGTTTTTTTCTTCAAAAATGACTTATAATGTCTTGCATCCAAACATGGATTTCCATTTTAAATTTTCTCTTGACCAAAAAAGAAGGCATGAAGTAGATCTCTTGAATGAAATTTTGAGAGTTGAACCACTTAAAATCTCCAAAAAATGAGAAAGTTATGACTTGTTGAAATTGGCAAAAATTCATAAAATGACCTATAATCTTTTGCATCCTTAGGGCATCTTCCATTCATTTTCACACTTTGCACTTAAAATAAGGGTAGAAGTTCACATCTTTAAGATCAATGTGAAAAAAGAATGGGCTCAAGGTGATAAAAAATGACCAAGTCATGATCTTTTAAAGTCATATATGGGAATTTGATGGCTTATCTAGAGGACTTGAAATCTTTCTTCATCATTAGGTATCTTTCTCACAATATTTCTTTGAAAATTTTGAATTTATTTGTTGATATCCCTTTGAATAGAAGGATGTATTTGGAATCACCCAAAAATACCAAAATATGAGCAAGCTATACCCCTTTGAAGTTCAAAACCCTAACTCCTAGAGTAACAAAATGCCTTGGGGAAACCTTTGCAATTTTGATCAACTTTCTTGCACAAATACTTTTGTCATGTAAATAGAAGTTGTTGAGGATGATAATGAGAATCCATAGCAACAAAAACCACTTCCAAATCTTGATAATTGAGGGATATATGTGTGATACGGTGGGAGAACTGACTTGAGGGTTTTGCATTTTATCACAAATGTTGCGGTTAGCAAGAGTCGCCACCGACTTTTCTTTTATCCAAAAGGAAAGGTGAAAAAGCACAGGAAAGACCTTTGAGATTGTTTCTTGAGTTTGGGGGGTAGATTATGAAAAGGGAAGATATTAGCACCCTTTTCATCCATTGTTTTCCATGGGCTCTTAGTTACTTGCTAGATTATTTGCTTTTGTTTTGAAATTGTGCTTGGTGTGGTTTTGAAAGTTTTTTTTTGTAAAAAGAGGCCATTTGTTTAGAATGTATACAAAGAGGCCATTTGAAAGTTTTTTTTTGTAAAAATAGGCCATTTGTAATGATTCTCGTTCGTAAGAATGTATACAAAGATGTTTGTCTTTTTGAAAATGTTTTCAATGTTTGTAAGATGTTTTGGAAATATGAGTGTTTGTTTTTTGAAAATAGTAAGGATAGTTGTTTTGAAAAGGATAAAGTAACTAAAAGTAATCTACCTACTCAAATGTCTTTCTTGTTCATTTTCTTTTCCCTTGATATTGTTATCTTACCATTTATTTGGTAAGCAACCCTATCTTTGGATGTAAACGTGACGGGCGTGGGTCATCGTATAACCATGATTAGCAATGTTGCAAAGTATCTTAGCATTTTGAGGGACTAAGATCATTTTATAAGGCATCTTTGAATAGCGTCATCGAGGGACTATGATCTTATACTTGTTTGTTTTTGCCAAGATACTTCGCATGCGTAATATAGCCATTTTTGTGTAAGGAAACCAAGTGGAGTAACCCTAAGGGTGCTTGTGTGCAAGTGTGTTATTTTCATGCTTGATTTTGTCTTGGATTAGGGTTTTATATTTGATTTGTTTTGATCTTTCCATACAAACCCTAATTACTAGCATGTTATGTAAAAGCGGTAAATTGCATAATTTAAAGATTACTACGCTATTACAACATTGTATGGAAGGGGGGTATACAAATTATGAATTGGGATTTGCAATAATATAAAACTAAATTAATCTATTACAACCAAATCGATTTTGTATGAATATTTGAATAAATAATATACAATATAAATATGCAATGGTATGTATGCAAGAAAAAGATTTTTGTTTTATTTTTCATGTGCAAAAGAGTTTTGACCTAATCCTAATAATTTAAGAAAAGGAAATTATTTTTATGAATTGGCTAACCCTAATTTCTAATTTGAAAGAAAATAAAGTTCTTTAAATATATTATTTTTTTTTGTGTATTTTGTCTCAAAATAATAAATAATATTTATGAAAATATTTAGTCTTTTTATATGTTAGGAAAAGATATTTACATGTGTGAAAAAAAGAAATAAAAATTAACCTAAGTCTATTTTATTTTACAAATTTATTTAAGAAAAATAGTTAATATATAATTTAATAAAAATATTTTTTATGTGAAAATAAAACAAAATAAACAAAAATGAAATATTTAACATGTTTATATTTTTTATGAATTTTTTATGCTAAGGAAAAATATTTAATGAAATAAATAAAAATAAAAATAAATGAATGAAAAATAAATTGGGCCAGGGGTGTCCTGAGCAATCAGGAGGTAATATTAGAAAAAACATAGGCCCAAGTGAACAAAAGCCCAGCACTGCAAAAATGAGAGAAATGGCAAAAAATGAGAAAAATATGCAAAAGGCAGGCACCAAGGCTCGAACCCATGACATTGGCATTCTCAGCGCGCTGCCTTACCACTAGGGTGGCTGTACATCCGTTAGTTCAAATGAAACAAGAAAAAAATAACACATAACGCCTCCTTGCCCTGTACTTCATCTTCTTCCTTAAGCTAGCCAGAACCTCTGTATCTTTCTCATTTCTCCATGAAAATGGAAACTTCAAACATGAAAATGGTAGTACTCTTTCCCACGAATTCAACCATGTAACTCATTTAAACTAACAATCAAAGATCAAAGATAATTTCAATGGCCGTAATTTTAAACCTAATTTTTACAAAAATTTGAAATCTAAAATTCTCTATACACAACAAACATAAATTAAATATATGCACATGGTTGGCTTTAGCACAATAATATCTAAATTTTTCCGTCACAAATCGAGACCAATGGATGTCTGTATGAAGAGATAGAAGTTAGAGTTCTTACCTCCTTTAGCTGAGATCGTGATAGGAGTTTGAATGAGTTTTATGAAGGTCTGAAGATTCCTTTAGCTTGCCTGAACCTCGCTGAGTATGTTCCAATCTTTATCTTGTCTTGAAAGTGCCTGAATCTTCCTATACAAGTCAACCTGCAAGCTTGAAAAACAAAAATGGCAGATGGAGAAGGAGGAGTTACAGTGAAGGGGTGATGGTCTGGAACACTTAGATATGAGGTAGGTTAAGTGTTTGAGTGATTAGAACTTGAAACGCACTAGTAGATTTTTGGATTGCTATGCTTGGTCTCAAACTGCAAGTTATGACAGGTTTTTGGTGATAGGGAGTTTTAGAGAGTTTCTGGCCTTGAGAAATCGTGTCTTAAGTTGTAATGTGTTTGTGTATAAGTATAGATAAGGTTTCAAGTCAGCTCCACAACAGATTCCTCAATTGTAGGCTTTTTGCTCTACTGCTTGTCCTTTAAGAAAAGTGAGGAGACAACTCTCTACATGCTTGTACAGGCCTTCTTGGAGTTGGTACAAGTCCTAGATAATTTGCTTTTGGTTTATAGGACTAGTGTGTGCATAGAGAATACGTGCAAAGCTCAAGAAGTTGACAAATGCAAAAGTGGTGCTTTTTCTAAAATGGCAATGACAACTTTGTGCCATTTATGGAATTAAAGCTTGGACAAAGACTCTTATGCTTGGATTAAGGCTTTATCAACTATGTAAGAGTTAAATTATGAAGTGAGAAACAAGTTTCAGACCTGTAAAGCAAGGATTAGGCATCATAGGTTCAAATTTGAATTTTGTTCTTCATGAAATGGCTTGAAATCAAAGTGAGAAATTGCCAACTTCCTCTCTTCGATTATCCCTACTCAAGAATGATCTCAAGGAGTTCTTGGACATTTTGGAAAGCTTGAAATGTTCTCTATAACTCATCTTTGAAATTAATTTCAAGATTCCTCTTGGAAGTAGGTGAAAAATTGCCATGAAGTTAGGTCAAAAACCTGCCTTAATTAGGGAAAAATTTCACTAAGTTATTTTAGTTCATGAGCATGTATTCACAAAATTATATATTGAGATCCAAGCATGTTTAGGAGAAAATGTGTGAAGAAAAGTTGTAGATTTCATGGAGATATAAAACTTTCATGTTGGGAACTTTCTTTGAATCATCTTGTATCATGGTGAGAATTTGGTTTAATGTTGAGAAAAAATAAGAAATTTTCTATACTTAGAAAAATTTCTAAGTTAAGAAAATTTCAAATTTCAAAACAAAATCTTCAATCTTTGATTTCTTGATGAAAAAGTTTCATATTTTGACATGTTTTGATGAATTGTGATCCTTGGCATTTGATTTTGACCAAAAAGTCAAAGTTTGACTTTTCAGTATACAGGACTTTTGATCAGTTGACTGCAAATTTCATCTGTCAACCTAATGAAATTGCAATGTTTTGAACCATGTCATTAGGTCAAGATGATACAATTGAACCCTTGAAATCATGCTTCAAACCAATTGGTCATTTGCTAGGTCAAAAATCAGAAATTGCCCTCTCTTAGTCAAAACCCTAATTTTGATCATTTTGCCCTTTTGATGATTTGATCAAATTTCTTGAGGAATTATGGTCCAAACTTGATCAAATTATACATATGAGTCTAAAATGTTGATGTGGATAAAAATTTATGAATTTTGACTATAAATTGGCCATGGTTGACTTTTTCCCTAATACAGTTGATTTTTAGGTCAACTGTTCAATTGACTGATAAAAAATGTGATTCAAGGTTTGAAACTTGTCATGAGTAATCTTAGGGGTCCATAATGATGTTTGAAAGTCATATGAAGCATTGATAGTCCAAAAATCCTTGTGCAATCCCAAACCCTAATTATGGGTCATCAGTGCATGATGAGATGTGTTGAGCTGGTCAAACCCTAATCCAGTCTTGAGTCAAAGAGATCTTGTGAGAAAAGTATTGATAAATGAGAGGGAAAATTTTGGGGTACAACAGCTGCCCCTGTTCAATCTTCTTAAACCTGGAGAGTTAGATTGGCGAGTTTTGTCGTTCGTGACTCGAAGGTGAAAGAATGATTGGACACTAGAGTGCCCATAAATTTGAACTCGATGATGTGATGATAGGAGGAATGGGCTTACAGATTCCATTTGGAGAGGTGATAGAATCTTGTCGGAGATTGGCTTGTAGATGCCATCCAAGAATGTTTGTTGAATTGTAAGTTGTAAACTGAAAGAATAAGTATCAGAATGGTGTCCGTGTCTGGAGCGTATCTTAACTGTATCTGAAAGGTTGTATCCGAATGAGTATCAGAATGGCATACGTGATTAGAGCGTATCTGTACTGTATCTGAAAGTTGAATCTGAATGAGTATCAGAATGACATCTGTGTCTGGCGCGTATCTGAACTGTATCATGAGAGTTGAATCTGAATGAGTATCAGAATGGCATCCGTGTCTGGAGCGTATCTGAACTGTATCATGAGAGTTGAATATGAATGAGTATCAGAATGACATCCGTGTCTGAAGCGTATCCATACTATATCTGAAAGTTGAATCTGAATGAGTATCAGAATGGCACCCGTGAGCGTATTCGTACTGTATCTGAAAGTTGAATCTGAATGAGTATCAGAATGGCATCCGTATCTGGAGCGTATCTGAACTGTATCATGATTTGCATATTGTCAATGGTAACTGTTAATCTTATCCTGAAAAGGGTAAAATGTTAGCTAAAACACAAATTTATGTTGCATGAAATGTATGATGCAATGTATTTGCTTTATCAATGTTTATGATATATGGATGCAATGTATGCGCATGTGAGCTGATTTGTTGTATTGTTGTTTGATTGAAGAAAATAAATCCCTGAATGCTGTTGAGGATATGTGAATTTTCATGTCTTGAAGTTGAAGTATTGGTGAACTTTTGTTGAGAGAAGTAAATTCTGTTGTGAGGGCAATGCCATGTACTGTTCGTAAGATCTGCTTGGGGAATCCTGAGAAATTTGACGATTTCTACTGGAGATTATTAACTTGAAGTTTTGTTCCGCTGGGGATTTAAATGATTTGCTGTAGGGGATTACTTATGGAATAGCCTAGAGACATTTTCCTTTTCTTTCAACCCATTAGTAATTTTCTCTCCCATTTTGTTTATTTGTAAACAGTAATCATGTTCAATTGCATATGTTCATCAATGAATCATTGGATGTTTTTGCAAACAAAACACAAGCATAAAGAAAAAGACAAATAGTTTTTGCACTTTTAAAGGGATATCTTTGTATTGACTTTGAATAAGCATTTTTGTACAAAGGGAACAAACATTCTAGTAAGAGAATGTTGTCGTAAAACAAGAAAATTTTGATACAAAGAAGGATAGCTACGAGTAATAATCCCATGGGGTTCCCATTCTACTATAGCCTTCATATCTCCGAGTATCTTGTCTATTTGCCTTGTTCGAAGATAATTGAATTGATCAGAAACTCTGAGTTTGTCAATGGAAGTCAAAGGTTATCTGTAAAGTGATCCGACATGACATAGTCATACGCTTTGATTCCCTAACTTTTGCCTGGACCGCCCTTTCGGGTTTTCAGTCCACCGGGAAACCCTTTTTTCGCCCAAGTCTCCCTTTCTAGTTTTCAACTTGTTGGGTGTACAGATTTTTTTATTTTATCCCTAATTTTTGCCTGAACCCTTTTGGTTTGCCGGGATGCCCTCGTTTTGCCTAGCTGTGTCAACCTAGCGGGTCTCTTATGCGTAGTATCTTTTGACTATATCCGCGTTCGTAGGGTGTGGAAGGTCGTCGCCATCCATGGTGGTCAATATCATTGCCCCACCGGAGAATTTGTTTTTGATTACAAATGGTCCTTCATAGGTAGGAGTCCATTTGCCCCTGGGATTACTTTGTGGCAAGATGATACGTTTAATCATAGATCCCCGACTTGATATACTTGGCGCCTGACTTTCTTGTTGAAAGCCTTGATCATCCGTTTTTGATACATTTGACCATGGCAAACAACAATAAGTCTCTTTTCATCAATTAAGTTCAGTTGATCAAGTCGAGTCGGGATCCAATCGTCTTTTTTCAACCCTGCATCCTTCATAATTCTCAGAGAGGGGATCTGAACCTCAATAGGTAGGACAACCTCCATGCCGTAAACCAAAGAATAGAGTGTTTCCCCGGTTGACGTGCAAGCCGTGGTACGATAACCGTGGAGAGAGAACAGTAACATCTCATGCCAGTCTTTGTATGTGACTGTCATTTTCTGTATGATCTTCTTAATGTTTTTATTCGCAGCTTCGACAACACCATTCATCTTTGGCCGATAGGGAGAAGAATTATGATGCTGGATCTTGAATTGCTCGCATAATGCGATGATCATAGTGTTGTTGAGATTTGTACCATTGTCAGTGATGATCCTTTCTAGGATACCATACCGACAAATAAGGTTTTGCTTGATGAAGCAGGAAACAACATTCTTGGTAACGGAAGCGAAGGAAGCTGCTTCAACCCACTTGGTAAAATAGTTAATGGCCACTAGGATGAAGCGGTGTCCATTGGAGGCTGTTGGCTTGATCTCTCCAATCATATCAATTCCCCATATAGCAAAAGGCCAAGGAGCCGTCAAGACATTAAGAGGAACCGGAGTTACGTGCACTTTGTCAGCATAAATTTGACACTTATGATAGGTTCGAGAGTGTTGATAGAAATATGCTTCCATGGTAGACCAATAATAGCCTGCCCGTAGGATTTTCTTCGCCATCGTATGCCCACTGGAGTGGGTGCCAAAAGTACCTTCATGTAATTCAGCCATGATCTTTTCAGCTTCAACCTTATCCACACACCGAAGCAAAATGGATTCATGATTGCGTTTGTATAGGATGCCATTACTAAGGAAGAATTTAGCATAAAGTCTCCTTAAGAACTTTTTATCATTGATTGAAGCTCCTTCTGGATATTCCTGAGCCTCGAGATACCTTTTGACTTCGTGAAACCAAGGCTGGTCCACTACTTCTTCAGTATTAATCTCGTGACAGTGTGCTGGTTCATCCATTCGTCCAATGGTGATTTGGGGAGCCTCATTATCCCAGTTAAGTTTAAACATAGATGACATTGTGGCTAGAGCGTCTGCTAGCTGATTTTCTTCTCGCAGAAAATGCTCGAAGGTAATCTTCTCAAAATGTGGTAGCAATGTCAAAACATGTTCTTTGTAAGGGATAAGGTTCGGGTGTTTAGTGTCCCATTCCCCTTTGATATGACTGATGAACAAAGCTGAATCTCCAAACACATCCAAGGATTTGATTCCCAAGTCTATGGCAGCTCTGAGACCGAAGATGCACGCTTCATATTCTGCCATGTTGTTTGTATAGTTGAAGAAAAGTCTGGAGGTAAAGGGGGTATGACACCCTTCTGGAGATATGAGTATAGCGCCAATACCATTACCAAGTGCATTGGATGCTCCATCAAAGAACTGGGTCCATCGGAATCCTTGTTCAGGTCCGTCATATGGTATGATTTCTTCACAATTGTCTAATGTCATGATGTCTTCATCCGGGAATTCAAACTTCATGGACTGATAGTCTTCTACAGCTTGGTGAGCAAGGTGATCAGCCAATATACTGCCCTTTATAGATTTTTGGGTAGTATACTGTATGTCATACTCCATTAGGATCATCTGCCATCTAGCTATTCTCCCAGAAAGAGCAGGCTTCTCGAAGATGTACTTTATCAGATCCATCTTAGATATCAATAAGGTAGTATGAGTCAACATATACTGTCTTAGCCGACGAGTAGCCCATGCCAGAGCGCAACAATTTTTCTCGAGCAGTGAATATCTGGTTTCACAGTCGGTAAACTTTTTGCTCAGGTAATAAATAGCGTGCTCTTTTCGGCCAGACTCGTCATGCTGCCCCAATACATACCCCATTGAGTTTTCTAAAACGGTCAGATACATGATCAATGGTCTTCC
Source organism: Vicia faba (assembly GCA_948472305.1). NCBI lineage: Eukaryota > Viridiplantae > Streptophyta > Magnoliopsida > Fabales > Fabaceae > Vicia > Vicia faba. The sequence continues at coordinate 942,602,267 of OX451741.1, read as the reverse complement.
CTCGACTGGTGGCATCAACATAGGAGGCTCTTGTAAGTACTTTTTGATTTTGTCAAAAGAAACTTGGCATTCATCATTCCATTTGACTACTTGATCTTTCTTCAATAGCTTGAAGATTGGCTCACAAGTAGCTGTTAGGTGAGAAATGAATATGGTAATATAGTTCAAACGTCCCAAGAATCCTCTGACTTCCTTCTCAGTACAAGGAGCAGACATCTCTTGTATTGCTTTAACTTTGGCAGGATCGCCTTCAATACCCTTGTTACTGACGACAAAACCTAAGAGTTTACCGGACCACACTCCATATGTGCACTTGTTTGGATTCAACCTCAGCTTGTACTTCTTCAGTCTCTCAAACAACTTTTGTAAGTGATCTAGGTGTTCTTCTTCTGTCTGTGATCTGGCTATCATATCGTCTACGTAGACCTCTATTTCATGGTGTATCATGTCGTGAAATAAAGCTACCATGGTGCGTTGATAGGTTTCCCCAGCATTCTTCAGTCCGAATGGCATCACCTTGTAGCAAAATATGCCCCACTGTGTGACAAATGTAGTTTTCTCCATGTCCTCAGGTGCCATTTCGATTTGGTTGTAACCTGAGAATCCATCCATGAAGGAAAACACTTTGTGTTGGGCTGTATTGTCAACCAGGATATCAATGTGGTGGAATGGAAAATCATCTTTGGGGCTCGCCCTATTAAAATCTCTATAGTCCACACACATTCATACTTTGCCGTCTTTTTTAGGTACGGGAACAATGTTGGCAACCCATTGAGGATAGGAAGTGACAGCCAAGAATCCAGCATTAAATTGCTTCATGACCTCCGCTTTGATCTTTTCTGACATATCAGGTCTCATGCGAAGAACTTTTTGTTTTACTGGTGGACAATCTTCTCCTGTAGGCAGACGATGTACCACGATGTCCATATCAAGTTCTGGCATGTCTTCATATGATCAGGCAAAGATTTCAACATATTCATGCAACAGCTGAATCAGACGCTCCTTGACACTGGGTTCCAGATTGGCACCCACCTTGACCTCTTTTTTATCCTCTTCGGTACCCAGGTTGATTGTATCCACAGGTTCCTCGTGAGGCTGAATGGTTCTTTCCTCTTGTTGTAGTAGTTTGGCAAGTTCCCCTGGTACTTCACAATCTTCCTCACCTTCGTCTTCGGCTTGGTAGATTAGATCCTCAGAGTCACAAAAGGCCATAGCAGTATCATTACCCATGGGATCCGAAATGGAGGGGTGTAATTCCCGTAATTTAATTAATTATTTAATTAAATTATTTTTGGAATATTTGTGAAGATGTGTTATAATTAATTGGATTTATTTTATTAAGTAGAGAATAATTTTAGAGATATAATATTATGTGGTGAAATAAAATTAAAAAGTGTACTATTATTTAATGTGGGCTTATTTTAGGAGAATAGAAGTAATAAAGGTGTGTGTTGGTTTCAAGCCCAATAAGGAATAATAGAATAATAGGGTTATTTTGTTAATTGTTGTTGGAATAGAAATAAGAAGCAGTAGAAAGAAAATAAGGATTGAGAAGAACGTGCAAGCTGCGTGAGAAGGAGGAAAAACGGCAAGCACGAGAATTCAACCAGAAATTGTAGAGCGATCTTCAATCCAAGGTAAGGGTGGGGTTCTAACTCTATAATTGGGTTTATGATCATTGATATGTGGGGATAGAGGTGGTTGTTATTTTTTTCCTGAATTTAGATCATATGACTGTTGTCTGATGAAAATCAATGAATGTTTGGATGAATAACGATGCCCTGATGTTGTTTATTTTATGTAGAATTATAAGGTAATTATGGGTGATAGATTGTCATGATTATAGTAGGTTTAGGGCTTATGTATGAATCTGTAAGGTTAACAGGGAATAAGAAACGTTGAATGTAGCAGTAATGAAAATGCAAAATTATGCAGGGAAGGAAACGCAGAATTAGGCGTGAAGAGCAATCGGAAGTTGTTGTTTTAGAACAATGAATCAATTATGGATGGTGTTAGGTACCGTTCCTAATTAAGTTAATAACATGAAAGGAATTAAAATACTAACGTTAAGGAAAAGTAGCAGTTCTGACGTTAGAAGGAGGCTGATAGAAGTTGCGTTAGATTAGTGCAAGATAGAAGTTCTGAAGTTAGACGTAAGCTGTTAGAAGATGCGTGGCATAATGAAAGGTAACAGTACTGAGGTTAGAGTTTGCATTAGTCAGAAGATGGAGTGGTCAGAAGACGGAGTGGTCAGAAGATGAGTGGTCAGAAGATGAGTGGTCAGAAGATGAGTGGTCAGGAGATGAGTGGTCAAGAGATGAGTGGTCAGAAGATGAGTGGCCAGAAGATGGGGAGTAGTCAGAAGATGAGATGATCAGAAATTGTATCTGGTCAGAGGTTGAATGGTCAGAAGATATCGTGATCAGAGGTTGAGTGGTCAGAGGATGGGATGATCAGAAGTTGCACCTGTTCAGAGGTTGCATCAGTCAGAAATTATAGCAGTCAGAAGATTGTGTCGCCAGAGGTTGCGTCATTAGAAGTTATGTATTTAGGAATAGCGTTGGTTAGAGGTTGCATGGTCAGAAGATGGATGGCCTTTACGTTGTTGTGTGCAGAACGGCGAACGTTGGATGCTTAGAAGCTGTTGTTGAGCTATAATAGTAGGAATAGTGGCGGTCTTGACTTTAGAGTTTCAGGATGACAATGTTGACTTTACTGAGGAATTAAAATATAGCTGAGTTATTGCTGAGAATTTATTTATAAAAAAATTAAGTTAGATAAATTATTTTGATTATTTTAAGATGTATTTTGAGATGCAATTTTTGAGATGTTTTGAGATGATAAATTGAGATGTTTTGAGATGTTAAATTGAGATGTTTTGAGATGTTAAATTGAGATGTTGTTAACTTGAGTGTTATCATTACATTCATGGTTGTGTCGCATACATTGCATTTCTGAGATGGAGCTTATGTTCGTTGAGATGGCCTGGATTGGAAAATTTTGAGATGAAGGCTATGCCTTGTTAACGCCTCTAATAATTGGCAAATTTTTGAGATGGGAGTTCTGCTCCAATGGTACCACATGCATTTGCATAACATTGAGTCGCATTATATGATTTCATAAAGAAGTGTATTTTGATGTGGATGAATATTTATATTATTGCTGAGATTGATGTGATTATGAGATGAGAAGTGGTGATGTTGTTGACCTGATTTAATATATTAATTATCACGCGCTTTATTATATTGTTAGATATCTCACCCCTTCGGTTTGAATGTTGCCCTTATGTTGGTAACGTGCAGGTAATCGAGAGTGAAGGTTGTATACCTTTAATAGTTCGAGTCAGTGTCATTGCTCTGATATGTAACACTCGGGGGGATGAACGCTTGCTGTTTTGATTGATGATTTTTAGTTGTTGAGTTTCAATTTGATTATGACTTATGAGATGATTCCAGTTTGCTGTTTTGTTAGAGATGTTATTAAGAATTCCGCTGCGTAGATGTTGAATTATTTGATTAAAGATGTCATGTTGATGGTTCATCCGATGTTTTAAAAAGTGTTATGTATCCACGATGAATGCAATGAATTTTGTTAGAAGAATTTGTGACGTCCCGATTCATTTGTACGATTGAAATTTTATAACTCTGATTTATTTTGCATAATTGTTTGGGGTAGAATTGGGGTGTTACAAGGGGTACCTGCATTTGTGAGTGTGGGTGTGTGTAAGGGTATAGCCATCCTTAAAAATAAAATGTAAAAGAAAAACAATGAGCACAAAATTTTGTATGCGAAAAACGTCCATGATTCATTGAATGTCATATGAAGATGAAATAATAACCCTTACAAATGGACCATTGTGCCTCGGGCAAGACACAAGGTTTTAAGTGTGCGAATTGTTTTTCAATATTACATATCCAATAAAATGTAAAGATAAATTACTGAGGGATGAAAGTTATTGGGACAAAGTCTCTGGCCTCCCAATTGCGGAGTCCTCCGTTGATAGTTGGAAAGATCCAGTCCTCCAGGCTGCACTCCTCTTCACTATCTTCTACCGTGTTGACCTCTCGGTTGCTAATATTCAAGGGTGGCCCTCCAGCACGAGCATAACGTACAGCCTTTTGAGCACTTGAAGTGAAACCTAATCCAAACCTATCAGACTTATACAGGATATCCGGAAGTTTCCCCCAGATGATGCATCCACCTTCTTCTACTACTGCCTTGGCGTCCTTCAGAGATGACATCCGGAGTGGAGGTCTTGTAATCTTGGGAATCTAGGACGCAGTCTTGGTCACTGCTACCTCTTGAGGGACCTCTTCGAAGTGTTGAAAAGGAGTTTCAATGAACTCGCCTTCCAATTCCACATACCTGAAGGAATTAAGGTGGCTAATCATATATTCTTCCTCTCAGTGGACAATGATAATCTTTCCTTGGAACGGATATTTCGGCATCTGGTGCAATGTAGAGGTGACAACGCCAGCATTATGGATCCATGGCCGTCCTAGCAGACAAGAGTAAGAAGGGCGGATGTCCATTACATAAAAAGTTGAATTGAAAGTTTGAGTCCCAACCTTTATGGGGATATCCACCTCCCCGTGTACCATCCTCTTCGAGCCATCAAATGCCCTTACCACAATGTTACTTGGTTTCAATGACAGTTGTGATACGGTAGGAGAACTGACTTGAGAGTTTTGTACTTTATTGTAAATGTCGCTGTTAGCAAGAGTCGCCACCGACTTTTCTTTTATCCAAAAGGAAAGGTGAAAAAGCACAGGAAAGACCTTTGAGATGTTTTCTTGAGTTCGGGGGGTAGATTATGAAAAGGGAAGGTATTAACACCCTTTACATCCATGGTTTTCCATGGGCTCTTAGTTACTTGCTTAGATCACTTGCCTTGGTTTGTTTGAAATGGTGTTTGGTGTGATTTTGAAAGTATTTTGTAAAAGAGGCCATTCGTTTAGGCAATCTTTGTAGTGACTCTCGTTCGTAAGAATGTATACAAAGATGTTTGTCTTTTGAAAATGTTTTCAATGTTTGTAAGATGTTTTTGAAATGTGTGTGTGTTTATTTTTGAAAATAGCAAGGATTGTTTGAAATGGAGCAAGCAACTAGAAGCTATCTACATACTCAAATGTATTTCCTATGTATTTTCTATTCCTTTGAAATTGTTGATTTACCATTGATTTGGTAAACAACCCCTATCTTTGGATGTAAACAAGACGGGTGTGGGTCATTGTGTAACCATGATAGCAATGTTGCAAAGTATCTTAGCATTTTCGAGGGACCAAGATCATTTTGTTTAGGCAACTTTGGAATAGCGTCATCGAGGGGCTATGATCTTATATTTGTTTTGTTTTTCCAAGATACTTCGCATGCGTAACATGGCCATTTTATTTTAGGCAACCAAATGGAGAAACCATAAGGATGCTTGTGTGCAAGTGTGTTATTTGCATGCATCTTGTCTTTGATTAGGATTGTCTATTTTGTTGTTTTTATCTTGCCATACATTTTCTATTTTACTAGCAAGCGCACAAAAATAATAAAATGCAAAAAGAAGATAAAACCCTACGCTATTACAACCATATTGAATAACATGAAATTATAAAGGCAAAAATAAAGTAAAGGCAAGAAAACAAAAGGTCTTTCGACTCAGGCAGGAACCCTTCGATTCTGCGTATTTTTGGCTTCTTTCGATTTGGAGTCTGGAATCAGTCATGCCATTCGATTTACCTTTGTCTCCTTCAACTGGGGGGTTGGATTCAGTAAGGTTCTGGCTTTTCTACAGGTTTTTTCTGTCTCATTGTAAGCACATTAGGCCCTCAGATTGTGATTCGAAAGGATTGTGCAGCTAGCCAATCAAAGGGTATAACAAACATGTCTTAAGTTCTTAAAATGCAACATCCAAACATAACTATAGTCCAGGGTTTGGCACAAAAACAAAACAATCGATCTCAAAGTCCAAAGTATAACTAATTAAGGTTGAGTTTTCAGCATACGGGCAGTCAGAATCGAATGTTAAAACATAGTCTAGAAAATATCTACATTTTTCTTTATTGGTATGTGCACATGATGTTTAAATGAAAGAGTTCCAAGTTTAGAGAGAACTTACCTCTTGAAATGCTTAGTCGAAAGAGATGTAGGTGACCTTTTTTGATGCTGGAGGGAGCCTCGATGAGATCTTCCTGAAGCTAGTTCTGTTACTGTTTGATTTGGGCAGTCACTGAATCGAAAAAGAGTATATGATGGTGATGCGTGAATCAAAGGTTGCTTCAGTCTAGTGGAAGTAAATCGAAAGGTACACCACTGAGGATTTTTTTATAAAAGAACTTAGAGTTTTGAAGGTTTGAGAATGTTGGAGAGTTTGAGAATATGGGAGAGTTTCAATGCTTGAGGATTTTTTGTGATTTTTCTCTCTAGCAAAAATCTGGATCCTTTCTTTGTCAATGGTTCCTCTATTTTTATAGAAAAGGTTTGGAAGTTTAAACAAAGATGTGGCTTGGCTGAAACGTGAATATTAAGCTATGTCAGATTTTCAAAGATCCCAAGGTGAAGTACTGAAGTTGTTGGTTAAAAGGGGTTGACTTCCCTGACTTATGGTGAAGTACAAACAGGATTTAAGCAAAGCATGGGCTTGGGACAGGATTTGTACTTAGCAAGTTCACTTTCACGCAAAAAACTTTTGGACAAAGGCTTAATCACCTGGACAATAACTTAATCCAAAATATAAGCAATTAATTATGGAGTTAAATACAAGCATTAAGGCTTATAAAGTAAGATCACGTAGCAGAGTCCACAAATTTGATTAGTTTTCCTTTCAGAATCCTATTTTCCACTTGTGTCAAAGAGTTCTAGAAATGCACTAAAGAAGATTGCGTTGAAGGATTCAGAGTTGGGTTTGAAAGATGCTGATTCGAAGGGAACCAAAACTCCAGTCGAAGCTTTTGTGTGAAGGTGGCTCATGTCCAATCGAAAGTTTTCATGCCAGGGGTTACATGTGGTCAAACGACAGAGTGTATGTAGGAATACAAAATGTTCATATTCGAAATAGGCAAATAGGGAACAAAAAGTGCAAATCGAAGGATGTTAAAAGAGAGCCTTTTGCCTTGGAAATGAAATAGATTACAAGAGGCTTTTTCCTTGTGAATCCAAACCAAACTGTGTCAGAGGCCCATGCCCAGTCGAAGGACGCAAGCCAAGCTTGTGTCGAAAGAGACCAAAAGGCCAATCGAAGGAGCTGAAACGAAGAACACTTGTTTTCTCCAAATTTTGTCAAAATGATATTTTTATCTGTTTTCTCCCTTTTTGACAGTTTCCTTTAAATTTTGGTACTGGAAAATTCTAAAGTGCTTGTGCAGACTTGAACCTTGAGAAACCTTGTGAGAAAGGCTTTGAAGAATGAGAGGGAAAATTTTTGGGGTACAACAACTGCCCCTGTTCAATCTTCTTAGACCTGAAGAGTTAGATTGGCGAGCTTTGCCATTTGTGACTTGAAGGTGAAAGATGATTGGACACTAGAGTGCCCATAAATTTGCACTCGACAAGGTGTAGTTGAGGGAATGGGCTTAAAGATGCCATTTGGATAAGTGATAGAGTCTTTTTGGAGATGGGATTTTAGATGCCATCCAAGAATGTTTGTTGAATTGCAATTTATAAGTCAAAAGAATAAGTATCAGAATGGTGTCCGTGTTTGGCACGTATCTGAGCTGTATCTGGAGACTGAATTTGTATGAGCGATAGAATAGCATCCGTATCTGGAATGTATCTGTACTGTATCTGAAATCTGAATCTGAATGAGTATCAGGATGGCATCCATATCTGGAGCGTATCTGAAACTGTATATGAAAGCTGAATCTGAATGAGTATCAGGATGGCATCCGTATCTGGAGCGTATCTGAAACTGTATCTGAAAGATGAATCTGAATGAGTAACAGAATGGCTTTCATGTCTGGAGCGTATCTGAACTGTATCTGTGCTTAAATCTGAATGAGTAACAGAATAGAATCTGTGTCTGGAGCGTATCCGAACAGTATCTGAAGTTGAATCTAAATGAGTAACATAATGACTTCCGTGTCTGGAGGTATCTGAGGTGTATCATGATTGCATATTGTTAATGGTGGCTCGTTAATCTTATCCTGAAAAGGTTAAAATGTTAGCTGAAACACAAAGTTATGATGCATGAAATGTATGATGTAATATATGCGTTTTATCAATGTTTATGATATGTGGATGTAATGTATGCGCATGTAAGCTGATTTTCCGTATTGCTATATGATTGAGGAAAATAAATCCTTGACTGCTGCTGAGGATATGTGGATTCTTCATATCTCGAAACTGAAGTATTGACAAAATCCTACTGTGAGAGCAATGTCGTATACTTCTTGAGTAATTTGCTTGGGGAATCCAGAGAATTTTGATGACTTCTACTGGGGATTTAACAATGGGAATCCTCGTTCTACTGGGGGACAAAGAAAACTCTGTGGGGAAAAAGCCTATTCCTATTTGGAAAAAAGTTCAGGAGTTTCGGTCACCTGCCGCTCTACTGGGGAATGATCCTAGGTTAGGGAGAAACAGAAATTAACCGTTATCCGGTTGATTTTCAGGCTTCAAGACAACTTGCTGGGGAACTTGGAGAAACTGGATGGTTTCCACCGGGGATTGATAGTTTGAAGTTTCAGCTTCGCTGGGGATCTTAATGATGTACTGTAGGGATTATTCATGGAATGGCTTAAAATACGTTTTCCTATTCTTTCAACCTGCCAGTAATTGTTCTTTTTCATTTTGTTTATTTGTAAACAGTAATTATGTTCAAATGCATATGTTCATTAATGAATCATTGGACGTTTTTGCAAATAAAAACACAAGTGTAAAGAAAAAGGCAAATAGTTTTCTGTATTTTGAAAGAGATATATTTGTATTTACTTTGAATAAGTATTTTGTACAAAGGAGACAGACATCCTAGTAAGAGGATGGTGTCATAAAAATAAGAAAAATTTATACAAAGAAAGACAGCTATGTGTAATAATCCCATGGGGTTCCCATTCTGCTATAGCCTCCGTATCTCCGAATATCTTGTCCATTTGTTGCTTCGTCCGAAGATGATTGAATTGATCAGAAGCTCCGAGTTTGTCAGTGAAGAGAATGTCCTTAAAGTCATCCGACGAGACATAGTCATACGCTTTAAATTCCCTAACTTTTGTCTGAACCGCCCTTTCGGGTTTTCGATCCACCGGGAAACCCTTTTTTTCCCAAGTCGCCCTTTTGGGTTTTCAACTTGCCGGGTGTACAGATTTTTTATATTTTATCCCTAATTTTTGCCCGAACCTTTTGGTTCGCCGGGATGCCCTTGTTTTTCCTAGGAGTGTCAACCTAGCGGGTCTCTTATGCGTAGTATCTTTTGACTATGTCTGCGTTCGCAGGGTGTGGCAGGTCGTCGCTGTCCATGGTGGTTAATATCATTGCCCCACCGGAAAAGATGCTATTGATTACAAATGGTCCTTCATAGGTAGGATTCCACTTGCCCCTGGGATCACTTTGTGGCAAGATGATGCGCTTGATCACTAGATCTCCAACTTGATATTCTTGGCGTCTGACTTTCTTGTTGAAAGCCTTGATCATCCGTTTTTGATACATCTGACCATGGCAAACAACAGTAAGTGTCTTTTCATCAATTAAGTTCAGTTGATCAAGTCGGGTCTGGATCTAATCGTCTTCACTCAAACCTGCATCTTTCATGATTCTCAAAGAGGGGATCTGAACCTCAATAGGTAAAACAACCTCCATGCCATAAACCAAAGAATAGGGTGTTTCCCCAGTTGATGTGCGAGCCGTGGTACGATATCCATGGAGAGCAAACCGTAGCATCTCATGCCAGTCCTTGTAGGTGACTGTCATTTTTTGTATGATCTTTTTAATGTTTTTATTAGCAGCTTCGACTGCACCATTCATCTTTGGCCGATAGGGGGATGAATTGTGATGTTGAATCCTGAACTGCTCGCACAAGGCGGTGATCATAGTATTGTTAAGGTTTGTACCGTTATCAATGATGATCCTTTCTGGGATACCGTACCGGCAAATAAGATTCTGCTTGATGAAGCGCGAAACAACATTCTTAGTAACGGATGCGAAGGAAGCTGCTTCAACCCACTTGGTGAAATAGTCAATGGCCACTAGGATGAAGCGGTGTCCATTGGAGGCTGTAGGCTTGATCTCCCCAATCATATCGATTCCCCACATAGCGAAGGGCCAAGGAGCTGTTAAGACATTTATAGGAACTGGAGGTACGTGCACCTTGTCTATATAGATTTGACACTTATGACAGGTCCGGGAGTGTTGATAGCAGTCTGCTTCCATGGTAGACCAATAGTAGCCTGCCCGTAGGATTTTCTTCACCATCGTATGCCCACTAGAGTGAGTGCCAAAGGTACCTTCATGCAATTCAGCCATAATCCTTTCAGCTTCAATCTTATCCACACAACGGAGCAGAATAGAATCATGATTACGTTTGTACAGGATGCCATTACTTAGGAAGAACTTAGCGGAGAATCTCCTTAGGAACTTTTTATCATTGATTGAAGCTCCTTCTGGATATTCTTGATCCTCGAGATACCTTTTGACTTCATGAAACCAAGGCTAGTCCACTACTTCTTCAGTATTAATCTGGTGACAGTGTGCTGGTTCGTCCCTTCGTTCAATGGTGATCTGGGGAGCCTCGTTATCCCAATTAAGTTTAAACATAGATGACATTGTGGCTAGAGCATCTGCTAGCTAGTTTTCTTCTCGCGAGAAGTGCTCGAAGGTAGTCTGCTCAAAATGTGGTAGCAATGTCAAAACATGTTCTTTGTAAGGGATAAGGTTTGGATGCTTAGTGTCTCATTCTCCTTTGATCTAACTGATGACTAAAGCTGAATCCCCAAACACATCTAAAGATTTGATTCCCAAGTCTATGGCAGCCTTGAGACCAAAGATGCATGCTTCGTATTCTGCCATGTTGTTCATACAGTTAAAGCAAAGTATGGAAGTAAAAGGAGTATGGCACCCTTCCGGAGATATGAGTACAACGTCGATACCATTACCAAGTGCATTGGATGCTCCATCAAAGAACAGGGTCCATCGAGATCCTTGTCCAGGTCCGTCATATGGTCTGATTTCTTCACAGTTGTCTAATGTCATGATGTTTTTGTCAGGGAATTCAAACTTCATGGACTGATAATCCTCTACAGCTTGATGGGCCAGATGATCAGCTAGCACACTGCCCTTTATAGCTTTTTGGGTTGTGTACTGTATGTCATATTCTGTTAGGATCATCTGCCATCTAGCTATCCTCCCAGACAGAGCAGGCTTCTCGAAGATGTACTTTATCGGATCCATCTTAGATATTAGCAAAGTGGTATGAGTTAACATATACTGTCTTAGCCGGCGAGCAGCCCATACCAGAGCGCAGCAAGTTTTCTCGAGCAGTGAATATCTGGTTTCACAGTCGGTAAACTTTTTGCCCAGGTAGTAAATAGCATGCTCTTTTCGGCCAGAATCGTCATGTTGCCCCAATACGCATCCCATTGAGTTCTCTAAAACAGTCAGATATATGATTAGTGGTCTTCCCTCGACTGGTGGCATCAAGACACGAGGCTCTTGTAAATACTCTTTTATTTTGTCAAAAGCAATCTGACACTCATCATTCCATCTGACTACTTGATCTTTCTTCAACAATTTGAAGATTAGTTCACAAATATATGTTAGGTGAGAAATGAATCTGGCAATATATTTCAGGCGTCCCAAGAATCCTCCCACTTCCTTCTCAGTGCGTGGAGCAGGCATTTCTTGTATTGCTTTAACCTTGGAAGGATCAACCTCGATGCCTTTGTTGCTGACAATGAAACCTAAGAGTTTACCGGACTGGACTCCGAATGTGAACTTGTTCGGGTTCAACCTTAGTTTGTACTCCTTGAATCTGACAAACAGCTTTTGCAAGTGATCAAGGTGTTCTTCTTCAGTTTGTGATCGGGCTATCATGTCACCAACGTATACCTCTATCTCATGATGTATCATATCATGAAACAAAGCTACCATTGCGCGTTGATAGGTTGCCCCGACATTCTTCAGTCCGAATGGCATCACTTTGTAGCAGAACGTCCCCCACTGTGTGAAAAATGTAGTTTTCTCCATGTCGTCAGGTGCCATTTTGATCTGGTTATAGCCTGAGAATCCGTCCATAAAAGAAAATACTTTGTGCTGGGCTGTATTATCAACCAGGATGTCAATGTGTGGAAGTGGAAAATCATCTTTAGGGCTGGCCCTGTTTAAATCTCTATAATCCATACACATTCTTACTTTGCCGTCCTTTTTAGGCACGGGAACAATGTTGGCAACCCATTTAGGATAGGAAGTAACATCCAGAAATCCAGCATTGAACTGTTTCATAAATTCTGCTTTGATCTTCTCTAACATGTCAGGTCTCATGCGGCGGACTTTTTGCTTCACTGGTGGACAGTCTTCTCTTGTGGGTAGACGTTGTACCATAATGTCTGTATTGAGTCCCGACATGTCTTCGTATGACCAGGAAAAGATCTCAACATAATCATGCAATAGCTGAATTAGACGTTCCTTGACACTCGGCTCTAGGTTGGCACCCACTTTGATTTCCTTTTTATCTTCCTCGGTACCCAAGTTGATTGTATCCAACAATTCCTCATGAGGCTGAATAACTCTTTCCTCTTGTTGTAGTAGTCTGGCCAATTCCCCTGGCACCTGACAATCTTCCTCACCTTCGTATTCGGCTTGGTAGATCAGATCTTCAGATTCACTGAAGGCTATAGCAGTATTGTTACCCATGGGATCCGGAATGGAGGGGTACCTGCATTTGTGAGTGTGGGTGTGTGTAAGGATATAGCCATCTTTAAACAATAAAATGTAAAAGAAAGACAATGAGCACAAAAAGTTTATATATGAAAAAGCGTCCATGATTCACTGAATGTCATATGAAGATGAAATAAAAACCCTTACAAATGGACCATTGTGCCTCGGGTAAGACACATGGTTTTTAAAGTGCGAATTGTTCGTGAATATTACAAGTCCAACAGAGATGTAAAAGATAAATTACTGAGAGATGAAAGTTATTGGGACAAAGTCTCTGGCTTCCCAGTTGCGAAGTCCTCCGCTGACAGTAGGAAATATCCAATCTTCTAAGCTGCCATCCTCTTCATTGTCTTCTACTGCATTGACCCCTTGGTTGCTAATCTTCATAGGTGGCCCCCTAGCACGGGCACGGCGCACAGCCTTCTGAGCAGTTGAAGTAAACCCCAAGCCAAACTTGTCTGATTTGTACGGAATGTCTGGAAGCTGCCCCCAGATGGTGCATCCAACCTCTTCCACTACTGCCTTTGCATCCTTTAGAGACGACATCCTAAGTGGAGGTCTTGTGATCTTAGGAATCGAGGATACTGCCTTGGTAACCGCTACTTCTGGAGAGACTTCTTCAAAATGTTAGAAAGGGGTTTCAATGAACTCGCCATCCAACTCTACATATCGGAAAGAATTCAGATGACTAATCATGTACTCCTCCTCCCCGTGGACATTTATGATCTTTCCTTGGACCAGGTACTTCAGCATCTGATGTAATGTGGAGGTGACAACACCGGCATTGTGGATCTAGGGGCGTCCTACCAGACAGGAATAAGAAGGACGGATGTCCATCACATAGAAGGTTGAGTTGAAAATCTGAGTTCCCACCTTTATTGGGATGTCCACCTCCCCGTGGACCATCCTCTTTGAACCATCAAATGCTCTCACCACTATGTTACTGGGTTTTAAAGTCATCCCCTCGCAATCCAATCTGTCAAGGGCTTTTTTCGGTAAGACGTTCAAAGATGATCCTGTGTCCACCAAGACATGGGCTAGGGTTGTTCCTCTACACTCCACTGAAACATGTAATTCCTCGTTGTGTTTTCTCCCTCTGGGTTTCAAATCAGCATCGGAAAAACCCAAGCCATTATCAGCTGTCAAACTGGCCACACAGTCTTGGAACTGGTCAGCAGACGTCTCTTGCGGCACATGAGCTATCTTCATAAATTTTACCAGAGCTTTCGCATGCGCCTCGGAGCACAATAGCAGAGATAGCATAAAGATCTTGGAAGGGGTTTTCCCCAACTGTTCAACCACATCATAATCACTCTTCATTATTATCCTTAGGATTTCTTCCATCTCCTTCTTGGATGTTTCTGGAATACCTAGTGATTGAGCCTTCGTCCGGACAGGCTCTTCTTGAATGTTTTTTATTTTATTCTCAGCAGTGGAAGTAAGGATAGGTATTATGTTGTCTTTGTCGATAAGTACACTTGCAGGTATAATCGCTGGTGCAGAGGTAATCTTCGGAACAGCCACGGGTCCAAAGACTGCCTTTGGAGGGGCAATCTCTGGAGAGAAGATTCTACCACTACGGGTAATCTTGCTAGTTCCGGCAATATTGCTAATGTCGGAATTGTCCTCTTCAGAGCTCTCTTCTTCGGCAGTCAGTTCATCCTGTTTAATACCATGGTAGTAGATTTCACCACCGTAATTCCATGGTACTGTTTTATCTGACTAGTACGGGATCGGCCCGGGCATTGTAATCTTAAGTGGAGTAGTCTTTGAAACAGGTGTAATCCTAACAGGTCTTTTAGGGGCTCTAGAAGGATTGGCGTAGATGGTTATAATTGAAATGTCTTTAACTGGAACGGGTGAAATAGGAGCATTCTCAAACAGAATTTCTTGGTTATCAATCAGTCGTTGGATACCTTTTTTCAACAGAGGGCAGTCAAATGATGAGGATAGGCAAACATGGCAGTCTTTGCACAACCTGGGAATATACCAGATTTCAACAAATTCAACTTAATGATCGGGAGCGGAGTCAACAGTTCATCCACGGTAGCAACAAATAAATATTCTTCAATAGCGTTGGCATTGTGACCATGCCTAGGCATTGGAGTGGAAATAACATTTGGTTTCTCAGGCGCTTCAAACTCAACTTCCTTCGCATCTATCAGGTCTTGAATTTTGTTCTTCAGAGCCCAACAGTTGTTAGTGTCGTGCCCTGGACTTTCAGAATGGTATGCACATCTGGCATTCGGATGGTAATGAGGGGATGCAGTATTGGGATTCTTTGGGGTCTCTTTTAAAGTTTCTAGATTCAATTTCAGAAGATTTGGTAGAACCTAGGCTGGAGTCATGTTAATCCTGGTGAATTGCCAGACTGGCCTTTCCACCTTTGGCTGGTTATTTCTTGACTGGTCTGATGCAAGCTTTGGAATCATAACGGCCCCCATCATTGGTCGGTGTTTAGTTCTTCCGTGATTCCTCTGTGAATAAATAGCATATACTTCCTTCCTCCCAGTGAAGGTTTTTTTCACAGCTGTAGAGGCAGACGCATCCTTCTGAATCTTCCCACTTCTTATACCAGCCTCCACCCTCTCGCCGGTTAAAATCAATTCAGCAAACCCTACAGAGGAACTCCCAATCAGATGATTGAAGAAAGGGTCCGATAGAGTTCCCAAGAACATGTCCACCAACTCCCTTTCGGACAGAGGGGGTTGCACTCTTCCGGCTAGATCTCTCCATTTTTGCGCGTAATCTTTGAAGCTCTCATTGGAAACCATAGCCATACTCTGAAGTTGAGTACGGGTAGGCGCCAAATCGGTGTTGTACTGATATTGTTTATAGAAAGATGCGGCCAGGTCTTCCCAATTATGGACGTCGGCCCATTCCAACTGGTAGAACCTATCAAGTTGCGTTCCTGATAAACTGTCTTGGACAAAGTGGACCCACAAGTCTTTGTAGGCATAATATGGCTGAATCTTCCTGACATACGATCATAGGTGCATCTTAGGACAAGACATTCCATCATATTTGGAAAATAATGGTACTTTAAACTTTGGCAGGATCACAATTCCTGACACCAACCCCAACTCTTCAAAATCTAGCCCCGGTACTCTCTGGATTTCCATAGCTCTTAATCGCTCTTCAAGGTGTTTGTACTTGTCATCATCCGGAGGGTATTGTTGTTCAGAGTAGTCCTCCTCTTCCTCTTCTTCTTTAGAATCTGATGGTACTTCCGTTCCTTGTCCTTTTCTTTCCCCTTCATCAGATGTTGTTGGAAAATCTAAGGTCCTTCTAGCTTGTCCCTGAAACCTTCTGCCCATGATTACCACACCAGCTGGTTTCTTCTTCTTTTTCTCTTTCTCTTTTTCTAGCAGAGTCTTCAGCTCCTCTTGCCCCTTGGCTAAGGTCATGAGTAACTGTTGAAATTGCGTGTTCTGAGCTTGAAGATCTTTGACCATTTGTTCGAGATCCATCTTACTGAAATAAACAGTAGAGAGATGAGGAAACTTGTTGCAAAGACCTGTTTATGTTTATGATGAATGATATGTATTCATGCAATGCTTTCAAGGATTTAAAAATTCAAATTTGTTTTAAAACAAAAAGAAACACACGTTATATTAATAAGATATAATTTGAGTACATCAATGCCCCTTGGGCAAAATAATACATAATTCTAAGGTAAAAATACATTGCACATCCTCTTTGGTGCAATGTAGGTATTGAGAGTCTGCTCTTCGTGAAGTAGCAGAGTGAGTTCCAAAACCTTCTTCTCGCTTGCATAAAATTAGGCTTCGAAAGTATCGCGCTCTCCTTTGAGCTGTATCCAATCCCTTTATAGTTCTTCGAGTGATGTAGGCATGTCAGGATGTTGGATAGTGTATGGAACTTCTGCCTCCTTAACAGGCTCAATAATCACTAGGAGAATGGAAGGATAAGGCATCATAAGACTTTGGGCGCGGGTTCGTACCCACTTGAGGTAAGGCTCAAGAGGGATGGAATTCTTGTGTCCCAAAGTCTGGCTATCCACCTTGTTTATCATCCTCCAAGCTCGGATGAATCTGTGGCAAAGTCCTTGATCATCGTTGTCATAGTCGAATACTAGGCCTTGAATCAACATGTCATGTGGGCCATCCCTTCGGGCATAACCAAACTGTCTTAGAGCTAAGCACGGGTTGTAGGTGATGCCTCCCCTAATGCCAAGTAGAGGGACATTAGGGAATTCCCCACAATGGTCAACAATGATAACATTCTCCTTAGATTGAGAGAACCAATGAATATCTGAATGTTTAAGCGTCATTAACCTTTGTGACCACCTCAAACCTTGCTCATTATTCAAGACTGATTGGGGGAAGATGAGAAATAAACCATCTTGCCAGGAGAGGAGTACAACACATAAGAACACCTCTTTTCCTCATCGTACGAGTGTGAAAAGAGTGTAGGATATCCCCAAGCAATATAGGCACCGGGTTGCGAGACATGAAGATTTTGACAGTGCTTACATCTATGAGTTGGTGAGGATTAGGGAACAAGACCATCCCATAGATGAGAAGAGCTACAATCTCCTCAAAAGCTTGCAAGTCTAGGGAATTCCAATAGCTTTGGGCCTTCTCAAACAGAAACTTTGCCAAGAAGCCTTTGACACCACTTCTAGTTTCCCAATGAGTTATGACATCAGATGAGTGCAAGTGTAGGGCTTGAGCAATCTATTCTGGCTTTGGATCTCTTTTCGTACCGTTGAAGGGTAGTTGATTGAGAATAGGAATCCTCAGAAGTTGAGAGGATTCTTCCAAAGTGGGCACAAGTTGATAGTCAGGAAATGTGAAACAATGGTGCAAAGGGTCAAAGAACTAGAAGAGAACCTTCATCATATCCTCCTTTGTGTTGGAAGTGACCAAGTTGAGTAGACGACCATGTCTCTCGGTGAATGGAGAGTTATCATGGATCCTTGAAGCTAGCTCCTTGAGTTGTGGAGGAATTCTTACAAGGTTGATTTGGATAGTTTTCCTGCGAAGTGAATCCATAACCTACAAAATAAGAATAAAGATGAATCTCCAAAATCCTTGAAATGGTTAGTGAATGCATATGATGTTCATGATGTCCATGATGTTTATGTACAAGCATGCATATACAAACAAATCAAGCAAGTTCTTAGTTTAGGCTTGCATGGGGTTTCATAGGTAAGTACCCTCTTGAAGTTTAGTTGGCTCAACCTGTCCTAACAATAGTAACCGGGTTCTAAGGAGCTCAATATCACTGGATTGTTTCGTTGGTCATTGTTTCAGCTCAAGCCTCTTTAATGGCGACCGAAATATCCCAAGAAACCAAACCTCAATGAGTGTAGTATCGAGTATCTACCAACTTCAGACTGCACCAAAGACGGTCATCTCACTACATCCTAAAAAAGGCCAAGTTGGTCAAGTAAAGGGTTCTAGAAGTTCATTAGTGCTTCATGACATCACTCAGCGGCCCTGTATACTCTTCGATTGACTCAAAGGATACCGGTACCCACAAATATGTCACACTAACATAGTTATTGCTTAGACCGTGTCGGTATACCCCGCACAGTTTCTACAATGTATTGCTATTTACCTATAATGTTTCCCAAATCCGGGAGGATGATTTAAATCCAAACAAAGAACCATAATTGTAAAGCAAACAAGTCAAACAATGTAAGCAAATAAATGTGATCTAGACCCTAAGGTAACCCCACTTTTAAATTATTTCCCAGCAGAGTCGCCAGTTCTGTGATACTGTGGGAGAACTGACTTGAGGGTTTTGCGTTTTATCGCAAATGTCACGGTTAGCAAGAGTCTCCACCGACTTTTTTTATCCAAAAGGAAAGGTGAAAAAGCACAGGAAAGACCTTTGAGATGTTTTCTTGAGTTCGAAGGGTAGATTATGAAAAGGGAAGGTATTAGCACCCTTTTCATCCATGGTTTTCCATGGGCTCTTAGTTACTTTCTTAGATCACTTGCCTTGGTTTGTTTGAAATGGTGTTTGGTGTGATTTTGAAAGTATTTTGTAAAAAAGGCCATTGGTTTAGGAAATCTTTGTAGTGACTCTCGTTCGTAAGAATGTATACAAAGATGTTTGTCTTTTAAAAATGTTTTCAATGTTTGTAAGACATTTTTGAAATGTGTGTGTGTTTATTTTTGAAAATAGAAAGGATTGTTTGAAAAGGAGCAAGCAACTAGAAGCTATCTACCTACTCAAATGTCTTTCCTATGTATTTTCTATTCCTTTGACATTGTTGATTTACCATTGATTTGGTAAACAACCCCTATCTTTGGATGTAAACGGGACGAGTGTGGGTCATCGTGTAACCATGATAGCAATGTTGCAAAGTATCTTAGCATTTTCGAGGGACCAAGATCATTTTGTTTAGGCAACTTTGGAATAGCGTCATCGAGGGGCTATGCTCTTATATTTGTTTTGTTTTGCAAAGATACTTCGCATGTGTAACATGGCCATTTTATTTTAGGCAACCAAATGGAGAAACCCTAAGGATGCTTGTGTGCAAGTGTGTTATTTGCATGCATCTTGTCTTTGATTAGGATTGTCTATTTTGTTGTTTTTATCTTGCCATACATTTCCTATTTTACTAGCAAGCATACAAAAATAATAAAATGCAAAAAGAAGATAAAACCCTATGCTATTACAACCATATTGAATAACATGAAATTATAAAGGCAAAAATAAAGTAAAGGCAAGAAAACAAAAGGTCTTTCGACTCAGGCAGGAACCCCTCGATTCTGCGTATTTTTGGCTTCTTTCGATTTGGAGTCTGGAATCAGTCATGCCATTCGATTTACCTTTGTCTCCTTCGACTGGGGGGTTGGAGTCAGTAAGATTCTGGCTTTTCCACAGGTTTTTTCTGTCTCATTGCAAGCATATTAGGCCCTCAGATTGTGATTTAAAAGGCTTGTGCAGCTAGCCAATCGAAGGGTATAACAAACCTGTCTTAAGTTCTTAAAATGCAACATCCAAACATAACTACAGTCCATGGGTTAGCACAAAAACAAAACAATGGGTCTCAAAGTCCAAAGTATAACTAATTAAGGTTGAGTTTTCAGCATATGGGCAGTCAGAATCGAATGTTAAAACATAGTCTAGAAAATATCTACATTTTTCTTTATTAGTATGTGCACATGATGTTTAAATGAAAGAGTTCCAAGTTTAGAGAGAACTTACCTCTTGAAATGCTTAGTCGAAAGAGCTGTAGGTGACCTTTTTTGATGGTGGAGGGAGCCTCGCTGGGATCTTCCTGAAGCTAGTTCTGTTAATGTTTGATTTGGGCAGTCACTGAATTGAAAGAGAGTATACGATGGTGATGCGTGAATCGAAAGTTGCTTCACTCTAGTGGAAGTA
Source organism: Vicia faba (assembly GCA_948472305.1). Classification (NCBI taxonomy): domain Eukaryota; kingdom Viridiplantae; phylum Streptophyta; class Magnoliopsida; order Fabales; family Fabaceae; genus Vicia; species Vicia faba. The sequence goes on along the minus strand of OX451741.1, from coordinate 942,582,053 downwards.
AATCGAAAGGTACACCACTAAGGCTTTTTTTTATACAAAAAACTTAGAGTTTTGAAGGTTTGAGAATGTTGGAGAGTTTGAGAATATGGGAGAGTTTCAGTGCTTGAGGATTTTTTGTGATTTTTCTCTCTAGCAAAAATCTGGACCCTTTCTTTGTCAATGGTTCCTCTATTTATAGAGAAAAGGTTTGGAAGTTTAAACAAAGATGTGACTTGGCTAAAACGTGAGTATTAAGCTATGTCAGATTTTCAAAGATCCCAAGGTGAAGTACTGAAGTGGTTGGTTAAAAGGGGCTGACTTCCCTGACTTATGGTGAAGTACAAACAGGATTTAAGCAAAGAATAGGCTTGGGACATGATTTGTACTTAGCAAGTTCACTTTCACGCAAAAAACTTCTGGACAAAGGCTTAATCACCTGGACAATAGCTTAATCCAAAATATAAGCAATTAATTATGGAGTGAAATACAAGAATTAAGGCTTGTAAAGTAAGATCACGTAGCAGAGTCCACAAATTTGATTAGTTGTCCTTTCAGAATCCTATTTTCCACTTGTGTCGAAGAGTTCTAGAAATGTACTAAAGAAAACTGCGTCGAAGGATTCAGAGTTGGGTTTGAAAGATGCTGATTCGAAGGGAACCAAAACTCCAGTCGAAGCTTTTGTGTGAAGGTGGCTCATGTCCAATCGAAAGTTTGCATGCCAGGGGTTACATGTGGTCAAACGACAGAGTGTGTGTAGGAAGAAAAAATGTTAATATTCGAAAGAGGCAAATAGGGAACAAAAAGGGCAAATCGAAGGATGTTAAAAGAGAGCCTTTTGCCTTGGAAATGAAATAGATTACAAGAGGCTTTTTCCTTGTGAATCCAAACCAAACTGTGTCAGAGGCCCTTGCCCAGTCGAAGGACGAAATCCAAGCTTGTGTCGAAAGAGACCAAAAGGCCAATCGAAGGAGCTGAAACGAAGAACACTTGTATTTCTCCAAATTTTGTCAAAATGATATTTTTATCTGTTTTCTCCCTTTTTGACAGTTTCCTTTAAATTTTGGTACTGGAAAACTCCAAAGTGCTTGTGCAGGCTTAAACCTTGTAAAAACTTGTGAGAAAGGCTTTGAAGAACGAGAGGGAAAATTTTGGGATACAACATCAGTCCTTCGCAGTCAAGTCTGTCAAGCGCTTTTTTCGGTAAGACATTCAAAGATGAGCCAGTGTCCACCAAGACATGGGCCAGAGTTATTCCTCTACATTCCAGAGACATGCAATGCCTCGTTGTGCTTTCTTCCCCTTGGTGTCAGATCAGCATCCGAGAAGCCTAGGCCGTTATCCGTTGTCAAGCTGGCCACGCAATCTTGAAATTGATCAGTAGACGTCTCTTGAGGCACATGGGTTGTCTTTAGGAACTTCACCAAGGCTTTCGCATGTGCCTCGGAACATAGTAGCAATGCCAGCATGGAGATTTTGGAGGGAGCTTGCCCCAACTGTTCAACTACATCATAGTCGCTCCTCTTTATGATTCTCAGGATCTCCTCCATTTCTTTCTTGGAGGTCTCAGGGATAGTCAGTGATTGAGCCTTCGTATGGACAGTCTCCACTTGAATACTTTTTCCTCGAGTTTCAGCAGCAGCAGGAGTGTTGGTAGGAATGATAATAGGGGTTGTATCGTCTTCGTCAATAGGAGCACTTGCAGAGATGATCATTGGTACGGAAGTAACCTTTGGAGCAGCCACGGGTCCAAAAACTGCCTTTGGGGGGGGCAATTTCTGGAGAAAAGATTCTAACGCTTTGGGTAATCTTACTAGTTCCGGAAATAATGCTAATGTCAGAGTCTTCTTCTTTGGAGCTTATCTCTTCGGAGGCCGACCCATCTTGTTTGATGCCATGGTGATAAATGTCCCCATCGTAATTCCACGACACAGTTTTTTCTGATTCATATGGGACTGGCCCGGGCATTGTGATTATTAGAGGAGTTGCTTTTGGAACAGATGTAATTCTAACGGGTCTTTTGGGGACCCTGGAAGAATTGACGGAGATGGTAATGATTGAAATATCTTCAACAGGAACAGGTGAAATAGGAGTACTTTCAAACATAATCTCTTTGTTGTCTATCAAGTGTTGAATGCCTGTTTTCAACAAAGGGAAAACATTTGGTGATGATAAGCAGAGGTGGCAGTCTTCATTACAACCCGGGAATACACCGGCTTTAAACAAGTTTATCTTAATGATTTAGAGTGGAGTCAAGAGGTCATCAACTGCTGTAACAAAAAAATCTTCTTCAATAGCATTGGTGTTGTGACCATGTCTGGGCATAGGAGCAGAAATGACGTTTGGCTTCTCAGGCGCGTCAAACTCGATTTCTTTCGCTTCAATAAGGTCTTGAATTTTTTTCTTCAAGGCCCAACAGTTGTTAGTATCGTGATCCAGACTTTCGGAGCGATATGCGCAACGGGCATTGGGGTGATAATGAGGGGACGCTGTGTTGGGGTTTTTTGGAGCTTCTTTCAAAGTTGCCAAATTGGATTTCAGAAGATGCGGTAATACTTGGGACAAAGTCATATTGATTCTGGTGAATTGTCGGACTGGCCTTTCCACCTTTGGTTAATTACTCCTTTATTGATCAGACGTAGGTTTCGGAATCATAACAGACCCCACCATTGGTCGGCATTCGACTCTCTCTTGGTTTCTTTGCAGATATACAACAACTACTTCTTTCTTCCCAATAAAAGGCTTCCTCACAGCTGTAGAAGAAGATGAATCCTTCTAAATCTTTCCACTTTTTATGCCAGCTTCCACCCTCTCTCCGGTTAGTATTAACTCAGTAAATCCTACATATGATCTCCCAATCAAATGGTTGAAGAACGAGCCAGCCAAAGTGCCTAAGAACATGTCCACTAATTCCCTTTCAGACAGAGGGGGTTGAACTCCCCCAGCCAGATCTCTCCATTTCTGCATGTAATCCTTGAAACCCTCATTGGAAGCCATAGCCATACTCTGAAGTTGAGTAAGGGTAGGTGCCAAATCAGCATTATATTGATATTGCTTATAGAAAGTTGCGGCAAGATTTTCCCAATTATGGACGTTGGCTCTTTCCAGTTGGTAAAACTAGTCGAGTTGCGTTCCAGATAGACTATCTTGGAAAAAATGTACCCACAAGTCTTTATCAGCGGAGTGTGGTTGGATCTTTCTCACATATGATCGGAGGTGCATCTTAGGAAATGACACCCCATCATATTTTGCAAACAAAGGCACTTTGAATTTCAGAGGAATCACAATCCCCGCCACTAGTCCCAATTCTTCAAAGTCTAAGCCTGGCACCTTTTGTATTTCCATAGCCCTCAAACTCTCTTTGAGATGTCTGTATTTATCATCAGCTGGAGGATATTGTTCCTCAGAGTAGTCTTCCTCTTCTTCCTCCTCTTCAGATTCTAACAGGACCGCTGTTTCCTTTCCTTTCCCCTCTCCCTCACCGGATGTTGTTGCAAAGTTCAAGGTTCTTCTAGTCTGTCCCTGAAACCTTGTCCCTATGTTTAAAACCCTGGTGACTTTCTTTGTTTTCTTTTTCCTCTCTTCAGCCAACAGAGTCTTCAACTCTTCTTGCCCCTTGGATAGGGTCATGAGTAACTGTTGAAACTGCGTGTTCTGAGCTTGGAGATCTTTGACTGTTTGTTCGAGATCCATCTTACTGAAATAAACAGTAGATAGATGAGGAAACTTGTTGCAAAAGACTTGTTTATGTTATGATGAATGATATGTGCATATGCAATGTTTTTAAGGATTTCAAAGATTCAAATTCGTTTTAGATAAAAAGAAACACACATTGTGTTAATAAGATAAAGTTTGAGTACATCAATTCCCCTTGGAAAAAATAATACAAAACTCTAAGATAAGAAATTAGTGCGCATCCTCCTTGGTGCTATGTAGGCATTTAGAGTCTGCTCCTCATGAAGTAGCCTAGTGAGTTCCAAAACCTTCTTCTCGCTTGCGTAGAATTGGGCTTCGAAAGTATCTCTCTCTCTCCTTTGAGCTGTATCTAATTCCTTTGTAGGTCTTCAAGAGATGTGGGCATGTCAAGATGTAGGATAGTGTATGAAACATCTCCTTCCTTAACAGGCTCAATAATTACCGGAAGAATGGAAGGATAAGGCATCATAAGACTTTGAGGTAAGGCTCAAGAGGGATGGAATTCTTGTGTCCCAAAGTCTTGCTATCCACCTTGTTTAGCATCCTCCAAGCTCGGATGAATCTCTGGCGAAGACCTTGAATCAGCATCTCGTGCGGGCCATCCCTTTGGGCGTAACCAAATTGTCTAAATGCTAAGAATGGATTGTAGGTGATACCTCACCTTATGCCAAGTAGAGGGACATTAGGTAATTCCCCATAACGGTCAACAATGATAACATTCTCTTTGGATCGAGAGCACCAATGAATTTCTGAATGTTTGAGTGTCATTAACCTTTGTGACCACCTTGAACCTTGCTCATTATTCAAGACTAATTGGGGAAGATGAGAAATAAACCATCTTGCCAGGAGAGGGGTGCAACACATAAGGACACCTCTTTTCCTCTTTGTGCGGGTGTGAAAAGAGTGTAGGATATCCCCTAGCAATATAGGCACCGGATTGCGTGACATGAAGATTTTAACGGCACTCACATCTATGAGTTGGTCAGGATTAGGAAATAAGACCATCCCATAGATAAGAAGAGCCATAATTTCCTCAAAGGATTACAAGTCTAAGGAACTCCATAAGCTTTGGGCTTTCTCAAACAGGAACTTTGGTAAGAAGCCTTTGACACCACTCCTAGTTTCCCAATGGGTTGTGACATCATATGAGTGCAAGTGCAGAGCTTGAGCAATCTCTTCTGGATTTGGGTCTCTTTCCGTACCGTTGAAAGGTATTTAATTGAGAATGGGAATCCTCAAGAGTTGGGAGAATTCTTCCAAAGTAAGCACAAGCTGATAGTCGGAAAATGTGAAGCAATGATGCAAAGGATCAAAGAACTGAAAGAGCACCTTCATCATATCCTCATCTGTGTTGGAGGTGACCAAGTTGAGTATACGACCATGTCTCTCGGTGAATGGAGAGTTCTCAGGTATCCTTGAAGCTATCTCCTTAAGTTGTGTAGGAATTCATACAAGGTTGACTTGGATAGTTTTGCTGCGAAGTGAATCCATATCCTACAAAACAAGAACAAAGATGAATCTCCAAAATCCTTGAAATGGTTAGTAGATGTATATGATGTTCATGATGTCCATGATGTTATGTACAAGTATGCATATACAAGCAAAACAAACAAGTTCTTAGTTTAGGCTTGCATGGGGTTTTATAGGTAAGTACCCTCTTGAAGTTTAGTTGGCTTAAACATGTCCTAGTAATAGTAACCGGGTTCAAAGGAGCTCAATATCACCGGATTGTTTCCTTGGTCATTGTTTCAGCTCAAGCCTCTTTAATGGATACCAAAATATCCTAAGAAACCAACCCTCAATGAGTGTAGTATCGAGTATCTACCAACTTCGGACTGCACCAAAGCCGGTCATCTCACTACATCCTAAAGGCCAAGTTGGTCAAGTAAAGGTTCTAGAAGTTGATTAGTGCTTCATGACATCACTCAGCGGCCCCGTATTCTCTTTGATTGACTCAAAGGCTACCGGTACCCACAAATATGTCACATTAATATAGCTATTGCTTAGACCATATCGGTATATCCTGCACAGTTTCCACAATGTATTGCTATTTACCTATAATGTATCCCAAATTCGGGTAGAGTATTTCAAACCCAAACAAAGAACCATAATATAAAGCATACAAGCAAACAATGTAAGAAAATAAATGTGATCTAGCCCTAAGGTAACCGCACTTTTATAATTTTCCCCAACAGAGTCGCCAGTTCTGTGTTACGGTGGGAGAACTGACTTGAGGGTTTTGTGTTTTATCGCAAATGTTGCGGTTAGCAAGAGTCTCCACCTACTTTTCTTTTATCCAAAAGGAAAGGTGAAAAAGCACAAGAAAGACTTTTGAGATTGTTTCTTGAGTTCGGGGGGTAGATTATGAAAAAGGAAGGTATTAGCACCCTTTTCATCCATGGTTTTCCATGGGCTCTTAGTTACTTGCTAGATCACTTGATTTTGTTTTGAAATTGTGCTTGGTTTGATTTTGAAAGTTCTTTTTTTGTAAAAAGAGGCCATTTGTTTAGGCAATATTTGTAATGATTCTCGTTCATAAGAATTTATACAAAGATGTTTGTCTTTTTGAAAATGTTTTCAATGTTTGTAAGATGTTTTGGAAATGTGAGTGTTTGTTTTTTGAAAATAGCAAGGATAGTTGTTTTGAAAAGGAGCAAGTAACTAAAAGTAATCTACCTACTCAAATGTCTTTTTGTTCATTTTCTTTTCCCTTGACATTGTTATCTTACCATTGATTTGGTAAGCAACCCTATCTTTGGATGTAAACGGGACGGGCGTGGGTCATCGTATAACCATGTTTAGCAATGTTGCAAAGTATCTTAGCATTTTGAGGGACTAAGATTATTTTATAAGGCAACTTTGAATAGCGTCATCGAGGGACTATGATCTTATACTTGTTTGTTTTTGCCAAGATACTTCGCATGCGTAATATGGTCCTTTTTGTGTAAGGCATCCAAGTGGAGTAACCCTAAGGGTGCCTGTGTGCAAGTGTGTTATTTTCATGCTTGATTTTGTCTTGGATTAGGGTTTTCTATTTGATTTGTTTTGATCTTGCCATAGAAACCCTAATTATTAGCAGGTTATATAAAAGTGGTAAATTGCGTAATTTAAAGATTACTACACTATTACAACATTGTATGGGAGGGGGTATACAGACTATGAATGGGGATTTGCAATAATATAAACCTAAATTAATCTATTACAACCAAATCGAATTTGTACGAATATTTGAATAAATAATATACAATATAAATATGCAATGGTATGTATGCAAGAAAAAGATTTTTGTTTTGTTTTTCATATGTAAAAGAGTTTTGACCTAATCCTAATAATTTAAGAAAAGGAAATTATTTTTATGAATTGGCTAACCCTAATTTCTAATTTGAAAGAAAATAAAGTTCTTTAAGTATTATTTTTTTTTGTGTATTTTGTCTCAAAATAATAAATAATATTTATGAAAATATTTAGTCTTTTTATATGTTAGGAAAAGATATTTACAAGTTTGAAAAAAAGAAATAAAAATTAACCTAAGTCTATTTTATTTTACAAATTTATTTAAGAAAAATTGTTAACATATAATTTAATAAAAATATTTTTTATGTGAAAATAAAACAAAATAAACAAAAATGAAATATTTAACATGTTTATATTTTTTATGATTTTTTTATGCTAAGGAAAAATATTTAATGAAATAAATAAAAATAAAAATAAATGAATGAAAAATAAATTGGGCCAGGGGTGTCCTGAGCAATCAGGGGGTAATATTAGAAAAAACATAAGCCCAAGTGAACAAAAGCCCAGCGCTGCAAAAATGAGAGAAATGGAAAAAAATGAGAAAATATGCAAAAGGAAGGCACCAAGGCTCGAACCCATGACCTTGGCATTCTCAGCGCGCTTCCTTGCCACTGGGGTGAATGTACATCCGTTAGTTCAAATGAAACAAGAAAAACATAACACATAACGCCTCCTTGCCATGTACTTCATCTTCTTCCTCAAGCTAGCCAGAACCTCTGTATCTTTCTCACTTCTCTATGAAAATGGTAGTACTCTTTCCCACGATTTCAACCATGTAACTCATGTAAAATAATAATCAAAGATCAAAGATAATTTCAATGGCCCTAATTTTAAAACTAATTTTTACAGAAATTTGAAATCTAAAATTCTCTATACACAATGAACATAAATGAAATCTATGCACATTGTTGGCTTGAGCACAATAATATCTACATTTTTCCTTCACAAATCGAGACCAATGGATGTCTATATGAAGAGATAGATGTTAGAATTCTTACCTCTTTCAGCTGAGATCGTGAATGGAGTTTGAATGAGTTTTATGAAGGTATGAAGATTCCTTTAGCTTTCCTGAACCTCCCTGACTATGTTCCAATCTTTATCTTGTCTTGAAAGTGCCTGAATCTTCCTATCCAAGTCAACCTGCAAGCTTGAAAAACAAAAATGGCAGATGGAGAAGGAGGAGTTACAGTGAAGGGGTGATGGTCTGGAACACTTAGATATGAGGTAGGTTAAGTGTTTGAGTGATTAGAACTTGAAACGCACGAGTAGATTTTTGGATTGCTATGCTTGGTCTCAAACTGCAAGTTATGACAGGTTTTTGGTGATAGGGTGTTTTAGAGAGTTTCTGGCCTTGAGCAATCGTGTCTTAAGTTGTAATGTGTTTGTGTATAAGTATAGAGAAGGTTTCAAGTCAGCTCCACAACAAATTTCTCAATTGTAGGCTTTTTTCTCTATTGCTTGTCCTTTAAGAAAAGTGAGGAGACAACTCTCTACATACTTGTACAGGCCTGCTTGGAGTTGGTACAAGTCCTAGACAATTTGCTTTTGGTTTATAGGACTTATGTGTGCATAGAGAACAGGTGCAAAGCTCAAAAAGTTGACAAATGCAAAAGTGGTGCTTTTCTAAAATGGCAATGGCAACTTTGTGCCATTTATGGAATTAAAGCTTGGACAAAGACTCTTATGCTTGGATTAAGGCTTTATCAACTGTTTAAGCATTAAATTATTAAGTGATAAACAAGTTTGAGACCTGTAAAGCAAGGATTAGGCATCATAGGTTCAGATTTGAATTTTGTTCTTCATGAAATGACTTAAAATCAAATTGAGAAATTTCCAACTCCCTCTCTTCGATTCTCCCTACTCAAGAATGGTCTCAAGGAGTTCTTGAACATTTTGTAAAGCTTGCAATGTGCTCTATAACTCATCTTTGAAATGCATTTCAAGATTCATCTTGGAACTAAGTGAAAAATTGTCATGAAGTTTGGTCAAAAACCTGCCTAAATTAGGGAAAAAATTCACTATGTTATTTTAGTTCATGAGCACGTATTCACAAAACTATATCTTGAGATCCAAGCATCTTTAGGAGAAAATGTGTGAGGAAAATTTGTAAATTTCATGGAGATCTACAACTTTCATGTTTAGAACTTTCTTTGAATCATCTTGTATCATGGTGAGAATTTGGCTTAAAGTTGAGAAAAAATAAGAAATTTTCTATACTTAGAAAAATTTCTAAGTTAAGAAAATTTCAAATTTCAAAACAAAATCTTCAATCTTTGATTTGTTGATGAACAAGTTTCATATTTTGACATGTTTTGATGAATTGTGATCCTTGGCATTTGATTTTGACCAAAAAGTCAAAGTTTGACTTTTCAGTATACAATTGACTTTTGATCAGTTGACTGCAAATTTTATCTGTGAACCTAATGAAATTGCAATGTTTTGAACCATGTCATTAGGTAAAGATGATACAATTGAAACCTTGAAATCATGCTTCAAACCAATTGGTCATTTTCTAGGTCAAAAATCCAAAATTTCACTCTCTCAATCAAAACCTTAATTTTGATCATTTTTCCCTTTTGATGATTTGATCAAATTTCTTGAGGAATTATGGTCCAAACTTGATCAAATGATACATATGAGTCTAAAATGTTGATGTGGGTAAAAAATTATGAAGTTTGACTATAAATTGGCCATGGTTGACTTTTTCCCCAATACAGTCGATTTTTAGGTCAATTGTCCAATTGACTAATCAAAAATATGATTCAAGGCTTGAAACTTGTCATGAGTAATCTTAGGGGTCCATAATGATGTTTGAAAGTCATATGAAGCATTGATAGTCCAAAAATCCTTGTGCAATCTCAAACCCTAATTATGGGTCATCAGTGCATGATGAGATGTCTTAAGCTAGTCAAACCCTAATCCAGTCTTGAGTCAAAGAGATATTGTGAGAAAAGTCTTGATAAATGAGAGGGAAAATTTTGGGGTACAACAATATGCACTTGTGATCAATGAAATCAAATACTTTTCCAACTAGGTCAAACTTCTTCAATCAACCCTTGTACCTTTGAACTATTTTTGACAACTTGAGGCATGATGAATCATAATATAATTTGTCATGATATTATTTCAAAAATCTTCAATAATGAAGCTTGAATCTCAATGAAGCTTTTTTGAAGAAAGCATGGAAATAAACTCATGAACCTATGGATCCACTTGATGGAATGTATTGTGCTTTCGCCTATGATACCAACAATAAGAGCAAATATTCATCGTACTTATTAGTTAAAAGTTAATCAATACAAAACATAAATGATCAAAATATACAAGTCAAGGTGCTTGGTGATTCCCCATGAGCAAAGCTAAATATATAGAGAATAACCAAACCCTAGTGTGTGATATTGTTGCATTGTGATGGTATGAGATGTGTAGCTAAGTCTTAAGGGAAAAAGTTGGGGTACAACAGCTGCCCTTATTTAAGTTCTTCTATCTGGAGATGGGAATATTGAAAAAATCTTCGTGTCGACGCGATTGAAGATACTTAAATATAAAACAAGCCCTATTTGTGTCCCTAAGATGCCATGCAGTGCTTATGATTATGAATGCAAATGAACAACTACAAAAATGACGCAAGACCTCACTGGGGATATAGCAAATAAAAACAAAGATCAAATGGAAAACCTGACCAGGAAAATAAATCATTGGTGAACAAGAGACCTGACTCTATTGGGGTAATCCCATAGAGGAGATAGAGGATAACCGTGATTGAGAGATGACTACAAACTATCCATTCACCGAGGAGATAGCAAAAAGCAACATTGGCCCACCAGGGAAAGAAGAGGTAAGATAATACCGGTAAATACCAATATTAGGGGGGGAATGATTAGCATCAGTGCTCCCGATCTGGAACAAACGAACCTCTATAGAGCAATAGAAATTCAATGACGAACTACCTTCCATAATGACAAGGCTGCCATTCATCAGAATAACAAATCTCAACAATGAACTACCTTCCATAATGACAAGGCTGCCATTCATTGGAGTAAAAAATCTCAACAAAAAACTACCTTCCATAATGACAAGGCTACCATTCATTGGAGTAACAAAACTCAGCAACGAACTACCTTCCATAATGACAAGGCTACTGTGATACGATGGGAGAACTGACTTGAGGTTTTGCGTTTGTTTTCGCAAATGTTTCGGTTTAGCAAGAGTCGCCACCGACTTTTTATTTTATACTAAGGAAAGGTTAAAAAGCACAGAAAAAAACCTTTGAGATGTTTTCTTTGGTTCGGGGAGTAGATTATAGAAAGGGAAGGTATTAGCACCCTTTCTATCCATGGTTATCCATGGGATCTTAATTACTTGCTTAGATCACTTGCCTTTGCTTTTCAATTGTTTGAAATGGTGCTTTGTGTGTGGTTTTGAAAATGTTTTGAAAAAGATGCCTTGTCTAGGCAACCATTGTAACAATTCTTTACTCGAATGTTTTACAAAGGTGTTTGTCTTTTTGAAAAGATGTTTCAATGTTTTTGAAAGTTGTTTTTGAAAGTTGTGTTGTGGAGTGTGTTTTGAAAGTAGGCAAGTGTGTTTTGCAAGTTTGATCAAGTAACTAAGAGTTGTCTACCCCTAAATTTCTCAAATATCAATCCTATGTTTTAACCCTTTTAACAGTATTATTCCACCATTGTATTTGGTGGACAATCTTGTGTTAGGATGTTAACGGGACGGGCGCGGGTCATGCTTTAGGCTTGCTTGAATGTATGAAATATGTTTGCAAAGTTTGTGTTTGGCTGTGTTGACAGGAATGAGAGATTGAGAGTTTTTACAAGCTTTCTTCAAATGTAAGCAAGGATAGTGTAAGTTCCAATGCAGGCCTGTACCACCCTCTATGCATGCTGAATATCCTGTTCTTGATCAGAGGGATTTGTGTACAAATTCTAGCCTCAAAGATCTGGCCCATGCCTCTTGGATTTGTTATTTGACATAAAGCACTACTTTTCAAAAATGGCAAGTTTGCTTTTTCTACTTAAGGGATAATTCTTTGTGTAATGACCAAATGCACAAAACAATGCTTGAACACAATGGTTAGGAATTTAATTATGGAGTGCATACTTGGTTTAGATGCCTGCAAGCAAGTACCAAGCATGCTGATTTGAAAATGGAACTTGTATGAACATGCATTTGGTTATGAACAAAAGTGAATTTTGCCCAACTTTGCAAATTCAATTCTCCCTAACCACAAGGGTGTTTGAGAAGTTCTTGGACAATTTGGAAAGCTTGGAATGTGTACTACAATACATATTTGTAAATCATATTGAAACTCCAAGTGTAAGCATGTGAAAAATGGCCAAGAAGTTGGACAAAAATCCTGCCTAGAATAGGTCAAAATTTCTCTAAGTTAAAAATGTTTTGCACCCTTGTTCCAAAAATCATAACTTGATCTACATGCTTCCTTTGAGAAAACTTTGTGAATCAAAGTTGTAGATTTTGCAATGGACTACAACTTTCATGTTTCAAGTTTTGTTTGAATCCATTTGCATCTTGGTGAAAAAATGGGACAAAGTTAGGAAAAAATATGGAAGTTTCATAACTTAGAAAAAAATTCTAAGTTATGAAATTTTCTCATTTTAAACCCTAATTTGCAATTTTGGGTTTCTTGATGAACAAGTTTCATAATTTGACATGTCTTGATGAAAAATGAACCTTGGCACTTGATTTTGACCAAAAAGTCAAAGTTTGACTTTTCAGTATACAGTCAAATTTTGATCAATTGACTGGAAAATTCATCTGTCAATCCTGTGCATTTGAGATCTTTTGAACTTGTTGAATGGGTCAAGACAATGCCATTGGGTCCTTGAGTCCATATGTGAGCTTGGTTTGCCATTGGTTAGGTCAAACAGTCAAAAATTGCCTTTATGCAGTCAAAACCCTAAAAATGACCATTTTGCCCTTTTGGTGATTTGATCAAATTTCTTGTGGAATTGTGATCCAAACTTGACCAAATGGTTCGTATGAGTTCAATATGTTGATGTGGGTCAAATTTCATGAGGTTTGACTGTCAATTGGCCACAGTTGACTTTTTCCCCAATACAGCTGATTTTAGGTCAACTGTCCAATTGACTGAGCAAAAATTGGAATTAAGGCTTGAAACTTGGTATGGATAAACTTGTAAGTCCAACATGAAGCATGAAAGTCACTTTGGGCATTTTAGGTTAAAACATCTTTGTGCAAACTCAAACCCTAATTTGGGTCAACAGTGCAAGGAGGGGTCTTGAGCAGAGCAAACCCTAACTTGATCTTGATTTCCAAGAGTCTTGTGATGAGAAAATGTTGAAGAAATGAGAGGGCAAATTTTGGGGTACAACAACTACCATTCATTGGAGTAAAGAATCTCAACAACAAACTACCTTCCATAATAACGAGGCTACCATTCATTGGAGTAACAAATATCAGTAACTAAATACCTTCCATAATGACAAGGCTACCATTCATTGGAGTAACAAATCTCAATAACAAACTACCTTCCATAATGACAAGGCTACCATTCATTGGAGTAACAAATCTCAACAATAAACTACCTTCCATAATGACAAGGCTACCATTCATTGGAGTAACGAATCTCAACAACAAAATACATTCCATAATGACAAGTCTACCATTAATTGGAGTAACAAAATTTGAATCTTCTCTGAGAACTGACAGATTTATTGGGGAAATACAGGTTGCTTAAATAAAGAGACCTTCCACTTGCTGTTACGAGAGAATTTCAATAATGATTTCCTGGGGAAAGAAACATGGCTTCCTGGGGAAAGACATATGGCTTCCTGGGGAAAGAAATATTGCTTCCTGGGGAAAGAAATATGGCTTCCTGGGGAAATGCCAATATATTCCTGCCGAGGAGATAAAGTCTTCACGTGCAAAATAAATGCACATTCTCAAACCAGGGCTCAAAGCTTGTTGAAATCAAAATAATAATACTGCTGGGGACCACCCATTCGAACCAGAAATAAATCATAATGAAACAGTCAATCAAAATAACATTTCATGAGAAATAAACTCAAGAGGGAACCATATTCCATCCAGACAATGGGTTGAATAGGAAAGCTAAAGCAAAAATTCTTCCACGAGGGATATCTCAGTGGGGAAAATGAAATGATATACTTATTGCTTAAGGTTGACACTCTATTGGAGAGAGAATAACACAAGCAAAATAGAGTAATATGTCAACAAAATATTAATGAATGCAAATGAACAATGATTTGCTAAATTCAACTATGCATATTGTTATACATGAATGTATGAATGTTATCAAGTATATGCTGACAAAACAGACATATAACACTAGGGATAACCAGAAAAAACCAACTTGGGTACAGACATTACTCGGCTAAAACACATCCAAGATGAAAATTTCATGAGAAAGTAATCATCAATTGTGGAAACAAATTCCTACTCCATGGCTTAACTCCACCGGGAAGGAGCATAATCCAAAAATAATCAAATCATAGAAATAAATCAGTACAGATACAGGGGTATAATATCCTCCTTTAGGCCTCACCGGGGAAAATCACACAGACTTCAATGCAAGATGTAATACGGTGGGAGAACTGACTTGGGTGTTTTACGTTTGATTGCAATTGTTGCGGATAGAAAGAGTCGCCACCGAACTTTCTTTTATCCAATAAGGAAAAGGTGAAAAGAATAGGAAAGACCTTTGAGATATTTTCTTCAGTCCGGGGGGGGGGTAGGTTATGAAAAGGGAAGGTGTTAGTACCCTTTTCCTCCATAGTTATCTAAAGGCTCTTAGTTGCTTGCTAGATCAAAAAATGATTTGTTTGAAGATGTGCTTTATGGTGTAAGTTTGAAAATATTTTGCAAAATTCTTTTGTTGCAACTAACTTTGTAATGATTCTCGTCTCTATAAGAATGCATACAAAGTGTTGGTTTTGAAAATAGTTCAAACAGATGTTTGTTTTTGAAGATGTTTTTGAAAGCGTATGTGTGGAAATGGTTTTAGTTTGTGGGAAAGCAACAAAAAAGTGTCCTACCTACTCAAAAGGTCTATGTTCTTTTCCTCCTCCTTTAGATGATGCTATCTTAACATTAATTGGTAAGAATCCTCATCGTTGGATGTGAAGGGACATGAGTGGGTCAATCATATAGTCATAGAAGACAACTTATGAGACGTTTTAGCAATTTCGTAAAGGACGAGATTGTTTACCGAAGGCAACATCGAGGGGCATCGAGGGACTACGATCTTTTTATCGAGGTTCTTTGCTAAAACGCCCATATTCGAGGGACATGACTATTTTCTGAGGCAACAAGCGAGGTTACCCTAGAGGTGCACGTGTGTGAATAGTGTGTTTGATTTCATGCATTTTTGTCTTTGAATTTAGGGTTGTCTACTTGTTTATTTTTATATTGCCATACACACCCTAGTTACTAACAATTTATATTAAAGCGGTAAATTGCGGAAAATAAAATCCTAAGTTATTACATCACTTTAGGGTATGGGGAATACAAATGCATAAATGGGGGGGGGGGGGGGGTGGAAAGCAATAAAAGTACTAATTATGACAACCATATTGAATAGAAATGAAAGAAAATATATAGAAAAATATAAAAACAAAAATAGTGCAAAAGAGAGAAAGAAAAGAAATCTTGGATCGAAGCATGTGTCCTTCGATTCATAACCCTTTTATTTTCTTTCGTTTGGACCTGCAACCAGTGTGTATCGGAGCTTGCATCCTTTGATTCACACAACCTTTTTCTTTCGTTTGGGCCTGCAAATCAGTGTGTATCGAAGCATACACCCTTTGATACACACACCTTTTTTGTTTTCTTTCATTTGGGACTGGATAGCAGTATGGGTCGAAGCCATGCTAATATTGTTTTATGGTCTGTACAGGTTAGTTCTTAACATGTATTCAGACATGAAAAGAAAATAAACGAAAGGGTAGAAACGAAAAATAAATAAAAGATTATTTACATGCTTGAAACGAAAGGTTTAAAGTCAGGAAGACTTACCTTGAATCTGGAGTTGGTGTTTTGAAATTTGAGTTGTTGCACTGAATATTATTGAATTTGAAGGAAGGAAAGAACCTAAGTTCAAAGGATATGGAAATTGGGATTCGAAAGAGAGAACAAACAGAGTGTCATATTTCTTTGGTTATGGATTCGAAAGAAAAGAAACAAAGGTGTGGGTTTTTTTGTTCTGGGTTTAAGAGTGTTTAAGTTTTCTATCCTCTCTTTTCCTTGCCAACAAACCTCTTCCCAACCACTAAAAAACCACCTTTAGATGTGTTGTGAAACATCTTATTTATAGAAGAGTTTGGCTGAGATTTGGGGGGGGGGGGGGGGAACAAATGAAATTTAAACAGTTTGGGTATGCTGTTTTCATAGATTTTGAGGTGCAACTCTTATATGCTAGTTTGGTGCAAATTAAGTGCATCATAGTAAGACTACTTTGCAGCAGTTTTGGAGTGTTGTGGCAGCTTGGTGCAGGTCTGTTTCATAGCAGTACAACAGTCTTGGGCTTGGCAGCATATATGTATTTGTTCAGCAGCCTTCGACCAGACTCACCAAAAGACAAAACACCAATTATGTGTTCTTGGAGTGGATCCATTGTATGTCCTTCGAATGGACCAATTGTATGTCCTTTGAATGGTCCAAATGCATGTTCTTCGAATGGACCAAATATGTGTTCTTAAAATCCACCAAATTCATGTTCTTCAAATGGGCCACCAAATATGTGTCCTTCAAATCCACCAAATTCATGTTCTTCGAATGGGCCTTTTGTATGTTCTTCGAATCCACCAGTTGTGTGTCATAGTGTAGAAACTATGTGTGTTTAAGGGTTTAAAGGTGAAACCGAAGCAAGCATGAAGGAAGCCATTTCATTTTGGATGCTAGCATGAGGGAAGCCCTTGCCTTTTGGATGCTAGCATGAACAAAGCCATTGCCTTGTGGATCAAAAGAAACATGAAGAAGCCAATTCCCAGTCGAAGCTTTGTGAAATCGAAGCAAGCTTGAAGGAAGCCAAAGTCCAGTCGAAGCTTGGGAAATCTAAGCAAGCTTGAAGGAGGCTAAAGTCCAGTTGAAGCTTGGGAAATCAAAGCAAGCTTGAAGGAGGTCAAAGTCCAATCGAAGCTTGGGAAATCAAAGAAAGCTTGCTTTTCTTTGATTTTATGCTTGAAAGCCCAATATGATCCATGGAAACTATATGGGGCGTCAAAAATCCAGTTGTACTTGTGCAAACTTAAACTTTTGAAAATCCTTGTTAGAAAAGTCTTGAAAAGAGTGGGCAAATTTTAGGGTACAACAACTGCACTTGTTTAATCTTCTTAAACCTGAAAATTGAGGATGGCACGCCATCGTTTGTAACTTGAAGGTAGAAGATGATTGAATACTAGAGTGCCCAGAAATTTACACTCGACCCTGTGCTAGTTGATTGTGTAGGGAATGGGCTTAAAGATGACATTGGGAGAGATGATGGAGAGTTGTCGGAGATGGGCTTATAGATACCATCCAAAGGTGATTGTTGATAGAAATTAGACTAAGTCTAAGCTTGACTGTAACTGGGAGAAGTATCGGAATAAATCTTTGGTCAATTTAATTCTGAATGACATGTTATAATGGACTTGTGTAGGGCTACTTCATGATGAGTCCGGGTGAAATTTCATCTGGAAATGTATGAGTAGGAGCATGGGTAGGACTGCTTCATGATGAGTCTGGGTAAAACTTCATCTGGGAATGTATGAGAAGGAACATGGGTAGGGTTTCTTCATGAAGAGTCCGTGTGAAACTACATCTAGAAATTATGACAAGGAACCTGGGTAGGGTTGCATCAGGATGAGTCCGTGTGAAATTGCATCTGGAAATTTATGAGAAGGAGTCTGGGTAGGGATGCTTCATGATGAGTCCGTGTGAAACTTCATCTGGAAATTTATGAGAAGGAACCTGGGTAGGGCTGCTTCATGATGAGTCTGTGTGAAACTTCATCTGGAAATGTATGAGAAGAAACCTAGGTAGGGCTGCTTCATGATGAGTCAGTGTGAAACTTTATCTGGAAATTTATGAGAAGGAACCTGGGTAGGGTTGCTTGATGATGAGTCCGTGTGAAACTTCATCTGAAAATTTATGAGAAGGAATTTGGATAGGGCTGCTTCATGATGAGTCTGTGTGAAGCTTCATCTGGAAATTATGAGAAGGAACCTGGGTAGGGTTGCTTCAGAATGAGTCTGTGTAAAACTGCATCTGGGAATTATGAGAAGGAACTTGGGTAGGGTTGCTTCAGGATGAGTCAGTGTGAAACTTCATCTAGAAATACATGAGAAGGAACCTGGGTAGGGTCGCTTCAATGATGAGTTCGTGTGAAACTTCATCTGGAAATGTATGAGAAGGAACTTGGGTAGGGTTGCATCAAGATGAGTCAGTTTGAAACTTCATCTGGAAATATATAAGATGGAATCCGTGTAATATTGCTTTATGATGAGCCCGTGTGAAGCTGCATCTGGAAATTAGAAGGAACCTGTGTAAGAGTGCATTGTCTAGTCGTGTAGATAGTTGTCCTAGCTTGTTTCAGGTATTAATCTCTGACCTATTTGAAAGAAAGATAGTTTCCCTAGCTTGTTTCGGGAGTTAATCTTCAATCTTATTATGTAGATAGTTGTCCTGTCTTGCTTCAGGTATTAATCTATAATCATTCGCTCACATATAGTTGTCCTGTCTTGTTTCAGGTATTAATATAGAACTTGCCATTTGTTGGTCGTAGAGATAGTTGCCCTGGCTTGTTTCGGGAGTTAATCTTTAATTTGCTTATGTAGATAGTTGTGCTGTCTTGCTTCAGGTATTAATATACAATCAGTCTCTCACAAATAGTTGTCCTGTCTTGTTTCAGGTATTAATCTGGAACTTGGTTTTTGTTGGTCGTAGAGATAGTTTTCCTGGCTTATTTCGATAATTAATCTCTGACCTTTTGAGAAATGGTTGTGATATTTTCCAAAAGAGGACTTTTTTTGATTTCCTTTTCCTACAAGGAAGAGGGTTAGTTGCATACATATGTATGCATGGCTTGATGATGTTCTCAAAATAAATAAGATTATGCTATATGCATTCATCATGTATGTAATATGATGTATGGATGTGAAATATTCTTTGCTTCGGAAAATAAATCCTTGACAAGTGCTGGGGAGCTTTGGGAAGTTAAATCCCGCAATGCTGTTGGGGATGAAGAGTATGCACATCTTCAAACCTTGCTTAGAATGTTTCCACTGGGGATTCCTGTTTTGTTATTTGAGGAAAAACCCGCTGGGGAAAATTGGCTTTGGCTTGGGGGAAATCTTTGTGGAGAGTGTGGATTTCTGCTTGGGGAAAAGAGTTCAGGAGTTTTAGTTGTCTGTTACTCTACTGGGGAGTTATACCCTTGATTGGAGAGAATGGAAGTTAACAACTTGTTGGGGATAAAGAAGTTAACTATTATCTGATCGGATTCTAGGCTTTGCAGCAACTCACTGGTGATAGTTGAAAAACTTTACCGGGGAAGAGGAGTTTTGTTAGTGATTTGAAGAAGTTAAACTAATATCTGGTCGGCTCTAGGTTTTTGTAACTTTGGAGATATTAATGACTCTACCGGGATTAAAGGGTTTTGTCTGTTGATTTGTATTGGTCTGACATATTCGTAGTTTGTTGGGGAAATAAACCCATTTGAGAATCTACTGGGGAAGTGTTTTCTTTTGGCAGAACTCCTCAAGGCTTCCACTTAAGACCAATTCAGTTGGGGAGATGTTTTCCGCAGGTTGATACTCTGGTTGAGGATTGTATGGATCCAAATTTATGGGGATATCCATGAATTTGGCCTTGTGGGGTTTGTACCCTTATCCATGAAGGTTATTCTGTGAGGATAACTTTATAGAGGTGGCTCTGGCGACTTCAATGAGGATCACCTTATGAAAGAGACTTTGTGGGGACTTGTCGTTTTCCATAGTATCCAGTGTTGTAGTTACTGATATAAAATTTTTGCTTGAATGTACGTGCCTCTTTGATGGAATTCATATTCAATGCCCTCAGTGATTCAGATGCAGGCTTGCCCATGTCTATGATTAGAATCTTGACCTGACTGCCCCAGATGGGTTTGACAATAATCATGTTATGCCCCTTGATTATGGAAGATTTTTCATTGGAAGTGTTTATGTTCATTGAGAATTTTCGTTCATTGGATATTCTCTGTGTGAATTTCTCCGTTGTCAAAAAATTAGCCATATGCAAACAATGATATTCAAACAATGCAAAGTTTATGCTTGTCTTGAAGTTTTGAGAATGCAATTTTAACAAATAAAGAGTTTTGTAAGAATATGAATTCAACTCAGGATTTGCAGTAAACCTTATAGGAGTCAGGATACCTTTTGTAACAGTATGATTTTGAACTAACCCATGCTTCAATTAGGACTTTTAAAGGGTTTTAACATGGCCTGGTTCACGATTTAAGAAACAAAGGATAAGTCTCAAATTCTATTTGTACCCGCCCATTCTTCATGATATTCTTCATCCCTATACTCATCTAATTGCGCACTTTTGAATTCCAATCGAGTCTGGAATGACGTTTTGGTGATGGTTCAGACAAGCTAAGTTTGTTAGAAGGCAGTCATTTTTGCAACCTTTTTTCTGCTGTCGAGGATTTGTAGCATCCTATTTTTGATTTATTGTCCCTAATTTTTGCCTGATTGTCCTTGTTTTGAGATTATAGCCAGCAGGATGCCCCAGTTTTTTCTTAAGTCTCCTTCGTAGGTTTTGACTCAGTGGGCTTTTCTCTTGAGAGATGATGACTATCTATTTTATGGGGAACCATCACCATCTTTTGATTCAAAAGGATGTTTTTGATGTCATTCGTTATGTACGAAGCGAAAGCTTACGACTGAACGCGCATTTGAATTAACTGATAAACTATCCTGCCCCAGGTTTTGATTAAAGGTTTCAATTTGTGTTAAAAAGAAAACTCCTACTTCTTTGGCTTAAAGGGGATGACTAGGTATCATCTTACTTATAACTCCAGTGTTTCGGAATTGAAAGGATGCATGTACATCGTCAGCAAGGTCTGTCCAAAAGCATACTGTATGAGAACATGGCATTGTTTTCGCCATCATCACTCTAAAGGCTTACAACTTTTAACGAGAGTTGAATATCATAAAGGGAGTAAAAATCACAGTTTAAATATAGTGAAAATGAATGGATTGATTTAAGACAAACATATTCAATGCATTAATGAAACAAAGTTTGACATAATAGATAAGTGTTCGAACAAACAAAAGAAATTACAATTGAAAATTCAAACTGAACTGGACACTTTCAATGGTTTGGCAAGGGAGAGGTGATCACATTGGGAGTCTCAGGAGGGCCAAATTCAATCTCCTTGGCGTCAATCATGTTTTGAATCTTGTATTTCAGTGCCAAACAATCGTTAGTATCATGCCTAGGACTCCCGGAATGATAGGCACATATTACATCATGATTGTAGTTAGGATACGAAGTTTTAGGGTTTGGGTGAGGTCCTATCAACATAATCAGATTCATCCTCAACATGTGTTGCAATGCTTGAGACAGTGGCATGTTGATGTTGGTAAAATGTCTCTTGGGCCCGTCTTGCCTTCATTGATTTCCCCGTTGTTGTTGTCTCATTGATGTAAGACTAGAGATCAGGACTGCCCCCACATACTGGTCATGGTTACTCTTGTTACAACCCTTTTAGCCGTACACAATATTGGACTCTTTCTTCCCAATGTACGTCTTCTTTTCAGTACTTGAAGATGCTGCCATCTGAATTTTTCTACTTTTTATTCCGTTTTTTACTTGTTCCCCGGTTAGAATCAGCTCGGTGAACCCGACCAGGGAGCTTCTGATTAGGTGATTGAAGAAAGGTTCTGTCAAATTTCCCATAAGGATATGAATTAGCTCCCTACTAGTTAAGGGTGACTGCACCCTGCCAGCCAGGTCTCTCCACTTTTGGGCGTACTCTTTGAAGCCCCCGTTGGAACCCATGGTCATATTATGCAACTGCATACGAGTTGGTGCAAGATCAGTGTTGTATTAGTACTGATGATAAAAATCAGTGGCTAGATCTTCCCACGTGTGGATGCGGGAATCCTCCAATTGATAGAACCATTCTAGTTAAGTCCCAACCAGACTCTCTTGGAAGAAATGGATCCAGAGCTTTTTGTTAGTAGTGTGCGGCTGCATCTTGCGCACGTAAGACTTTAATGAAGTTTCAGGCAAGAAACTCCATCATACTTGGTGAAGACCGGTATTTTGAACTTATGGGGAATGACGACCCCAGTTACTAAACCCAAATCACCAAAATCCAAACCAGGTACAACTTGAATTTCAATAGCTTCCAGTCCATCCTCTAACTATCCTCGGCAAGTGGGTACTATTCTTCAGCGTAATCATCCTCTTCTTCATCGGACCCTAGACAATGGTCCCCTTCTTTTGTCTTCTCCTCCTGATTGTCTCCCTCAGTTGATGGAGTTGCAAATTCTAGAGCTCGCTTTGCTGGTCCTCTGAGTCTCCTTCCCATGTTCAGGACACCCACTGGTTTCTGTCTTTTTCTTCTTGTCTTTGATCATGAGAGCCTTTAGGTCCTCTTGTCCTTTAGCCAAAGCCAGGAACATCTGTTAGAATTGAGCATTTTGCGCTTGAAGATCCTTCATTGTTTTCTCTAGAGCCATCTCTACTGAAATAAACAGTAAGCAGATGAGAAACCCGTGTGGGGAAAAACTGTCATGATATGATGCATGGTATGTGGATGCCATGTTTTCAAGGATCTCGCGGGGTAAACACAAGAATATGTTATAAGTTGAACTTTGATCACAACTTTGATTGGAGAACTTTGTATCGTTGAATGTCCTTCCACGAGAATCAAGCTCACCATGTCAAGTGGGTCATAGCCCTTGACTCAAGTTATCGTGCTTTGGTCTTTGACGAAGTTTGGTTAGAGGAAAATAAATCCTCTTTCCCCTTGATGGACTTCTAGTTCATCATGTCTCTGCATCACAGACCCTTGATATCCTTGAAATGGTTATTGGAAATGATATGGTATGATGTTATGATGTTATGTACAACTGAACAAAGCAAACAAGTCTTTATGTACAAATAATCATATACACACAAAGCAGATAAGTCCTTAAGTTTAGGCTTGCATGGAGTCGTAGGTAAGTACCCTCTTGATGTTTAGTTGACTCAACCTGTCCTAGACAGTAATCGGGTTATAGGGGATCTCAATATCATTGATCTTTCTTTTAGGCATTGTCTCAGCACAATCAATCTTTTCTTGCGGTCGAAATATCCCAAAAGTCCAATCTCATTGAGTGTAGTATCGAGTATCAACCAATCTTCAGCTTTACACCAAAGTCGGCTGTCTCACTACTTCCTAATGGCCAGGTTTTTCAATTAAGGTTCTACGGTCAGTTAGTGCTTCATGACACCGCTCAGCGGCCCCGTATTCTCCTCGATTCAACATAAGGGATACCGGTACCAACAAATATGTCACACTAACGTAGTCGTTGCTTCAACCATATCGATCTTCGCCATACAATTTCCACATTCTATTGTTACTTACCTAAAAGGTGCCCCATATCCGAATGTAGAATCAAAACAAAATTCAAACAAGGACCCAGAAAATGTAAATCAATCAAGTCAAACAAGGAAAGCAATTTAAAGGTGATCTAGCCCTAAGGTAATCCCACTTTTAAGTTTTATCCCTAGCAGAGTCGCTAGTTCTGTAATACGGTGGGAGAACTGACTTGGGTGTTTTGCGTTTGATCGCAATTGTTGCGGATAGGAAGAGTCGCCACCGACTTTTCTTTTATCCAATAAGGAAAGGGTGAAAAGAACAGGAAAGACCTTTGAGATATTTTCTTGAGTTCGGGGGGTAGGTTATGAAAAGGGAAGGTGTTAGCACCCTTTTCATACGTAGTTATCTACGGACTCTTAGTTGCTTGCTAGATCAAAAAATGTTTTGTTTGAAGATGTGCTTTGTAGTGTAAGTTTGAAAATATTTTGCAAAATGCCTTTGTTGCGGATAACTTTGTAATGATTCTCGTCTCTATAAGAATGCATACAAAGTGATGGTTTTGAAAATAGTTCAAAGAGATGTTTGTTTTTTAAGATGTTTTTGAAAATGTATGTATGGAAATGGTTTTAGTTTGTGAGCAAGCAACTACAAGCGTCCTACCTACTTAAAAGATCTATGTTCTTTTCCTCCTCCTATAGATGTTGCTATGTTACCATTGATTGGTAAAAAGCCCCATCGTTGGATGTGAAGGGACGGGTGTGGGTCAATCGTATAGTCATAGAAGGATACTTATATACGTTTTAGAAATTTCATAATGCACTAGATCGTTTACCGAAGGCAACATCGAGGGACATCGAGGCACAACAATCTTTTTTTCAAGGGTCTTTGCTAAAACGCCCATATTCGAGGGACATGACTATTTTCTGAGGCAACAAGCGAGGTTACCCTAGAGGTGCACGTGTGTGAATAATGTGTTTGATTGCATGCATTTTTGTCTTTGAATTTAGGGTTGTCTACTTGTTGATTTTTATCTTGCCATACATACCCTAGTTACTAACAATTTATATTAAAGTGGTAAATTGCGGAAATTAAATTCCTAAGCTATTACATCACTTTAGGGGATATGGAATACAAATGCACAAATGGGGGTGGAAAGCAATAAAAGTCCTAATTATTACAACCATATTAAATAGAAATGAAAGAAAATATATAAAAAAATATAAAAACAAAAATAGTGCAAAAGAGAGAAAGAAAAGAAATCCTGGATCGAAGCATGTGTCCTTCGATTCATACCCCTTTTGTTTTCTTTCATTTGGGCCTGCAAACAGTGTGTATCGAAGCTTGCATCCTTCAATTCACACAACATTTTTCTTTCGTTTTGGCCTGCAAATCAGTGTGTATCGAAGCATACACCCTTTGATTCACACACCTTTTTTTGTTTTCTTTCGTTTTGGATTGGATAGCAGTATGGGTCGAAGCCATGCTAATATTGTTTTATGGTCTGTACAGGTTAGTACTTAACATGTATTTGGACAAAAAAGAAAATAAATGAAAGGGTAGAAACGAAAAATAAACAAAAGATTATTTACATGCTTGAAACAAAAGGTTTAAAGTTAGGAAGACTTACCTTGAATCTGGAGTTGGTGTTTTGAACTTTGAGTTGTTGCCCTGAATATTCTTGAATTTGAAGGAAGGAAAGAACATGAGTTTGAAGGACAGGGAAACTGGAATTCGAAAGAGAGAATAAACAGAGGTGTTATACTTCTTTGGTTCTAGATTCAAAAGAAAAGAAACAGAGGTGTGAGTTTTTTGGTTTTGGGTTTAAGAGTGTTTAAGTGTTCTATCCTCTCTTTGCCTTGCCAACAAACCTCTCTCCATCCGCTAAAAAACCACCTTTATATGTGTTGTGAAAAATCTTATTTGTAGAAGAGTTTGGCTGAGATTTGGGGGGGGGGGGGGGGGGGGGGAAACAAATGAAATTTGAACAGTTTGGGTATGCTGTTTTCATAGATTTCGAGGTGCAGCTCTTATATACTAATTTGGTGCAAATCAGGAGCAGCATAGCAGGACTGCTTTGCAGCAGTTCTGGAGTGTTGTGGCACCTTGGTGCATGACTGTTTCATAGCAGTACAACAGTCTTGGGCTTGCAACATATAGGACTTTGTTCAGCAGCCTTCGACCAGACTCACCAAAAGACAAAACACCAATTGTATGTTCTTCGAATGGACCCATTGTATGTCCTTCGAATGTACTAATTGTATGTCCTTTGAATTGTCCATATGCATGTTCTCGAATGGATCAAATATGTGTTCTTCGAATCCAACAAATTCATGTTCTTCGAATGGGCCACCTAAATATGTGTTCTTCAAATCCAACAAATTCATGTTCTTTGAATGGGCCACCAAATATGTGTCCTTCGAATCCACCAAATTCATGTTCTTCGAATGGGCCACCTAAATATGTGTTCTTCGAATCCAACAAATTCATGTTCTTCGAATGGGCCACCAAATATGTGTCCTTTGAATCCACCAAATTCATGTTCTTCGAATGGGCCTTTTGTATGTTCTTCGAATCCACCAGTTGTGTGTCATAGAGTAGAAACTATGTGTGATGAAGGGTTTAAAGGTGGAATCGAAGCAAGCATGAAGGAAGCCATTACATTGTGGATGCTAGCATGAGGGAATCCCTTGCCTTATGGATGCTAGCATGAAGGAAGCCATTTCCTTGTGGATCGAAACAAACATGAAACAGCCAATGCCCAATTGAAGCTTTGTGAAATCGAAGCAAGCTTGAAGGACGCCAAAGTCCAGTCGAAGCTTGGGAAATTTAAGCAAGATTGAAGGAGGCCAAAGTCCAGTCGAAGCTTGGGAAATCGAAGCAAGCTTGAAGGAGGTCAAAGTCTAATCGAAGCTTGGGAAATCGAATCAAGCTTCCTCTTTTTTGATTTGATGCTTAAAAGCCCAATATGATCCATGGAAACTATACGGGGCATCAAAAATCCAGTTGTACTTGTGCAAACTTTAAATTTTGAAAATCCTTGTTAGAAAAGTCTTTAAAAAAGAGAGGGAAAATTTTGGGGTACAACAGGGGAAAACAAATGTTTTCACGGTCTGTACTTCTACTAGGGATTGTGATACTGATTTCAAAGGGGGAAAATACCATATTGTTGAGACATCAACTGCGGATATTATACTGACTTCATTGGGAGGGCAATAACACATCGCCGAGGGGAAACCAAGATACATTCTTCCATACTGAGAGCGAAGATTGCACCAACTTCTCTAGGGAGAACTTATTAAACTTCACGGGGATAACTTTATCTAGGGATTTAAGAAGTCAAACATTACAACAAGAAATCAAACTTATGGGGATTTTAAATCAAATCCAACACTTGGCGGGAGAAAACCCAAAAAGTTAACAACTATTTCAACATTTATTAGAAAAGACATTGCCTTCATCTGGTTGCCTCACTAGAGAAAACGGGATAGAGACCTCAGACCCTGCAAACCTGAAATCAAAATGAACCAGGACTTGACTAGGGAAAACGGGATTACAAATCCAATACCACACCATACATCGATTAATATCATCTTCAATTATCTGAGAAGCACAAGAAAATCATATTCAAACTAGCAAAAGTGGCCTGGGAGAGCCTTTCCTGGGGGATTCATACTTCTAAAATTTCAGAGTTCGTCCATTCTTGGAGTCACTATTTTTGTTCTCCTTGAATCACAAAATCTAAAGCAAAAAGTAATTTGTAAATTCTTTTCAAAAAGAACAATTTATTTTATTTAATCTGTTTTGTTTTGAAAATTACTATCAATAATAAATGAAGTCTTTGTAAGCTGAACAAGATAAGAATTGCAAAGAATTGGATAAAAGCTCAAACTTTATTAATAGAATGGTAGTCTGCGAATGGAGAGACTCCATATATGATTACAAAGTTTGGAAAATGGTAATATATATTGGAAAAGATACATTGAAATACAATGACCACTATTCTTCCTAACAACTTTGAATTCCTGAGCAACGACTTCGGTTGAAGAGTGGTGAGGATTCAAGAAGATTGTTGCTTCAATGATCAAGTCTTTTCTAATGCAGTTACTTGCCAAGAAATCCCTAACTTTTCCCTAGGTTGCCCTTGCGGTGTTTGAACCTACCGGGAAAATTTATTCTGTTTTCGTCTCTAATTTTTGCCCAGGCCTCCCTTTCGTGTTTTAAGTTTACTGAGGTGCTCCTTTTTGCCTAAGCCGCCCTTTCGGGTTTTCGTATTAGCGAGTAGTTCTTTTATTTTTCTAGGTGAAGTATTTCTTGACTACATCAGCATTCACATGATGTGGAAACTCCTCGCCATCCATTGTTTCAAGAATCACCAGCAGCAATCAGGGATTTACTTTCCCAGACTCGGATATGTCACAATAGCCTTTCATGTTCATACATCATGACGAGCGCATACATATTTCATACAACATAATCTCATTTATTTTGAGAACTTCATCACACAATGCATTTCATGCATCACATATAATTAATTTTGTATCTTTTCAGGAAAGATGATTATCATCAACAATTCCAACAGTTCAATCCATGAAGCTATACGTGTCATATCTGTAGACAACTAATGGAAAATCAGTTCCCGAAACCAAACGGGTCAACTAATCTACGTGATCAAATAAGGTAAGCCCTACTATCAAGGCTTTCATTTCGAAGTAACCCTACTATCCAGGTTCCTTCTCATAGCCCTACTATCCAGGCTTTCATTTTGAAGTAACCCTGCTATCCAGGTTCCTTCTCATAGCCCTACCATCCAGGCTTTCATTTCGAAGTAACCCTACTACCCAGGTTCCTTCTCATGGCCCTACTATCTAGGCTTTCATTTCAAAGTAACCCTGCTATCCAGGTTCCTTCTAATAGCCTTACTATCCAGGCTTTTATTTTGATGTAACCCTTCTATCCAGGTTCCTTCTCAAAGCCCTACTATCCAGGATTTCATTTTGAAGTAACCCTGCTATCCAGGTTCCTTCTCATAGCCCTACCATCCAGGCTTTCATTTCGAAGTAACCCTACTACCCAGGTTCCTTCTCATAGCCCTACTATCCAGGCTTTCATTTCGAAGTAACCATGCTATCCAGGTTCCTTCTTATAGCCATACTATTCAGGCTTTCATTCAAAGTAACCCTGCTATCCAGGTTCCTTCTCATAGCCCTACCATCCAACTTTCATTTTGAAGTAACCCTACTACCACGGTTCCTTCTTATAGCCCTACTATCCAAGATTTTATTTCGTTGTAACCCTACTATCCAGGTTCCTTCTCATAGCCCTACTATCCAGTCTTTCATTTCGAAGTAACCCTACTATCCAGGTTCCTTCTCATATCCCTACCATCCAGGCTTTCATTTCGAAGTAACCCTACTATCCAGGTTCCTTCTTGAAGCCCTACTATCCAGGCCTTCATTTCTAAGTAACCCTACTACCCAGGTTCCTTCTCATAGCCCTACTATCCAGGTTCTTTCTCACAACCCTACAATCCAGGATTTCATTTCGAAGTAAATCTACTATCCAAGTTCCTTTTCATAGCCCTATTATCCAGGCGTTCATTTCGAAGTAACCCTATTACACAGGTTCCTTCTCATAGCCCTACTATCCAGGCTCCTTTTCATGAATTACTTGACGCAGTTTTGCATGGACTTATCCCGAGAAAGCCCTATACAAGTTCCTTCTCTTTCATCTCAGGACAATAATTTACAACACTGTAAAACCTGGACCCGACCAGATATGGTCGATTTCACATTTCCCTAGTAAGTTACTATGAAGCCTAGAATACGACCGGATAGCAGTCAGCCTAATCATCCTCAACCAGTCACTGTGAAGCCTGGACTCGACAAGATAACATCTCACTTTTGTCTCATCAAAAAAGAATTAATTCCCCATTAGAGTAATGGACAACCGAAGCTCCCAGACTCTATTCCCTGGCGAAGTCTTCCTCAACGTCAATTACATGAATTCTAGCAAAGGAATCTTATGTGACTGATATATTTTCTGGATGGCATCTTTAAGCCCATCTCCGACGATTCTCCTTCACCTTCCAAATGACATCTGTAAGCCCGTTCCCGATATTATTGATCATCATTCACTTCATACGAGTGCAAATTGCTGGGCACTCTAGTGTTCAAACAATTTCAAAACTTTTTCAAACACACAAAAGCAATTTAAAGAATGAGCAAGTACCTAAGAGCCCGTGGAAAACCACGGATAGAAAGGGTGCTAATACCTTCCCTTTCTATAATCTACCCCCCGTACTCAGAAACATCTCAAAAAAGGTTTTTCTATTCTTTTTCCCTTTTCCTTTGTTGGATGAAATAAAAGACGGTGGCGACTCTTGCTTACCGTACATTTACGAACAAAAAACACAAAAACCAGTAGTAACAAAAAATAGTCGGTTCTGCCACCGTATTATAGAACTAGTGACTCTACTGGGGATAAAACTTTAAAGTGGGGTATACCTTAGGATCTAGGTCATTTTAAATTACTTTCTTGTTTGTTTTGCCTGCTTTATTTTTAAGGGTTTTTGCTTGGGTATTGTTGAAGATCCTACACCCGGATCTGGGGACACTTTTTAGGTAAACAACAATAGATCGTGGAGACTGTATAGTGTAGACCGATATGGTTTAAGCGATGGGTATGTTGGTGTGAAACTTTTGTTGGTACCGGTATTCTTTGTGTTGAAACGAGGAGAATACGGGGCCGCCGCATGGTGTCGTGAAGCACTAACGACCCTTAGAACCTTAGTTGAACAAACTTGGCCATTAGAAAATAGTGAGATAGTCGGCCTCGGTATAAAGCTGAGGATTGGTTGATACTCGATGCTACACTCATTGAGATCAGAATTTCGGGATATTTCGGCCGCAAGAAATGATTATCTGAGATGAAACAATGCCCGATAAAGAATGATCAATGATATTGAGAATCCTTATAACCCGGTTACTTTTCTAAGACAGGTTTGAAACCAACTAAAATTTAAGAGGGTACTTACCTATGGAATCCATGCAAGCCTAAACCTAAGGCTACTTATGTGACTTGTTTACTTTCTTTTCTTAACAATTTGAACTCATTGCAAGGCTTTGTTTGTATTCCTTGCAGGACCTTGTTTGTATAAATCCAAAAAATTGGTTTCTTACCCTGCATTTTTGCTTGATCTATAGCATACACATCATAGCATCATAACATGACATATCATACTAACCATTTCAAGGGTCTCAAGGGACTGTGATGCAGGTTATGATGAACCGGACTTCTAGCAAGGGGTAAGGGGATTTATTTTCCTCTGGCCAATGTCGTAAAAAGACCAAAACACGATAACTTGAGTCAGGGGCTATGACCCACTTAATATGGTGAGCTTGACTCTTGTAGAAGGACCTTCAACAATAGG
The DNA here is from genome assembly GCA_948472305.1 of Vicia faba. Taxonomy (NCBI): domain Eukaryota; kingdom Viridiplantae; phylum Streptophyta; class Magnoliopsida; order Fabales; family Fabaceae; genus Vicia; species Vicia faba. The sequence goes on along the minus strand of OX451741.1, from coordinate 942,551,094 downwards.
AATTACTTCAATCAAAGCTGTAAAGTTCAACGCCTAACATTTTTCTTGTTTACCCTGCGAGATCCTTGAAAACAGTTGCATATCATACATGTCATTGCATAACAGGTAGTCTCCAGTACAAGTTTCTCATCTTCTTCGACATTTATTTCATAAATGGCTCTCAAACAAGACAACAGAGATCTCCAAACTCAAGAAGCTCAGTTCATGAAAATGTTCCTAAACCTATCCAAGGGGCAGGAAGAGTTGAAAGCACTCCTCTTTGTGAACCTGGCCAAGAAAAGTCCTGAAGACAATAAGGACGAACGGTTGGAACAACTGCAAGATGAAGTTGAAATAATGAGAAACCAGATGCTAGGGAAGAGGGATCTTATCCAAGGCCTAGCCCGGGGACAAGAAGAGCTGAGAGCCATTACTAAGAAACTTCATCAAGACGGTTGCAGCCGTATGAAGCAAACAGTCGAGGTTGGGGACCAAGTCATTGATCAACTTCCGAGAAGATAAGAGGCTGGTTTGGTGAAGACTGGACTTTTCCAAATTGCTACCACATCACGGGTCCAACGACAACCTCGCCAAAAACAACGGGTTAATCAGAGTAAGCCGTATATACCCAAAAGGCAGTTTACCAAACTCAACATGTCGTTGTCTCAAGCTTTGCAACACCTGTTGAGGATGAATCTGATTACATTGATAGGACCTCATCCGAATCCAAAGACTTCTTCCCCTAGCTACAATCCTGATGCAAGATGTGGATACCACTCCAACAGCCCGGGGCATGATACTGACGACTGTTGGAGGTTGAAATACAAAATTCAAGACCTGATTGATGAAGGAGCATTGGAATTCACACAAGATGGTCAACTAGAATGTTTCTGTCATTCCTCAAAGGCCCACCATTTGAAGTGACAAGTTTTGACAAGAGGGATTTTCGTTCATTAGAATTTTCAATTTGTAATTTTCTTTTGATTGTTCGAACATCTATTTATGTCAAGCTGTGTTACTTTATCAATGCAATGCATATGTCAGTTTTGAATCAATGCATTCGTATTTACTATATTTAAACTGCTTCCCTTTTTGTGATATTCAACTCTCGATCAAAATCTCTAAGCCTTTAGAGGGAGAATGACGAAAATGATACCATAATCTCCACAGTATGCTTTGGAACAGACCCCGTTGACGATGTACAAGCGTTGTTTCAAATCCTAAACAGTGGAGTTATAAAGAAGATAATCCCTAGTCAACCCCTTTAAGCCAAAGAAGTAGAAGATTTTCTTTTCACACTAATTAAAACCCTTAATCATAACCTGGGGCAGGGTAGTTTTCTCAGTCAATTCAGACGCGCATTCAGTCACAATCTTCCGCTTCGAACACAATGAATGGCCTCGAAGACGTCCTTCTAAATCAGAAGATGGTGATGGTTCCACATAATCATTAAAGAAGGCAGTCATTATATCTCAAAATAAAAGCCCATTAAGTCAAAACCTATGAAGGAGACTTAAGATAAAACTGGGGCATCCCGCTAACTGTAATCACAAAAGAAACAGTTCAGGAAAAAGAAGGGATAATGAAAACCAAAAAAAGAGGTACTACAAATCCAAAAAAAAAAGATTACAAAAATGACTGCCTCTTCCAAATAAATTTTCAGTATTTGAAACATCACCGGAACATCAAGGACAATATTCCAAAACTCAACTGGGATTCTAAACGCACAATTAACTGAGCATAGGACTGAAGAACATCACGAAGAGCGGGTGGGTACGAATAAATTTTGAGCCTTTATCCTTTGTTTCTTGAACCGTGAACCAGGCCATGTTATAACCCTTAAAAGTCCTAGCTGAAGCATGGGTTAGTTCGAAAGCATACTGTTACAAAAGGTATCCTGACTCCTGTAAGGTTTTCCATAAATCACGAGTTGATATCACTCTCTTGCAAAATTTGTTGTACTAAAAAATTTCATTTTCAAAAAAAAATTTCAAGACAGACATAAGCTTTTCATTCTTAAAATACCATTGTTTGCATATGATTATTTGTTCAACAACATAGAAATCCGCATGACGAATATCTAGTGAACAAGAATCTTCTCAATAAAAAGGATCACCTCAAGTGGAAAAACACTTCCAACCAAGGGGCACGGCATGACCATTGTCCATCATCGAGGGCAGTCAAGTCAAGATTGAAGGAATCTCTCAAAGATGTCAAATAGCCAGGGGCAGATCTCCATCTGAATCACTTGGGGCATTCGACATGAATTCCGACAACGAATCTTGTACGATCAAACAAACATCTTTCGGCAGTGTGGCAACACTTACTACTACGGACAATGACAATTCTCTGCACCCGATGAACATGGACATAGTCGGAAAATACTACGCATGAACAAAGACCCGCTAGGTTGACGGGCCTAGGCAAAAATAAGGGCATCCCGGTGAACCAAAAGGGGTCGGGCAAAAAATTGAGGATAAAAACAAAAAAATATGTACACCCGGCAAGTCAAAAACCTGAAAAGGCGGCTTGAGCAAAAAAGGGTATCCCGGTGGACTGAAAACCCAAAAGGGCGGTCCAGGCAAAAGTTAGGGACTTTAAGTGTACAACTATGTCCCATCATCTTGTCATTTGTTTATCAATAGAAGACTTATCATCCTGATCAGCATCCACCAAGCCTCCGCAGGTACTTTCTCCAACAGGTACAGGGGCATAAACGTCTTGATGCAAAGTCACCGCTACATCCTTAGCATACGTCCCAGTAATGTCTATGTCCCCCACAGAGTAGAGGCAACCAAAGTTTTGATCTTTGCTTCCCCGAACATGAGTTACTTTCCCCAACAAAGTTCCTTCAAAGAGCCGATATCTATATTCCCCAGCCGAATTTTATAATCGCAAGCGGTTCATTAGGTTATCTACAAAGAAGAGTTTATTTCTCTGAATATAGAAGCTCTATCCCCAATAGATTTTATTCCACCAGCTACGGAAGATTCATCTCCCCAGTGGAGTTTATTTTTCTGAAACGGAAAAATCTTCCAGCAAAGCATCTCCTCTCTCAAACAAAGTTATTCCCTCGCAGAGTTATTCTCAAGCAAAGTCTCTCCCTGGCAGAATATTCACAAACAGAAAGGAGTAAATCCACAGCATAGTCATCTCCATTCACCATCCCTAGCGGAAGTAGAAGAACCACTTTTTCTACAACGATCAGGAATTCAATTTCCAGTACTCACCAGCAGCAGTCAGGGATTTGCTTTCCCAGACTCGGATATGTCACAATAGCATTTCATGTTCATACATCATGACATGCGCATACATATTGCATACAACATAATCTCATTTATTTTGAGAACATCATCACACAATGCATTTCATGCATCACATATAATTAATCCTGTATCTTTTCAGGAAAGATGATTATCATCAACAATTCCAACAGTTCAATCCATGAAGCTATGTGTGTCATATCTGCAGACAACTAATGGAAAATCAGTTCTCGAAACCAAACGGGTCAACTAATCTACGTGATCAAATGAGGCAAGCCCTACTATCCAGGCTTTCATTTCGAAGTAACCCTACTATCCAGGTTCCTTCTCATAGCCCTACTATCCAGGCTTTCATTTTGAAGTAACCCTGTTATCCAAGTTCCTTCTCATAGCCCTACCATCCAGGCTTTCATTTCGAAGTAACCCTACTACCCAGGTTCCTTCTTATAACCCTACTATCCAGGCTTTTATTTCGGAGTAACCCTACTATCCAGGTTCCTTCTCACAGCCCTACTATCTAGGCTTTCATTTCGCAGTAACCCTACTATCCAGGTTCCTTCTCATAGCCCTACTATCCAGGCTTTCATTTTGAAGTAACCCTACTATCCACGTTCCTTCTTGTAGCCCTACTATCCAAGCTTTCATTTCAAAGTAACCCTACTACCCAGGTTCCTTCTCATAGCCCTACTATCCAGTTTCCTTCTCACAGCCCTACCATCTAGACTTTCATTTCGAAGTAACCCTACTATCCAGGTTCCTTCTCGCAGCCCTACCATCCAGGCTTTCATTTCTAAGTAACCCTACTATCCAGGTTCCTTCTCATAGCCCTACTATCCAGGCGTTCATTTCGAAGTAACCCTACTACCCAGGTTCCTTCTCATAGCCCTACTATCTAGGCTCCTTTTCATGAATTACTTGACGCAATTTTTCATGGACTTATCCCAAGAAATCCCTATACATGTTCCTTCTCTTTCATCTTAGGACAACAGTTTACAACACTATAAAACCGAGACCCGACACAGTTGATTTCACATTTCCCCAGTAAGTCACTGTAAAGTCTGGAATACGACCAGATAGCAGTCAGCCTAATCATCCTTAACCAGTCACTGTGAAGCCTGGACTCGACAAGATAACAACTCACTTTTGTATCATCAATCAAGAGTTAATTCCTCAGTAGAGTAATGGACAACCGAAGATCCCAAACTCTATTCCCCAACGAAGTCCTCCTGAACGACAGTTACAGGAATTCTCGCAAAGGAATCTCTTATGCGACTAATATCTTTTCTAGATGGCATCTCTAAGCCCATCTCTTCCGCCTTCAAAATGGCACCTGTAAGCCCATTCCCGATATTATCGATCGTCATTCACTTCATACGAGAGCTAATTTCTGGGCACTCTAGTGTTCAATCATCTTCCACCTTTAGATCACGAAAGGCAGACAAGCCAATCTACCTCCTCAGGTTTAAGAAGATTGAACAGGGGCAGCTGTTGTACCCCAAAATTTTCCCTCCCAATTTCACATAAGACATAATCCTAGAGGTCCTAAATTGTTCAAGTTGACTAAGGATTGACCAGACAAATCCTCCTCCTAAGACAATGAGCCTCAAACTAGGGTTTCACTCCTCATCAAGATGTTTGAATTCCAAGGGTCCTAAGTGGTTTCCATGGCCCTAATATTCCCTCAAGATCATCCATGTCAAGTTTCATGCCTTGCACAAGAAGTTTGCTCAGTCAATTGCTCAAATGCCTGAAAATCAACTGTACTTGGTCAAAAGTAAATTGTGACCCACAAACAATCAAACTTCAAGATTTTTGGTCAACATCAACATTTTGAAGTGATATTCATCATTTGATCAAGGGTTGATCATGATTCCTCAAGGAATGCTCCTAATTAATCAAAACTCAAAAGTTGTTAAATTAGGGTTCCTATAGGAAAAGTCAACCAAACTTTGACCAGACATAACTTTCTCATACTTTATTAGAAATTACTTATCCACGACTCATTTTTAAGAGAATCCAATTCCCTACAATTCATCCTCATCCCTAAAGTTCAAGAAATGCACACATGAAAAGATATAAATTCAGACATTATTGGTCCCTTTCAAAAGTCAACAAAAATACCTTTTGGGTCAAAGCTTCTTACATAAACATGGAAGATGAAATTGATATGAAACCAAATAGGTTGCTTAGGGGACATCCTAAGATTTATAAAAAGTCCAAGAACACCCTCTTAGGGTCAAAATTGAGAGAGATATGCATTGTCAAAGTTGGCCATTTTTTGGAAATTTGCCCAAAGTCAACAATGCTCAAAATTGCATTTTTTTCCACATGGGTCCATCTTTTCAAGATTGAATCTCAGTCCTAGCATGGTCCACGACCTTTGGGACCCTCTATGCCTTATTCATTGATTTATTTAATTTATTTTGATTTTATTTATTTAAAATTCAAATAAAATCAAAATAATTAAAATCAATAGAATGAGATTTGTTTTGCATTGAATTGTAGATCATGCAAGCTGTCTATAGCCAAGAAAAAAATGTGCAAGGTTGAAAAAAAGAGGAAATCTCCAAATGGGGAAAGATTTGAATAAAAAATTCATGACCATAACATCTTTGGATTCTTTCTAATTCTAATGACCTATATTAATTCTACTACATATAAAAGAGTATTGCAACCCTAGGACAGAAGAACAAGTGCACAACCTGCCTCAAGAGAACTCATATCAAGCTTCCAAAAGTTCAAGAAAAAAACTCAACTCGGATTCCATATTGCAGCCTTCATCAAGGGGATTCGAAGATTGAAATACATTCCTTGGTACTCCCAGAGGCTTTTCCAATCGTTTCCCAACATCAAAGCTTCCAGAATTGCACCATCCACGCCCACAGTTTGCTTTCTTTTTCTCAAATTCGAATTCAACGATTCATGTACCATAAACTTATTTTGACCATGTATTATTGTTCATTTAAATGTGTGCAAGATTTCTGTATAGTTGAATTCGTGTTTAGATGCAGGATGTGTGATATGCCATCACTAGGGTTTTGAGGTCCCAAATTGGGAACTCTGTACACAGGCGCAATTGGGCCAAATTAATGGTGCCATCACGTTCATGGATTATTTTTGAATGGAACCATGCCCTTGGTTGAGATTTATGTTGCTTGTATTGCATTGTTTATTTTTATAGGTTTGTAGCCACGTACAAGAACTGTCACTATAGCCAATAGTGACGAATCTATCTATAGGTAAAAGCCCAGTTTCTAAAACAACAGTTCCAGGGAGAAGACAATTAGGTGGAAGACTCCCATTGGGAGATTTGAATCACGCGCATTTTTTTGGGCATACTGCTTTGTTTCACTTATATTTTATTTTGTTTATTATATTAACAAACAAGCAATTCAACACAGATGGTAAAGGCAGGCACGTGTGAGAGCAAGGGCATGGATTCGATCCCAGGTCCAAACATTTTTCTATTTTCTGATTTCCTTGTTTCAGATCCAGCGTGCTTCATAGTCAGGATTCCACCATGCTCCCATGATCTCAACCATCAGATCCATCACGTGATCAAATCTAAACGCTCAGCAAGCAAAATGCATGGTGAACCCCCCAAATGTGATCCTCACTGGATCGTGCGCTAGGTAGATGGGCCAGCCATTCTGGGCTTAACAAATTCAATTTTGCACCCCCGGAATCACTTCTCATACGAGGCCCACTTTATTTCTTTTTAATTCCTTTATTTAATTATTGGTTTTAATTATTTTACAAAAAATTATTGTTTTTTTAATTAAATAAAAAAATCACAAAAACACAAAAAAACATTAGAATTAGATTTTTTCATAAAATATTTAATTTCATTAATTAATTAGGTTAATTAGGATAATTTAAATTCCTTTTCATAGTTAAAATTAATTAGAAATTAGGTTAATTTGCAAAATTAATTACTTTCTCAAAAAATCCAAAAAAAAATTCTTCTTTATTCACTAATTAAATGTCTTCGAATTTAACTTTAATTCCTCGTTTAATTTATTCTCGCGCGCATTTATTTATTCATTTTTTCCAATTAATGTAATTGCTCCGAGTTTGTAATAGCTTTTAATTTAGGTTTATTACTATTTTCATTTACTGTTTTCCCCAAGTTTTTGATTATGTAATCCCCCTCCCCAAAGCCTTGTAATAGGTAGGTTTAAATTTCTCGCATTTTATTTTCCGTCATTATAAACTGTTAGATGATTGATAATAGGATTGTATGCAAACGATCAATATTTAAAACAATAGAAAACCCTAAATGTGCAAAGATTAAATAAACTGAAAACAAACACTTGCACATGCTCACTCCTAGGGTTTTCCCCACTTCGGTTGCCTTCGGAAAATGGTCATTATTCTCAAAACGTGAGAATTTTTTGTGGTTGTCCTCTAATTTGAAAGATCACTAGTCCCTCGATGACCCTTTCGACGTTGCCTCGGTAAAAAAAGTGATCTTAGAACTTTAGGGCAGTTACTAAGAGATCTCACCCTGTTGCCTTAAGTTACCGTAATCGTCCCTTTCGATTGTCCCTTAAACTCCAACGATGGAGCTACCTACTCCTTAATAGTAGGATAACATTTTCTAAAGGAAATAAGAAAATGAACAGTCTTTTTCGAGTAGGTAGAAACTCTTAAGTACTTGCTCAAACAAATTTTTACACCATACACTTTCAAATAAACTTTTCAAACAAAGTTTTCAAAAACACTTTATCACACTCTTGAGGACTGTTACAAGGGCTACCATAAAGTGAATCGCTGCACTAAGGAAATTTCAAAACTTTTTCAAACACAAAAACACACAAAAGCAATTTAAAGAATGAGCAAGTACCTAGGAGCCCATGGAAAACCACTGATAGAAAGGGTGATAATACCTTCCCTTTCTATAATCTACCCCCCGTACTCAGAAACATCTCGAAAAAGACTTTTTCTGTTCTTTTTCCTTTGTTGGATAAAATAAAAGATGGTGGCGACTCTTGCTTACCGTACATTTGCAAACAAAAAACGCAAAAAATAGTAGTAACAAAAAACAGTCGGTTCTGCCACCGTATTACACTTACCATGACACAAGGCCATCATTCTTTTCTCTTCAATCAAATTCAACTGGTCAAACCTGTTCTGGACCCATTTAGCCTGTGACAACTTGGTTTCCATTATCACGCGTAAAGAGGGAATCTCAACCTCAATGGTGATCACTGCTTCCATGCCATACACAAGAGAGAACGGGGTTACCCCTGTTGAAGTGCAGATATATGTTTGATACCCATGTAAATCAAAATGGAGCATCACATTCCAATCTTTGTAAGTAACAACCATTTTCTGAATGATCTTCTTGATGTTCTTATTAGCAGCTTCAACAACCCCATTCATCTTTGGCCTGTAGGGAGATGAATTGTAATGGAAACTCTTGAATTCTTCGCAAAGTTCTATCATCATCTTATTATTCAGATTTGAGTCATTGTTGGTGATAATCCTTCTTGGCACACCATTCCGACATATGAGATTATTCTTGATGAAGCGCACCACCACCTGCTTAGTGACATTAGCATATGAAGATGCTTCCACCCATTTGGTGAAGTAGTTAATTTCCACCAAGATGAAACGATGTTCATTTGACGCCTTGGGCTCAATCATTCCAATCATGTCAATACCCCACATAGAGAAAGGCCACGGGGAAGAAATAATATTGAGAAGTGTTGGGGGCACATGGAATTTGTCCGCATAAATATGGCATTTATGGTACTTCTTTGCAAATTTGTAACAGTCAGATTCCATTGTCAGCTAATAATAACCTGCCCTAAGAAACTTCTTTGCCATCGAATGTCCATTGGAATGGGTACCAAAGGAACCTTCATGGATTTCATGCATTAATATGTCTACTCCGTGTCTATCCACGCATCTGAGCAAGACCATGTCATAATTTATTTTGTATATCACATCTTCATTGAGGAAAAAGCTTCCTGCCAACCTTCTCAATATCTTTCTATCTTTATTTGACGCACCAATCAGGTGTTCCCGAGTCTAGAGAAAATGCTTGATATCATAATACCAAGGTTTTTAATCTGACACTTCCTCTGCTACAAACACATGAGCCAGTCTATCCAAACGTTGCACTGTGATACGAGGTACATCGTTCCAAGTATTCACTTGATACATAGAAGCCAGAGTCGTCAAAGCATCTTCCATCTGATTTTCATCTCTGGGAATATGATGGAATTAAAATTTGTTAAAGAAGGATAATAATCTTTTAGCATAGTCTTTGTAAGGGATCAAGCCAGGGTGATGAGTATCCCATTCTCCTTTAATCTGATTAACTACCAAAGCTGAATCACCATATACATCTAGAACTTTGATTCTGAGATCAATGGCCTCCTCGAGACCCATGATACAAGCCTCATACTCTGCCATATTATTGGTACAATCAAACGTTAACCTTGCAGTAAAAGGAATGTGTGATCCATGAGGAGTGATAATCACAGCGCCAATTCCTTTTCCATAAGCGTTCACAACTTCATCAAATACCATACCCCACCAGGATTCAGGATCAGGACCTTCCCTAGGAAAAGGTTCATCACAATCTTTCTCTTTTAGAAACATAACATCCTCATCAGGGAAATCATATTTAACAGACTGATAATCATCAACTAGTTGGTGAGCAAGATAATCCGCCAACACACTACTTTTTATGGAATTCTGAGTACGGTATTCAATATCATATTCAGACAACAACATCTGCCAACAGGAAATTCTCCCAGTAAGAGCAGGCTTTTCAAAAATATACTTAATTGGGTCCACTTTGGAAATCAACCAAGTAGTATGGTTCAACATATATTGTCGCAACCGCTTTTCCGCCTAGGCCAGAGCATAACATGTCTTTTCCAGCATAAAATACCGCGACTCACAGTTAGTAAACTTCTTACTCGGATGATAAATGGCATATTCTTTCTTTCCTGTTTCATCTTGTTGTCCCAAAATACAGCCCATGGAATTATCTAACACTGTCAAATACATGATCAATGGTCTTCCTTTAACGGGAGGAAGCAAGATAGGAGGTTCAAGAAGATACTCTTTAATACTTTCAAATGCCCTTTGGCAATCATCTGTCCACACACAACCTTGATCTTTCTTTAACACATTAAAGATCGGTTCACACATTGCAGTCATATGGGAAATGAAACTGGAAATGTAATTCACACGTCCAAGGAAGCATCTAATCTACTTTTTAGTTCTTGGTGCAGGAACTTCTTGAATTTCTTTGACTTTATCAAGGTCAACTTCAATTCCTTTTTGGCTGACAATGAAACCTAACAACTTCCCTGATCGGACACTGAAGGTGCATTTCTTTGGATTCAAACGGGAACGATACTTCCTCAAACGCTGAAACATCTTCGACAAATCCTCTACATGCCCTTCTTTGGTCTATGATTTGGAAATCATATCATGGACATATACCTCAATTTCCTTGTTCATCAAATCATGGAATATGGTTTTCATAGCCCTCTGGTACGTTTCACCAGCGTTCTTCAACCCGAAAGGCATCACTCTGTAACAGAATGTTCCCTAGGGTGTGATAAAAATTGGTTTTTCCATGTCCTCAAGAGCCATTCTTATTTGATTATATCTGGAAAATCCGTCCATGAACGAGAAAACTTTGAATTTTTTTGTACTATCAACCAACATATCAATATGTGGTAATGGAAAATCATCTTTTAAACTAGCTCTATTTAAATCTCTATAATCAACGCACATGCAAACCTTTCCATCTTTCTTTGATACTGGGAAAATATTGGCAATCCACTGAGGGTACACTGATGTCACAAGAAAACCGGCATTAATCTTCTTTAAAACTTCTTCTTTAATTTTTACTGCCATATCAGGGTGAGTTCTTCGTAATTTATGCTTGAGTGGCGGGCATTCTGGCTTCAACGATAAATAATGCTCTACAATATCAATATCTAAACCAGGCATATCTTGGTATGACTAAGAAAATATGTCCACATACTCTTTCAACAATTCAGTCAACCTGCTCTTCATGTCGGGATGCAACAATGCTCTAATCTTGACTTCCTTCGGATCCTCATCTGAACCCAAATTGATTGTCTCCAACGACTCTTTATACGGCTGAATGACATTTTCCCCACGCCCGAGCAACCGTGAAACCTCTTCTGGAATGTCATCATATTATTCTTCTTCATCCCCATACACAAGATATTCAAAGTTGGGAGAGGGTGCAGGGTCATTATATTCAACGGGTTTATTAATTAATCTGCACATGTGATTTATGATTGCTTTTAGAAACTGACACATATATCAAGTGATTATGCATATTTATTTTCAGTTATTATTTATTCCAAAAAGGGTTTTTTTTCTGATTACCATTTTCCAAGAAAAAGCAGAAAAATAAAAAACTCAATTTGGGAATCAAAGATAACTTTTATTTATGATTTTAATGAGCAAAGCAAACAGATAAGCCCGTACAATATTAACTTTCACCTTGGGCAGAGTCAAAGCTTTTTGCAAAGATAAACAAAAAAAAAATACTTTGAGACATGGATGCAAGTGGGAACATCAATAGTGACCCAGTACTGGACTCTGACTCCTGGCGTCACATAATTCAGCATTTTCTGCTCTTCCTCATTCTCCATAATAGCATTGATTCCAGAAATAGTTGGATGGAGGATACCTCCATTGTGGAAAATATTCTGATATCTGCTCACAGTTGACTTTGACTTCTCAACTTTTCCATTCTTCACTAAGAATCCTGAACCAACACTGTTCTTTTTCACCGGCGGATCAACAATCTGCCCCATACTTCATTAGGACTATTGCGCACAACCTGTTGAGCATCTTTTAATGAAACCATAGAATTCACATTATCTCTCACATTATCAACAGAAAAAGCTTGGAATTGCGTTCCAACAGAAACTTCATTTGCTTCTACAACACTGAAATATGATAGATGAGAAATCATCAATGCTTTCTCTCCATTTATAATAACCATTTTCCTTCGTATACGAACTTCAGCTTTTGGTGTAGAGTTGAAGTGACAACCCCTGCCTCATGTATCCATGGCCTTCCCAGTAAACAGCTGTATGCGGGCACAATATCCATGACTTGGAAAGTGATCTGGAAAAGATGTGGGCCTATGTGAATAGGCAGATCGACTTCCCCAATAACTGACTTCCTTGATCCATCGAATGCTTTTACAATAATACCACTTGGGCACACGTGAGCCCCTTGATATTTCAACTTCATCAACGTGCTCTTCGGTATAACATTTAGGCGGACCCATTATCAATTAGCACATTTGACAATTAATCATTTTTACAGTTCATAGATATGTGGAGAGCTAGATTGTGATTTCTCCCTTCGTCAGGCAATTCATCATCGTAAAAGATTAGGTTATTACAAGATGTAATATTACCTACCACACTACTGAATTGATCTAACGGCATATCATACTCCACGAAGGCTTGGTCCAACACCCACATTAAAGATTCTCTATGGGCAGCAGAATTCATCAACAATGCTAGGATAGATATCTATGAAGGGGTCTGCAATAGCTAATCTACAATTCTGTAGTCGCTCATTTTTATAGTCTTTAAAATATCATCCACCTCTTTTTCCAAAGTAGCACCACTGGATTCCCTCATTGTTCTCTTATTTTCAACACTTTCAACAACCTTTTTATCGGCACTAACATTTCCTCGAATAACTGGTACAAAAACACGACCACTACAAGTCACTCTACTGGCCTCAGCAATATTCTCGACATTAGGAAAAGATTAGATGGGAACTTCCGCACCATCCTCTAAAATAGTAGTATTGTACTTGTATGGTACAACTTTGTTTGATTTGTAAGGAACATGCCCTGGCAAGCAAATCACCACTTGGGCAACAACTGACTTGCTATAGTATTCAATTTCAACAGGGTCAGAATCATTAAAACAAGGAACAATTTCGTTCACACCTTCGTCAGAAAATTTGGGTATCAAAGAATCAACACTAGATAACATATCCTCATCTGAGGAAAATAATTCATCCACCGAAGCATATTCATCATCTGATTCATCCTCGGCCAAGAAAATCTCAATCTTGTTAACCTCATGGTAATCATCTCTTTGGCTCGAAACTTTGATAATTCTATTATCCAATAACAACGGAATACCTCTTCTTACAATGGAACATCCTTGGGAATCCCTGCAGCAAACCCGATAAGATCCATAGTGGTGCTCCACCTGACCAACCATGTGGCAAAAGGTAGTGTGGAATTGCACTAGATCATCATTTATATGGTCCACATCAAAGATCCGGAACTCTCCAGGACATCCAAAGACCATGTTCAATTCCTCCTCATATTCTGCCCTAGGTCTGATTATATGGATAAGGCCCTCATCTATCATCTCCTGTAAATCAGCCTTTATCTTATCACAACCTTGTATATCAGTATTGTAGATGCCATAACCATTTTGGTCATTAGGATAGTAACTAAACTCATAAAGGTCTTCATGCATCTTTACCAAGTCTCCTCTGACCGAGTTAATATCATAAATGCGGAAGTCCCCTGGACAACCAGCAACCATGTTAACAACATCCGTTCCTCCATGCTTTGGTAGAGGATTATCTTTTACATTCGGGCTGACATCTTTGAAGGACAAAAGGCCAGATCTCACCATTTTGTGTACCTCGGACTTTAGAGGATAACAATTTTCCATATTATGCCCTGGTGCACCCTGATGGAAAGTGCAGGTCTGATCTGCCTTGTAGTACCAAGGTAATGGTGATGGTATAGCAGGGGTGGCCTGGTCTAGGACAACTTTTTCTCGATCAATGCTGGGAGTAACTCTGTATAACTCACGGGGATAGAGTCAAAAGGATCTCTCATTTGATTATGCCCTTGATTTCCGTGAGGGGCCGATCTTTGATAAACGACTGTAGTCGGAGTTGTATTAACAACTGGAGTTACCGAGGCAACCTGTTGATGGCGCTGGTGATTTCTTCTAGGAGGATTAACCCTTATTTCTTGAATAACAGTGTTTGTCTCTCCCTCTTTCTTTTTAGAAAACCCGTATGAAGGTTTCTTCACACTACTAGAATTTTCACCTCTTGTCAAACGACCTTCTCTTACAGCTTCTTCCAAAAGAACACCCATTCCCACCATCTCGGTAAAATCACTGGGTGCACTCGCCACCATTCTTTCATAATAGAATGCACCTAGTGTCTTCAGAAAAATCTTTGTCATCTCTTTTTCTTCCATTAGAGGAATCACTTGAGCGGCTACTTCACGCCATCTCTGTGCATATTCTTTAAACGATTCCTTGTCTTTCTGGACCATGGGCCTAAGTTGATCACGGTCGGGAACCATGTCCATATTTTATTTGTACTGTCTGATAAACACTTCACCCAAGTCATTGAATTTATGAATGTTGGCACTTTCCAGGCTCATGTACCATTTCAATGCTGCACCGGTTAAAATGTCTTGAAAGAAATGAATTAACAGGCGTTGACCATCTGTATGAGTAGACATTCTCCTCACATACATCACTAAGTTATCACGAGGGGAAGTGTTTCCCTTGTACTTTTTGAACTCTGGTACTTTGAAATTTGCAGGTATTTTCACATTCGGAACCAAACACATATCATTCACATTCTGCCCAAACAGTTCTTTTCCTCTGAGGGCCTTTAACTCTTTCTGCATCCTATCAAACTGATCCTGAAAATCATCCATTCAATCATATACACCCAAGCTTTCACTTGGTAGAGGAATATGGTAATACACTTCATCATTAACAAATGGTACCACATTCACCAAGGGAGATGCAACATAGTGAATCTCATTTCTAGCAGCAGGAGTAATATGCACTGTAGGAGGTGCAGAAGTAGCATCAATCGGAGCAAGAAGAGCAACTTGAGGATCTTTATTATAACCTTCTGGCATAAAGTTTTATGGCATTTCCCACGGATAACCCCGAGGCATACGATTCTGAACATTAGAAATTGGAGTAGCAGAAACAGGAACAATCGGAGCTTCGGTAGTAACTAGTGTCTGTTGAGGCTGAGCAAGCGGTGGCTGATTCTGAGTAGCCACCAAAGATTCCATTAGAGAAATGATATTGGCCATACCGGCCTTCAAAGAAAAAACTTCTTTGCGCAGCTCGTAATTCTCTTGTTCTAGATTGTCCATTTTCCTTCTAAAATTAGCTCAAGTATTGTATTAATGAGACATCTTGTTGAACGAAGTAAAGAAGCTCAGTAAGACACCTAGTTATGCTCAAAAAAATGCAAGAAGTATGTACAATATGATGCATGATATGCAATGCATATGATTTGTTTTATTATTGATATTTCAAGGAACTCAAAGATTTATAGACAATTTTTCAAATATCAGAGTAATAACACATTTAAAATACTGAAAATCTCATTATTATAACTTCAAAATGGATTTCACTTTTTAGTACAAGTTTCAATAATCCCAAGTACAAGATAAAGATAAAGTTTAAAAACCCTACAAAAGCAAATTTGATGGAGATCACTCTTCACGCTGAAGCTTCCCTGTGAGTCTTGGAATCTGAGCCTTTAACCTCAGGTTCTCTTCCGCATACTTGTTGGCAACCGCTTTCCAATCATCAGAGTTAGGAGGTAAGCAACTAAGGCCTGGATGAGTCTTAAAGGAAAATAAATCCTCTTGCCTCTCCATCATCTCTACAACATGATTCTCTAGAATCTCGATCAAATTGTCCTTCTCCTTTAAGTATGCTTGGTAAGACACCTCTAGAGTCTGGAACTTATTCTTCCAAGCTTCATTTTCCTACTGCATCCTGACTAAGGAAAGCTGAAGTTCTTCCATATCGTCTAACAAAGGAGGAGTGGTCTTCACAAACATATCAGGCATGGGTGCTTCTTGGGAATACGACATCTTCAATCGGATGTCTCTTGCTTGTACCCACTGTAGATAAGGCTCCAAAGAAACAACCCCTCTTGGTCCCAGGTCCTTCCTACTCTTCTTGTGAATATGACGCCAAGCCTTCGAAATCTCCTCTTTAGCTTCCTTATAAACTTCTCCCTCTTTCAGGAAGAAACTACTCATATGAATACTATTTGGCTTATCCCTCATCAGATATCCAAGCTGTTGTCGTGCAAGAAAAGGTTGTATTTAATTCCTCCCTTTGTACCAAGAAGAGATACATCGGGGAGACTACCACAACTGTTGATAATATCTATGTTATGATACGGTGGAAAAACCGACTGTTAATACTGGTTTGCATTTTTTGTTCGTAAATGTCGCGATAAGCAAGAGTCGCCACCGAATTTTATTTCATCCAACAAAGGAAAAGGAAAAAGAACAGAAATAACATTTTTTGAGATGTTTCTGAGTATGGGGGGTAGATTATGGAAAGGGAAGGTGGTAGCACCCTTTCCATCTGTGGTTTTCCACGGGATCTTAGATGCTTAGTTCATGTTTTTAGAATTGCTTGTGCTTTATATATTTTGAAAATTATTTTGAAAATGTCTTAGTGCATCGATTCGCTTTGTGATAACTCTTGTATCAGTCCTCAAGAGTGTTGACAAGGCGGATATTTTTGAAAGTGTTTTGAAATATTTTTGTGTAGGTGCAAAAAGTTATTTTGAGCAAGCATCTAAGAACTTATCTACTTATACTCGAAAAGGTCATTCTTTTCGAGTATACTTTAGACAGTGCTATCCTACTATTAGTGAGTAGGTAGCCCTATCGTTGGATGTATGAGGGACAAGTGCGGGTCATCGTTATGGTCATAGAAGGAAACATATAGGGATACCTTAGCAGTTCGAAGGGATTGTCATCATATAGGCAACATCGAGGGACAAGATCATTTCTCGTAGGCAACTCGAGGGACGTTAAGGGACTATGATCTTTATGATGACTTTTAGATTGAGGTTCTTTTGCTAAGATATCCCTACGTTCGAGGGACATGACCATTGTTTTCCGAGGGTAACAAGTGAGGTTACCCTAGAGGTGTGAGTGTGAAAATGATTCAGTTCAATTATTTATCATGAAATAAGGGTTTTCTATCGTTCATTTTTATCTTGTCATACAATCCTATTAATCTAAGCATTGCATAAAATATAGTAGCAGAAGGTAAAGGCGGAAATGTAAACCTAGGCTATTAGAGAGCTTTGGGGCAATTACATATAGTGAAGAGTGCAGAAAAGAAATCCTAAAACTATTACATCCCGGAAGCAATTACATGATAATGATAAAAAAAACGGGAAAAATAAAGTTACGCTATTACAGTTGAACGCACCCTATACAGTTTATCTAGGAAAATAAAAATAAGATGAAAATAGAAAATAAAGTGTTTTGGTAATTTTTTTAATGAAAAATGATTTATGATAATTAATTAAATAAATCTAAAAAACCTAATTAATTTTAATTAATAAATATTTTTAATTAAAATACCTAAATCCTAATTAGTTCGGATTAAAAAAAGGTTAATTTTGAAAAAAAGATTAATTAAAAAACCTAAAAATCCAATTAATTTTAATTAAAAAACAGGTTAATTTTGAAAAAAAAGGTTAATTAAAAAAACCTTAAAACCCAATTAATTTTAATTAAAAAAAGGTTTTAAAAAAAAGTTTATGTGTAATGATTAATAAAAAAGAACTAAGTTTGCCAAAAAATAGATAGGGAAAGAAACATCAATGAAAAATAGGGTTAGAAAATACAAATAATACAAATGTCAGGGTGGGTATTGAACCAAAAATTAATTTAAAACCTAAAATTAATTATTCGAGTTTATTATGAAAAATCAAAGGTTTGTGAAAAATGTTGAGTTTTATGAAAAAAGGTTTTAAACAGAAAGAATGAAAATGGGTAAAAGGATAAATAGAATGGAAGAAAACCAAAATCAATAGGGGTAGGTGTTGAATCCACGCTATTAACCTACTCAGGATGTCTGCCTTGTCATGCATTGGTGGTTCTTATGATCCGGCCTCAGTATTTTGTAATAACCCTACAAGAGACCATGTATAAATCTGCAGTGTTGAATCTCATGAACACATTAAATAAATTAATATACCATGAAATACAAAGAAAATAAATATATGAAATTTTGTAATGTTAAAACCGATATGGAATGTATGAATGCTTCTACATCCTTTTGTAACGAGGGTGTCTTGTTTGTAGTGAGATGGGGGTTTGTAACAAGGATTTCAAGATTTTTAGGATTCTTAAAAGAATTTGATATTTTGACAGGGTTGTAGAAAAAGTTTTTTTTGCTGTTTGTGTGAAAAGAATGAGATTATATAATGGAAATTAGAGAGAAAAAAATGGGCTTTGGATGTGCAATTGGGCCTCCAATAACCACAAGCAATAATGCAGATTTTTATTCATTTGAGTCTGTCACGTTCCAGGCTAAATCGCAGAGGATTAAGTACAATTTTTGAAGTTAAATTGTGAAAACAAAATGTAGCCAACATCAAGAACTAACTCCTGTCCAAAAATAGGCTCAATCGGATAAACGGTGAATTAGTTATAAATTTTTGAAATTTTTGCTCATATAAACTTATTTTGGGCTCCAGTGTCAACTCTGACACGTTTTTCAATATAAAACTGGTATTGATCGGAGCAGAACCTGATCTTGACTTTGGAAGAAAAGTTGTAGATCTATGAGTCAGTGACCTTGTGTAAAAAGATGGACCCGATCCGATAAAAATTGACCGAGTTATGAATTTTCGAAGTTTTGACCCAAATGAAATAATATTCAGCATTTTAGGATTTTCGGCGCGTCACGCACACTCTGGGCAAAATACGAAGGCCTTTTAGATATTGTTCAAACTCGATAACTCCTGTGAAAACATATTCAACTCAATTTGTAAAATTTTGGCGCCAAAACCAGCTCAATACGATGAAAATCGACCAAGTTATGATTTTTTGAACATGACGCAAATAAACTTATGTCACAAATTTTCTGTATAAAAATACTTGATAAATACACATCTTTGAAGACCTTCTGATTGAAATTGAGTTTCATCTGTGAGATATGAAAACGTAGATGACGTCAAGACGGAATTTTGGCCACCAGAACGGGTTCAAAACGAGCCACGATCTTCAAGTTATGAATTTTTTAGTGCGTAAAAACGACACTTTCAGCATACTTTTTCACCATATTTCTTCGAGAAAACTCACACATTCAGAGACCTTCTTTAACGAATTGGCTCTCGAGCCGAACCTAAATTTGAGAATATGTTATCATAGATATCTTGGCGAAAGAACACCTGAATATGACGCGTTGGGTTGGACTTGTGAATCTTTGAACCCCGAATCACCTGAATACTATGAGAACATCCATTGGCTAAATAAACGTCACTTGTAACCTGACGAAGCTTGCTAAATATACCTTGATCCCATAACCATAGAACCAATGATATACGTGTATGTAATAATGAAATGTAAGCCAAAAAGATCAAAATAAAGAGGGTAAATTTTGGGGTACAACAGTTGCCCCTGTTAAATCTTCTTAAACCTGAGGATGTAGATTGGCTAGTCTTCCTTTCGTGATCTGAAGGTGGAAGATGATTGAACACTAGAGTACCTAGAAATTTACACTCGCCCGAAATGATATTTGACTGTGTAGATAGTATCGGGAATGGGCTTATAGATGCCATTTGGAGAAGATGACAGAAGTTTGCCGGAGATGGGCTTAAAGATGCCATCCGGAGAGTCGCCAGAGAGTCATCGGAGATGGGCTTAAAGATGCCATTTAGAATCATGTTTATTTCATGAGATACTCCTTCGCTGAGAATTCCTACGCCTATTATTGAGGAGGACTCCGCTGAGGAATGTTGGTCTTTGTTCGGGAAATAGAATTTATGAGCTTCAGTTGTCCATTACTCTACCGGGGAGTCATCTCTTGATTGAAGAGATGGAAGTGAATTGCTATCTGGTCGAGATCTAGGCTTTACAGTGGCTTGCTGAGGATAATAAGGCTAACTATTATTTGGTCGTGCTCCAGGCTTCATAGCGACTTATTGGGGAATATGAAATCGACCGTATCTGGTCGGGTCCAGGTTTTATAGTGTTGTGAACTGTTGTCCGGAGTTAAAAGTGAAGGAGCCTGGATAGTAGGGCTATAATAAAGAACCTAGATAGTAGGGTTACTTCGAAATGAAAGCCTGGATAGTAGGGCTATGAGAAGGAACCTGGATTGTAGGGTTACTTAGAAATGAAAGTCTGGATAATATGGCTATGAGAAGGAACCTGGATAGTAGTGTTACTTCGAAATGAAAGCCTGGATAGTAGGCCTATTAGAAGGAACCTGGGTCATAGGGTTACTTCGAGATGAAAGCCTGGATAGTAAGGCTATGAGAAGGAACCTGGATAGTAGGGTTACTTCGAAATGAAAGCCTGGATAGTAGGGCTATGAGAAGGAACCTAGATAGTAGGGTTAGTTCGAAATGAAAGCCTGGATAATAGGGATATAAGAAGGAACCTGGATAGTAGGGTTATTTCGAAATAAAAGCCTGGATAGTAGGGATATGAGAAGGAACCTGGATAGTAGGGTTACTTCGAAATGAAATCCTGAATAGTAGGGCTGTAAGAAGGAACCTGGATAGTAGGGTTACTTCGAAATGAAAGCCAGGATAGTAGTGCTATGAGAAGGAACCTGGATAGTAGGGTGATTTCGAAATAAAATCCTGGATAGTAGGGCTATGAGAAGGAACTTGGATAGTAAGGTTACTTCGAAATGAAAGTATGGATAATATGGCTATGAGAAGGAACCTAGATAGTAGTGTTACTTTGAAATGAAAGCCTGGATAGTAGGCCTATGAGAAGGAACCTGGGTCGTAGGGTTACTTCGAGATGAAAGCCTGGATAGTAAGGCTATGAGAAGGAACCTGGATAGTAGGGTTACTTCGAAATGAAAGCCTGGATAGTAGGGCTATGAAAAGGAACCTAGATAGTAGGGTTACTTCGAAATGAAAGCCTGGATAATAGGGATATAAGAAGGAACCTGGATAGTAGGGTTACTTCGAAATGAAAGCCTGGATAGTAGGGATATGAGAAGGAACCTGGATAGTAGGGTTACTTCGAAATGAAAGCCTGAATAGTAGGGCTGTGAGAAGGAACCTGGATAGTACAGTTACTTCGAAATGAAAGCCAGGATAGTAGGACTATAGGAAGGAACCTTGATAGTAGGGTTACCTCAAAATGAAAGCCTGGATAGTAGTGCTATGAGAAGGAACCTGGATAGTAGGGTTACTTCGAAATAAAATTCTGGATAGTAGGGCTATGAGAAGGAACCTGGATAGTAGGGTTACTTCGAAATGAAAGCCTGGATGGTAGGGCTGCCTCATTTGATCACGTAGATTAGTTTACCCGTTTGGTTTCGAGAATTGATTTTCCATTAGTTGTCTACAGATATGACATGTATAGCTTCATGGATTCAATCTTAAACTGTCGGAATTATTGATGATAACCATCTTTCCTGAAAAGGTACATGATTAATTATATGCGATGAATGAAATGGATTGTGTGATGATGTTCTCAAAATAAATGATATTATAGTGTATGCAATATGTATGCGCATGTCATGATGTATGAACATGAGATGCTATTGTGACATATCTGAGTCAGGGAAAATAAATCCCTGGCTGTTGCTGGAGAGTACTGGAAATTGAATTCCTGACCGTTGTAGAAAAAGTGGTTCTTCTACTTCTGCTGGGGATGGTGAACGGAGATGACTATGCCGTGGATTTACCCCTTTCTGTTTGTGAATATTCAGCCGGAGAGAGACTCTGCTTGAGAATAACTCTGCGGGGAAATAACTCTATTAGAAGATGAACTTCCATAGCTGAAGTAATAAGCTCTGTTGGGGATTGAGCTTCTGTATTCAGAGAAATAAACTTAGCTAAGGAGAAAAATTTATGACCCGATTGCGATTATGAAATTCGGATGGGGAATATAGATGTCAATTTTCTGAAGGGATCTGGCTGGGGAGAGTAACTCCTGTTTGGGGAAGTCGATGTCAAAGCTTTATTTGTCTCTACTCTGTGGGGAGTGTAGATGTATCTGGGACGCATGCTGAGGATACGACAATGACTTTGCATCAGAACTTTTCTGCCCATGTACTTGCTGGAGAAAGTACCTGCAAAGGCTTTGTGGATAGCTTGAGTGTTATCCCAACTCATGAGGTTCTTGGTAACTGCCGATCAGAATGATAAGTCTTTGGGACATGGTCGTACGCTTTAATCCCTAACCTTTTCCAAGACTATCTTTTCAGATTTTCAGTTCACCGGGATACCCTTTTTTGCCCAAGCCTCCTTTTCAGGTTTTTGACTTGCCGGGTATATATATTTTTTTTGTTTTTATCCCTAATTTTTTCCCGAACTTTTTTGGTTCACCGAGATGCCCTTATTTTTGCCTAGGCCAGTTGACCTAGCGGGTCTTTTTCATGCGTGGTCTTTTCCGACTATGTCCATGTTCTCAGGATGTATGGAGTCATGACTGTCCATAGTGTTATGTTGTAGTACTGTCCAAAATGTTTTCTTGATGGCACGTGATTCATTGCCAAAATGCATGCGTAATACCCCAAGTGATTCGGATGGAGATCTACCCCTGGTTATTTGGAACTTTTGGAGAGATTGACCTAGGTGTGTTAGACATCATGTCATGCCCCTTGCTTATGGAAGACCTGTTATTGGAAGTGTCTTTCCCGCTGAAGTGATTTTGTCCATTGAGAGGGTGTTTGTTCATTGAATATCCATTGTGCGGATTTCTCTGTTGTCAAACAATTAGTCATATGAAAACATTGTCATTTAAAGAATGCAAAACTCATGTTTGTCTTGAAATTTTTTTGAAAATGTGTTTTGTGTAGTAAAACAAAATTTGTAAGAATGTGATAACAACTCAGGATTCGTAACAAGTCCTACAGGAGTTAGGATACCTTTGTAACAGTATGCTCTCAAACTAACCCATGCTCCAGCTAGGACTTTTAAGGGTTATAACGTGGCATGGTTCACGGTTTAAGAAACAAAGGATAACGACTCAAAATTTATTTGTACCCACCCGCTCTTAATGATGTTCTTCAGCCCTATGCTCTGTTAATTGCACATTTAGAATCCCAGTTGAGTTCTAGAATATTGTCCTTGATGTTCCGGTGATGGTTTGGATACTGAAAATTTATTTGGAAGAGGCAGTCATTTTTGTAATTTTTTTTTTTGGATTTGTAGTAACCTCATTTTTTTTGGTTTTTGTTATCCCTTCTTTTATCTGAACTATTTCTTTTGTGATTACAGTCAGCGAGATGCCCCAGTTTTTTCTTAAGTCTCCTTCATAGGTCTTGACTTAATGGGCTTTTATTTTGAGAGATAATGACTTCCTACTTTAATGATTATGCGGAACCATCACCATCTTCTGATTTGGAAGGACGTCTTCGAGGCCATTCATTGTGTGCGAAGCGGAAGATTGCGAATGAATGCGCCTCTGAATTAACTGAGAAAACTATCCTGCCCCAAGTTATGATTAAGGGTTTTAATTTGTGTGAAAAGAAAAACTCCTACTTCTTTAGCTCGAAGGGGTTGACTAGGGGTTATATTCCTTATAACTCCATTGTTTGGGATTTGAAACAACGCCTGTACATCGTCAGCAGGGTCTGTTCAAAAGCATACTGTAGAGATTGTGGTATCATTTTTGTCATCCTCCCTCTAAAGGGTTACAACTTTTAATCAAGAGTTGAATATCACAAAAAGGAAAGAAGCTTAAATATAGTGAATAAGAATGAATTGATTCCAAATAGACATATGCAATGCATTGATGAATTAATAAGGTTTGATATGAATAAATGTTCGAACAATCAAAAGAAAATTACAAATTGAAAATTTTGATGAACAAAAGCCTCTTTGTCTGAACTTGTTAATTCTGATGGTGTGTCTTTGAGGGATGGAAGAAGAACTCAGCCTGACCATCTTGTGTAAACTCCAGCACCCATTCATCAATCAAGTTTTGAACTTTATATTTCCACCTCCAACAGTCGTCAGTATCATGCCTGAGGCCGTTTGAGTGGTATGCACACCTTGCATCAGGATTATAGTTAAGGGAAGAAGTCTTGGGATTCGGATGAGGTCCTATCAACGTAATCAAATTCATCTTCAACAGGTGTTGCAAAGCTTGAGACATCGACATGTTGAGTTTGGTAAACTGCCTTTTAGGTATATCCGGTTACTCTGATTAACCTGTTGTTTTTGGCGAGGTTATTGTTGGACCCGTGATGTGGTAACAATTTGATAAAGTCCACTCTTCACCAAACCAACCTCTTGTCTTCTCGGAAGTTGATCAATGACTTGGTCCCCAACCTCGATTGTTTGCTTCATACGGCTGCATCCATCTTGATGAAGTTTCTTGATAATGGTTCTCAGCTCTTCTTGTCCCCGGGATAGACTTTGGATAAGAGCCATCTGCCCCAGCATCTGGGTTCTCATTGTTTCAACTTCAACTTTCAGTTTTTCCAATTGTTCGTCCTTATTGTCTTCAGTACTTTTCTTGGCCAGGTCCCCAGCGAGAAGTGCTTTCAACTTTTCCAGTCCCTTGGATAGATTTAGGAACATTTGCATGAATTGAGCTTCTTGAGTTTGAAGATCTCTATTGTCTTGTTGGAAAGCCATTGCTGAAATAAACAGCGAGAACATGAGATACATGTACTGGAAGACCTGTTATGCAATGATATGTATGATATATGTATGCAATATTTTCAAGGATCTCGCAGGGTAAACAAGAAAATGTCAGAAGATAAATTTTTTCCGTTTTGATTGAATCACTTCATATCGTTGAAGGTCCTTCTACAAGAGTCAAGCTCACAATATCACGTGGGTAATAGCCCCTGAATCAAGTTGTTGTGTTTTGATCTTTTGACTGCACCGGCTAGAGGAATATAAATCCCCTTGCCCCTTGCTAGACGTCTGGTTCATCATAACCTGCATCACAAACCCTTGAGATCCTTGAAATGGTTAAGGAAATGATGTGGCATGATGTTATGATGTGTGTGCTATGCATTAAGCAAAGATGTAAGGTGACAAACACAACCTGCAAAGAATTCAAGTTGTTAGACAATGAAGGCAAACAAGTCACACAAGCAGCCTTAAGTTTAGGCTTGCATGGGGTTTGTAGGTAATACCCTCTTGAAGTTGGATTGGTTCAACTTGTCCTATAAATAGTAACCGGGTTCCAAGTGATCTCAATATCACTGATCTTTCCCCCAAGCTTCGTTCGATAGGCGATTGACTTGCAACCAAACAAAACTCAGGAGTCAAACCTCAATGAGTGTAGCATCGAGTATCTATCAACCTTGGGAATACACCAAAGTCGGCCATCTCACTACGTCCTACTGGCCAAGTTGTGCAATTAAAGGTTCTAAGGTTAGTTGATGCTTTATGAAACCACACAGCGGCCCCGTACTCTCCTTGATTGACTCAAGGGTTACCGATACCAACCAAACTGTCACATCAATATAGCTACTGCTTTAACGGTGTCGGTATACATCTCACAGTTCCCTCACAGTTTATTGCTACTTACCTAAAAGGTGTTTCCCAATCCGGGTGTAGGATCTTCAATAATACCCAAATAAAACTCTTGAATATAAAGCAGGCAAAGCAAAATAAGAAAGTAATTTTAGAAATGACCTAGATCCTAAGGTATACCCCACTTATCATATTCCCCAGCATAGTTTCCATTTCTGTGATACGGTGGCAGAACCGACTGTTAATACTGGTTTGCGTTTTTTGTTCGCAAATGTCACGATAAGAAAGAGTCGCCACCGACTTTTATTTCATCCAACAATGGAAAAGGAAAAAGAACAGAAAAAACCTTTTTTGAGATGTTTCTGAGTAAGGGGGGTAGATTATGGAAAGGAAAGGTGTTAGCACCCTTTCCATCTGTGGTTTTCCACGGGCTCTTAGATGCTTAGCTCATGTTTTGAAAATTGCTTGTGCTTTGTGTGTTTTGAAAATTTTTTTTAAAATGTCTTAGTGCGGCGATTCGCTTTGCGATAACTCTTGTATCAGTCCTCAAGAGTGTCAACAAGGAGAATGTTTTTGAAAGTGTTTTAAAATATTTTTGTGTAGGTTCAAAAAGTTGTTTTGAGCAAGCATCTAAGAACATATCTACTTATACTCGAAGAGGTAGTTCTTTTCCTCCTAACCTTTAGACAGTGCTATCCTACTATTAGTGAGTAGGTAGCCCTATCGTTGGATGTATGAGGGACAAACGTGGGTCATCGTTATGGTCATAGAAGGCAACATATATGGATACCTTAGCAGTTCAAAGGGACTGTCATCATATAGGCAACATCGAGGGACAAGATCATTTCTTGTAGGCAACTCGAGGGACATTAAGGGACTATGATCTTTATGATGAGTTTTAGATTAAGGGTCTTTTGCTAAGATATCCCTACGTTCGAGTGACATGACCATTATTTTCTGAGGGCAACAAGTGAGGTTATCCTAGAGGTGTGATTGTGCAAATGATTCAGTTCAATTATTTATCTTGAAATTAGGGTTTTTTATCGTTCATTTTTATCTTTCCATACAATCCTATTAGTCTAAGCATTGCATAAAATATAGTAGTAGAAGGTAAAAGCGGAAATGTAAACCTATACTATTACAGAGCTTTGGGGCAATTGCATAATAGTGAAGAGTGCGGAAAAGAAATCCTAAAACTATTACATCCCGGAAGCAATTACATGAATATGATAAAAAAACGGGAAAAATAAAACTACACTATTACAGTTGAACACGCCCGCCCTATACAATTTATCTAGAAAAATAAAAATAAGATGAAAATAAAAAAGAAAATGTTTTGGTGATTTTTTTATGAAAAATGATTTATGAAAATTAATTAAATAAACCTAAAAAACCTAATTAATTTTAATTAATAAAAAAATGTTAATTAAAATACCTAAATCCTAATTAGTTCGGATTAAAAAAAGGTTAATTTTGAAAAAAAAGGTTAATTAAAAAACCTAAAAACCTAATTAATTTTAATTAAAGAAAAGGTTAATTTTGAAAAAATGTTAATTAAAAAAACCTAAAAACCCAATTAATTTTAATTAACAAAAAGGTTAATTTTGAAAAAAAAGGTTAATTAAAAAAACCTAAAAACCCAATTAATTTTAATTAAAAAAAGATTTAAAAAAAGTTTATGTGTAATGATTAATAAAAAAGAACTAAGTTTGCCGAAAAATAGATAGGGGAAGAAACATCAATGAAAAATAGGGTTAGAAAATACAAATAATGCAAATGTCAGGGTGGGTGTTGAACCAAAAATTAATTTAAAACCTAAAATTAATTATTCGTGTTTATTATGAAAAATCAAAGGTTTGTGAAAAATGTGAAGTTTTATGAAAAAAAGGTTTTAAACAGAAAGAATGAAAATAAGTAAAAGGATAAATAGAATGATAGAAAACCAAAACCAATAGGAGTGGGTGTTGAACTCACGCCCTTAACCTTCTCAGGATGTTTGCCTTGCCATGCATTGGTGGTTCTTATGATCCGTCCTCAGTGTTTTGTAATAACCTTGCATGGGACCCTGTCTAAATCTGCAGTGTTGAATCTCATGAACACATTAAATAAATTAATATACCATGAAATACAAAGAAAATAAATATATAAAATTTTGTAATGTTAAAACCAATATGGCATGTATGAATGCTTCTACATCCTTTTGATCATGGAGATCAAACCAGCCTTACCCTTACTGGAGAAATAGTGAAAGTAGTGAGATGTGTGTTTGTAACGAAGGTGGCTTGTTTGTAGTGAAATGGGGGTTTGTAACAAGGATTTCAAGATTTTTAGGATTCTTGAAAGAATTTGATATTTTGACAGGGTTGTGGAAAAAGTTTTTTTTGTTGTTTGTGTGAAAAAATGAGATCATATAATGGAAATTAGAGAAAAAAATGGGCTTTGAATGTGAAATTGAGCCTCCAATAACCACAAGCAATAGTGTAGATTTTTATTCACTTGAGTCCGTCACGTTCCAGGCTAAATCGTAGGGGCTTAAGTGCAGTTTTTGAAGTTGAAATGTGAAATCAACATTTATCTGAAATCGAGAACTAACTGTTGTCCGAAAATAGGCTCAATCGGATAAACGGTGAATTAGTTATGAATTTTTGAAGTTTTGGCTCAGACAAACTTATTTTGGGCTCCAGTGTCAACTCTGACACGTTCTTCAATAAAAAACTGGTATTGATCGGAGCAGAACCCGGTCTCGACTTTGGAAGAAAAGTTGTAGATATATGAGTCAGTAAACTTGTGTAAAAATATGGACCATATCCGATAAAAGTTGACCGAGTTATGAATTTTCGAAGTTTCGACCCAGATGAAATAATATTCAGCATTCAGGATTTTCGGTGCGTCACGCGCACTCTAGATAAAAAACGAAGGCCTTTTGGATATTGTTCGAACTCGATACCTCTTGTGAAAACGTATTCAACTCAATTTATGAAATTGTGGCACCAGAACCAGCTCAATATGATGAAAATTGACCAAATTATGATTTTCTGAACATGACGCAAATAAACTTCTGTCACAAATTTTCTATATAAAAATACTTGATAAATTCGCATATTTGAAGACCTTCTGATCGAAATTGGGTTCCATCTGTGAGATATGAAAACGTAGATGACGTCAAGACGGAATTTTGGCCACCGGGACGGGTTCAAAATGAGTCACGATCTTCAAGTTATGAAGTTTTTTATTGCGTAAAAACGATACTTTCAGCACACTTTTTCACCATATTTCTTCGAGAAAACTCACACATTCTGAGACCTTCTTTAAAGAATTGGCTCTCTAGCCGAACCTCAATTTGAGAATATGTTATCATAAATATCTTGGCGAAAGAACACCTGAATATGACGCGCCGGGTTGGACTTGTGAATCTTTGAACCCCGAATCAGTGCAAAACGGCGAATTGATCTTCAGCACGGAAAATACTATGAGAACATCCATTGGCGAAATATACGTCACTTGTAACCTGATGAAGCTTGCTAAGTATACCTTGATCCCATAAACATAGAACCAATGATATATGTGTATGTAATAATGAAATATATGCCAAAAAGTTCGAAATAAAGAGTAAATTTTGGGGTACAACATACGTCATGGTAAGCTTGATGATGCGAAACAATATCTCAATAAGTGAGGGCCATAATCTTCAGAGTCCAACGAGGTTCCTTCCTGACATCCTAGAAAGCATCGGATCGAGGTAAGTGAGAAATAAACCACTGATATAACAAAGGCGTGCAACAATGAACATCCCTCCATGATAAGAATCTTGAATATGAATAGAGTAATAAGCATCACCCAATAATGTAGGAACTAGGTTCCCAATCATAAAGATCCTGATGGCATTGATATCCACAAATTTGTCGATATTGGGAAATAAGAATAATCCATAAGAAAAGATAGCCTCAAAGGCAACCGTACTCTTCATCCTGGCAAAGTAGCAAGCTTTCTCCAACAAGAACTGAGCAGATAATCCTCTAATCCCTCCATTGGTAGTCATTTGTGCTTCAATCCCAGACTTCCCCAAATGGATCAAAGCAGCAATCTCATGGGATTTTGGCTCCCCCTCCAAACCAGTAAAAGGAACACTATCGATAATAGGTAAACCCAGCAGATAAGAATATTCCTCTAATGTAGGAATCAAATGATAATCATGGAAAATAAAGCATCGATACATCAGATCATAGAACTAGACCAAAGTCGAGAGAAGACCCTCCTTCATCCTGAGTATCATGAGAGAAATGATGGACCCATACTTTCTCTGAGAATCTGTAGAACTCTCGATCTCGGGAATCAGACTCATCAACTCATCTATCTCGGGATCTTTGAAACTGCACTTCTTAGTCTTTATTTTTCCAAAATCCATAGTCGAGAAGTACTTGAGATATTCACAAAGAGTCAACTTTAAGTCCCTTGAAACAAAATGTTTTACAGGATGTTCATGGATTCATGAATTCATGATGCAACAATCACACACAAGATCAGAAACATAGAGTTCATAGGTTCAACATCACAAGCATGAGGTTGAAGGTAGTACCTATAAGGTATGGTCTAAAAGTTTATCACCTGCTGAACAAGGTTCTAAGAAGTTCCCAGAGTCTACATCCTTCCTTCCGATATTACAAACTTCCTGATTGACTCGATAATTAGCAATATTCTCAAGAAAAACTCGTCTGAGCATAGTATCACATGACAACTATTTCCATATTACTCCATCACAAATTCCTCACTACACCTAAAAGGCCAATATGTGTCAAAGGTTCTACGGTCCTCAGTTTCAGCAGGCTCCCAGATTGAAAGCAACACGTCTTCCCGATTACTCGGTAAACGAACCTACAGTCAAAGGGGCCTCCACTGAGTGGGGGATATCATGCCTCATTTTTTGGGAATACTCCATCAAAGTTAACATGACTATACCGCCCGTCCTATCTTAAGTTTGCCCAAGTCCGGGTATAGTACTTATGAGAAATCACCAAGCACCCTGAAAACCAGTAAAATCCAGACAAACATATATATAACATATAAAATACAACACATAATAACACATATTCAGATAAACAAAGATAGGCTTAACCCACTTAGGTATGGATCTGTAAGAGGTCAATCTTTCCCCAGTGAAGTCGCATTTTTTCTGTAGCGGTAGAAATATTGAGACTAAGCCATTGGATTGACTTGACTCGCACAAATCAAAATAAAAATCGCCATCGCACTTTATTATTTCCAAAGGAATGGGAGAGGAGAGAATAACCTAAAATAGGGGGAATGAATCTAAGTTTAGGGGTTGGTTATGCAAAGGGATGGTATTAGCACCCTAAACATCTACAGTACTCCGCATGAACCTCTTTGAAAATCTGTGTATTTTAGCTATAAGTGTTATAAAAAAATGGATTGTAGAGATGAGAAAAGAAGTATTTTTTATGATATTTGCATCCGTCGCAGTTGAGAACCTTTAGTGTCTATGTACTACCTTCTGTGTAATAGGGGACTAGGGTACGCATAGTTCACCTTTAAAAATTTTAAAACACAAGTGTGTTGGTTAATTTTAAGAGACGAGACATCATCATCATTGTCCGAGTGGAAAACATACTTACTACCCACAATTATGAGAAAGGAGAATTTGCATCATCTAAAAGTGGAGGATATATCTTAGATTTTAAAATCAACAAAGCCTCGCTCAACACTCAAGTGGAAAATATCTCATTTCACTATATATCGTAGAAGTACAGTAGCTCGCATTACTATAAGGATTGACAAGAGTCTAATCTTTTGAGAAAAGATTTTAAGGTAAAAAGCCAAAGTGGCAAAATGGTTTTGAAATGAGATTGATTAACTTTTAGTCTTCTCACAAAAATGTCAAGGTATTATTAAGTTGATTAAAGTTTGATTAAGATTTTTTTTGAAAATGCATGGACATAAGTCCAAGTTTATTATCAAAGTGGTTCAACTTTAGAAACAAGGGGAGTTTTAAAAAGGAGGAAGAAGATTTTTGAAATTAAAGAAGGTAGAAGGAGATGAAGAGACTATCGTAAAACATAAGGTAAAAGCTAGGGAAAAGAACCGTCTAACCAACAAGAAGCCAACACTTGACATAATGAGTCAATGTAGAATTCCCATCCTTTGGATTTGAAACCAAACAAGCAAAGATAATAAACCCCTTGAGAAAACAAAGGTTCAATTGTATTAAATCTTCATAAAAAATTGGGCAGAGTAACGGATGTATACAGATGAATTCCCGATCACAGATAAAGCATATAATCAAAATAACCTGCACACAAAGCAAACAAACAACTCAATGTCTTGGGGTAAATCCCAAGAACTCCAGACAAAATAACATTTGAGGTCACAAGGTATCTAAGTAAGTCACAACTTCTAATCCTAAGTCCAAGAAGCCCACCACTCCATAATGCAAAGGATAGTAACCAAGTAGTCCAAGTAACATTAATGTTTTTTATGGTTCAAGTTGATTATTAGGTATCTTCAAAAAGAAAATGAAATCTCAAATGAGAAAAAATAAATAAAAAATGAAATAAAAAGTAAATGCTCAAGTGAGCAAAGATAAAAATAGCATGAAATGTAAATGCTAAAATAAATGTGCTTAAAGTAAAAACATAAAGTAAAAGCATAAAATAAAGTTAATTGTTAGGAATTAGTGGTTAGTTGAATGACCATCTTGAAACTCGCATTTGGAACTCATTAGCAGATTGATAAAATCAAATCCTCTCAACAACAAGTTACATTTTCTTTTTGTTAAGTATATCATTCATTTAAATCTCAAGGCAACAATAAATGATCAATGATCTTTAAGTGATTCAATTTGACCAAAATTGATGAAAATTCATTGGAGTATTGGTAGGACCAAAGACTCCTAACAATGAATCTCAAGGTTATTGGAATAAAGGGTTCAAATTAACATGCTTGGGCTTACAAACATGGGTTTGGGCCACGAATGATTATTTTCTCAAATCGGGGAAAATTTAGCGCTATGTTAAGCAATCGTAAGTGGACTTATATAGAAGTCGCACCTATTTTGAGGCCGGTCAATAGTAATCTATGTACCATATGTTTTGAGAAATGATATGGAAATCATTCTCCAATAACATTTAGTACAATAAGAAGGGGATAAGATGAAGAGGGATGGAGTAAGAATTAAACCACATTTGAACCAAAAAATATAATCAAACTATTATTAAAATTATTCATCCATTTTTTATGGAGTCAAACTCAACGTCATGGATCCAATGATGTTAATAAAGCTTATGATCAAAATTTCATAGTCCAAGATCAGCCAGAATATAATATAAAATAAAATAGTATTTTAAAATAAAGAAAAAGGTTTTTAAAATGATTTTTAAATGAGAATAAAGGGGGAAAATAACAATTGTATTCAAAACATCCAAGAAAAATATAACTAAGACCATAGAAAAATCAGAAATGAGCTCAAATATTTATACAAAAATTTTGGTAATTTTTTAAAATCAGAAACAATTTTTAAAATTAAAAGAAATAGGAAAAACAAACCAAAAATTTTGAAAAATAGTAAAGTTAGAAATAAAAATAAAATGAGGTCACCAATATTTGTCAAAAGGTCATTGGATCCTTCAATATTTTTTTTTCAGAATTTAAAAATTAAGAAAAATATTTTTAAACATTTAAAACAATTCAAATAAAGTAAAAAATTATATAAAAAATATCAAAAACTCAAAATAAAATTGTGAAAAAATAATAATCAGAAAGAAGAAAATCAAAAGTATTTTTCATAATTTTTCAGATTTTTTGAAGTGAAAATGAATTTTCTATGAATTTTTGAAGTTTAAAACAATTTAAATATAAAAATCAAAAGAAAAAAATAAAGTCAAAAAAATATGAACCAATGGATGATAGTCAAAACGCGTTAGTAAGCTAATCCAATGGATCAAACGCGTTGTGCATATCATGGTCTTTACTGAATAAAGCATGGAATTATTTATTTAAATCAAATTTTGAAAAATGCATGGCACACCTTCATTGGTTGATAGATGACACATTGGTTATCTTCAACCTCCAGCCAACAAATCTCAAGGTTTCAGAAACTGTAAAATTAGGACATGAGACTGGTACCATTCGCTTCGTCTCTTCAAGACGATTCCAATGGTACCTTCGCGAAAAATTTATATAAATTGTCGCTCAGTCGTTTTTGAAAATAAGTTTTGAAAAGGGATTTGAAATTTCGTGGCCAAAACGCACTTCCAGTAGAAAACAAGTGTTGCGACTAGAATCAGGATTATGAGAGCTTAATAACAGTATCAAAGTTTGAGAGAATTGGTGAAGGAATCTACCTATTGAAGTTAAGTTGCTGAGCTTTGAAACTGGACTTGGCTAGCATGATTTAGGAAGTCTTAGAGCTTAATTCTTCTTCTGTTAGCTTCAGTGAGGTTCAAGGAAGGTGAATTGACAAAGAAAAATGATTGAGAAAGGTTGTAAGAGAAAATTCGAAGTTGCAGAAAATTGAATTTAAGAGGAACTTTGGTAGGGTGATTCTGGCTCTCTAAGCTTGAGAAAATGAATGAGGTATGATCCTCTATTTATAGGGAAGCTGATTGAATGCACAAGCGTGTGAAATGATGAAGTTTGGAGGGAAATCGTGTGAAGTTGCAAACAAGAAAAATGTGACTTCTAATTTGATCAAAACTCATCCAAACCTTACGTTTTAATATGCTAATAACTTCTTGAGGTTCACTAAACGTGTTTAAAAGCAAAAGCACGCGGAAAAAATGTGTTTAAAAGCTAAATCAAGGATTTCAAATCCTGTCTTCTGAAGAAACTTCAGTTTCAAGTTACCAAGTTCAAATCAATGGCATTCTCAGCTCAAGGAGTCTTATGACATGATTCTTGAAGCTTTATAAAGATGATATCACAAGCTTTAAAATGTGAAAATAATGAAATCAAATAGATGCTTGATATGAAAATTGTGATGAGTCAAAGTTGAGAAAAAGAGGTTGACTTTTGTACTTAAAAAAATTCTAAGTTTTTTTCTTCAAAAATGACTTATATTGTCTTGCATCCAAACATGACCTTCCATTTGAAATTTGATCTTCACCAAAAAAGATGGAATGAAGTAGATCTCTTGAGTGACATTTAGAGAATTGAATCATTTAAAATCTCCAAAAAATGAGAAAGTTATGACTTGTTGAAATTCGCAAAAATTCATAAAATGACCTATAATCTTTTGCATCCTTAGGGCATCTTCCATTCATTTTCACACTTTGCACTTAAAATAAGGGTTGAAGTTCACATCTTTAAGATCAATGTTAAAAAAATAATGGGTTCAAGGTGATAAAAATTGACCAAGTTATGATCTTTTAAAGTCATATATGGGAATTTGATGGCTTATCTAGAGGACTTGTAATCTTTCTTCATCATTAGGTATCTTCCTCACAAAATTTTCATGGAACTTTTGAAGTGATTTGTTGATATCCCTTTGAAGAGAAGGATGTCTTTGGAATCACCCAAAAATACCAAACGATGAGCAAGCTATACTCCTTCGAAGTTCAAAACCCTAACTCCTAGAGTAACAAAATGTCTTGGGAAACCATTGCAATTTTGATCAACTTTCTTGC
Organism: Vicia faba; assembly: GCA_948472305.1. Classification (NCBI taxonomy): domain Eukaryota; kingdom Viridiplantae; phylum Streptophyta; class Magnoliopsida; order Fabales; family Fabaceae; genus Vicia; species Vicia faba. Next base: position 942,515,711 of record OX451741.1, on the reverse strand, counting down.
ACAAATACTTTTGTCATGTAAATAGAAGTTGTTGAGGATGATAATGAGAAGTCATAGAAACCAAAACCACTTCCAAATCTTGATAATTGAGGGAGATATTCACTTGTGATCAATGAAACCAAAGAGTTGTCCAACTAGGTCAAACTTTTTCAATCAACCCTTGTACCTTTGAACTATTTTTGACAACTTGAGGCATGATGAATCATAATAGACTTTGGCATGATATTATTTAAAAATATATTCAATAATGAAGCTTGAATCTCAATTAAGCTTTGTTGAAGAAAGCATGGAAATAAACTCATGAACCTATGGATCCACTTGATGAAATGTATTGTGCTTTCACCTATGATACCAATGATTAGAGAAAATATTCATTGTACTTATTAGTTAAAAGTTAATCAATACAAAACATAGATGATCACAATATACAAGTCAAGGTGCTTGGTGATTACCCATGAGAAAAGCTAAAGATAAGGAGAAGAACCAAACCCTTGTGTGTGATCTTGTTGCATTGTGATGGTATGAAATGTGTAGCTGAATCTTAGGGGGGGAAATTGGGGTACAAGACATGTGCCTCAGAGTATAGCAACAAAGACATCATGGAAATCTTTGAGGGTGTCTGCCCCAACTGTTCCACTATCTTATAGTCACTTTTTCGGATAATTTTCAAAATCTCCTCCATCTCTTGGGTAGATGGGTCCCCAACTATAATATTTTTCGTGGGCGCCTCTGTCTGGGAAGGCTATGTAATTTTTTCCTTTCCTCTAGTATCAGCAACAAGTTTAATAAAAATAATACGAATGGGTGTAGTAGTGGTTGTCGGAGGTGAGATCTCCGAAGAGAAGATCCTTCCCTTCCTAGTAACTTTACTTGATCCAACAATGTTTGTAACTTCAGCATTCTCATTCTCGGTGATCTATGGTTCTTGTTTGATACCATGGTAATACATTTCCTCCCCATAGTTCCAGGGCACAACTTTATCAGAAGTGTAGGGGACTGGCCCCAGTGTGGTGATAATTAGTGGCGCTATTCTTTGTTCAGCGGAAATCCTAATAGGACCTTTGGAGGTGATCCTAATAAGAGTGTTTGAAATGGTAATGATGGACATGTCTTCAAACTCTTAAGATACACTTTGGGTCAAACTTTTCACAGATGGAGTTTTCTCAAATAGAATTTTATGGCTATCCATCAGGTGTTGGACACCTTTCTTCATCCACGTACAACCATTAATTTATGCAGTATAGTGATAACAATCTTCAAGAAAGCCTGGAAATACTCCGACTTTCAACAAATTATTTTTAACAGTCTTTAAATGAGTGGTTAAATCATTGATAGAGGAAATAAAAGAAGCATCTTAAATGGCATTGATACCCTTACCGTGACTGGGCATGGATGCGGTGATCACATTAGGGGATGTTGGAGGGTTGAATTCAATTGTTTTGTTATCGATCAAGTCTTGGATCTTGCTTTTTAACGCCTAACAATGATCAGTGTCATGTTCAGGACTATTGGAGTGGTAAGCATATTTTGCATTCGGATTGTATTTTGGAGATGAAATATTGGGATTTGGAGGGGGGTCCTACAATGTTACGAAATTTGCCTTCAACAGATGTTTTAGAGCTGGAGACAATGGTATGTTGATTCTAGTAAACTGACTCCTCAGGATGTCTGGCCTTTGTTGATTATTTTGTTGATGCGGATTTTGAGTTGAAGTTGGATTGGAAATCAATACTGCCCCCACTATATGATGGCGGTCATTCTTAGAACGACCTCTTGATCCATACACAACATTAGTCTTTTTTACCTATAAATGGTTTTTTCACAGCATTTGAGGTGGATGCCATGGGTATCTTCCTGCTTTTAATTCCACTTTCCACCCTTTTGCCAGTTAAGATCAATTCAGTAAATCCAGATGATGAACTCCCAATCAGCAAGTTGAAAAATGAACCAGTCAATGTTCCTATAAACACGTCTACCAATTCTCTATCAGTTAGAGGCGGCTGTACTCTTCTAGCCAGGTCTCTCCACTTTTTGGCGTATTCTTTTAAGCCCTTATTTGAACCGATGGTCATGCCTTGCAATTGCATTCAAGTCGGTGCAAGATCAGCGTTATATTGATATTGGCGGTAAAAGGCGGCAGCCAAATACTCCCAAGTATGGATATTGGTACCTTCCAATTGGTAAAACCACTCCAACTGCGTTCCCGATAGAATCTCTTGGAAAAGTGCACCCATAGTTTCCTATTGGCGGTATGTGGTTGGATTTTACGGACGTATGATCTTAGGTGTAGCTTTGGACAGGAAACTCCATCATACTTGGCAAAGACTGGGATCTTGAATTTATGGGGAATGACCACCCCAAGAACCAATCCTAACTCTCCAAAGTCCAAGCCATGTACTGCTTGGATTTCTACAACTTTTAGTCCGTCTTCTAGCTGCTTGTATTTGTCAACGGCCGGTGGGTATTGCTCATCAGAATAATCCTCGTCCTCAAAAATTTTGTTATTATCACCCCTAGCACGGATGCTTCTAACATCTTCTTCTTGATTATCATCCTCCCCGGAGGAGTCCTCTTCAATTTGAACTTGTTGGGCAGGGCCTTTGAACCTTTTCCCCATGTTGATCACAACTTTCTTCTTGGTACTTTTCTTCATGACGAGGAGCGTCATCATTTCTTGCTGCCCCTTTTCTAAGTTGAGCAGAGTCTCTTGGAATTGAGAGTGTTGAGTCTTCAAGTCCTTGACGGTTTTCTCGAGATCCATCTTATACTGAAATAAACAGTAGAAAGATGAGGAAACCTGTGTCAGAAATCCTGCTTATGATATGATTCATGTTATGCGAATGCAATGTTTTCAAGGACTTTTAAGAGATTTAAATTTGCTTAACCAAAGAGGAAAAAAAACATCAATTGTATTAATAAGTTCAGAGGTTACAAATGCCTCTTGGGATTACAATGGAAAAAAACAAAAAGACAAAATAAACTCCTAAAAAAAAGGACCAGGTCTCCCACTAGAGCATCCTCTTTGGTGTAATGTAAGCATTCAGGCTTCTCTCCTCGTGAATTTGCCTTGTGAGCTCCTACACCTTCCTCTCACTTGCATAGAATTGGGCTTAAAAGGTGTCTCGTTCTCCATTGAGTTGAATCCATGACCTTTGCAATTCCTCGAGATTAGTAGGCATATCAGGATGGAGAATGGTGTATGGAACGTCTCCTTCGGTAATAGGCTCTACAATTATTGGTAGGATGGCCAAATACGGCATCATGAGGTTTTGAGCATGAGCTCGCACCCATTTGAGATAAGGATCCAAAGGAAAAGAGTTCTTATGCCCCAAAGTTTTTCTATCAACCTTGTTTACCATTCCCCATGCTCGTACAAATCTTTGACGATAACCTTGGACATCGTTCTCGTAGTCAAATACAATACATTAGATAAGCGTCTCATGAGGACCACCTCTTCGAGCATAACCAAACTGTCACAAAGCCAAAGAAGGGTTGTAAGTAATTCCCCCCTAATTCCAAGAAGTGGAACATTAGGGAACTCCCCACAATGGTCAATGATGGTAACATCCTCCAAAGATCGGGAACACCAATGAATATCCGAGTGTGAGAGCAACATCATACTTTGAGACCATCTTAAGCCTTGTTCATTCTTCAAAAATGATCGAGGAAGGTGAGAAATAAACCACCTAAATAGCAATGGTGTGAAACACATAAGAATCCCTCTTCTCTTCATGGTACGGGCGTGAAGAGAATGCAAAATGTCTCCAAGCAAAGTAGGCACCGAATTACGAGATAGGAAGCTTTTGACTGCATTCACATCTATAAGTTGGTCTGGATTAGAGAACAGTACTAACTCGTAAATTAAAAGAGTCAAGACATCTTCAAAAGCTTACAAATCTAGAGCATCCTAAAACAGTTGAGCCTTCTCAAATAGAAACTTGGCTAGAAAACCTTTGACACCACTCCTTGTTTCCCAATTAGCCACAACGTCATAATGTTGCAAATGTAAGGCTAATGCAATCTCCTCAGGTTGTGGATCTTTCTTAATATCGGTGAAGGGTATTTGATCAATAATATGTACTCTTAATAGTTTGGAAAACTCTTCCATGATGGGCACCAATTGATAATCAGGAAATGTGAAACAATGATGTTTAGGATCAAAGAATTGAAAGAGCACATGCACAATGTCTTCTTCAAACTTGAAATAACCAGGTTGAGAAGTCGACCACATCTCTTGGTGAATGGAGAATTTTCAGGGACCCTTGATGCTAACTCTTTTAGTTAAGGAGGCGCCTTGACAAGGTTGATTCAGATGGTATTTCTGCGAGTGGAAGCCATATCCTACAAAACAGAACAAAGATAAATCTATAGGTCCTTGAAATGGTTATTGAAAATTCTATGGCATGATGCTGTGATGTTATTGAAATAACCTGATGAAAATCATCAAACAATGAAGTCTCCATCGAACATATTTTATCCCACACGTAGGGAAAGGTAAACATCGAGAAAACCTGAGAAAAGAGAAGTCACGGTCTTGCGACTGAGAGATTGGGTAAGGGAGTCTGTTACGCGAGGGGAAGGTATTAACACCCCACACGCCCGTAGTACTATATGGTATCAACTCTTGTTATCTATCTTGTGTGTGTGTTTAATCTATGCTTATTGTTTACTATACTACTGAAGGGAGAATGCATCCAAAATAAAAGAGAAAAGAATGTAGGGAAACTAAAGTTATACTCGCTTGGGTCCTACCCCAATGCCTACGTATCCTTTTTGAGGAATCAGAGCTACCGTAGTTTGGCTCACATGTTTTTGTTTTTTTTGTGTTTTTTATGGACAATGTTAATTTTGCCTTCTGCCGCAGCTCGACCTTTGGAGACTTATGCGCCGGCACAGAAGTAAACTAATCATGTCCTTACCTGAAAAGGATTTTAGAGAAAAGGTGCTCGAGCGCATAAAATGATTTGAGTTGGTTTGTATTTTGTTGCAGATAATGACTAGTTGACCTCAAGAGAGAGATATTAGCCACTTTTCTACTTATCCATGAAAGGAGTATTTGAGAGTTGAACCACACCTAGGTTGGAGATGGAAGAACAATAAGATCGAGAAGAGACACGCTTATCATTTCCCATACTAAGCAAAGGAACGATTCTCATCAGTAGTTTTAAAGTATTTTGAAGTTTGAAAGGAAAAAGAAGTTTTTTGTTTTAATGCAAATGCAAAGGGGGGAAAAGGTCAAGGGGGGACTAGCCTATTTCTAAACCTAGTCTTATTATGAATCATGGACCTAAAGTTGGAATCTCGAGGGAATTCTACCTAATGCTTGCATGATTGGATTTAAAAACCTAATGTTTAATCTTAGTTCAATTAAAATCGAAGATTAAATTTGAACCAAAATATCCTAAGGGATCATGAAAGACTATACAAACAAGTAAAATTGGTAGCAAATCCTAAAATATAGCATACGATCCATACTCGAAAATCGCAAACAAAATACATGATATAAAAGGAATAAAACTAATGATTAAAATTGACTAAAAGTTAGCAAAAGAGGAAATATATTTCTAATTAATTTCTAAGATGCCTTCTAACATTTTTTTATCATTTTTATTATGTATTTTGTTATGAAAAAAAAGATCATGAAAGAACGAATTAAAAATAATCATAAAAGAGAAAATAAGAGAAACAGGGGGTGCTAACTGGAATATGATGGGGTGATACAGAAGAAAATGAATAAGTGCTAAGCCCAATGAGAAGGAAGCCCATATAGCTGCTCCTTTTTTTGCACAATCCACCTGCTCTCAAAAATTTCCTTTGGGCCAAGAAGATGGTGGATTGGTCCAAGCATCACCCAATTTTCTATCATCTCGCTCTTCTTCGTCTTGTAAAACAACGTTGTTCACCTCCATGTCTTAGCTTCAGACTCTGTTCCATCTTCATCATTCAACTACCATACCAAACTCCATTCGGTTTACCGCAGTCCGCTTTACTTCGATCACCTTGCAATTCCCAATACTGCTGCGACCCTGGCTCTGAATCGTGAGCGGTTTTCCTCCGTCTTCGAAGCGACTTCGAGCGGCTTGATTTGTCTCGTTGCATATGATGCAGTTTTGGCGTTACGACCCACGGACCTTCACCTGTCCACCACAGCATGAGATGTTATTACTCCTTCTCCGATCTTCATCGCGATCTCCTTCTCTGGCACAATTCAACGCCTTGTTTTAAACCCAGGTATATTCGTTCTTGATTCTTCTTTTACTTTTCTTCCTTTCTCACTATCTATCTGTGTTGACGACGAAGCACATTGATGCTGTAGGTAATAAAAATTTGATGAAAGTGATGATGATCTTTGTTGGAGAATTATGATGAGGATGTTGTTGTGCAAAAGCCATGATGATAATGGTGATGACTAAGATTATTGATTTTGAAAAGACGTGAAGAAGAGATGGAGATTACCGAGAGGCTGGAGAAAAATATGGTGAAAAGTTGTTATCATGGTGGTAATTTTTAGAGAGAAAGATGAAGGTTGCTGATGGAGAATTGCAGGGAGAGTGGGGGGGTAGAGGAAAGTTGTTTGAAGACTATGGTGATTCTCCCAGAAAAAATGGAGAGTGAAGCATCAATTAGGGTAAGTCAGTTTTTTATAGTTTGTTAACTGTTATCAATTTTTTGTAGTTCTATTGAGAAGTTGTTAGGAGTTAGTTATGCAGGGTTATTAGAAGATTGTTGCGGTTATTTGACAGTTGGAATTAGTTAGGCTGCTGTTAGAAGTGTGAGAGTTTGAAAGGTAGTTAGGAATTCTGTTTAGTTACTTCTGTTATGACAGTTAAGAGAATGGGAGTTGGTTGAAACTGTTAGAAATTTTTTTGTTAAGAGAATGGGAGTTGGTTACAAGTTAAATCTGGTTTTTGACAGTTGAGAGAGTGAAAGTTAGTTACAGATTCAGTTAGGAAATGGTTAGAAAAAGTTGGAAACTGTTTCTGGTTTTGGATTCTGTTAGTGAGGTTAGAAATTAGAAATTTTGTTGGAAACTGGAAGGCTGACTACATGGTGTTGTTTTGTGGTTATGAGTGGTTAGTTAGTTAGAGATTGGTTAGGTTGGTTATAATTTGGAAACTGTTAAAAAACAGTTAGGGGTTTGGAAGATTTTGAATTGGCATTTAGGGAATTAGCGAAAATTTTGTTATCATTTTTTCTGCTGTAAGCTCCTGTTTAAAGGTCGTTATGAAACAGTTACAGGACAGTTTGTGAAGTTAGTTTTTGTTCTTGGTGACGGTTTGCTGTTAGAGCTTTGTTAGTTACAGGTTTGGGTGAATGAGGTCTGGTGGTTAAAACTTATCTTTGCTGGATGTTAAAAGGTTGGTTGAAATTCTGTTTTGCAGGGTATTTAGGTGTATGATGCAAGATCAAGATGCATGATTGTGGTTGAAGGTGTTGCAGATATTGATTAAAGATGCAGAGGGATGAAGCAATAGCAGGTGGTTTGGAGAATTATTTAAGGTGATGTTGTGAAGTGGTCATTGAGAAGTTGCGGAAGATTGGTGCAAGAGGAAACCGTGGATTAGTTTAATGTAATACATGTTTATGTACTGGTTTATGTAGGTTTTTGTAATGTTTCTAACAGATCCAAGGCAAGGAAGGCGCGATATTGATTTTTTGTTAAGGACCTTGGATGGATAATTGGTATCTGTTTTCTTAAGGATAATTGAAGCAGCAGAAAAAGCAGCAGTCGCCTCAGCTACAACCTTAGTTCCAGGGGAATTAGCATCAATCTTGTATGTTGTTCTCAGTATATCCATGTCTTCTGGATGCTCCCAACAATTATGATCTGCATTTCCCTCTCCTATCTGTATAAATATACTTAGCATATTTTAAAATTTTTATTTCCTTGTAACCTCTTGAAATGTACTCATGTCCTTTTTCATGAGTTTGAACAATAATAACATGATGTTGACTTTTTATGTAACTCCCTTGATTATTGTAACGAATCTGACTTTGTAATTGCAATCTCTTTATAATTTTCTCTTGGATGAACTTTTGTAAGGACCTTGAATGGATTTTGTGCTTGAACTTAGACAAATGAGTATTGGTAATTGATGGTGAAATGATATTTGCATTTGAAAAGTATTACAAACTTGAACCTATGAATGAAAAATGTTGAATTTGAATTGAATGAACTTTGAACTTGATTGTAACTTGATTTCCAAGTAAATCCTCTTTCATTTTAATACCAATATGAACTTTAACCGAGTTTGAGTCATCCTAAATTCAATGAAAACCCCTAATTCAACTCTTCCATCCATGTTAACTTGTATTGCAAGCAACACACTAATGTGTTGATCACCACTTCATCTTTTGTAGCATATAACAAACCTTGGAAACTCTATCTTCAAATATTTGATTTGAAAAAATTCTTTTTTACTTGATGATTTTAACATAAAACAATACTCTTTGGAGGATCCTTGGATGAAGATGAATGAGATTTGAATCATAGAGGAAAACCCTTGAAATAACCCAATCCCTGATCTTTACACTGATGAATGCTAACAAGCTCAAACCATGTATGAGAAATCCTATTCTTCTCGAGATACCCTTGAATCTTTTGATGAAAATGGGATCCTTGTAGCTTGATGAAAGAAGAAGTTCACAATAATGCTTAAACAAGTAACCCTAGCTTTCGACCAATGATTGATAGAGGAACCCGTAGAAACAAGCTTAAATGAAGGTGAAAGCCCCAAAGTAAAAAACCCTAGCTTCAAGATCCTCGATCCTATGCCCATTTGATTGACTAATGATGCATGATGTTGTTAAATGACCAAATGGAAGTTATGTACATGAGAAGAATGCGAGATGCGTAAGCCAGATAAAAGTGAGAGGGTATGACAAATTTGGGGTATTACAGCTGCTCCTATTTAATCATCTTAAACCTGAAAGTACGATTGGCGCGTTCCTTTCGGAAGTTTGAGGTAGAAGATGATTAAACACCAATGCCAAAAATTTGTTCTGGGAGAAAGCGTGAGTGTTTATTTATTTTTGTGGTATCAGCTAGAATTCTTGTTTTTTTGTGAAGAGACGGAGATTGGAAGATGACACGACGAGTGTTTATAAGCTGACACGATGAGTGTTGGAAGGTAACATGATGTAAACACAAGGACAAAGAAGACTTGTAACATAGCGCGATGCCAATACAAGAAAGAGACCGGACTTGTAACGTAGCATGATGCCAATACATGGAAGAGATTGTACTTGTAACGTAGAATGATGCCAATAAAAGGAAGAGATTGGACTTGTAACGTAGCATGATGCCAATACATGGAAGAGATCGGACTTGTAACGTAGCATGATGCCAATACAAGGAAGAGATCGGACTTGTAACGTAGCATGATGCCAATACAAGGAAGAGATCATACTTGTAACGTAGCATGATGCCAATATAAGGAAGAGATCAAACTTGTAACGTAGCATGATGCCAATACAAGGAACAGATCGAACTTGTAAGGTAGTATGATTCCAATACAAGGAAGAGATCGGACTTGTAACGTAGCATGATGCCAATACAAGGAAGAGATCGGACTTGTAACGTAAATACAAGGAAGAGATCAGACTTGTAATGTAGCATGATGCCAATACAAGGAAGATATAACACGGGCGAGTGTTTGAATCGATACGGACGAGTATCGAAAAAAGATACAGACGAGTATCGAAAGAAGATATGGACGAGTATCAAGAAAGGTTAAACACGGACGCGTGTTTGAGTCAATACAGACGGGTATTGAAAGAAGATACGAACGAGTATCAAGAAAGGTTAAACACGGACGAGTGTTTTTTGAATCAATACGGACGAGTATCAAGAAAGGTTAAACACGGACGAGTGTTTGAATCAATATAGATGAGTATTGAAAGAAGATACGGACGAGTATCAAAAGGTTAAACACGGACGAGTGTTTGAATCAATACAGACGAGTATTGAAAGAAGATACGTACGAGTATCAAAAGGTTAAACACGGATGAGTGTTTGAATCAATACGGACGAGTATTGAAAGAAGATATGGAAGAGTATCAAAAGAAGATACAATCGAGTTTTAAGGAAGGTTAAACATGGACGAGTGTTTGAATCAATACAAATGAGTATTGAAAGAAGATACAGACGAGTATCAAAAGGTTAAACACGGACAAGTTTTTGAATCAATACAGACGAGTATTGAAAGAAGATACAAACGAGTATCAAGAAAGGTTAAACACGGACGAGTGTTTGAATTAATACGGACGAGTATTGAAAGAAGATACGGACGAGTATAAATAAATTGACACAGACGAGTGTTGGAAGACTAAATTATTTGTCAGATTGTAACTGGCTACCAGATGAAAACTGGGTTTAGAATGACAAGGTGTATTGATTTTGCTGGGCATTGTGAAGGAGAAGGTAATCAGTTGGGGATTTGGGAAGTGATACCCTCTTGTGGGGATGTATTATTGTCTTTGAATGATTCAGGTCTTTCATGTAGGATATCTGATCTGGCTCATGCTTCGTATGCATGTTTGAATTTCTTTTGCCGCAAAGATCCATTCTGATGGATCGGCTACGCACTTTTGAGGATGAAATGTTATGCAGTGATTTCTATATGCAATGCCAATAAATAGACTTCATGGGGATAAGATAAGGCTCGTTGAGAACCGTTGCTCATCACTAGGGATGCCAATACATGCTGGCGCTGGAAACCCGCAGTACCAAAGATTGATGGGGATACTGGGAAGAATTTGCATTGGGGAGCTCACAATATCGCAGATTATTGATGACTCTGCTGAAGATTGAATTGCTGACGAAGCGAGTCTTCAAGTACGCTGCTGAATTCTTAACTGTGTTGTTGGGAAAGAGATAATCTGGCTCAACTTCCCTGCATCCTGAAGAGTTGAGAGGATGGTAGTACTGAATATGCCGAAGAATGGATGACGAGCACCAGGTGAATCACCTCAAATACATGCCCCAAGTTTACGCCACACTGGGGAATTACCTCTTAAATCACTTGGGAATAAGAGATGGGCATGGACACCTACGAATGCCCCAATTTAGCTTTACGAATGCCCCAGTTTATCTCTACGAATGCCCCAGTTTATCCCCACTAGGATGAACTTGGTTAACTCCACTAGGGATGCAATTGCGCGTGCCGAGTCAAAAGATGATTCTGGACTTTCTGAATTCACTTGGGGAATCAGGTTTGAAATTTTCTGTAGTAGATGAAGGCAGCTTCACGCGCTGGCTAGGTCAGGGTGATTGTTATGATGCTTTTTAGCTTGATTATAGTCGTCTTGTACAACATAATTGGCTTGAACAACTTTGCGAGTACGGATGAGGAATGCCCCTATCTGTGGGATTTCTTAAAGAATCTGTGCTGAATAGAAGATCAGAATATCCGTGCCACAATACGGTATGAGATGGTCTGCCCCAATGTCTTGAGCGACGAAATATACTGCTTTTGATTACAGCTTTCTTGGATAGATTTGTCGAATCTCGACGTAACTGCCCCAGGTTGAATGGATTCTGAATAGATTTCTCGATGTGATAGTCTCTGATTGGTTGAGCTTGAAGATATTTATCGATGTGATAGCCTCTGATTGGTTGAGCTTGAAGAGATTTATCGCCGTGATAGCCTCTGATTGATAGCTTTGAGGGAATGCCCCAGATTTGGCTGACCTCAGAGAGATCGACTCTCAACTTGATCGCCCCAGAATGGTGGAATCTGCTAACTTCATCCTTGAAGGGTACTCAAATTGTAAAGTGTCAAGATATGCTTTCACTTAACCAAATCACTGGTTAACATGCCCCTGGATAAGTCATTTCTCTTGTGGCAGTTGACTCTTGCTTCAACAGGGTATTCAAGCCTTTCTTCTCTAACAAGATTGAGCTCTTTACCGATTGTTCATTGTGTAAACTTACTTGATGTCGATAAGTTGTTTTGTATGCAGAAGAATATTCATTATGAGAATGATAATTCTAATGCAACACATATGTAAGTCTTGAAGTTTGAAAAAACTTTGAATGAAATGTGTCACAACTCTGTTGTGAACGAGTCATTAGCTAGAGAGAAACATTTGCAAAATATTTTTTACGTAAGATAATGCAAACATATGATGGCAACAAAGATATTTAAACATACCTCTTAGGAGTCAGTTAAACACTATCTCGTTGTAGCATGCCTTCAAATTGACCCATGCTTCAGTTAGGACTTTTTATGGGTTGTAACGTGGCCTGATTCATGGTTTAAGAAAAGATGATTTAAGGCTCGAAATTATTTGGTGCCCACCATTTCTCCATGATGTTCTCCATTCCTATGTTCAGTTGACCCGATACAAGCATTCATCTCTCTATAAGAGTTTGCGATGGTTGAGGAACCACTGCGGTTTCTTGGACACGACAGTCACTAACTTTTGATTTTGGTGTATGATTACACGACTTTGTTCTCCAATGAGGATTTTCATTGGTAATCCTTTTCTCTCCTTTTAGGCTTTTCAATTTCCTTCTTGCTTTTTCCTGGACATATTCTTTTGAATTTCGATTTGAAAGTCCAGCGGGATGCCCCAACTTTTGCCTAAGCGAATTATTTTCAAGTTTTGACTTAGCGGAGATTTTTGTTTCTTTCCTATTCATATTTCCATTCTGAACAAGTCATTGATCTTTGCGTTGTCTTTGATTTGCTGGAAGTGACAGTGGTTGTCTGAGTCTTTAGTAGATGAGGGATAGCCGTTGTTGTATCGTCATCTGTTGACCTCCTGATGTGCAAGAGATACCCATTGGGATATCGTTAATTGACGCACGTTGCTGATAGATGAGGGTTAACCATTGTGGTTTTGACTTTCCTCGACCTTTTGATGGATAACCATCGTTGTATCCTTGGATGCACACTCTTGATGAGTTCTGAATGTTTGATCAGATTAACTGAACACTACCCGCCCCAGAGTTAAAATGAGGTTTTTTCTGAACAACAAAGAAACTCCTACTTCGAAGGCTCGGAGGGGTTAACGAGGGTCTATCTCCCTTACATATCCGGTGTTTAATGATAGAAACAAGGCATGTATGTCGTCAGCAGGGTCTTACTCAAAAGCGTACCAACGAGAGATTTTTTGCGTTTTTAGATTATCGTCATCCTCCTTCCAATCTTTACCTAAGCATAAGACTTGGAAACTTGGCATTAATATGCAAGTAAAACATTTAAAGAGTGATAACGAATGAATGAATAAAAACAAAAGAACACTTCAATACCAGTATACTTATTGCATTAAGATTTTCATTCAAAAATAGACAAGTTTCTATATACAAGCAATGTTTAAACAAACAAGCAAGAATGTAAATGAAAATGCAGTAAAGAAACCAACGATTGTCGTCGTTGAGGAGACTTGACTCCGTATGGATTTCTTGATTTTGACGACTTTCTGCAGTCTTGATTCTTGAATGGGCGAGAGAATTCCCCTTATGACCTGATGTGAACAGAATAGTCTCTGAATTGATCCCGTCTTGGACATTGTCTCTGGATGACATACCTTCAATCGAATGGCCAGGTGCCCCAATATAATATGCATAGAAGATTCTTTCAGGAGAACGAATGAATGCTTTATCAAGCGAATTGGTATAAACTGCATCTCCAAGCATATTACGCTAATAGAAATAATACAGTTCGTCTTCTATCAGAATAATAGAGACATCCAAGCTGGTGGGAAAGATCCTGGAAATTGGCCAAATAGGAATTAGACTTTTGGAAGAGACACCAGACAGGTGTTGGGCTTTATACTTCAACCCCTTTACAATTTTCAATAACCAAACCGGGTGCCCCAGAATAAAGGATACATCTAACATGTGTATTGCAATCAGAAGAGATGTTTGTGGGAAGAGGACCCCAAAGATCAGAGCTTTACCAATTGAACTTCTACCAGGAGAGGAAATAACTGGATGTAATGCACTAGGATTGCATTAACATGCTCATCAGGCTTCTTCTATCTCTGCTTAGAAGCTTTTAGGGGAAAAGACTGGTTGCTGTCAAACAGATCAGGGAACGTAAAGTTGTGGAGAGTTCCCCTGATTGAATAGTCGGATGCCTAGTGTGGCAACTACATCTGACGTTGACCAACAAGAACGAAGTGCTGATACAAGATCCCACAGTAAATGGGAACCATCTGCGGATAAGATGTTCCAAGGACTCAAGATTGTGTAGCACTCCATGGTTGAAAGCAATTCCTAAAAGATGGGGAGAAGAGAGAACCTGATGCGACAGTAAGTGAAAGATTGTTGACATCATCATCAGAACTTTCATGACCTGGCTTATCTAAGTCTTCAATCAATTATCTTCCTGCTCGAAGAAATTTCTGACCACAGGCCAAAGCTTGCATGTATACCACACAGAGTTATTCCATAACTAGTCTCTGAGCATGTGCAATAAGAAATCAAGTTGAACCTCTGAGGAGAGCACCGAGTCTGAATAAGAATCCCCAATCTTCGAGTACTTGTTATGAATGCATGAATATGCATGGGGTGCATGAATGGGTTCCATGCCATGTTTCGCTGTTTCCAAGGAATTTACATGCTTTGATTATGATTTTACGCAAGTAAAAGATGGAAAGGTTCAACACAAGGCTTGCAAATATGATTCCTTGGAAATAATAGCACATGTATGTTGAGCATGTGGTTAACCATGTTATGTATGCAAAGTCATGGGATCAAATGGGATCAAGGTTCTGTCATTTCTGAATATGATTGTTGCACTGCTCTAAATCATGTGAATATTATCAGATCAAAGGTCTGGCATAGCTTCCGCACATATAAGAACCAAGTACCATGTAGATCATCAATAGTACAAGATCAAGGCTTCTAGAACTGGATATTGTTGAGCCTTTTCTGAACATGACGGGAATACCAAGACCGAAAGCTCGAATGAACCTCCAAATAAACAAGTGAGGAACTCAGAAAATAAATCTAAGAACTATACGGTCACCAATAGAACATAGTTACCATATGAGTGAGTCACCAACAGAAATCCAGAATACAATTATCAGAAAAAATAATCACCATCTGAACATAAGTAACCGTCTGAACATAGTCACCAACTGTACCTGTGATAATAATTCCCTTCCCACTCACGGGTTCGCTTGAAAGTAAAATCATCGCAACACAAACGTGCATGATGAAAGTACCTCCAATTGAACCTCATCCGAGCATGGTATATGACATTACTGCACTAGTCGAACCACTTCCTATAGCCTTCATGCCCCCACTCTATTCCTAGTGTCTTAACGCACTCTGGCCTGGGTACTCGGCCTTTTACCTCAATAGTAACATCCCCACCCAATCAAGAAGCAGATCCAGTACAACAGTGGTATATGGAAAACAGTAAAATGCGATGAATAAATATGTTCAGGTATATACAAAATGAATAAGCCATAAAGCACATAAGTAAACACCCTAAGAAAAGAAGACAAGAGCTAGGAGTGACTCCGGGATGGACCGACATTTGGTCGACCTATCCCCAGTGAAGTCGCCAGTTGAAACAACCGGCTGAAAATTATCAAATAATGAAGTCTCCATTGAACGTCTTTTATCCCACACAAAGGGAAAGGTAAACATTGAGAAAACCTGAGAAAGGAGAAGTCAGGGTCTTACGACCGAGAGATCGGGTAAGGGAGTCTGTTACGCGAGGGGAAGGTATTAGCACCCCACACGTCTGTAGTACTCTACGGTATCCGCTCTTGTTATCTATCTTATGGGTGTGTTTAATCTATGCTTACTGTTTACTATACTACTGAAGTGATAATGCATGCAAAAGAAAAGAGAAAAGAATGTAGGGAAAATAAAGTTGTACTCGCTTGGGCCCTACCCCAATGCCTATGTATCCTTTTTGAGGAATCAGACCTACCATAGTTCGGCTCACATGTTTTTGTTTGTTTTGTATTTTTTATGGACAATGTTAATTTCGCCTTCTGCCGCAGCTCGACCTTTGGAGACTTATGTGTTGGCACAGAAGTAAACTAATCATGTCCTTACCTAAAAAGGATTTTATAGAAAAGGTGCTCGAGCGCACAAAATGATTTGAGTTGGTTTGTATTTTGTTGCAGATAATGACTAGTTGACCTCAAGAGAGAGATATTAGCCACTTTTCTACTTATCCATGAAAGGAGTCTTTGAGACTTGAACCACACCTAGGTTGGAGATGGAAGAACAATAAGATCGAGAAGAGACCCGCTTATCATTTCCCATACTAAACAAAGGCACGATTCTCATCAGTAGTTTTAAAGTATTTTGAAGTTTGAAAGGAAAAAGAAGTTTTTTGTTTTAATGCAAATGCAAAGGGGGGGAAATGTCAAAGGGGGGACTAGCCTATTTCTAAACCTAGTCTTATTATGCATCATGGACCTAAAGTTGGAATTTCAAGGGAATTCTACCTAATGTTTGCATGCTTGGACTTAAAATCCTAATGTCTAATCTTAGTTCAATTAAATCGAAGATTAAATTTGAACCAAAATATCCTAAGGGATCTGAAAGACTATACAAACAAGTAAAATTGGTAGCAAATCCTAAAATATAGCATACGATCCATACTCGAAAATCGTAAACAAAATACATGATATAAAAGGAATAAAACTAATGATTAAAATTGACCAAATGTTAGCAAAAGAGGAAATATATTTCTAATTAATTTCTAAGATTCCTTCTAACATTTTTTATCATTTTTATTATGTATTTTGTTATGAAAAAAAAAGATCATGAAAGAACGAATTACAAATAATCGTAAAAGAGAGAATAAGAGAAACAGGGGGTGCTAATTGGAATCTGATGGGGTGATACAGAAGCAAATGAATAAGTGTTGAGCCCAATGAGAAGGAAGCCCATATAGCTGCTCCTTTTTTGCACAATCCACTTGCTCTCAAAAATTTCCTTTGGGCCAAGAAGATGGTGGATCGGTCCAAGCATCACCTAATTTTCTATCATCTCGCTCTTCTTCGTCTTTTCAAACAGCGTTGTTCACCTCCCTGTTGTAAGTCTCAGGGTGCCTAAGAGGGGGGGGGGGGGGGGGGGGGGGTGAATTAGGTCTTATAAAATTTATTCGGTTTTATGAGAATGCTTGGTAGTAATTTTGGTTAAGTGTTTGAAGGTTTTGATTATATTTTTATCTTTTCCTGATTATGGTGATGAAAGCGATAAATGCGGAAAAGTAAAGAACACGGTGATATATCCTGGTTCCCCTCACAATCCGAGAGTACTCCAGTCCCCTTTCCAACACGAAAGAGATTTCACTATAGTTAGAATGATTGTACAGCCTATGCTTACTATCTAACCTATAGGGTGATCAAAGGTTCTTAACACCTTTAAGACCAAACAAACACTAATGTGAATGAAGAACAATCCTCTTCAAATCACAACACTTACTTCCAACAATCCTGGATAGTAAGGGAAAAACCTTTAAGTAATACAATGATTTAGTTTGAAGTATATGGAGAGCTTTATCAATCTTCAATTGATCTTCTTCTCCAAGATAAAAACAATTCTCAACAATGTATATAAATGTTCACAATGTATGTATGAAACTTGTAATGATAATGAAAGTGTATATGGCAAGTTTCACAAAATTATGAACACATGAAAGTTTATGTTCAAAATGAATGAAAGAGAAAATTGTTAATATGAAGAAGTATATTTTTTAATTTGAAAATTGAAGCATTGTTTGAAATAAGAAAATCTGCATTTTATAAAGTTGTAAGAACCTCTTCATTCATGCCAATTCATATGAAAAGTTGCAATGCATTCATGAAAAGATACCACTTGAAAAATGTTCAAAAAACAAAGTAAAAGCTGCACTGGTTCGCTAGGAACCGGTTCCGACACTGACAGAACCCGGTTCTTAGTGAACGTTATAAGTTGGAATTCAAAAATATCATGCAGGAACCGGTTCCCCTATTGGTACAACCCGATTCCTGGTACAAAATCCAGGGACATGTTTTTTGAGAAAAGCTGGAACCCGGTTCCCTGTTAGGGAGGAACCGGTTCCTAAAGGGTTATTTTCAAAAATACTTTTTGAAAGATATTTCAAACAAAGTTTTTCTTGATGTTAAAATTATGGAATATGTATATGTTGATGAATGCATATTGT
Source organism: Vicia faba (assembly GCA_948472305.1). Classification (NCBI taxonomy): domain Eukaryota; kingdom Viridiplantae; phylum Streptophyta; class Magnoliopsida; order Fabales; family Fabaceae; genus Vicia; species Vicia faba. Next base: position 942,497,580 of record OX451741.1, on the reverse strand, counting down.
GAACATTTATATTCAAGATTTTAAGAATTATTTATACCATATTGATATTTGATAATTCTTCAATAATTCTTCAATAATCTTCAAGACTTTTATTTGATGTTGATAAGCTTTTTGCACATCCTTGAAATGTTGATGTCCATGTTGTCTTCATCAAAACACATGCTTTAAATATGACTTGAGAAGCTTGCAATTACACCTGTCTTAGCTTCAGACTATGTTCCAGCTTCATCATTCAACTTCCATACCAATCTCCATTCGGTTTGCCGCAGTCCTCTTTACTTTGATCACCTCACGATTCCCAATACCACCGTGACCCTGGATCTAAATCGTGAGCGGTTTTCCTCCATCGTCGAAGCAACTTCGAGCGGCTTAATTTGTCTCATTGCTTATGATGCAGTTTTGGCGTTACGACCCACGTACCTTCACCTGTCCACCATGGCGCGAGACACCATTACTCCTTCTCCGATCTTCGTCGTGATCTCCTTCTCTGTCACAATTCAATGCCTTGTTTTAATTTGATTTAAAATGAAATAATTCAATAAAAAATCAAATAAAATAATAAAAATAAGATATGGGCTCATGGCTGAAGCTAGGACACGTGGACAATGATGCAAGCTCAAATCAAGTGGAAAAGAATGGGCCCATTTGACAAACTTTGAAGTTTTGGGGATAGTTGACTTTTGGCAATTTTGCAAAAATGCCCAACTTCAACAATGCATAACTTCTTCAATTTTGAACTTTTGGAGGTGTTCTTAGACTTTTTAGAAAGCTTGAGATTTCCTATAACCAACACTGTTGGTCTCATCTCATTTTGATATTCCATGCTCAAGTTATAAGCTTTGGAAAAAAAGGTGTTTTTGTTGACTTTCAAAAATGACCTATAAATGTCCAAATTTATAACATCTTGTGAGTGAATTTTCTTATCTTGGGGCATGAAGATGGATTGTAGGTAATTGCATCCTATTCAAAATGAGCTTTGGATGGGTCATTTATCATAAATTATGAGAAACTTATGCTTGGTCAAAGTTGAGTTGACTTTTCCTACAAAACCCTAATTTAACAACTTTTGAGTCTTGATGAATTTTGAGCAATCCTTGATGAATCATGATCAAACCTTGATCAAATGATGAAATATCCTTAAAAATGAGAATTTTGACAAAAAATCTTGAAGTTTGACTGTTTATAGGTCACAGTTGACTTTTGCCCTAGCATAGTCGATTTTTGGACCTTTGAGCAATTGACAGAGCAAACTTCCTCTGTAAGGCTTGAAATTTGACATGGATGACCTTGAGAACATATTAGGACATTAGGGAGAACTTTAGGTCATTTGGATTCAAGGATCTTGATGCAACACAAAACCCTAATTTGGGGAAGACTGCCTTAGGAGATGACTTGTCTGACCCACTCTTGAGCAAACCTTGAGCCACTTGGAGATTTTTCTTGCAATGTCTTGAGAAATATGAGAAGGCAAATTTTGGGGTACAACAGCTGCCCCTGTTCAATCTTCTTAAACTTGAGGATGTAGATTTGCTTTCGTGCCTTTCGTGATCCGAAGGTGGAAGATGATTGAACACTAGAGTGCCCAGAAATTTGAACTCGCATGAAGTGGTATCAGCCTTGTGATGTCGGGAATGGGCTTACAGATGCCATTTGGAGATTGCTGGCGGGAGGATGGGCTTAAAGATGCGATTTGCTGGAGTGTCGATCCCATAAGAGATTCCTTAGCGAGAACTTATATACCTATTGCTGTGGAAGATTCCGCTTGGGGAAATCTGATCTTTGTTGAGATTTAGGAACTTGCCTGTACTTCAACTGAGAGAACATCTTTGCTGAGTTTTAAGAACTTGTTCGTAATTCAACTGGGAGGAATCTTTCGAGATTTAGAACCTTATCTGTAATCCAACTGAGAATAATTCAGTTGAGATTTATGAACCGGTCAGTACTTCGACTGAGGAGAATTGCCGAGATTTAGAACCTTATCTTATCTGTAGTTCAACCGAGGATAATTCAGTCAAGATTTAAGGACCGGTTAAGTCTTCGACTGAGGGAAACATCTTCATCAAGATCTAGGACGGTTTGATCTTCAATGGAGGATAATTCTGTTGAGATTTTAGAACTCGTCCACACTTCGACGGAGGAAAATTGTCGAGATTGAGAACCTTATCTGTAATTCAACCGAGAATAATTCAGTTGAGATTTAAGAACCAGTCAGGTCTTCGACTAAGGGAAACATCTTCATCAAGATCTAGGACTGTCTGGTCTTCAACGGATTATAATTTTGTTGAGACTTTAGAACTCGTCCACACTACGACAGAGGAAATTGTCGAGATTGAGAACCTTATCTGTAATTCAACCGAGAATAATTCAGTTGAGATTTAAGAACCGATCAGGTCTTCGACTGAGGGAAACATATTCATCAAGATCTAGGACTGTCTGGTCTTCAATGGAGTATAATTCTGTTGAGATTTTAGAACTCGTCCACACTACGACGGAGGAAATTGTCGAGATTGAGAACCTTATCTGTAATTCAACCGAGAATAATCCAGTTGAGATTTAAGAACTGGTCAGGTCTTCGACTGAGGGAAACATATTCATCAAGATCTATGTCTGTCTGGTCTTCAGCGGAGTATAATTTTGTTGAGATTTTAGAACTCGTCCACACTACGATGGAGGAAATTGTCGAGATTGAGAACCTTATCTGTAATTCAACCGAGAATAATTCAGTTGAGATTTAAGAACCGGTCAGGTCTTCGACTGAGGGAAACATCTTCATCAAGATCTAGGACTGTCTGGTCTTCAACAGAGTATAATTCTGTTGAGATTTTAGAACTCGTCCACACTACGACGAAGGAAATTGTCGAGATTGAGAACCTTATCTGTAATTCAACCGAGAATAATTCAGTTGAGATTTAAGAACCGGTCAGGTCTTAGACTGAGGGAAACATCTTCATCAAGATCTAGGACTGTCTGGTCTTCAACGGAGTATAATTCTGTTGAGATTTTAGAACTCGTCCACACTACGACGGAGGAAATTGTCGAGATTGAGAACCTTATCTGTAATTCAACCGAGAATAATTCAGTTGAGATTTAAGAACCGGTCAGGTCTTCGACTGAGGGAAACATCTTTATCAAGATATAGGACTGTCTGATCTTCAACGGAGTATAACTCTATTGAGATTTTAGAACTCGTCCACACTTCGACGGAGGAAATTGTCGAGATTAAGAACCTTATATGTAATTCAACCGAGAATAATTCAGTTGAGATATAAGAACCGGTCAGGTCTTCGACTGAGGGAAACATCTTCATCAAGATCTAGGACTGTCTGGTCTTCAACGAAGTATAATTCTGTTGAGATTTTAGAACTCGTCCACACTACGACAGAGGAAATTGTCGAGATTTAGAACCTTATCTGTAATTCAACCGAGAATAATCCAGTTGAGATTTAAGAACCGGTCAGGTCTTCGACTGAGGGAAACATCTTCATCAAGATCTAGGACTGCCTAGTCTTCAACGAAGTATAATTCTGTTGAGATTTTAGAGCTTGTCCACACTTTGACGGAGGAAAATTGTCGAGATTGAGAACCTTATCTGTAATTCAACCGAGAATAATTCAGTTGAGATTTAAGAACCGGTCAGGTCTTTGACATAGCTGAGAACTTTAACTGTATCTTTCCTGAAAAGTAAAGGTCAATCGTATGCAATGCATGATATATATCAAGCAATGATGTTCTCAAAATAAATGAGATTGTGTTGTATGATGCGTATATGCATGTATCATGATTTATGGAAATGTAATGTTTTAGCTGGGGAAAATAAATCCCGGGTAGCTGCTGTAGAAAAGAGTTGAATTCTTCGTTTCCGTTGGGGATAGCGAACAAAGATGATTGTGAGATTAAACCTGTAGGAGAGGATAACTCCGTTGGGGAATAAACTGACAAGGAGATTACTCTGTGGGGAAGAGATGCTCTGCTGAGGATTCCGCCGATAAATTCTGTTAGGGATGAATTACCATTGCTGGTGATGTTGAATCTTGTTGGAGATTGAATTCTTGTTTGTGAAAGGAAAGAACTCTGCTGGGGAGGATCTTCAATTGCGACTTCATTGGGAATAACCTTTTAGACTCTATTGGGGATAATCCTTTGAGCTTGCTGGGGACAATCTTCCAAAGTCTACTGGGGATGATTCTCCAAGCTCTATTGGGGAAGCTTCTTCAGACTGCATTGGGAAATATTTCAAACTCCACTGGGGATATCTTGTATTCTGCCGAAGAATATTCTTATACTCCGTTGGGGAATATTAAGACTGTCGGGGATATTAAGCCTTTTTGGTATTGACGGTAGATAAACTCTGCTTGGGGAGGATATTACCGATTCATTCACCATTGCAAGTCTCAACTGGGGTGAGCTATCATTATTGTCTTTCTCTTACTCTGCGAGAGTGAATGTTACTGGGATGCGTGCTGAGGATATGACGATGGCTTTGCATCGAGACTTTTTTGCCCCTGTTTCTGCGGGAGAAGGTGCCTGTGGAGGCCTTGAGGATCAAGTATTATCCCAACCTATGAGGTGCTTGGTAACTTTCGATTGAAGTGACAAGTCTTCTTCTGGTAGGCTAGTGAAAAGATGACGGGACATAGTCGTACGCTTTGATCCCGAATTTTTTCCTTGACCACCCTTTCGGATTTTCAATCCACCGGGATACCCTTTTTTGCCCAAGCCGCCTTTTCAGGTTTTCGACTTGCCGAATGTACATATCTTTGTTTTTGTTTTTATCCCTAATTTTTGCTCGAACCCTTTTGGTTCGCTGGGATGCCCTTATTTTTGCCTAGGCCAGTCAACCTAGCGGGTCTTTATTCATGCGCGGTATTTTTTGACTATGTCCACACTCTCAGAGTGTAGGGAGTTGTCACTGTCGGCAGTGTCGTATTGACATACTACCAGAAGATGTTTGATCATGCAAGATTCGTTGTTGGAATTCATGTCCAATTCCCCAATTGATTCAGATGGAGATTTGCCCTTGGCTATTTGGCATTTTGAGAGATTCCTTGAATCTTGACTTGACTGCCCCAGATGATGGACAATGATCATGTCGTGCCCCTTGATTGGAAGTGTTTTTCCACTTGAGGAGATCCTTTTATTGAGAAGGTTTTTTTGTTCACTAGATATTCGTCGTGCGAATTTCTCTGCTGTTTGAACAAATAGTCATATGCAAACAATGTTATTTTAAGAATGCAAAGCTTATGTCTGTTTTGAAGTTCTTTGAAAATGCAGTTTTCAATAAAACAAGTGAATTTTTGTAAAATGTGATGTCAACTCAGGATTTTACAGCAAGCCCTACAGGAGTCAGGATACCTTTTGTAATAGTATACTTTCGAACTAACCCATGCTTTAGCTAGGACTTTAAAGGGTTATAATGTGGCCTGGTTCACGGTTTAAGAAAAAAAGGGTAAAGGCTCAAATTTTATTTGTACCCACCCGTTCTTCGTGATGTTCTTCGATCCTAACCTCAGCTAATTATGCATTTAGATCCCGTTTGAGTCTTTGCTCTAATATTCCAGTGATGGTTCGGATACTGACAATTTATTTTGAACAGGCAGTCATTTTTGTTGAGAGTTTGCAGGACCTCTTTCTTTTTTTTTATTATCCCTGTCTTTTGCCTGAACTGTTTCTTTTGTGATTACAGTCAGCGGGATGCCCCAGTTTTGTAAGTCTCCTTCATAGGTTTTAACTTAATTGGCTTTTATTTCTGAGAGATAATGAATGCTTGTCCTGACGATTATAAGGAACCATCATCATCTTTTATTTTGGAAGGACCTCTTTGATGCCATTCATTGTGCACCCGAATTAACTGAGAAACTACCCTGCCCCAGGTTGTGATTAAGGGTTTTAATTTGTGTGAAAAGAAAAACTCCAACTTCTTTGGCTCAAAGGGGTTGACTAGGGATTCTCTTCCTTATAACTCCACTGTTTAGGATTTGAAACAACGCCTGTACATCGTCAGCGGGGTCTGTTCAAAAGCATATTGTAGAGATTTTGATATCATTTTCGTCATCCTCCCTCTAAAGGCTTAGAGTTTTTTAATCGAGAATTGAACATCACAGAAGGAAAAGCAATTTAAATATAGTGAATACGAATGGATTGATTCAAGACAGACATATGCAATGCATTGATGAAGTAACAAAGTTTGACATGAATAAATGTTCGAACAATCAAAAGAAAATTACAACTTGAAAATTCTAATGAACAAAAAGTATTCTCGTCTCAATACTTGTCACTTCAAATGGTGAACCTTGGGGGATGGCAAAAGAATTCAATCTGACCGTCTTGTGTGAGTTCCAATGCTCCTTCATCAATCAGGTCTTGAATTTTGTTTCTCAACACCCAACAGCTGTTAGTATCATGCCCCGGGCTGTTGGAGTGATATGCACACCTTGCATCAAGATTGTACCTTGGGGAGGCTATGTGGGGATTCTGAGGAGGGTCCCTTAACGTCACCGGATTCAATCTCAACAGGTGTTGCAAAGCTTGAGACAACGGCATGTTCAGCTTGGTAAACTGCCTCTTGGGTGTATCCGGCTTACTCTAATTAACCCGTTGTTTTTGGCGAGGTTGTTGTTGGACCCGTGAGGTAGCAGCAACTTGGAGAGGTCCATTCTTCACCAAACCTAAACCTGGTTTTCTTGAAAGCTGATCAGTGACTCGGCCTCCGGCCCCGATTGTTTTTTTCATACTGTTGTATCTGTCTTGATGAAGCTGGTTGATAATGGTTCTCAACTCTTCTTGTTCCCGGGTTAGGCCTTGGATAAGAGCCATCTGCCCCAGCATCTGGGTTCTCATTGCATCTACCTCAGCTTGCAGATGTTTTAGCCGTTCTTCCTTATTGTCTTCAGGACTTTTCTTGACCAAGTTTCCAACGAGGAGTGTTTTCAACTCTTCCTGCCCCTTGGATAAGTTTAGGAAGATTTCTCTGAACTGAGTTTCTCGAATTTGAAGATCTCTGTTGTCTTGTTGGAAAGCCATTGCTAAAATAAACAGTGAGAACATGAGAGACCTGTACTGGAAGACCTGTTATGCAATGATATGTATGATATGTATGCGATGTTTTCAAGGATCTTGTGGGGTAAACAAGAAACTTGTTAGAATTTGAATTTTGCAGCTTTGATTGAAGAAACTTCGTGTTGTTAAGAGTCCTTCTTCAAGAGTCAAGCTCACTATATCGAGTGGGTCATAGCCCCTGACTCAAGTCATCGTGTTTTGATCTCTAGACGACATTGGCTAGAGGAAAATAAATTCCCTTTGCCCCTTGCTAGACATTTGATTTACCATAACCTGCATCACAAACCCTTGAGATCCTTGAAATTGTTAAGGGAATGTTAAGGCATGATGTTATGATGTGTATGCTATGCGTTTAAGCAAAAGTGTGAGGTGTTGTAAGTAAATCCTGCAATAAATCTAAATTATTGGATAGGGACTGCAAACAAAACCTGCAAGGAACTCATGTTGTCAGATAACAAGAATGTGCAAGTAGTTCAAGTTTGAAAGCACACAAGTCACACAATAGCCCTTAAATTTCAGGTTGTCATGGAGTTTAGGTATTACCCTCTTTCAGTTTAGTTGGTTCAACCTGTCCTAGTAATAGTAACCGGGTTCTAGAGGATCTCAATATCACCGACTACCCTCAATCGGTCATAATTCCAGTTTAGCAACCTTTTCTTGCAGTCGGAATCATCGCGAGAGTTTAGTCTCAATGAGTGTAGCATACTGCTACTGTTCTATGGCCAAGTTGGTCAATTTAAAGGTTCTAAGGTCAGTTGGTGCTTAATGACCCCTTAGCAGACCCATATTCTCCTCGTTGCGTCACAAGGCATATCGGTACATACTAAAGTGCCACACTAACGTAGCTACTGCTTCAACCATATCGGTCTACATCGTACAGTTCCCTCACAGTTTATTGCTACTTACCTAAAAAGGTGTCCCCCAGATCCGGGTTAGGATCTATAGTAACTCTGATACAAAGCCACAAAGATAAAGCATACAAGTCAAGCAATTGAAAACATTATGAAATATTCCTAAGGTACACCCCACTTATAAATATCCCTAACAGAGTCGCCAGTTCTGTGATACGGTGGGAATAACTGACTGTTTTTTGGAATGCTGGTTTTGCGTTTTGCGTTTGTTTTCGCAAAATGTCGCGGTAAGCAAGAGTCGCCACCGACTTTTATTTTATCCAACAAGGAAAGGAAAAAAGCACAGAAAAATTCCTTTTTTGAGATATTTTTCGGGTTCGGGGGGTAGATTATAGAAAGGGAAGTTGTTAGCACCCTTTCTATCCGTGGTTATCCACGGGATCTTAGGTACTTGCTCATATTGTTTTCAAAATGTTTCTTTCTTTGTGCTTGTGGGTTTGAAAATTTTTTTGTTTGAAACTTCGATTTAACTCTTGCTTCTGTCCTCAAGAGTGTAATGAAGTGTTTTTGAAAACTTTGTTTGAAAAGTGTAAGTGTGAAAAGTTTTTGTTTTTTGAAAGAGCAAGTATCTAAGAACCATCTACCTACTCGAAAAAGGAATCTTTCTATGCTAATATCCTTTAGATAATGCTATCCTACTATTGATGAGTAGGTAGCACCGTCTTTGGAATTTGAGGGTCAATTCGAATTAGGGACTTACGGTCACTAAAGCAATGTTAGGACGCCTTAGCGGTAACCCTAATGTCTTAGATCATTTGTTTTAATGCAACATATCCGAGGCAACCGTTTCGAGGCGACTATGATCTTTAGACAAGAGGGCGACCTCTAAAACTACCTATACTCAATGATCGCGTACGAAGGCAACCAAGTGGGGTGTACCCTAGGAGTGCGCATGTGCGAGTGTGTCGTTTTCAGTTAATTTTATCTTTGTACATGTTAATGGTGATCTAAGTTGATTTTAGGTTAAAACATTCAGTCTTGTCATGCATACCTATTATCAAACATCTAACAGTTATAATTTTCGGAATTAAAAGTGCGGAATTTAAATTACAAGGTGTCGGGTATTTACATCGCCAAAGACAAACCCTTTAAAAATAAATAAAGCGATAAAAAATAATAAAAGATCCTATTAACTATTACAAACCGGAGGCAAGTACATTATATGATAAAAGAAAGTAAATCGCGTGCGGGAAATTAAATCGAGCGTAAAGTTCTAGGGTTTTGACTCTTTTTGTTAAAGGAAAGATTTTTTGTTGTTTTTATTTTAAGAAAGAAATCAATTCTAAATTAATTACCAAATTGAATTAAATAAATTAATTAATAAAAATAAATTGTTTTTGGGTTTTTGGTATTTTAAGAAAGAAATAAAAATAATTAAATTAGTAATAACCTAATTAAATCTAATTGAATTTTAATTATTAAAAAAAAGAATTAAAGTTATTCTAATTAAAACCTAAGTTAATTTATTAGTATTTATTAATAAAAATAAAAATTAAAAGTTGATTTGATAAAAAAATGTTTTTGTGATTTTATTTTATATAAAAAAAAGACTGAATTTTAATAAGTTAGTAATTAAATAAAATATAATAAACAATTAAATAAAAACAAAAAAATAAATAGGAGAGAGTAAGGGGGTTTGGGCCTGAACTTAGAGATCAGAATAGCAAGCTGAAGGCCCAATTATGTTGGCCTCGTTTGACTTTCCTTGATCCAGCGTGCATGTGCTGACTTGGTCTTTGGTGGTCCATCAATTCTTGGCCATCAGATTTGGCCTTGGGCCATCTGGCAACTGGATGCTTGAGGATGTATGATGGGTTGTAGCTAGGCATATGTACCAAATTACCTGAAAAATAAAATTATGAATGAAAGTGGGGGACCTGGGATTCGAACCCAGGTCCTGATGGTATTTGGAGTGCTTGCTTTGCCACTAGGCCACTTGGTTTTGTTTGTTAATATACTATAAAGAAAATATAATAAAAGAAAACAAAGATTTATTGGTCAGAACAAAATATGCGCGCGTGGTTTTGAAATTGCCATTGATAGTGTGACACGTCTTTGTCTTCTACTTCACGTCCGTGGCTAAAACCCTGTAAAACCTATAGCCATGGACACAACCTGTCACTAAAAGTCATGCATACTCCAAAATCTGTTGTGAGCCATGAAAATGAAATCTAAGGGCATGGTTGTGCTCGTCTCATCATCCCAGTCACAACCATACCCTTCTTGATAGCCAATTTTTCCTGAAAGAGAAACACCCAAAAAAAACCACGAAACCCTAGTTATGGTATTTGGCTTTACAGGTCAGATAAACAAAATTAACTAATGCCAAAAGCTTGGAAATATTATGAAGATCACAAATATATCAATGATTTATTCAAATGATACAAGAATAGTGAGTTATGATTTCAAATACAGAGCGAGATAATGTGATACTTACAACGTGCTAGGTGGTCTGAGAATGCTTATTCTTGATCTAGATAGACTGAGTGAACACCCAGGAATCGATTGGGACCGGTCTAAGCTTCTGAAATTACCTCTAAGTATGGATTCGATTCCACACTTTTTAGTGAATTTTGCAAGTTTTGTATTGCTTATTTCTGCAGCCTCCAACCCTTGTTTCGATTTCCTAAGCTTCCTTATGTACTATGGAATGTATTAGGGTAACAAATATGGCCTGAATCCTTCCACATCAATGCATTGAAATTTGATTTGATTCACCATTACTAAACCTTCCAAATTTGCCAACTTTCAATCTTTTTGCACATGGTATGGTGAGATTCGTGTTAGATGATGATATTGATGATAATTATAACCTGAAATAACCAAAAAGATCTTAGGTAATCAAACTTGGATTTTATATGATTTAATTTGATTTAAAATGAAATAATTCAATAAAAAATAAAATAAAATAATAAAAATAAGATATGGGCTCATGGCTGAAGCTAGGACACGTGGACAACAATGCAAGCTCAAATCAAGTGGAAAAGAATGGACCCATTTGACAAAATTTGAAGTTTTGGGGATAGTTGACTTTTGGCAATTTTGCAAAAATGCCCAACTTTAAAAATGCATAACTTCTTCAATTTTGAACTTTTGGAGGTGTTCTCGGACTTTTTAGAAATCTTGAGATATCCTCTAACCAACCCTTTTGGTCTCATCTCAGTTTTATATTCCATGCTCAAGTTATAAGCTTTGGCAAAAAAGGTGTTTTTGTTGACTTTCAAAAATGACCTATAAATGTCCAAATTTATAACTTCTTGTGAATGCATTTTCTGATCTTGGGGTATGAATATGGATTGTAGGGAATTGCATCCTCTTCCAAATGAGCTTTTTATGGTTCATTTCTAATAAAGTATGAGATAGTTATACTTGGTCAAAGTTGAGTTGACTTTTCCTACAAAACCCTAATTTAGCAACTTTTGAGTCTTGATGAATTTTGAGCAATCCTTGATGAATCATGATCAACCCTTGATCAAATGATGAAATATCCTTCAAAATGAGAATTTTGACAAAAAATCTTGAAGTTTGACTGTTTATAGGTCATAGTTGACTTTTGCCCTAGCACAGTCGATTTTTGGACCTTTGAGCAATTGACTGAGAAAACTTCCTCTGTAAGGCTTGAAATTTGACATGGATGACCTTGAGAACATATTAGGACATTAGGGAGAACTTGAGTTCATTTGGATTCAAGGATCTTGATGCAACGCAAAACCCTAATTTGGGGAAGACTGCCTTAGGAGATGACTTGTCTGACCCACTCTTGAGCAAACCTTGAGCCACTTGGAGATTTTTCTTGCAATGTCTTGAGAAATATAAGAGGGAAAATTCTGGGGTACAACAGAGAGTTAGTTACAGATTCAGTTAGGAAATGGTTAGGAAAAGTTGGAAACTGTTTCTGGTTTTGGATTATGTTAGTGAGCTTAGAAATTAGAAATTCTATTGGGAACTGGAAGGCTGACTACAGGGTGTTGTTTTGTGGTTATGAGTGGTTAGTTAGTTATAGATTGGTTAGGTTGGTTATAAGTTGGAAACTGTTAAAAAACAGTTAGGGGTTTAGAAGATTTTGAATTAGCATTTAGGGAATTAGCGAAAATTTTGTTATCATTTTTTCTGCTGTAAGCTCCTGTTTAAAGGTCGTTATGAAACAGTTACAAGATAGTTTGTGAAGTTAGTTTTTGTTCTTGGTGATGGTTTGCTATTAGAGCTCTGTTAGTTACAGGTTTGGGTGAATGAGGTTTGGAGGTTAAAACTTATCTTTGCTGGTTGTTAAAAGGTTGGTTGAAATTCTGTTTTGCAGGGTATTTAGGTGTATGATTCAAGATCAAGATGCATGATTATGGTTGAAGGTGTTGCAATATTGATTGAAGATGCGGAGGGATGAAGCAATATCAGGTGGTTTGGAGAATTATTAAAGGTGATGTTGTGAAGTGGTAATTGAGAAGTTGTGGAAGATTGGTGCAAGAGGAAACCATGGATTGGTTTAATGTAATACATGTTTCTGTACTGGTTTATGTAGGTTTTTGTAATGTTTCTGATAGATCCTGGGCAAGGAAGGCGCGATATTGGATTTTTGTTAAGGATCTTGGATAGATAATAGGTATCTATTTTCTTAGATAATTGAAGTAGCATAAAAAGAAGCAGCCGCCTCGGCTACAACCGTAGTTCCAGGGGAATCAGCATCAACCTTGTATGTTGTTCTCAGTCTATCCATGTGTTCCAGATGCTCCCAACAATTATGATCTACATTTCCCTCTCATATCTGTATAAAGATACTTAGCATCTTTTAAAATTTCTATTTCCTTGTAACCTCTTGAAATGTACTCATGTCCTTTTTCATGAGCTTGAACAATAATAACATGATGTTGACTTTTTATGTAACTCCCTTGATTATTGTAACGAATCTGACTTTGTAATTGCAATCTCTTTATAACTTTCTCTTGGATGAACTTTTGTAAGAACCATGAATGGATTTCGTGCTTGAACTTAGACAAATGTGTATTGGTAATTGATGGTGAAATGATATTTGCATTTGAAAAGTATTACAAACTTGAACCTATGAATGAAAAATGCTGAATATGAATTGAATGAACTTTGAACTTGATTGTAACTTGATTTCCAAGTAAATCCTATTTCATTTTAATACCAATATGAACTTTAACCGAGTTTGAGTCATCCTAAATTCAATGAAAATCCCTAATTCAAATCTTCCATCCACGTTAACTTGTATTGCAAGAAACACGCTAATGTCTTCATCACCACTTCATCTTTTGCAGCATATAACAAACCTTGGAAACTCTATCTTCAAATATTTAATTTTACAAAATTCTTTTTTACTTGATGATTTTAACATAAAACAATACTCTTTGGAGGATCCTTAGATGAAGATGAATGAGATTTGAATCATAGAGGAAAACCCTTGAAATAACCCTATCCATGATCTTTACACTGGTGAATGCTAACAAGCTCAAACCATGTATGAGAAATCCTAGTCTTCTCGAGATACCCTTGAATCTTTTGATGAAAATGGGATCCTTGTAGCTTGATAAAAGAAGAAGTTCACAATAATGCTTAAACAAGCAACCCTATCTTTTAACCAATGATTGATGGAAGAACCCGTAGAAACAAGCTTAAATGAAAGTGAAATCCCCAAAGTAAAAAACCCTAGCTTCAAGATCCTCAATCCTAAGCCCATTTGATTGATTAATGATGCATGATGTTGTTAAATGACCTAATGGAAGTTATGTACATGAGAAGAATGCGAGATGCGTAAGCTAGATAAAAGTGAGAGGGTAGGACAAATTAGGGGTATTACAGTTATGTACACATAATCATATACAAGTAAAGAAAACAAGTCCTTAGGTTTAGGCCTGTATGGGGTTTATGGGTAAGTACCCTCTTGAAGTTTAGTTTGTTTAACCTGTCCTAAAGAGTAACCGGGTTCTAGGGAATCTCAATATCATTGATATTTCTTCATCGGACATTGTTTCAGCGCAAGCCTCTGTTTTGGAGACCGAAATATCCCAAAAGTCCGATCTCAATGAGCGTAGTATCGGGTATCAACCAACTTCAGACTGCACCAAATCTGACTATCTCACTACTTCCTAATGGCCAAGTTGTTCAACTAAAGGTTCTACAGTCAGTTAGTGCCTAATGACACGACACATCAGCCCCATATTCTCCTTAATTCGCCACAAGGGATATCGGTACCAACAAATTTGTCACACTAACGTAGCCATTGTTTCAACCATATCGTCCTATGCCATATAGTCTCCACAATCTATTGCTACTTACCTTATAATGCCCTCAGATCCGGGTAGAGGATGTATACAAAACCCAAACACCCTTTTTAGAGTATAGGAAGCAAGTCAAACAATGAAAGCAATAAAGATGATCTAGTCTCTAAGGTAACCTCACTTTTAAGTTAAGTCCCCAATAGAGTCGCCAGTTCTGTGATACAGTGGGAAAACTGACTTGGGTGTTTTGCGTTTTATCGCAATTGTTGCGGATAACAAGAGTTTCCATCGACTTTTATTTTATCAAATAAAGGAAAGGGTGAAAAGAACAGGAAAGACCTTTGAGAATTTTCTTGAGTTCGTGGGGGGGTGGTAGGTTATTAAAAGGGAAGGTGTTAGCACCCTTTTCATCCGTAGTTATCTATGAGCTCTTAGTTACTAGCTCACTTTGAAATGCTTTGTGAAATATGTTTGTGTTTGTTTGAAAGTATTTTTGAAAAGTGCATTGGTTTAGGAAAACTTTGTAATGATTCTCGTCTCTATAAGAATGTATACAAAGTGTTGACTTTTGAAAATATTTCATGAAAGTGTTGGTGTATTTTAAAGATGTTTTATTTTGAAATGTTTGTGAGCAAGCAACTACGAGCTATCTACCTATTCAAAATAAAGTCTTTGTTCTTCTCCTCCTCCTTTAGATAATGCTTGTCTACCATTGACTGGTAGAGAGCCTTATCATTGGATGTGAAGGGACAGACGTGGGTCTTCATACAGTAATAGAAGGCAACATTGTAAGATATCTTAGCAATTTATTGTAAGGGACTAAGATCGTTTACGAAAGGCAAGATCGAAGGGTCATTGAGGGACTACGATCTTGTAATCGAGGGTCTTTCCTAAAGTATCCCACGTTCAAGGGACATGATAATTTTATTCGAGGCAACAAGTGTGGGTTACCCTAGAGGTGTAAGGGTGCAAAGAGTTTTTGTTTTCATGCATTTAACTCGAGTTAGGGTTGTCTATTGTTTGGTTTTAAGTCTTTCCATACAAACCCTAATTACTAGCAATAATATGGAAAGCGGTAAATTGTGAAAATTAAAAGTCCTACGCTATTACAATACTTTAGGGGATGGGGTTACAAATTACAAATGGGGATGATAAGAAAATTAAATCTTAACTATTATAGGGCTTTGACAATTACATTATAAAGTGCAAAATAAAATGTGCAAAGAAATATAGAGAAAAGAATTTAAGAAGAAAATTATTTTTATAATTTTTTGTATGAAAAGATTTTAATTAATCTAATTGATTTGAAAAGAAATTAATAAAAATACTAATGTCTAAATTAATTGGATTAAAAGAGAAAATTAAAATAAAAACCCAAGTTTAAATTAGTTTAATTAATTTAAGAAAGAACATGTTTTTAGGGTTTTTGTTATTTATAAAATAAAGTAATGTAGGGATAAAATAAAAATAAAAATCTTTTTTTATTTAATTATTTATGAAAATATATTTAGTGTATGTTTTGATTGAAAATAATAATAATCAAATAAAATAAGAAAATATAATAAAATAAAATATAAATAAATTTAGGAGTCAGGAGGTTAGAAAAGAAATTAGGAGGTTAGAAAGTAAAATAGTTTTTGTTTAGGGCCCAAACAGATTTTTGTAATTAGAAATAAAAAATAAATAAAAAAGTGTAGTGGGATGCGTGTTGTGAAGAAAGCAGGGGATAAGGGGAAGAAAAAGATGATGGCCCAATAGGAGGGAGACCCAGGCGTGCCAAACAAAAAAAAGAAACAAACAAAAATGTTGAGGAAAAGAACAACAGGTCACGTTGGGGCTCAAACCCATGACCTTATAGACCAAAGCCTTACGCGCGCATTCTCTGCCACAGAGGTGGTTGTTTCTTTCGATATAGAAATAACAACTAATAAATATAAAATAAACTGAGTTCTAAAGGAAACTTCATCTTCTTCCTCGCGCCATCCCCTGTATCAGATTTTTGAAAATCACATCTTGCTCATCTCTCAACCATTTCAGAAATTGTAAACATCAAACTTGTTAGAAACTTCACCACGATTCTAAATATGTAAATAACTTAAACAATGGATCAAAGATGAGCACGAATTTTACTTGGTACCAAATCTGGCCTAATTTTTTTAGGAAGTTCAAACTCAAAATTCACATTACTCAAGCAATATAAATGAAATCTAAGGGCATGGTTAGCTTCAGGGCTATGATGTCTACATTTTATCTTTAAAATCAGAGACAAATGATGCTTGTATGAAGAGATAAAAGTTCAGAAAACTCACCTTACAGATGGAGATCATGTTTTGAGTTTGAGCAATCCCCAAGATGTTGTAATGATCTAGTTAGCTTCCTTGAACCTCTAGGAAGCTAATGAAATGCTTAGCTTGAGCTGAGAGTGGCCGTAATGTCCTAGAGAAGTCAATGTGCAGGTTGTTGATTTTGAAAATGAAGGATGGTGATGGAAGTGCTACAGTCATGTAACATATGTTTGGTTAGGTTCTAAATGGTATAGAGATGATTTGTGATTGATTTTGAGGAAGATTAGACGAGTGATTTGTGAGATAGAGGTGTAAGGTCAGAATCTGCACAAAAATGGTGTTTTGAGTTAATTTCTGGCTTGAGGGTGTTTGGGAGGATTTTCAGGCTTTCTAAATCGTGTCCTAGTTTGCAAATAAGGTCTCAATTTATGGGCAAGAGGTTTGGAAACTTGATGGGATCAGAAACAAGAGATCACATGTTATGGTTTTTTTTCTCCTTGTTTTTGAAGCAACTTGATAAACATAGTTCCAAGGCATGGTACAAGGACTTGTAGACTGGTTGATCACTTTAAAGATGCTACTTATGATCTTGTAGGTTTAGTGTATGCAGAAGAAACAGGTTAGAGGCTGAATGCATTGACTTTTGCAATAAAGCTTGCTTTTCCAAAATGGAAGTGTTACCTTTGTGCTATAAATGGAAATGGAACTTGAATAATGGCTCAATGCTTGTATCAAAGCTCTAACAATTGTGTAATCAATTAATTATGGAGTGAAACACAAGTTAGAATCCTGCAAAGTAAGATTATGCAGCATAGGCTAGGGTTTTGGTCAAGTGTTCATCACAAAAATGACTTGTAATTCAAGAATGGATGCCTAACTTCTTGTCTTCGATTCTCTTAGCTCAAGCATGATCTCTTCAAGTTATTTGACATTTTGGAAAGCTGGAAACGTTGTATACAACCTTCATGTTGACAATTTTTAAAAAATTAAATTGGAACTAGGTGAAAATTGGCCAAGAAGTTAGGTAAAAAAATCTGCCTAAACTTGTCAAAATATTCACTAAGTGTTTTATGAAAAATGTCATGACTTCATGGGCTTATATCTTCAAATCTAAGAATTTTTTGGACATCAAACCTCTAATACAAAGTTGTATAATTAATAAATATCTACAAATTTCATGTTTAAAGTTTTCTTTGAATCATCTTGCATCTTGGTGAAAAATGGTCATGAAGTAGTGAAATTATCAGGTTTAAGTCACTTAGAATTTTTTCTAAGTCTTGAAAAGTTTGACTTTTTTATTGACTTTTTGATTTTCTTGATTCTTGATGATTAAAATTCATATTTTTGAATGTATTGATGGATCTTGATCTTTGAAACTCAATGTTGACCAAAAAGTCAAAGTTCGATTTTGGCGTAACAGTTGACTTTTTCTTCAGTTGATCAGATTTCAACTATCAACTGTTTGATCTTGAGAGATAAACTGAGTCATGTAATTAGGTCAAATTGATGTGTTTTAGCCCTTAAGATTATTCTTCAAGTCATTAGATCATGTATTAGGTCAAAAGTCAAAAATCAGCCATTCTCAATCAAAATCCTAATTTTGACTATTTTGCCCCTTTGATGATTTGAACACTTTTCTTGAGGAACAGTGATCCAAGATTGATAAATTGATGAATATTACTTCAAAATGTTTATATTGGCCAAAAATGTTGAAGTTTGATTGTAGGTTGACCACAATTGACTTTCTACCTAATATAGTTGATTTTAGTCATCTAATCAATTGACTGAGCAAAAATATGATCTAAGACTTGAAACTTGGCATGAGTATTCTTGGAGGTCTATAATGGAACATGAAATTCATTTTAGGCATTATAAGTCCAATTGTCCTTATGGAAATCAAAACTCTAATTTGGGGTCCTAGTGCTTAAGAGATGATTTGACCTAGTCAACATTTGTGCAAACTTGAGCTATTGAAGATCTTTGTGAGAAATGTCTTGAGAAAAGAGAGGGAAAATTTTGGGATACAACACTATAGTTGGAGTGTGTTATAGTACGTGGGTGTCAAATTGCTAGGGTTGTGAGTATTTCAAATTGGGCCTGTTTGTTATGTCTGGTTGTTTACGTTAGCTTGTAACGGGTATTTGTGAAAATCTCATTAGTTTAGTATGTTAGGATTATTATAAATAGAATACTAGTCTCTCATCATTGCATACTGAAAATCCTAATTTAGGGTGAGAGGGTTATTTGTTATTCTTGTGTACCTGCAATCTTATTTGAAGAGAAAGTAAAGAATAAAAGTTATAACTAATCCTTGTTGTCCTTTGTGTAATTCCATATTTTCTACCCTTGTGTGTTTCTTGAACATAAAGAAACAATATATACTTTGTTTCAAAAGGTATCGTTTTCACAACTTGTCAAAAAATATAATTTCGAAAATATGAAATTTCTTATATATAGTTAGGTAAGTTTTTCAATTTTTTCTACATTTATTTTTCTTGAATAACTGATTCGGCAAAAAATTAATCGACAAAATATATACATATAATAAAAATGTTTCTACATATAAGAATACAAAACAAATTAGGATGACTTCATAACTTCTTCTTCCCAGTTCCTAATGTGTCCCACATATGCTGATCCTCATGGTTTTACATCTTTAGTATAGTTATGTCTCTAGCGGTCAGTGACGGGAGGAAATAGACAATCTGGTTTTAACTTTACCTGAACCCAATGATTTTTGATGTTAAGTCTTTTGGAAAGGGAGACAAATACGACAATGTACATACTAGCAATAGGGTAACCCATATCAGGAATCGTCATTGATTTATTCATACCCTGCATACTAAAGTTTTATACTCGTAACACATTTCTAACCAAAGAGATTGTATCATATAACAAATTGGAAAACAATTGAGGATGCTAATGAACTTGAGTATCTAACTGCATTCGAGTCAAAGGCCACGACTCTTCGCCCCATCCAAGTAAATATGCAATAGCATGGAAACCACAATTTCCATCTTTACCAACATCAATAATTTCATTAATGTATTGATGTAAGAAATCGGGAAACTGGGACAAGTAAACATGTCTTGAAGATTCAGTGAACGGTTGAATGCTAGTCGACATACTTGACATTTGACTTGCAACTGTTTTTGTGCATGATATCTTCATAGTCTAACTTCCCTGCGAGCCCTCAACATACTCCCAATGTGAAGGATCACGATGTACATCACTCTCTTGACCCTCTCTACTCTTCTTAACTCCCATCTTTAGCTTGTACTTCACCAACAGTGGACACATAGAAGTTATGGATAAATGTGTTAGTTTCCAAACCTTTTTCTTCAAGACCTTTTGACCTACAATATCCAAAGTACTGAAATATGTCTTCAACTCTGCTTCTAAATCCAACTTTGTATCACTTTCTTCATGACTAACCTCTTGCTCTTCAATGTGTAATTTCTTCCAAAATACATGAATTGATTCTAAAGAAACATGATTGGTTGTATTTGTAAATCGGAAATATGACACGCGGTAACCCATGTGTTGTTCTAATGAAGAAACCACTTGCATCTTGGCTTGAACCAAAATTTTTTACCCTTTCTAGTTCATTTCCAATATGTTGTATACATTGTCTTGAAACAAAATTGTGCAAGTTGGCATATAATGGAGTGTTATACCAATGCTTAATGTTGACAATAATTTTTTGAAACGACGCTCTAATTGAACCTAACTGCAACATTTGCAACCCATTGGGGATACAATGTCACTTCCAAGAAACCTACATTGAAATGTTTCATTACCTCATCCTTGATCTTCTCAGACATATCAGGACGCATGCGATGAACCTTTTGTTTGATCGAAGAATAACCTTCTTTTATTGGAAATCGATGAACCACAATATCCGTATCGATCCCTGGCATGTCTTCATATAACCAAACGAATACCTCAACATAGTCATGCAACATCTGAACCAATCTGCTCTTGGCACTATCTTCCAAGTTGGCGCCAATCTTGACTTCTTTCTTATCTGCCTCAGTACCCAATTTTATCAATTCGACCGGTTCTTCATGCGGTTGTATGGCCTTTTCCTCTTGTATCAGGAGTCTAGAGAGTTCTCCAGGTATCTCACAATCTTCTCCATCTTCGTATTTGGTTTGATAGATTGGATTTTCAAATTTGTAGATGGCAATAGCAGAATTGTTGTCAATGAGATCCGGAGTGGATATGTATCTACAAATGTGTGTGTGTGCATGTAAGGTCACATGGATATTTTGAAAACGCAGTAAAATAAAAGAAATACAAAGAGCACAAAATTTATATGCAAAATCGTCCAATTTTTTCATTAAATGAGCATATGATATATGAAATGACAACCCTTAACAAATGGACCATTGTGCCATGGGCAAGACACATGGTTTAAAGTCATTGTTTTTAAAGAAATTACAGACAAACTTCTTAAAGAAATAAAAATAGGAAATATAAATTACTCCTAGATGACAGAGATTGAAATGAAGTCTTTGGCCTTCCAGTTGTTGAATTCACTGTCAATAGTTGGGAATATCCAGTCTTCCAAGTCATCGTCACTGCCAGTGTCTTCAAGTGCATTGACTTCATTGTTGCTAATACAGAGAGGTGGTCCACCAACTCGAGCACATCGAACCTCTTTCCGAGCCTTTGAAGTAAAACCCAACCCAAATTTGTCGGATTTGTAGAAGATATCAGAAAGTTGTCCCCATATAGTGCAACCTCCATCTTTTACAACAGCCCGAGAATCATTTAGAGAGGCCATTATTGGTGTGTCCTTAGAAATAGCAGGCATATCCTTAGTAACAATAATCGTTGGAGGGATTACCTCAAATTCTTGACCAGGAGTTTCAATGAATTCGCCATCCATTTCAACATATTTGAAAGAATTAAAATGATAGACCATATATTCTCCCTCTCCACAGACTGTGACAATCTTCCCTCTCACTGGGTACTTCAGCATTTGATGTAATGTAAAGGTAACTGCACCTGCCCCATGAATCTATGGGCGTCTGAGCAAGCATGAATAGGTCAGGCGAATATCCATTACATAAAAGGTTGAATTGAAAACTTGATATCCCACCTTGATCGGGAGATCAAACTCTTCACAGACCATCCTCTTTGACCCATCGAAGGCTCTTACCATGATATCGCTGGGTTTCAGCATCAGCCCTTCATAGTCTATCCTATCCAAAGCACCTTTGGGTAAAAAATTGAGACAGGACCTAGTATATACTAACACATGTGCCAGAGTGGTTCCTTTTCATTCAATAGATATGTGGAGAGATTTGTTGTGATTCTTCCCCGCCAGAGACAAATCTACATCAGACAATCCCAAGCCATTATCAGTACTTAAGCTTGCAACGCAGTTCTCAAATTGATCTGCAGTGGTCTCTTGTGGTACATGGACATTCTTTAGGAATTTCAACAAAGCTTGGGCATGTGCTTCAGAGCATAATAACAAGGACAACATGCATATCTTTGAGGATGTCTGCCCCAGTTGTTCCACTATTTTATAGTTACTTTTTCGGATGATCTTCATAATTTCTTCCATCGCTTGTCTAGATGGGTCTTCAATTGTCACTTCTTTTGGTGGTTCCTCCATCAGGGCAGGCTCAATTACTTTCTCTTTACCTCTAGCATTGGTAGTTGGCCCAATAATAGAAATGTGAACAGGTGTTGTAGTAATTGTTAGGGGAGAGATCTCCAGAGAGAAGATCCTTCCTGTCCTAGTGACTTTACTAGTTCCGACAATGTTTGTAATTTCGGGCTCTTCATTTTCAGTAATCCACAACTCTTGCTTGACACCATGATAATAAACTAATGTCCAATAAGTCTAGGGCACAACTTTGTCATATGAATAGTTGATTGGCCCCGGTGTAGTGATAATCAGGGGAGCCACTCTTGGCTCATCAAGATTCCTTATAGGGCCCCTAGAGATGATCCTAATAGGAGTATTTGAAATGGTGATTATGGAAATATCATCAAGT
The DNA here is from genome assembly GCA_948472305.1 of Vicia faba. Lineage (NCBI taxonomy): Eukaryota > Viridiplantae > Streptophyta > Magnoliopsida > Fabales > Fabaceae > Vicia > Vicia faba. The sequence goes on along the minus strand of OX451741.1, from coordinate 942,475,081 downwards.
CTCAACTTTTGGAAAGTACTTTCAGGAAAACTCTTCACGGATGGAGTTTTCTTGAATAAAATTTCATGGCTATCAATCAGGCGTTGAATACCTTTCTTTATCCACATACAACCATTGTTTTGGGAAGCACAATGGTAAAAAATTTCAAGGCAGCCAGGAAATAAACGGACTCTTAACAGATTTCTCTTAACGATCAATAATGGAGTAGTCAAATCATCAATGGTGGAGACAAAGGAGGCATCATCGATAGCATTGCCACCTTTACCATGATTGGGCATGGGAGCAGTAATGCCATCAGGGATTTGTGGAGGGTCAAAATCAATCACTTTTTTATTAATTAAATCTTGGATCTTGCTCTTTAAGGCCCAAAAATCATTGGTATCGTGCCTAGAGCTATTGGAATGATAGGCACATTTTGCATTCGGGTTGTATTTTAGAGATGAAGTATTGGGGTTTTGAGGAGGATTACTCAATGTTACCAAATCTGACTTCAACAGATGTTGTAGATCTTGAGACAGTGGTATGATATGGTGGGAAGAACTGACTGTTTTTTGGAATGCTGGTTTGCGTTTTGTGTTTGTTTTCGCAAAATGTCGCGGTAAGCAAGAGTCACCACCATCTTTTATTTTATCCAACAAGGAAAGGAAAAAAGCACAGAAAAATTCCTTTTTTGAGATATTTTTGAGTACGGCGGGTAGATTATAGAAAGGGAATGTATTAGCACCCTTTCTATCCGTAGTTATCTACGGGCCCTTAGGTATATGCTCATCATTTTCAAAATTATTTTCTTTGTGTTTGTGGGTTTTGAAAAGTTTTTGTTTTGACTTCGATTTAACTCTTGCTTCTGTCTTCAAGAGTGTAATGAAGTGTTTTTGAAAACTTTGTTTTGTAAAAGAGTGTAAGTGTGAAAAATTTTGTTTGGATTGAGCAAGTACTTAAGAACTAATCTACCTACACGAAAAAAGAATCGTTCTAGGCTAATTTCCTTTAGACAATGCTATCCCACTATTGATGAGTAGGTAGCATCGTCGTTGGAGTTTGAGGGTCAATTCGAATGCGGGACTTACGATCACTAAAGTAATGTTAGGACGTCTTAGTAATTACCCTAATGTCTTAGATCAATTCTTCGAGGTAACAATTCCGAGGCAACCATTCTGAGGCAAATTTTCCGAATAGGGACTTTGATCTTTATTTATACAAAAGGACGACCACTAAAGCATCCTATACTCAATGACCGTGTACGCAGTCAACCAAGCGGGGTGTACCCTAAGAGTGCGCATGTGCGAGTGTGTTGTTTTTTCAATTATTTTTATCTTTGTACATGTTAAGGGTGATCTAAGTTGATTTTAGGTTAAAACATTCAGTCTTGTCATGCCATCCTATTATCAAACATCTAACAATTATAATTTGCGGAAATAAAATGCGGAATTTAAATTACAAGGCGTCGGGTATTTACATCGCCAAAGACAAACCCTTTAAAAATAAATAAAGCGATAACAAATAAATAAAAGTCCTATTTACTATTACAATCCAGAGGCAAGTACATTAATATGATAAAAATAAATAAATCGCGTGCGAGAAATTAAATTGAGCGCAAATTAGGGTTTTGACCCTTTAAAGAAGACATCTTTTGTTGTTTTTATTTTAAGAAAGAAATAAATTCTAAATTAATTACTAAATTGAATTAAATAAATAAATTAATAAAAATAAATTATTTTTTGGTTTTTGTTATTTTAAGAAAGAAAAATAAAATAATTAAGTTAGTAGTTAAAACCTAATTAAATCTAATTTAATTTTAATTATTTACAAAAAATAGGTTAAAGTTATTCTAATTAAAACCTAAATTAATTAATTAGTGTTTATTAATAAAAATAAAAATTTGATTGAATAAAAATATTTTTTGTCGTTTTTATTTGATAAAGAAAAGAATTTTTGATTGGTTAGTTAATGAAATAAAAATAATAAAATAATAAAAATAAATAATCAATATAAATAAGAAGAGGGAGTATGGGCCTGAATTGGGAGTGCTAGTAGCAATTTTGAGGCCCAATTGTAGCTGGCCCTTGTTGACTTTTGGAATCCAGTGGACATGTGTGGACTTGGTCTAGGGTGGACCTTCATCTTTGGACCTTCAGATTTGGCCTTTGGCCATCTGGAAATTAGACAACTGATGGCGCATGGTATATTGTACGCTTGGGAAAAGACCTGATTACATGAAAAACAAAGAGAAAATGCAAAGCGTTGGAGGCAGGGATCGAACCCCTGACCTCCATCCACTAACACTTTGGAATTGGACTTCCTGACCACTGGGACACGTTGTTTCAATTGTTATATGAATATAAATGATATATATTATATAAAAACAAAATCATATGCCAGGAATTAAAAAAACGCGGGCGTGGTTTGAATGGACCATTGGGAGAACGACAGCTCATCGTCTCCTACCTCCAAAACCTGCAAATATTACCTGCAGATTTGGATCCGCAGCTAAATGGGTAAGCCTGTTCTAAAATCCATTCCAGACCATGAAAGTAAATTCCACGAGCATGGATGAACTCGTCTTGGCTTCCTGATCAACACCATGCCCTCCTTTAGTCCCAATTTTTCCTGAAACAGAAAACCCTAAAAAACGAACCAAGAACCCTAGCTATGGAGGTTCTTCATTCAGGCCAGATAAACGCAATTGAATAATACCAATCGCTTGCAAATGTTATGTAGATTTAAAATATGGTATTGATTCATGAAAAGGATGCTTAAATTCTGAGTTGCAAAATCAAGAACAGAGGTATATTTCGTGACACTTACAGCGTGTTATGGGGTTTGAAGAAGCTTGCTTTTGATCCAGGTAGATTGAGTGAACACCCAGGAAGTGTTTGGGACAGGTCTCAGCCCTTGAAAACACCTCTAAGCACGATTTCGATCTCAAGCTTTTTGTGACTTTTTTCAAACTTTGTTCTGCCTCTTTCTGCAATTACCAACCCTTGTCTCGATTTCCTTTGCTTGCTTATGTAGTGTGTAGTGTATTAGGGTAAGAATTATGAATCAAATCCTCTCATATCAATGCATACATATTTGATTTGATCTCCTCTTTAAAACCTTCCAAATTTGCCAAATTTCAATCTTTTTGCCCATTATTTGGTGTGATTCAAATTTGATGATGTTAAAGATTGCAATCAAAAGCCTGAAATATCCAAAAGATCTCATGTTATCAAAGTATTGGATTTTCTATGATTTTATTTGATTTAAAATGAATAAATTCAATAAAAAATCAAATTAAATAATAAAAATGAAATATGAGCTCATGGCTGAAGCTAGGGCACGTGGGCAATGATTCAAGCTCAAATCAAGTGGAAAAGAATGGACCCCTTTGACAAAATTTGATGTTTTGGGGATAGTTGACTTTTGACAATTTTGCAAAAATGTCCAACTTCAACTATGCATAAATTCTTCAATTTTGAACTTTTAGAAGTGTTCTTGGTCTTTCTAGAAATCTTGGGATATCCTATAACCAACCCTTTTGGTCTCATCTCATTTTGATATTCCATGCTCAAGTTATAAGCTTTGGAAAAAAAGGTGTTTTTGTTGGCTTTGAAAAATGACGTATAATGTCCAAATTTATAACTTCTTGTGAGTGAATTTTTTGAACTTGGGGTATGAATATGGATTGTAGGAAATTGAATACTATTCAAAATGAGCTTTGGATGGGTCATTTCTCATAAAGTATGATAAAGTTATGCTTGGTCAAAGTTGAGTTGACTTGTCCTGCAAAACCCTAATTTAGCAACTTTTGAGTCTTGATGAATTTTGAGCAATCCTTGATGAATCATGATCAACCCTTGATTAAATGATGGAATATCCTTCAAAATGAGAATGTTGGCAAAAATTATTGAAGTTTTACTGTATTTGGGTCACAGTTGACTTTTGCCCTAGCATAATAAATTTTTGGACCCTTTGAGCAATTGACTGGGAAAACTTCCTCTGCAAGGCTTGAAATTTGGCATGGATGATCTTGAGAGCATATTAGGAAATTGGGGAGAACCTGAGGTCATTTGGACTCAAGGATCTTGATACAACACAAAACCCTAATTTGGGGTTGACTGCCTTAGGAGATAGTTTCTCTATCCATCTCTTGAGCAAACTTGAGCCACTTGGAGATTTTTCTTGCAATGTATTGAGGAATATGAGAGGACAAATTTTGGGGTACAACAGCTGCCCCTGTTCAATCTTCTTTAACCTGAGGATGTAGATTGGCTTTCGTGCCTTTCGTGATCCGAAGGTGGAAGATGATTGAACACTAGAGTGCCCAAAAATTTGCACTCGCATGAAGTGGTATCAGCCTCGTGATGTCGGGAATGGGCTTACAGATGCCATTTGGAGATTGCTGGCGGGAGGATGGGCTTAAAGATGTCATCTGCAGAAGTGTCGATCGCATAAGAGATTCCTTAGCGAGAACTTATATACCTGTTGCTGTGGAAGATTCCGCTGGGGAAGCCTGATCTTTGTTGAGATTTAGGAACTTGCATGTACCTTAGCTGCGAGAACATCTCTGCTGAGTTTTAAGAACTTGCCCGTAATTCAACTGAGGGGGAAACATCTTCGTCAAGATTTAAGAGCTAGCCCGTAATTCAACTTAAAACTCTACTGAGATTTAGGAACTCGTCTGTAATTCGACGGAGGAACTTTGTCGAGATTTAGAACCTTATCTGTAATTCAACTGAGGATAATTCAGTTGAGATTTAAGAACTAGTCAGTAGTTCGACTTTTGGGAAACATCTTCATCGAGATCTAGGAATTGTCTGTACTTCAACGGAGGATAATTCTGTTGAGATTTAAGGACTCGTCCACACTTCGACGGAGGAAAATTGTCGAGATTTAGAACCTTATCTGTAATTCAACCGAGACTAATTCAGTTGAGATTTAAGAATCGGTCAGTACTTCGACTGAGGGAAACATCTTCATCGAGATCTAGGAACTGTCTGTACATCAATGGAGGATAATTCTGTTGAGATTTAAGAACTTGTCCACACTTCGACGGTGGAAAATTGTCAAGATTTAGAACCTTATCTGTACTTCAACCGAGACTAATTCAGTTGAGATTTAAGAACCGGTCAGTACTTCGACTGAGGGAAACATCTTCATCGAGATCTAGGAACTGTCTGTACTTCAACAGAGAATAATTCTGTTGAGATTTAAGAACTCGTCCACACTTCGAAGGAGGAAAATTGTCGAGATTTAGAACCTTATCTATACTTCAACTGAGACTAATTTAGTTTAGATTTAAGAACCGGTCACTACTTCGACTGAGGGAAACATCTTCATCGAGATCTAGGAACTGTATATACTTCAACGGAGGATAATTCTGTTGAGATTTAAGAACTCGTCCACACTTCGACGGAGGAAAATTGTCGAGATTTAGAACCTTATCTGTACTTCAACCGAGACTAATTCAATTGAGATTTAAGAACCGGTCAGTACTTCGACTGAGGGAAACATCTTCATCGAGATCTAGGAACTGTCTGTACTTCAACAGAGAATAATTCTTTTGAGATTTAAGAACTCGTCCACACTTCGACGGAGGAAAATTTCATAGCTGAGAACTTAACTGCATCCTTCCTGAAAGGCAAAGGTCAGTCGTATGCAATGCATGATATATATCAAGCAATGATGTTCTCAAAATAAATGAGATTGGGCTGTATGATGCGTATATGCATGTATCATGATGTATGGAAATGTAATGTTTTAGCTGGGGAGAATAAATCCCGGAAAGCTGCTGGAGAAAAGAGCTTAATTCTTCGTTTCCGCTGGGGATGGTGAATGAAGACGATTGCGAGAATAAACCTGCAGGATAGGATAACTCCGTTGGGGAATAAACTGATGAGGAGATTATTCTGTGGGGAAAAGATGCTCTGTTGAGGATTCCACTGATAAATTCCGCTGGGGATGAATTACCGTTGCTGGTGATACCGAATCCTGTTGGGGATTGAATTCTTGTTTATGAAAGGAAAGAATTCCGCTGGGGATAATCTTTCAGTTGCGACTTCACTGGGGATAACCCTTTAACTCTTATAGGGATAATCCTTCTGAACTTTGCTGGGAACAATCTTCCAAAGTCTACTGGGGATGATTCTCTAAATTCCACTGGGGAAGCTTTTTCAGACTGCGTTGGGAAAATTTTCAAACTCCACTGGGGATATTTTGTATTCTGTCGGGGAACATTATTATACTCCGTTGGGGAATATTCTTATACTCCGTTGGGGAATATTATGACCTTTCAGTGCTGATGGTAGATAAACTCTGCTTGGGGAGAATATTACCGATTCATTCGCGGTTGTAAGTCTCAGCTGGGGAGAGTTAACATTACTGTCTTACTCTGCGGGGAGTGAATGCATCTCAACCATATTCTTCAGCTGAATTTACCTTGTACCTGATGGACAGAGCAACTGTACAGTTTGGACAATTCTTATTGCCCCTGTTTCTGACATTACCAGTAATCGTCTTTTGTTTCGCATGTAAGTATTTATGAGCAGAAATTAATGTCAAATGCATATATCAAAAATGAACATTGGACGTTCTTTGCAAAACAAAACAGAAAAAGGAAAAACAGTTTGAAATTTCTCTGAAAAGTGAATTGCATTGATTTTGAAGTTTGGCTTGTAAATAGGCATTTTTGTACAAGAGGCTGACGTCCTAGTAAGGGAACGTCGCCGAACAAATAGATTTTACACAATTTGTGAAAAACTAAACAAAACAACTATGTGAATAATCTCACTGGGTTCCAACTCTACTATCGCCTTTATATCCTCGAGCATCTCATCACTTTGCTACTGGTTGAAGGTAGATCAGATTGATTAGTGTCGTCCGAGCTTGATAGTAGATACCGAAGTCTGGATGCAAGGTGATCCAATGAGACATAGTGTTACGCTTTGATCCCTAATTTTTTCCTGGACCGCCCTTTCGGGTTTTCAGTCCATCGGGATACCCTTTTTTTCCCAAGCTGACTTTTCAGGTTTTCGACTTGCCGGGTGTACAGATTTTTCATTTTCATCCTTTACTTCTGCCCGAACCCTTTTGGTTCGCCGAGAAGCCCTTATTTTTGGCTAGGCCAGTCAACCTAGCGAGTCTTTGTTTATGCATAGTATCTTTTCACTATGTCTGCATTGACGGGGTGAGGAAGGTCGTCACTGTCCATGGTGGTTAGAATCATGGCTCCTCCTGAGAAAATGTTCTTAACCACAAATGGCCCTTCGTAAGTAGGGGTCCATTTGCCCCTGGGATCACCCTGTGGCAATATGATGCGCTTGATAACCAGGTCCCCAACTTGATACTCTTGTCGTCTAACCTTCTTGTTAAATGCCTTGATCATCTGCTTTTGATACGTCTGACCATGACAAATAGCAGTAAGTCTCTTTTCGTCGATTAAGTTCAACTGATCAAGCCGGGTCTGAATCCAGTCATCTTCGCTCAAACCTGCGTCCTTCATAATCCGAAGAGAGGGTATCTGAACTTCAATGGACAAGACTTCCTCCATACCATATACCAAGGAATAGGGTGTTGCCCCTGTTGATGTGCGTGTTGAGGTACGATACCCATGAAGAGCAAACGGTAACATCTTGTGCCAGTCTTTGTATGTCACCGTCATTTTCTGCACAATCTTCTTAATGTTTTTATTAGCTGCTTCTACAGCCCCATTCATCTTCGGCCGGTAGGGAGAAGAGTTGTGATTATGTATCTTGAACTGCTTGCAGAGTTCGATGATCATCTTATTATTGAGATTGGTACCATTGTCCGTAATGATCCTCTCTGGTACACCGTATCGACATATCAGGTTATGCCGAATGAACCGTGCCACGATGTTCTTGGTTACGGTAGCAAAGGAAGCTGCTTCAACCCACTTTGTAAATTAATCAATTGCTACCAGGATGAAACGATGCCCGTTGGACGCATTAGGTCTGATTTTGCCGATCATATCAATGCCCCACATTGCAAAAGGCCATGGAGCTGTCAAGACGTTCAGGGGAACTGGAGGTACGTGCACCTTATCAGCATAGACTTGGCACTTGTGACAGGTCCGAGAATGCTGATAACAGTCGGCTTCCATCGTGGACCAATAATATCCTTCCCGTAGGATTTTCTTTTCCATGATGTGTCCACTGGAATGAGTTCCGAAAGTACCTTCATGCAACTCTGCCATGATCTTTTCTACTTCGTTCTTATCCACACAACGCAGTAAGGTCGAATCATGGTTACGCTTGTAAAGGATACCATTGCTGATGAAGAACTTCACCGCGAACCTCCTCAGAAACTTCTTGTCATTAACAGATGCACCCTCGGGGTATTCCTGAGCCTCAAGATACCTCTTCACCTCATGAAACCAGGGTTTATCTGTCACCTCTTCAGTCTCAATGTCGCAACAATGTGAAGGTTCATCCAATCTTTCAATGATAATCCGGGGAGCTTCGTTGTCCCAATTGACTTTGAACATAGAGGACATCGTAGCTAGCGCGTCCGGCAACTGATTCTCCTCTCTAGGGAAGTGTTCAAAGGTTATCTCCTCGAAATGTGGAAGCAACGTCAACACATACTCCTTGTAAGGAATAAGATTAGGGTGTTTCGTATCCCACTCGCCTTTAATCTGACTGATCACGAGAGCGGAATCTACGAAAACACTTAAGAACTTAATCCTTAGGTCAATTGTTGCTCGAAGACCCATGTTGCACGCTTCGTACTCCACCATATTGTTGGTGCAGTTGAAACATAGTAGGGCAGTAAACGGAGTATGGGAGCCTTTAGGAGATATGATCATGGCGCCAATGCCATTACCCAACGCATTCGAAGCTCCATCAAAGTACATAGACCATCGGGATCCTTCCTCAGGTCCTTCATCCGGTCCAGGTTCTTCAAAGTCAGTCACGATCATGATATTCTCATCCGGAAATTCAAAGTTCATAGACTGGTAATCATCCACTGCCCGATGTGCCAAATGATCTGCCAACACACTTCGCTTGATTGCCTTCTGGGTCGTATACTGAATGTCATACTCAATCAAGATCATCTGCCATTTTTCTATTCTTCCGGACAAGGCAGGCTTCTCGAAGATATACTTGATTAGATCCATCTTTGATATCAACAGAGTAGTGTGAGTCTGCATATACTATCTCAGTCAGCGAGCAGCCCATGCCATAGTGCAGCAAGTTTTCTCAAGCAACGAGTATCGGGTCTCGCAGTCGGTAAACTTTTTGCTAAGGTAGTAAATAGCATGCTCTTTTTGGCCAGACTCGTCATGTTGTCCCAGCACACACCCCATTGAGTTGTCGAGTACTGTCAAGTATAAGATCAGAGGTCTCCCTTCAACTGGAGGCATCCGAATAGGAGGCTCTTGGAGATATTCTTTGATCCTTTCGAAAGCGGCCTGACATTCATCGTTCCATCTTACCACTTGATCCTTCTTCAGTAACTTGAAGATTGGCTCACAAGTAGCAGTTAGGTGTGAGATGAATCGGGAAATGTAGTTCAGTCGTCCCAGAAAGCCTATGACTTCTTTCTCTGTTCGGGGAGCTGGCATTTCCTGTATAGCCTTCACCTTTGCAGGATCCACCTGAATACCTTTATCACTTATGACGAAACCCAGTAGCTTACCAGATCTCACCCCGAAGGTGCACTTGTTCGGATTTAACCTCAGCTTGTACAACTTCAACCTGTCAAATAGCTTCTAAAGATGGTCAAGATGTTCTTCCTCAGTTTGAGATCTTGCAATCATGTCGTCGACGTATACCTCAATCTCATGATGGATCATGTCGTGGAACAAGGCGAACATGACGCGCTGATATGTTGCCCCAGCATTCTTCAATCCAAAAGGCATGACCTTGTAGCAAAAGGTACCCCATCGAGTAACAAAGGTTGTCTTCTCCATATCCTCTGGAGCCATTTTAATCTGATTATAACCGGAGAAACCATCCATAAAGGAGAATACCTTATGCTGTGCGGTGTTGTCAACCAGAACATCGATATGAGGTAGAGGGAAATCATCCTTGAGGCTTGCCCTGTTCAGATTCCTATAGTCAACACACATTCGAACTTTACCATCCTTCTGCGGCACAGGAACCACGTTGGCCACCCACTGTGGGTAAGAAGTAACTGCTAGAAAACCGGCGTCAAACTACTTCATCACTTCAGCCTTGATTTTCTCAGACATCTCTGGGCGCATTCAGCGAATCTTCTGTTTCACCGGAGGACAGTCTTCCTTGGTAGGCAATCGGTGAACCACAATATCAGTATCCAACCAAGGCATATCTTCATAAGACCGGGCAAAGATCTCCACGTAGTCACGCAACATCTGAATCAACCGTTGCTTAACACTAGATTCCAGATTTGCACCGATCTTGACCTCTTTCCTGTCTACCTCTGTACCCAGATTTATGGTTTCCACTGGCTCTTCGTGCGGCTGTATGGCCCTCTCTTCCTGAAGTAACAGTCTAGCAAGTTCACCAGGCACTTCGCAATCATCTTCACCTTCGTCTTCGGCTAAGTTGATCGGACTTTCGAAGTCATAACTGGCAGTAGCAGAGTCGTTACCAGTGAGATCTAGAGTGGATTCAGACCTGTATATGTGAGTGTGTGTAAAATAGCTGTTTTGCAATATATAATAAAAGAAAAACAAGGAGCGCAAAATTTGAAATGCAAGAAATATCCAATGCTTTTATTAATGATATATGTAAATGACACACACAAAGCCCTCACAAATGAAACCACGGTGCTCCGGGTAAGACACCGGGCCGTAAAGTTTAAAACATTGTCTGTTACAAATACAAAACAGAAGTCTCATTACTGGGTAACAAAAGAAATTGGAATGAAGTCCTTCGCTGCCCAGTTGCTTAGTCCACCATCAGTAGTGGGATATACCCAACTGTCGAACTCAGACTCTTCAACATCATCTTCAATTGCATTCACTCCTAAATTGCTGATAATCAGGGGAGCTCTTCCGATCCGTGCACTCCGTACAGCCTTTTGAGCTTCTGCAGTGAAACCCAAACCAAACTTGTTAGTCTTATGTGCAAAATTAGGGAGTTGGCCCCAATTTACACACCCACCTTTCTCGACAATAGCCCGGGCATCCTTGAGGGAAGCCATCTTCATAGGAGGATCTTCATTGACAGTTTCAAATGATGCCAGTGTCTGGGGAACCTCTTCAAAATGTTGAAACGGGGTCTCAATGAACTCCCCGTCCATCTCTACATACCGGAAAAAGTTAAGGTGTATCACCATGTACTCCTCTTCCCTTCGTACCGTAACAATTTTCCCTTTGAATGGGTATTTCAGCATCTGGTGGAGTGTAGAAGTCACTGCCCCAGCTTTGTGGATCCATGGGCGACCCAGCAAACAAGAATAGGATGGCTAAATGTCCATCACATAAAAAGTAGACGCAAAGGTATGAGAACCAACCTTCACTAGAATATCAACTTCTCCATGTACCATTCTCTTTGACCCATAAAAGGCCCTAACAACAATGTTACTTGGCTTCAACTCTAAACCTTCACAGTCCAACCAGTCTAGAGATTTCTTAGGTAAAACGTTCAATGAGGAACCGGTATCCACCAATACATGGGCTAGAGTGGTGCCCCTGCATTTAATGGAGACATGCATGGCATCATTGTGATTCCTCCCCTTAGCAGGCAAGTCTGCGTCAGAGAAACCTGACCCATTATCCGCTGTCAGACTAGCCACACAATCTTTAAACTGATAAGCTGACGTCTCCTGCGGCACGTGTGCAGTCTTCAGGAAAGCAATCAGAGCCTTGGCATGGGCTTCTGAGCATAGCAACAGAGACAACATAGAGATTTTGGATGGGGTTTTCCCTAGCACCTCGACTACATTATAGTCGCTCTTTTTGATAATCTTCAGAATTTCCTCCATCTCTTGTCTAGAGGCTTCAACAGTAATTGTCTTCGGTGCCTCCGTCTGGGAAGGCTCATCGATGGTCCCTTTTCCCTGAGTGTCAGATGACTCGGGAACAAGGGTAAGAATGAGAACTTGAATAGGAATAGTAGCAGGTACACTGGCAGGCATAATGACAACAGGTTTCCGAACAACTGGTGGAGAGATCTCAGGGGAGAAAAGCCTTCCGCTGCGGGTGACTTTACTAGATCCCACAATATTGCTGACGTCAGTATCAGCCTCTTCAGCACTCAAGTCTTGCTTAACTCCGTGATAATATACGTCAGCCCCATAATGCCACATGACAACTTTATTGGATGTATAGGGGATAGGCCCAGGAACAGTGATGATCAATGGTGCGATTCTTGGAACAGATGTAATTCTAACAGGCTTTCTCGAGGAAGCCTTGGAAGAATTGTCGAAAATGGTGATTATATCAACTTCTTCAGTAGGAACCAAAGGAACAAAAGTCTTCTCAAATAGAATTTCTTTATTGTCCATCAGGCGTTGGACACCTGACTTCAAAAGATGGAAACTAGTAGGTAGGACGGCACACAGACGGCAACCCTCGTCACAGCCCGAAAATAAACCGGCTAGCAGAAGGTTCTTCTTTACAGTCATTAAGGGAGTAACAATATCTTTCACAGATACCACAAATGAGTCTTCATCTATAACACTTACTCCATGCTTAGGCATAGGAGCAGTCACAATATTAGGTCTTTCAGGTGACTCGAACTCAATCTCCTTAGCATCAATCAAGTCATGTACTTTGTTCTTCAAGACCCAACAGTTATCCGTATCATGCCCCGGGCTATTAGAGTGAAAAGCACAGCGGGCATTCGGATCGTACATGGGTGATGTAGTGTTGGGGGTCTTCGGGGCCTCCTTTAGAATCACCAAGTTGGTTTTCAATAGCTGTGGCAGAATTTGGGATAAAGTCATGTTGAGCTGAGTGAATTGTCTTCGTGACCTTTCGGCCCTTGGCTGATTGTTGCACTGATGAGCAACAACAGGTCTTGATATAACAACCACATTAACAGCTTGGTGGCGTTCAGGTCTATTATGGCTTTTTGAACTATAAACAGCACTGGACTCCTTCTTAAAAGGCTTCTTCTCGGCACTAGACGAAGCACCCTTCTGTATTCTACCAGATTTGATACCAGCCTTAATTCTTTCCCCGGTCATAATCAACTCTGTAAACCCGGGCGATGAACTTCCAATCAGATGGTTAAAATACGAACCAGACAGAATCCCCAAAAACATATCCACTAGTTCCATATCATCCAAGGGAGGTTACACTCTACCAGCAAGGTCCCTCCACTTCTGAGCATAGTCTTTGAAACCTTCGCCCGCACCCATAGACATACCCTGAAGTTGGGTACGCGTAGGCGCGAGGCCGGCATTGTATTGGTACTGCTTGTAGAAAGCAGCAGCCAAGTCCTCCCAATTAAGGATACTAGTTCCTTCCAGCTGGTAAAACCATTCAAGCTGAGTCCCTGAGAGATTGTCTTGAAAGAAGTGGATCCAGAGGTTCTTGTCAGCGGTGTACGGCTGAATCTTCCTAACATACGAACGGAGGTGCAGTTTCGGACAAGAAACTTCGTCGTATTTAGCAAAGACTGGTGCTTTGAACTTGTGGGGAATCACCACCCCAGATGACAAACCTAGATCACTAAAGTCCAACCCTGGGACCTTCCGAATCTCCATGGCACTTAAACGGTCTTCAAGTTGTTTATATCTATCCTCGGTAGGAGGATACTGGTCTTCGTCAAAGTCAGTCTCATGATCAGATACCATAGGGCTAGGCACCCTCCTTTCTTCTTGGTTTTCTCCCCCTCCAAATGAGTGGGATATATTGACTTCATCTCGTAGCATGTTTCCAAACTTGTGCCCCATGTTCAAGAGGATTGTCTTCTTCTTCTTCTTCTTCTTCTTCTTCTTCTTATCTTTCAGGTTAAGGGTCTTCAGATCTTGCTGACCCTTAGCCAAACTCAAGAACAATTCTTGGAACTGGGCGTTTTGAGCTTGCAGAGCCTTGATTGCTTGTTCAGTTGATGGTTCAGAAGACATGATGCTGAAATAAACAGCGAAGAAGATGAGAAAACCTGTAAGGGTACATGTTATGAGGTGCATGGAATGAAATGTGTATGATATGATTTCAAAGACGTTGAGAGATTCAAATTCGTAAACAAAAACGAAACACACTTTTATTAGATAAACTTTAAAATCAATTGTTCAACAGATGCCTTTAAGGCATTACAAGAAAGAAAAACTGAAAAAGTAAATCAAAACTAGAAATAATCAAAAAGGACAATCAGTGCTCCCATGGTCGTTTCTTGTCGGTGCAGACATAATCATTGAGGATTCGCTCATTCTCCAGCTGCCTTGTCAACTTCTGAATCTTCTGCTCTTGATCGTGATACTTTTCTCTATAAGTATCCCGTTCTTCCCTCAGCTGCATCCAGGACCTCTTCAATGCCCCAATGTCAGTAGGCATGTAAGGGTGTAGGATGGTAGGAGGAACCCCCTCTTCATCAGCAACTTCAACAATTATAGGCAAGACAGCTTCGTAGGGCATTCCCAGCTTTTGGGCACATAGGCGAACCCATCGGAGATATGGATCCATTGGTAGAGAAGTCTTTGCACCCAGCTCGTGCGGATCAGACCTGTGTGCTCTATCCTAAGCTCTTATGAATCTGCGGCGTTGCTCGTCACTATCCCCTTGGAAATCAAAGACAATAATCGGCATCAGCAACTCATGAGGTCCTTCCCTCCTAGCTCGCCCAAACTGACGTAAGGCCAAGCACGGATTATAAGTGATCCCTTCATTGGTTCCTATAAATGGGACATTGGGGTATTCCCCACAGCGATCAATAATAACCACATCTTCCATACCCTTGATAGTCCAAATGATGTCATTATGAGAGAGAGACATAATGTTGTAGGCCCAGCCCATGCCTTCCTTGTTCTTCAAAACTGATTTGGGGAGGTGAGAAATAAACCACCTCGCCAGCAATGGTGCATAACTCATGAGGGTTCCCCGCTTCCGAGCAGTACGGGCATAAAGAGAGTGCAAAATATCACCCAAGAGAGTGGGTACAGGATTACGGGAAATGAAGATCTTTACCGCATTCACGTCAACAAAGGAATCGGAGTTAGGAAACAACACCAAACCATATATGAGAAGATCCAAAATGTCTTCAAATGCCTGGAAGTCTAGACTGTCCCATAACTGATTAGCCTTACCAACCAAGAATTTAGTCAAGAAGCCCTTTGCTCCACTACTAGTTTCCCAATTAGACATTACCTCAGCCTTTGTCAGATGAAGGGCTGAAGCAATCTCTTCCGGCCTAAGGATCTTCTCCCAACCTGTAAATGGGGTCTGCTCTAGAATGGGGATACCCAGTAGATCAGAGAACTCTTCCAAGGTAGGGACCAGCTGGTAGTCTAGAAAAGTAAAGCAATGGTACAGTGGATCAAAGAACTGGACTAAGACACTCATCATCTGTTCATCCATCTTGGAGGTGACCAAACCAAGAAGGTGTCCATGTCTTCTGATGAAGGAGGCAGTATCTGGCATCTTTGCAACCAATTCTTTAAGCAGAGCGGGAAGCTGGACAAAGTTGATCCGGATAGTGTTTCTACGCATGGGTGCCATGACCTACAAAACAGAACAAAGATGAATCCCTCTTGTCTTTGAAATAGGTTAGTCCAATGCAAGATGCATGCAATGTCATGATGTCATGATGTTATGATAAAAAACACACCACAAGTATCCACAAAGAGCAAACATGGTAAGGGCACGCAAGTCACACAGATAGCCCTTAGATTTCAGGTTGGCAAGGAGTTTAGGTACTCCCCTCTTTCAGTTCAGTTGGTTTAAACCTATCCTAAAAATAGTAACCAGGTTCTAGAGGATCTCAATATCACTGACTACCCTCGATCAGTCATAATTCAAGTTTAGCAACCTTTTCTTGCGGATGGAATCATCGCGAGAGTTTAATCTCAATGAGTGTAGCATACTGCTACTGTTCTATGGCCAAGTTGGTCAATTTAAAGGTTCTATAGTCAATTGGTGCTTAATGACCCCTTAGCATACCCATATTCTCCTCGTTGCGCCACAAGGGATATCGATACAAACTAAAGTTCCACACCAACGTAGCTACTGCTTCAACCGTATCGGTCTACGCCATACAATTCCCTCACAGTTTATTGCTACTTACCTAAAGGGTATCCCCCAGATCCGGGTTAGGATCTATAGTAACTCCGATTCAAACCCACAAAGATAAATCATACAAATCAAGCAATTGAAAACATTATGATGAACTATTCCTAAGGTACACCCCACTTATAAGCGTCCCCAGTAGAGTCGCCAGTTCTGTGATACGGTAGGAAGAACTGGCTGTTTTTTGGAATGCTGGTTTGCGTTTTGCGTTTGTTTTTGCAAAATGTCGCGGTAAGCAAGAGTCACCATTGTCTTTTATTTTATCCAACAAGGAAATGAAAAAAGCACAGAAAAATTCCTTTTTCGAGATATTTTTGAGTACGGGGGGTAGATTATAGAAAGGGAAGGTATTAGCACCCTTTCTATCCGTAGTTATCTACGGGCTCTTAGGTACTTGCTCATCATTTTAAAAATTGTTTTCTTTGTGTTTGTGGGTTTTGAAAAGTTTTTGTTTTGACTTCGATTTAACTCTTGCTTCTGTCTTCAAGAGTGTAATGAAGTGTTTTTGAAAACTTTGTTTTGTAAAAGAGTATAAGTGTGAAAAATTTTGTTTGGATTGAGCAAGTACTTAAGAACTAATCTACCTACTCAAAAAAAGAATCGTTCTAGGCTAATTTCCTTTAGACAATACTATCCCACTATTGATGAGTAGGTAGCATCGTCGTTGGAGTTTGAGGGTCAATTCGAATGCGGGACTTACGGTCACTAAAGAAATGTTAGGACGTCTTAGTAATTACCCTAATGTCTTAGATCAATTATCCGAGGCAACAATTCTGAGGCAACCATTCCGAGGAAACTTTTCCGAATCGGGACTTTGATCTTTATTTAGACAAAAGGATGACCACTAAAGCATCCTATACTCAATGACCGTGTACGAAGGCAACCAAGCGGGGTGTACCCTAAGAGTGCGCATGTGCGAGTGTGTTGTTTTTTCAATTATTTTTTATCTTTGTACATGTTAAGGGTGATCTAAGTTGATTTTAGGTTAAAACATTCAGTCTTGTCATGCCATCCTATTATCAAACATCTAACAATTATAATTTGCGGAAATAAAACACGGAATTTAAATTACAAGGCGTCGGGTATTTACATCGCCAAAGACAAACCCTTTAAAAATAAATTAAGCGATAAAAAATAAATAAAAGTCCTATTTACTATTACAATCCAGAGGCAAGTACATTAATATGATAAAAATAAATAAATCGCGTGCGGGAAATTAAATCGAGCGCAAATTAGGGTTTTTACCCTTTAAAGAAGACATCTTTTGTTGTTTTTATTTTAAGAATGAAATAAATTCTAAATTAATTACTAAATTGAATTAAATGAATTAATTAATAAAAATAAATTATTTTTTGGTTTTTGTTATTTTAAGAAAGAAAAATAAAATAATTAAGTTAGTAGTTAAAACCTAATTAAATCTAATTTAATTTTAATTATTTACAAAAAATAGGTTAAAGTTATTCTAATTAAAACCTAAATTAATTAATTAGCGTTTATTAATAAAAATAAAAATTTGATTGAATAAAAATATTTTTTGTGGTTTTTATTTGATAAAGAAATTTTTTTTTGATTGGTTAGTTAATGAAATAAAAATAATAAAACAATTAAAATAAATAATCAAAATTAATAAGAAGAGGGAGTATGGGCCTGAATTGGGAGTGCTAGTATCAATTCTGAGGCCCAATTGTAGCTGGCCCTTGTCGACTTTTGGAATCCAATGGACATGCGTGGACTTGGTCTAGGGTGGAGCTTCATCTTTGTACCTTCAGATTTGGCCTTTGGCCATCTGGAAATTAGACAACTGATGACGCATGGTATATTGTACGCTTGAGTAAACACCTGATTACATGAAAAACAAAGAGAAAATGCAAAGCGCTGGAGGCAGAGATCGAACCCCTGACCTCCAGCCACTAACGCTTTGGAATTGGACTTGTTGACCACTGGGACACGTTGTTTTAATTGTTATATGAATATAAATGATATATATTATATAAAAACAAAATCATATGCCAGCAATTAAAAAAACGCGCGTGTTGTTTGAATGGACCATTGGGAGAATGACAGCTCATCGTCTCCTACCTCCAAAACCTGCAAATATTACCTGCGGATTTGGATCCGCAGCTAAATGCGTAAGACTGTTCTAAAATCCATTCCAGACCATGAAAATAAATTCCACGAGCATGGATGAACTCGTCTTGGCTTCCTGATCAACACCATGCCCTCCTTTAGTCCCAATTTTTCCTGAAACAGAAAACCCTAAAAAATGAACGAAGAACCCTAGCTATGGAGGTTCTTCATTCTTGCCAGATAAACGCAATTGAATAATACCAATCGCTTGCAAATGTTATGTAGATTCAAAATATGGTATTGATTCATGAAAAGGATGCTTAAATTCTGAGTTGTGAAATCCAAAACAGAGGTATATTTCGTGACACTTACAGCGTGTTATGGGGTTTGAAGAAGCTCGCTTTTGATCCAGGTAGATTGAGTGAACACCCAGGAAGTGTTTGGGACAGGTCTCAGCCCTTGAAAACACCTCTAAGCATGATTTCGATCTCATGCTTTTTGTGACTTTTTTCAAACTTTGTTCTGCCTCTTTCTGCAATTGCCAACCCTTGTCTCGATTGCCTTTGCTTGCTTATGTAGTGTGTAGTGTATTAGGGTAAGAATTATGAATCAAATCCTCTCATATCAATGCATACATATTTGATTTGATCTCCTCTTTAACACCTTCCAAATTTGTCAAATTTCACTCTTTTTGCTTATGATTTGGTGTGATTCGAATTTGATGATGTTAAAGATTGCAATCAAAAGCCTGAAATATCCAAAAGATCACATGTTATCAAAGTATTGGATTTTCTATGATTTTATTTGATTTAAAATGAATAAATTCAATAAAAAATCAAATTAAATAATAAAAATGAAATATGAGCTCATGGCTGAAGCTAGGGCACGTGGGCAATGATGCAAGCTCAAATCAAGTGGAAAAGAATGGGCCCCTTTGACAAAATTTGATGTTTTGGGGATAGTTGACTTTTGGCAATTTTGCAAAAATGTCCAACTTCAACAATGCATAACTTCTTCAATTTTGAACTTTTGGAAGTGTTATATGACTTTCTAGAAAGCTTGTGATGTCCTCTAACCAACCATTTTGGTATCATATCATTTTGATATTCCATGCTCAAGTTATAAGCTTTGTCAGAAAAGGTGTTTTTGTTGACTTTCAAAAATGACCTATAATGTCCAAATTTATAACTTCTTGTGAGTGCATTTTTTGAACTTGGGGTATGAAGATGGATTGTAGGAAATTGAATCCTCTTAAAAATTAGATTTGTATGGGTCATTTCTCATAAAGTATGAGAAAGTTATGCTTGGTCAAAGTTGAATTAACTTTTCCTACAAAACCCTAATTTAGCAAGTTTTGAGTCTTGATGAATTTTGAGAAATCCTTGATGAATCATGATCAACCCTTGATCAAATGATGGAATATACTTCAAAATGAGAATGTTTGCAAAAATTCTTGAAGTTTGACTGTATTTGGGTCACAGTTGACTTTTGCCCTAACACAGTCGATTTTTGGACCCTTTGAGCAATTGACTGGGCAAACTTCCTCTGCAAGGCTTGAAATTTGGCATGGATGATCTTGAGAGCATATTAAGACATTGGGGAGAACTTGAGGTAATTTGTACTCAAGGATATTGATGCAACACAAAACCCTAATTTGGGGTTGACTGCCTTAGGAGATAGTTTGTCTATCCATCTCTTGAGCAAACTTGAGCCACTTAGAGATTTTTCTTGCAATGTCTTGAGGAATATGAGAGGGAAAATTTTGGGGTACAACAAGTGGCATGTTGATTCTAGTGAAATTCCTTATTGGGACATCATGCCTTTGTTGATTGTTTGATTGTTGTGGTCGTTGAACTAGGGTAGGGTTTGAAATCAATACAGTTCCTACCGACTGAAGTCGATCATTCTTGATACGACTTCTTTATCAATAAACAACATTAGTTTCCTTCTTACCAAAAAATGTTTTCTTTACAACATTAGAGGTTGAGGCCATGAGGATCTTTCCGCTTTTGATTCCATTTTCAACTCGCTCGCCAATCAAAATTAATTCAGTAAAGCCTGACGAAGAACTCCCAATCAACAAATTAAAGAATGGACCAGTCAAGGTGCCCATAAACATGCCATCTAATTCTCAGCCAGTCAATGGGGGTTACACCTTTCCAGCCAGATCCCTCCACTTTTGAGCATACTCCTTAAATCCTTCGCTCAAGCCCATAGTCATATTTTATAATTGCACGCGAGTTGGTGCAAGATCAGCATTGTATTGGTATTGTCTGTAAAAGGAAGCAGCTAGATCCTACCAGGTGTGGATATTAGTCCCCTCGAGTTGATAGAACCATTCCAACTGTGTTCCATATGAACTTTCTTGGAAGAAGTGCACCCATAACTTCATATCGGCGGTGTGTGGTTGAATCTTGCGGACATATGACCTCAGATGCATTTTCGGACATAAGATTCCATCGTATTTGGTGAAGATAGGAACCTTAAATTTGTGGGGAATGACCACCCCATGGACCAAAACTAAGTATTCAAAGTCCAAACTAGGAACTATTTGGATCTCTACATCCTTAAGTCAGTCTTCTAGCTGTTTATATTTCTCATCTGTCGGTGGATACTTATCTTCAGAATAATCTTTGTCCTCAGTAACTTGGTTATTTCGACCCTAGCTCTAGTGCTTCTAACTTCCTCTTCTTGATTGTCTTCATCATCAGAAGAAGCCTCTTCTATTTGAGCCAATTGGGCAGGCCCCTTGAACCTTCTTCCCATGTTGAGAATAACAGCTCGCTTCTTGGTCTTCTTTTTGGTAGCATGGAGCGCCATCATTTCTTGTTGTCCTTTAGCTAAGTTGAGGAGAGTCTCTTGGAACTGTGTGTGTTGAGTCTGCAGATCTTCGACGATTTTCTATAGAGCCATCTTATACTGAAATAAACAGTAAAAATATGAGGAAACCTGTATCGGAAAACCTGCTTATCATATGATGCATGCTATGTCGATACAATGTTTTCAAGGACCTTAAGGAATTTAAATTTTCTAGCCAAAACGGAAACAAACATAACAATTGTATTAATGAGTTCAAAGATTAAAATTTCCCCTTAGGCTTACAATGAAAAAGCAAAAATGTCTCAAAGAGACAACAAAATAGACTCCTAAAACAAAAGACTCAAGTCTCCCACGAACGCTTCCTCTTTTGTGCAATGTAAGCATTCAGGCATTTCTACTCGTGAAGTTTCCTTGTGAGCTCCAACACTTTCTTATCACTTGCATAGAATCGAGCTTCAAAGGTGTCTCGTTCCCCCTTGAGTTGAATCCACGACCACTGCAATTCTTCAAGGTTGGTAGGCATGTCAGGATGGAGAATGGTATAAGGAATATCTCCCTCGGCAACAGGCTCCACAACTATTGGTAAGATAGCTGGATATGGCATCATGAGACTTTGAGAATGAGCTCGTACCCATTGAGATAAGGCTCGAGAGGGATGGAATTCTTATGCCCCAAAGGCTTACTATCTACCTTGCTTACTATACCCCAATCATGTACAAACCTTCGATGATAACCTTGGACATCGTTCTCATAGTCGAATATAATAGCTTGAATGAGCGCGTCATGGGGACCATCACTTCGAGCATAGCCAAACTATCGTAGATCTAGAGAAGGGTTATAAGTAATACCTCCCCTAATTCCCAAGATTGGAACATTAGGGAACTCCCCATAACGGTCAATGATAGTAATGTCCTCTTGAAATCGAGAGCACCAATGGATATCTGTATGAGAAAGCGATATTATCCTTCGCGACCACCCTAAACCTTGCTCATATTTCAATTGATCGAGGAAGGTGCGAAATAAACCACAAATACAGCAACGGAATGCAATACATAAGAGCCCATATCTTCCTCATGGTGCGAGTGTGATTACAATGTAGAATGTCTCTAAGCAAAGTAGGCACGGGATTACGAGTAAGGAAAATTTTGATAGCATTCACATCTATGAGTTGGTCAGGGTTAGGAAAAAGCACCAACCCATAGATTAGAAGAGCCAAGACTTCTTTAAAATCTTGTAAATCCAAAGCATCCAAAAACAAACGAGCCTTCTCCATCAGGAATTTAGCCAAAAATCTTTTGACCCCGCTTCTTGTCTCCCAATTAGCTACAATGTCAGAACTCTTCAAATGTAAGGCTTTGGCAATAACTTCATACTTTATAGTTTCCTCTAAACCAGTGAATGGAATTTGATCAAGGACTGGTACCCCCAATAGTTGAGAGAATTCTTCCATTGTGGGTGTTGGTGTAAGCTCTAGAGGACAATAATTTGGGTACTTATATCGAATTATTTATTAATAATAAAAGGGATTTCTTTATTATGTTTGCTTTTCCAAAATAATAGAGTCCCTATAATAGTTCGTTTGTTTAATGAAAAATTAAGTGTGACTTAATCATGAGATCCCATTAAACATAAGAACACTATTCTTAAAATATCCATAGTCGAACTTTATTGCAAAGTGGGATAACATTAAAGTATTGAGATTATTATGAATATAGATTCATGATCAAACCTCATGGATCATGGATAATGAGTTATCAAGTCTTGACATAGGTATCGATATTAGGAGTAATATTTATACTAGATTGACCCGCTATGAGAATACTACATATAATATTATGCAAGGTGTAGTTATTCTCATGGTGATAATGGTGTATACCACCCTTCGACCTGAAACCACTATGGACCTTAGATATGGAGTTAAGTACTTTATTGCTGATCAAACATTATCCGTAACTGGATGACCATAAAGACAATTGATGGGTACTTCACAAAGCATGCTGAGGAACATGAGTGACCTAGATGGAATTTGTCCATCCCGCATAACAGGATAAATGTCTAAGGACCCAATATTAAACTGGACAAGGGTGACATGGTTTATGCCTTGTGTTCAATATAGACATAAGGGAAAAAGATTAATCATACACACAAATATTATCACAAAAAGGTTTTGTCATATCACATGACATTTTCATAACTTGGGTAGCAGTGATGTGTTGCTAGATACCGCTCATTGTTTATTATGTTAAATGTGTGATTTAATATAATTGCCAACGTCACGAAAACCTACGGGGTCACACACATAAGGACAGTTTGATGAGAGATAGAGTAAATAAGGAACACCATAAGGTACGGTGCACTTAAGTGAAATATGGAATATGGTAAGGTACCACGTGCTTAAGTGATATACGGTATATCATAAGGTATGATACTAGTATGCTTAATTGGGCTTTTAGCTTGTAGCCTTAATTGGGCTTTTAGCTTGCAGCCCACATAAGTGGTTCTATAAATAGAACCCTTATGGTGAAGCATTTCACTTGATGAAAATTCTGTCTTGATTTCTAGCCGTATATTTTGTCTCATTCTCTCACTCAAAGTTTTTGTTCGTAAGCAGCTAGCACTGTGTCTGGAAGTGATTTGTTTGTATGGACTGAGTAGTGATGGGCCTATTTATTTACATTCGTGATCACAACATCAAAGGTCTGAATCATCACAAAAGGTAATGATTTTTGTCACTGACCATTCCCATTCGTAAGGATCACTAAAGGGAAATTTTAATTTTCTGCTGCGTTTTGGATCGCAATTTTCCTTCAGTGGTATCAAAGCCACTTACGAAACCATGGATCTGATAGCTGTTTATTTTCTGTACGTTCTGTTTTAATCAGATTAAAACACAGAATGAATTGAATAATAACTGAGTAAATTAAATTTTGGCATCATGGTGTGTACGGTTTGGGCGAATCGATATTGACTATGCTTCAGAATCCGACACTATTATGGTGAAGCAGCGATACACCGGTTGTCCATAAGTTACACTAATATGATCGATCAAATTTCTATATGATATAAAAAATTCTAGTGCAAATATGGTGTATTGGATATACTGTTTCAATTTCTTCCATTCAATCACAAAATGATTGTTATTCTTTTGAAAGATCATTGGACATTCGCTTCGGTATCCGACGATAGTATGGTGAAGCAATGTCATATTGATCGATCATACTGAATTATCAATTGAGTTGTGTTTGACGGTATGCAATTTTTTGCATTAGGGTTCATGGCGGCACAAGGGTTGTGTTGTAAGAGATTTATGCTGACCGGGCAACGGAACCCTCGGCTAACTCTGTGTAGTGTAATCAATTGCCGAAATTTAATTTGACTTATTTAATTAATAGAATTTAAATTAATAATAATAATAATAAAGTGTTTATTATTGTTGTCTTGTGGTGATCGGTTATGGCCTTAGATTCCTTTATTTATTTATTTTTGGATTTTAAAATAAGACATGCGTGTCGTGCCTTTCTCTTAATCTCTCTATGTAACTTCTTTTCTCATCTCATTTCCTCGTATGTAAAACGAGTATTATTTTATGTAATGTAATGTAATTAAGAAAAGTAAGAAGACAAGATTGAAGGAAGACAACCATAGAGATCTATCTTGGAGAAGTTTAGATCGTTATTAGGTTAGCTTAGGTTCTCTCATTGGCTTGGGAGAACAATTGCACTAGGGGCCATAACTGTATCTTTTTATATGTATGTTGATGCATGTGTTTGTATGTCGATGCGTATGAGAGACGATTTGCATGTTAAGCCAGTGAGATCAATTTAATATCAAATCCCCTCAATAGGAATATTAAGTTTATGCTTTCCAAGTTTTAGCACTCATTAAGACTAGTATCAAACAATGTAGCTTTCGCCTAACGTGAGGTGCATGTTCTATATTAGTAAGGTGAGATGGGATAAACGTAATATCCAATTGCTAAAACACTGGGTCAAACTTAACTAAATAAATTATAATAAGATTATACATGTTTAGAAGCAAGAGTTGGGAATGATTCATATGATAGATTAGAATAAGGAGTTATTCTCCTAACTGAAAATATTCGAGAATTGTATGAGATACAATTGGAAGGAGTTCCTACCTAAATAACCTAGTTTTGTGTAATCAGCCTAACGCTGACTTAAAACAAAGTGAAATGTGGATCTCAACCCACTAGAAAATCTTCCAACGGGATTTTCCGAATCAAATGGTGAGGGTCATTTGTTTTGAGTAAAATAGTGGGAGCATATTTGATTAAAGGCCTAATTGAATATGTTGTTTTAATGATACTTAAATTTTCATATTTTCTTGTATATTACCATGACAACAAACACCTCTAACAACATTTTACGATCAATCCTTGATAAGGAAAAGTTGTGTGAGACAAATTTTCTGGATTGGCACCGAAATATGAGGATTATCCTCAAGCATGATAAGAAGTTGTATGTTTTGGAGACACTTGTTCCTGAAGTGGAACATCCTAGTTCTGCACCTAAGGCAGAAAGAGATGCTTATAAGAAGAATGTCGATGATGCCAATGAAACCTCCTGCCTTATGCTAGCTACCATGAACTCACAGTTGCAAAAGCAGCATGAGAACATGTCAGCGTTCGATATGATCAGACATCTAAAGATGCTCTATCAAGAGCAGGCAAGAAATGAGAGGTTTCAGGTTTCAAAGGTCCTTTTTAATAGCAAGTTAGTTGAGGGAACCCTAGTAGGTCCCCATGTACTCAAGATGATTGGGTATGTGGAGAACCTTGAAAGGTTAGGGTTTCCCCTTGGAAAGGAACTTGCAACTGATTTGATCTTGGAATCGTTGCCAAAGAGCTTCAATTAATTTGTCTTGAATTTTAACATGAATGACATGGACAAAAGTCTTCCAGAGTTGCTAAGCATGTTAAGAATTATTGAGAAAAATGTGAAGTCAAAAGGGAAGTCCATTCTGATGGTCAGTAATGGAAAGAAGCTGAACAAAAGGCCCACCCAGCAGGTTGGTAAAGGGAAAGGCAAGGAACTTTCCAAACCCAAACCTACTATTCCTGCTTTGAATCCTAGTGAAGAAATAGCAAAAAAGGGTACTTGCTTCCATTGCAGTAAGACCAGACACTGGAAGAGAAACTTCCCAAAGTACCTGGAAGATAAGAAGAATGGAGTAGAGATTTGGCAAAAGGTGAAGTTGACCTATGAGTTGCAAATGGAGCAAAGGTTTCCGCTTTAGCCGTAGGAGCTTATGTTTTGACTTTACCTAGTGGTTTAATAATTCAGTTATAGAACTGCTATTATGTACCTGCAATTAGAAGGAATATTATTTCTGTTTCTTGTTTGGACAAGTTTTGTTTTTCATTCATAATAAAGAACAATTGTTGCTCCATTTAATTAAATGATATATTCTATGCTTCTGCACAAATGAACAATGGATTGTTTGTCCTTGATCTTGAAATATCAATTTATAACATTAATACTAAAAGGATTAAACCTAATGAGATGAATCCAAGTTACCTTTGGAATTGTTGCTTAGGCAACATAAATGAGAAACACATTTCCAAACTCCATAAAGATGGACTCTTGGACTCTTTTGATTATGAATCATATGAGACATACAAGTCTTGTTTAATTGGAAAGATGACAAAGTCCCCATTCATAGGAAAATGTTAAAGGGCTAACGACATTTTGGCCCTCATACATACTAATGTATGTGGACCCACTGAACATACCAACCAGAGGAGGTTTTCAATACTTCATCATATTTACTGATGATTTCAGTAGATATGGTTATGTGTATTAATGAAACACATATCTGAAACTTTGAAAAGTTCAAGGAATTTAAGAATAAAGTACAAAATCAAATAGGTAAGAATATTAAAGCTCTTCGATTAGATTGAGGCGGTGAATATTTAAGCCTAGAGTTTGATGACCATCTAAAGGAATGTGGGATTCTATCCCAACTCACTCCTCCAGGAACACCATAATGGAATGGTGTATTTGAGAGAAGAAATCGAACCTTGTTAGACATGGTCCAATCTATGATGAGTCACTATGATCTTCCAAACTCCTTTGGGGACATGCACTATTGACCGCAACTTACACACTTAACTGTGTTCCATCCAAAAAGGTTGAGAAGACACCATATGAGATATGGAGTGGTAAGAAACCACATATGTCTTACATGAAGATTTGGGGTTGTGAAGTTTATGTGAAACGACAAACCTCAACTAAGCTCGAGCCCAAATATGACAAATTCTTATTTGTGGGGTATCCCAAAGAAACAAGAGGATATTACTTCTATAATCCTTCTGAGGGTAAAGTGTTTGTCGATCAAACTGGAGTTTTCTTGAAAAAAGACTTTATTTCCAAAGGAATCAGTGGGAGGAAGGTGGAGCTTGAAGAAATTCAAGAATCACAAAGCATTGATACACCTATGGAGGAATTAGAGAAGGAAACACAAGTAGTTGTGGAAGAAAAACTTGCTCAAGTAGAACAAGTCCAGCGTAGGTCAAACATGATATGTCACCAACCTGATAGATATGGATATCTTATAAGTGATCAAGGTGATGTATTGCGCATGGATCAAGATGAGACTGTGACCTACCAAGAGGCCATAACTGATCCCGAGTCTGAGAAGTGGCTAGAAGCCATGAAATCTGAAAAGGATTCCATGTACATAAACTAGGTTTAGACCTTTGTAGAACCTTCTATAGGAGTTAACCCTATAGTACACAAGTGGGTCTTTAAAAAGAAGACTGACATGGATGGTAAGGTACATACCTATAAGGAAAGACTAGTTGCAAAAGGCTATAAACAAATTCATGGGGTTGACTATGATGAAACCTTTTCACCAGTTGCAATGCTTAAATATGTTCAGATTTTACTTGCTATTTCTGCATATCATGATTATGAAATATGGAAGATGGATGTAAAGACTTATTTCCTTAATGGGAATATTCTTAAGGATGTGTACTTGACACAACCTGAAGGATTTGACATACCACATGAAGCCCAAAAGATATGTAAGTTACAACGATCAATCTATGGATTGAAGTAAGCTTCCAGAAGTCTGAATCTTTGTTTTGATGAAACAGTAAAACAATATGGATTCATCAAGAATGAAGATGAGTCTTGTGTCTACAAGAAGGTTAGTGAGGGCATGATTATTTTCCTGATATTATATGTAGATGACATATTACTCATTAGAAACAATGTCCCTACCTTGCAACAAGTAAAGACTTGGTTGGGGAAATTCTTTTCTATGAAGGATCTAGGTGAAACAGGATATATATTAGGAATCAGGATGTATAGAGATATATCATAAAAACTACTTAGCCTAAGTCAGAGTACATACATAGACAAAGTGTTGAGACGCTTTAATATGCATGATTCCAAGAAAGGATTCATACATATGCAACATGGCATGTGTTTATAAAAAACACAATCCCCTCCAACCAAGGAAGAAAGGGATCACATGACTAAGATTCCATATGCATCTGCAATAGGATCTATCATGTATGCCATGTTATGTACTTGACCACATGTCTCGTATGCTTTAAGTGCAACAAGTAGGTGCCAATTTGATCCCGGTGATGCTCATTAGGTAGTTGTCAAGAATATTCTTAAGTACTTGAGAAGGACTAAGGAATCATTTTTGGTATATGGAGGTTAGGAAGAGCTTGTTGTGATAGGATACACTGATGCTAGCTTCAAGAAAGATAAGGATGACTTTAGATCATAATCTGGTTATGTGTTCTGCTTAAATGGTGGCGCTGTAAGTTGGAAAAGTTCAAAGCAAGATACAGTTGCTGATTCTACAATTGAAGCCGCGTATATTGCTGCTTCAAACGTAGCAAAGGAAGTTGTTTGGATAAAGAAGTTAATTAGTGAACTTGACATGGTCCCGAGCATTGTGGATCCCATTGATCTCTATTGTGATAACAATGGTGCTATCGTACAAGCTAATGAGCCTAGATCTCACCAACAATCCAAACACATACTTAGGTGTTATAACCTCATTCGAGAGATAATCGATCGGGGAGATATGGAGATATGTAGAGTACCTACACTTGACAATGTTTCTGACCCACTAACAAAGCCTCTTGCGTAACAGAAGCATGATGGCCATACTAGATCTATGGGTATTAGGGGTATGCCTGATTGGCTCTAGTGCTAGTGGGAGATTTTTTGTGTAAGCATTAGAGGCCAATACTTTGGGTACTTGTATCGAATTGTTTATTAATAATAAAAGGCATTTCTTTAATATGTTTGCTTTTCCAAAATAATTGAGTCCCTAGAATAGTTCGTTTGTTTAATGAAATATTAAGTGTGACTTAATCATGAGATCCCATTAAACATAAGAACACTATTCTTAAAATATCCGTAGTCGAGCTTTATTGCAATGTGGGATAATATTAAAGCATTGAAATTATTATGAAGATAGACTGATGATCACACCTCACGGATCATGGATAAGGAGTTATCAAGTCTTGACATAGGTATGAATATTAGGAGTAAGATTTATACTGGATTGACCCGCTATGAGAATAATACATAGAATGTTATGCAAGGTGTCATAAGTTATTCTCATGGTGATAATGGTGTATACCACCCTTCAACCTGAAACCACTATGGAACTTTGATATGGAGTTAAGTACTTTATTGTTGATCAAACATTATTTGTAACTGGATGACCATAAAGGCAGTTGATGGGTACATCACAAAGCATGCTGAGGGACATGAGTGACCTAGATGTATTTTGTCCATCCTGCATAACAAGATAAATGTCTAAGGGCCCAATATTGAACTAGACAAGGATGACACAGTTTATGCCTTCTATTCAATATAGACATAAGGAAAAAAGGGTGATTATACACACAGATATTATCACTGAAAGGTTTTGTCAGATCACATGAAATTTTTGTGACTTGGGTAGCAGTGATGTGTTGCTAGATACCGCTCACTGTTTATTATGTTAAACGTGTTGTTTAATATAATTGCCAACGTCACGAAAACCTACAGGGTCACACACATAAGGACATGTCGATGAGAGATAGAGTAAATAAGGAACACCATAAGATATGATGCACTTAAGTGAAATATGGAATATGGTAAGGTACCACGCGCTTAAGTGTTATGCGATATATCATAAGGTATGATACTCATATGCTTAACTGGACTTTTAGCTTGCAGCCTTAATTTGGCTTTTAGCTTGCAGCCCACATAAGTGGTTCTATAAAAAGAACCCTTGTGCTGAAGCATTTCACTTTATAAAAATCCGGTCTTGATTTCTTGCCGTATATTTTGTCTCATTCTCTCACTCAAAGTTTATGTTTGTAAGTAGCTAGCATTGTGTCCGGAAGTGATATGTTCGTGTGGATTGAGTAGAGATGTTTCTATTCATCAATGTTCGTAATCACAACATTAAAGTTCTGAATCATCATAAGAGGTAATGATTTATATCACTGACCATGCCCATTCGTAAGGATCACTAAAGGAAAATTTTAATTTTCCGCTATGCTTTGGATCCCAATTTTCCTTCATTGGGCACCAATTTATAATCGGGAAAAGTGAAACAATGATGTACAGGGCCAAAGAACTGAAAGAGCACCCTCATCATGTCTTCTTCAAAGCTTGAGGTAACCAAATTGAGAAGTCGACCATATCTTTTGGTGAACGGAGAATTTTCAGGAACCATTGATGCTAACTCTTTGAGTTGAGGAGGCACCCTTGAGAAGTTTATTCATATGGTATTTCTGCAAGTGGAAGCCATATCCTACAAAACAAAACAAAGATAAATCCTTAGGTCCTTGAAATGGTTAGTGAAAATTCTATGTCATGATGCCATGATGTTTATGAACAAATAATCACACACAAAGAAAGCATACAAGGCCTTAGGTTTAGGCTTGTATGTGGTTTATAAGTAAGTACCCTCTTGAAGTTTAGTTGGTTCAACATGTCCTAACAAAAGTAACCGGATTCTAAGGAATCTCAATATCACTGATCTTTCTTCATTGGTCATTATTCTAGCTCAAGCATCCAAACTGCCGCCAAAATATCCCAAAAGTCCGATCTCAATGGTGTAGTATAGAGTATCAACCAACTTTAGTCTTGAACCAAAGCCAACTATCTCACTACTTTCTAATGGCCAAGTTGTTCAACTAAGGTTTTAAGGTCAGTTAGTGCTTTGTAACACCACACAGCGACCCCGTATTCTCCTTGACTGGACTCAAGGTACACCAGTACCAACAAATGTGTCACACTAATGTAGCCATCGCTTCAACCATGTTTGTATTATGATGCATAGTCCCCACGATCTATTGCTACTTACTTAATATGCCCTAGATCCGGGTATAAGATCTACACAAGTAATAAACCCAAGCATAACTCACAAATGTAAAGCAAATAAGGCAAACAAGTAAAGCAAATGAAGGTGATCGAGCTTTTACGGTAACCCCACTTTTAGTTTTATGTCACCAGCAGAGTCGCCATTTCTATGATACTAGGTCAAAAGTCCATGATCAGTCATTCTCAATCAAAACCCTAATTTTGACATTTTTGCCCCTTTGATGATTTGAGTGCTTTCCTCGAGGCATTGTGATCCAACCTTGATAAATTGATAAATATGAATTCAAAATATTGATGTTGGCCAAAAATCATGAAGTTGGATTGTACTTTGACCATAGTTGACTTTTTATCTAATATAGTTGATTTTCATGCATCTGAGCAATTGACTGAGGAAATTTGTGATGCAAGGCTTGAAACTTGGTATGAGTAATCTTGGAGACCTGTAATGAACCATGAAAGTCATTTGAGGCATTAAAAGTCCAATTGTCCTTGAGAAAATCAGAACCCTAATTTGGAGGCTCAATGCTTAGGAGGTGAGCTTATCTGATCAAACTCTTTGAAACTTCTTGAGCATTTGAGATCTTTTTGTGAGAAATGTCTTGAGAATAGAGAGGGCAAATTTTGGGGTACAACACAAACAAATTCATTTTTGGGCCTAACTCTTTTTGCTACTTTTAACCCCTTTTTACCTTTTAACACCCAACCCATATATTTTTATTTTTATTTATCTATTTATTTATTTTATTAAAACCAAAAAAATACAAAGATATATATATAAATAATCTAATTCAATAATTTTATTTTATTTTTGATAAATTAAATTTTATTATTTCTTTTGCATTGTAGAATATTTTTCTAACTAACATTAACAAAAATTGTTTTCTAAACAAATTTAATTAGATTTAGGTTTTATTTTAATTAACTTAGATTTTAGGTTTTGATAAATAATTAATTAAATTATTTTGTAAATAAAACTAATTAGTTTAATTAGGTTAACATTAAACTTTTTCTATCAAAAACCCTACAAAGACAATTTCTTCTTCATCTTTACATTTTGTACATTCTATCATTATTCGCGTATATGGTTTGTAATAGATAATTAGGGCTTTTATTAATTTCTTCCCCCTATTAACAAACTTGTCCCCCCCCCCATTCCCAAAGCGTTGTAATAGCGTAGGACATTTAAATTCTGTAATTTATCGCTTTCCTTATTATTGCTAGTAATTAGGGTTTACATGACAAGATTTAAAAATCAAACATTAGACACCCCTAATCCAAGATAAAATAACTGAATCCAATACACTTTGCACACATGCACCTCTAGGGTAACTCACACTTGTTGCCTCGGATATAAACAATCATGTCCCTCAATTAAAAGATCATAGTACCTTGATTACCCTTCAAATGTTTCCTTCGGTAAATGATATTAGTCCCTTACGATAATTGATAAAACATCTTACAAGTTTCCTTCTATGACTGTACAATGACCCATGCATCCAATAATATGCCTCTTTACTAACCAATGGTGAAATAGCACTATCTAAAGGAGGAGGAAAAGAACAAATACTTTTTGAGTAGGTAGATTGTTTATAATTGCTTGATCACAAACAAAACCATTTCCACACTTCACACTTTCAAAACATTTGTCAAAAAAACATTTTGTATACATTTTCAACGATACGAGAATAATTACAAAATTGGCTTACATTGGCATTTTAAAAACATGTTTCAAACATTCCTTTTCAACAAATATTTTCAAAACCAACGCTTTGTATACATTCTCAATGATACGAGAATCATTGCAAAGTTTGCCAAACTAATGCGTTTTCAAAGTATTTTCAAACATACACAAAACACAAAGCATTTCAAAGTGAGCTAGCAATTAAGATCCCGTAGATAACTACGGATGAAAAGGGTGCTAACACCTTCCCTTTTCATAACCTACCCCCTGAACTCAAGAAAATTCTCAAAAGGTCTTTCCTATTCTTTTCACCCTTTCCTTTATTGGATAAAATAAAAGTCGGTGGCGACCCTTGCTATCCGCAACACTTGCAATCAAACGCAAAACACCAAGTCAGTTCTCCTACCGTATCACAAAACTGGAGACACTGCTGGGGAGAAACAAAAACTGGGGTTACTTTAAGATATAGATCACCTTTATTTTCTTTATTTGTTTGCCTTGTTTGCTTTACATTTGTAGGTTATGCTTGGGTTTATTTCTTATATAGATCCTATACCCAGATCTGGGGCACATTAGGTAAGTAGAAATAGATCATGGGGACTATGTGGCATAATACCTACATGGTTGAAGCGATGGCTACGTTAGTGTGACACATTTATTGGTACCGGTGTCCCTTGAGTCCAATCAAGGAGAATACGGGGCCAGTGTGTGGTGTCATGAAGCACTAACTGACCGTAGAACCTTAGTTGAACAACTTGGCCATTAGAAAGTAGTGAGATAGCTAGCTTTGGTGCAAGACTAAAGTTGGTTGATACTCGATACTACACTCATTGAGATTGTACTTTTGGCATATTTTGGTCGCAGTTTGGATGCTTGAGCTAAAACAATGCCCAATGAAGAAAGATCAATGATATTGAGAATCCTTAGAATCCGGTTACTTTTGTTAGGACATGTTGAACCAACTAAAATTCAAGAGGGTACTTACCTATAAAAACCATGCAATCCTAAACCTAAGGCCTTGTGTGCTTTGTTTGTGTGTGATTATTTGTTCATAAACATCATGACATCATGCCATAGCATTTTCACTAACCATTTTAAGGACCTAGAGATTTATCTTTGTTCTGTTTTGTAGGATATGGCTTCCACTCGCAGAAATACCATCTGAATCAACTTCGTAAGGGTGCCTTCTCAACTCAAGGAGTTAGAATCAAGGGTTCCTGAAAATTATCCGTTCAACAAAAGATATGGTCGAATTCTCAATCTGGTTACCTCAAGCTTTGAAGAAGACATGATGAGGGTGCTCTTTCAGTTCTTTGGCTTTATACATCATTCTTTCACCTTTCCCGACTATCAACTAGTGCCCACAATGGAAGAATTCTCTCAACTATTGGGGGTACCAGTCCTTAATCAAATGCCATTCACCGATTTAGAGGAAACTCCAAAGCCTGAAGTTATTGCTAAATCCTTACATTTGAAGAGTTCTGACATTGTAGCTAATTGGGAGACAAGAAGTGGGGTCAAATGCTTTTTGGCTAAATTCCTGATAGAGAAGGCTCGACTATTTTGGGATGCTATGGATTTACAAGCTTTTGAGGAGATATTGGATCTTCTAATATATGGGTTGGTGCTTTTTCCTAACCCTAGACAACTCATAAATGTGAATACTGTCAAAATTTTCCTTACTCGTAATCATGTACCTGCATTGCTTGGAGACATTTTGCACTCTCTTCATACTCGCAACATGAAGAAGAGAGGGGCTTTTAAGTGCTGCATTCTGTCGCTGCCTAGGTGGTTTATTTCGCACCTTCCCCGATCAGTATTGAAGAATGAGCAAGGCTTGAGGTTGTCTCAAAGGTTGATGTTGCTCTCTTATTCGGATATCCATCGGTGCTCTCGATCTCAAGAGGACATTACTATCTAAAAGTTGTGTGGAGTTCCCTAATGTTCCACTCTTGGGAATTAGGGGAGGTATTACTTATAACCCTTCTCTGGCTCTACGAAAATTTAGCTATGCTCGAAGAGATGGTCCCCACGACGCACTCATTCAAGGTATTATATTCGACTACGAGAACGATTTTCAAGGTTATCATTGAAGGTTTGTACATGCTTCAGGCATGGTAAGAAAGGTTGATATCAAGATTTTGGGGAATAAGAATTCCATCCCTCTTGAGTGTTATCTCAAATGGGTTCGAGCTCGTGATCAAAGTCTCATGATACCATATCCAACTATCTTACCAATTGTTGTGGAGCCTGTTGCCGAGGGAGATATTCGTTATATCAACCTCAAATAATTATAGAGATCGTGGATTCAACTAAAGGGGGGACGAGACACCTTTGAAGATCGATTCTACGCAAGCGATAAGAAAGTGTTGGATCTTACCAGGAAACTTCACGAGGAGGGAATCCTGAATGCATATATTGCACCAAAGAAGAAGCGTCTGTGGGAGACTTGATTCTTTTGTTTTAGAAGTCTATTTTGTTGTGTTTTGAAGCCCTTTTTGCTTTTTCATTGTAAGCCCAAGGGGCAGTTGTAATCTTGAGTTTATTAATACAATTGTTGTGTTTGTTTCCCTTTTGGCTAGAAAATTTAAATCTCTTGAGGTTCTTGAAAACATTGTATCCACATAGCATGCACCATATCATAAGCAGCTTTTCCGATATAGGTTTCCTCATATTTTTACTGTTTATTTAAGTATAAGATGGCTCTAGAGAAAACCGTCAAAGATCTGCAAACTCAATATGCACAGTTCCAAGAGACTCTTGTCAACCTAGACAAAGTTCAGCAACAGATGATGGAACTCCTTGCCTCCAAAAAGAAGACTAAGAAACGGGCCGTCATCCTTAACAAGGGAAGAATATTCAAGGGGCCCGCCCGACTGGCTCAAATAGAAGAGGCTTCTTCTGAGAAAGAAGACAATAAAGATGAGGATGTTAGAAGCACCAGAGCTGGTGAGTAGAAATAACCAGATTACTGAGGATAAAGACTATTCCAAAGAACAGTATCCATCGGTGGATGACAAATATAAACAACTTGAAGACCGACTTAAAGTTGTGGAGATCCAAACAGTGCCTGGTTTAGACTTTGGAGACTTAGGTTTGGTCCCTGGGATGGTCATTCCCCACAAATTGAAAGTTCGTTTCTTTGCCAAATATGACGGGGTCTCCTGTCCAAAGATGCATCTGAGTTCTTATTTCCGCAAGATTCAACCACACAACGTCGGTAGGAAGTTATGGGTACACTTATTCCAAGAAAGCTTATTCGGGACACAGTTGGATTGGTTCTATCAACTTGAGGGGACTAATATCCACACATGGGAGGATCTAGCTGTTGCCTTCTACAAACAACACCAATACAATGATGACCTTATGCCAACCAGCGTGCAATTACAAAATATGACTATGGGTTCAAATGAAGGATTTAAGAAGTATACTCAAAAGTGGAGGGACCTGGATGGAAGGTTGCAACCCCCTTTGAATGACATAATTAGTGGACATGTTCATGGGCACCTTGACTGGTCTATTGTTTAATTTTCTGATTGGGTGTTCTTCGTCAGGGTTTACTGAGTTGATTATGATTGGTGAATGAGTTGAAAGTGGAATCAAAAGCGGGAAGATTCATATGTCTGCATCCTCTAGTACTATGAAGAAACCCTTCATTGGAAATAAAGATATTAATGTTGTTTTATGGACAAAGAAGTCGTATCAAGAATGATCGTCATCCGTCGGTAGTAGTAGTATTGATTTCAAACCCGGCCCCAGTTCAAAAATCACAACAATCAAACAATCAACAAAGGCCTGGTGCCCTAAGGAGGAAATTCACTAGAATCAATATGCCACTATCTCATGCTCTACAACATCTTTTGAAGGAAGATTTGGTAAAACTGAGGAATCCTCCTCAAAACCCCAATACTTCATCTCCCAAATACAACTCGAATGCAAAATGTGCCTATCATTCCAATAGCTCTGGGCACGATACCAGTGATTGTTGAGCCTTAAAGAGAAAGATCTAAGATTTGATTGATAACAAAGTGATTGAGTTTGACCCTCCACAAACCCCTAATGTCATTACTGCTCCCATGCCCAGTCATCGTAAAGGTGTCAATGCTATTGACGATGCCTCCTTTGTCTCCACCGTTGATGATTTGACTACTCCATTATTGACCGTTAAGAAGAATCTGCTGAGAGCCGGTTTATTTCCTGGATGCCTTGAAAATTTTTACCATTGTGCTTCCCAAACTAATGGTTGTATGTGGCCGAAGAAAGGTATCCAACGCCTGATTGACAGCCATGAAATTTTGTTCGAGAAAACTTTGTCCATGAAGATTTTACCTGAAAGTATACCTCAAGATGTTTCCATAATCACAATTTCCAATACTCCTATTAGGATCACCTCTAAAGGCCCTATAAGGATTCCTGCTGAGCCAAGAGTGGCTCCCCTGATTATCACTACACCAGGGCCAGTCCCCTATTCATCAGAAAAAGATGTGCCTTGGAACTATGGGGAAGAAGTTTATTATCACGGTGTCAAGAAAGAGACATGGATTACTGAAAATGAAGAGCCTGAAATTACAAACATTGCTGGAACTAGTAAGGTCACTAGGACAGGAAGGGTCTTCTCTCTGGAGATCTCTCTTCCAACAACTACTACAACACCTATTCATATTCCTGCTGCTAGACCAACTGTTGACAACCGAGGTAAAGAGAAAGTTACCGAGCCTGCCCTGACAGAGGCGCCATCCAAAGAAGTGACAATTGAAGACCCATCTAGGTAAGAGATGGAAGAAATTTTAAAGATCATCAGAAAAAGTGACTACAAAATAGTTGAACAACTAGGGAAGACACCCTCAAAGATATCCATGATGTCCTTGTTGTTATGCTCCGATGCACATGCCCAAGCTTTGTTGAAATTCCTGAAGAATGCCCATGTACCACAAGAGACCACTGTTGATCAATTTGAGAATTGTGTTGCAAGCCTAATTGCTGATAATGGCTTGGGATTTTCTGATGCAGATTTAACTTCAGCGAGGAAGAATCATAAAAAAGCTCTGCACATCTCTATTGAATGCAAAGGCACCACTCTGGCGCATGTGTTAGTAGACACTGGGTCCTCTCTTAATGTTTTACCTAAAGGTGCTTTGGATAAATTGGACTGCGATGGGCTGGTGCTGAAACCTAGCGATATTGATGTAAGAGCCTTCGATGGGTGAAAGAGGATGGTCCATGGAGAAGTTGATCTTCCGATCAAGGTGGGATATCAAGTCTTCAATTCAAATTTTCATGTAATGGATATTCGCCCGACCTATTCATGTTTTCTCGGACGCCCATGGATTCATGGGGCAGGCACGTTTACCTCTACATTACATCAAAAGCTGAAACACCCAGTGAGAGGGAAGATTGTCATAGTCTACGGAAAGGAAGAATTTATGGTCAGTCATTTGAATTCTTTCAAATACGTTGAAATGGATGGGAATTCATTTAAACCCCCAGCCAAGCATTTGAAGTAATCCCTCCAACGATTGCTGTTACTAATGCTACTCCTGTTACTCCAAATGTTGTCAAGGATACACCAAGAATGGCCTCCCTGAAGGATGCTTGGATTGTTATAGAAGATGGAGGTTGCACTATCAGGGGACAACTTCCTGACATCCCCTACAAATTTGACAAATTTGGATTGGGTTTCACTTCAAAATCTCAGAAAGAGGTTCGACGTGTTCGTGCTGGAGGGCCACCTATTCGTATTAGCAACAATGAAGTCAATGCTCTGGAAGACAGTGATAGTGATGGTGACTGTGACAATTGGATATTCCCAACTGCTGACGGTGGAATTAACAACTAGAAGGCCAAAGACTTCATCTCAATCTCCTTCAAGTAGGAGTAATTGCTATTTTCCTATTTTTATTGCTTTAAGAAGTTTGTCTGTATAATTTCCTTTAAAATAATGACTTTAAACTATGTGCCTTGCCCGGGGCACAATGGTCCATTTGTTAAGGGTTGACATTTCATATATCATATGCTCATTTAATGAAAACATTGGACAATTTTGCTTTCAAAATTTGTTCTCTTTGTCTTTCTTTTACTTTACTGCATTTTCAAATAGCCATGTGACCTTACATGCACACACACACATTTGCAGATCCATATCCACTCCGGATCTCATTGACAACAATTCTGATATTGCCGTTTATAACTTCGAAAATATAATCTATCAAGTCGAAGCCGAAGGTGAAGAAGATTGTGAGATACCTGGAGAACTCGTCAGACTCCTGATACAAGAGGAAAAGGCTATCCAACC
Source organism: Vicia faba (assembly GCA_948472305.1). NCBI lineage: Eukaryota > Viridiplantae > Streptophyta > Magnoliopsida > Fabales > Fabaceae > Vicia > Vicia faba. The sequence continues at coordinate 942,435,695 of OX451741.1, read as the reverse complement.
GCATGAAGAACCGGTCGAAGTGATAAACTTAGGTACTAAGGCAGATAAGAAAGAAGTAAAGATCGGCACCAACTTGGAAGACAGTGTCCAGAGCAGATTGGTTCAGATGTTGCATGACTATGTTGAGGTATTCGCTTGGTATTTTGAAGACATTACATAGCTCGATCCTGATATCGTGGTTCATCGTATACCAATGAAAGAGGGTTGTTCTCCGATCAAATAAAAGGTTCATCGCATGCGTCCTGATATGTTTGAGAAGATCAAGGCTGAGGTAATGAAACAGTTCAATGCAGGTTTTTTGGTAGTGACGTTGTATCCCCAATGGGTTGCAAATGTTGTTCCGGTGCCGATGAAAGACGGTAAGGTCCGTATATGTGTAGGCTATAGGGATCTGAGTAGGGAAAGCCCCAAAGACGACTTCCCACTACCACATATTGATGTCTTGGTTGAGAACACTGCTCAACACAAGGTATTATCTTTCATGGATGGCTTCTCGGGTTCAACCAAATCAAAATTGCACATGAGGACATGGAGAAAACAACCATTGTCACACAGTGGGGCACCTTCTGTTATAAGGTCATGCCTTTTAGGCTGAAGAATCAGGCGCAACTTATCAACGAGTTATGGTGGCTTTATTTCATGACATGATCCATCATGAGATAGAGGTCTATCTTGACAACATGATAGAGAGATCACAAAATGAGGAAGAGCGCCTTGACCATCTACACAAGCTATTTGAAAGACTGAAGAAATACAAGTTGAGGTTGAATCCCAACAAGTGCATCTTTGGGGTAAGGTCTGGAAAACTTTTAGGTTTCATCATCAGTGGAAACGGAATTGAGGTTGATCCTTCCAAAGTCAAATCTATCCAAGAAATGCCAGATCTTCGTACTTAGAAGGAGCTTAGAGGTTTCATAGGACAACTCAACTAAATTTCCCAATTCATCTCTCACCTGACTGCTACTTGTGAACCACTCTCCAAGATAATGAAGAAAGATCAAGTAGTAAGATGGAATGACGACTGCCAAATAGCTTTTGACAAGATCAAGGAATACTTTCCAGAACCTCCAATCCTTATGCCACCGGTCGAAGGAAGACCTCTAATCATTTACTTAACCGTGTTATAGAATTCAATAGGGTGTGTGATGGGACAACATGACTAGTCTGGTCGAAAAGAGCATGCAATATACTACCTTAGAAAAAAGTTTACCTACTATGAAACAAGATATTCACTTCTCGAGAAAAGTTGTTGCGCTTTGGCCTGGGCTTCTCGCCTACTAAGACAACATATGTTGACCCATACCACTCTACTGATCTCTAAGATGGATCCCATCAAGTACATCTCTGAGAAGCCATCTCTCTCCGGAAGGATAGCCCGATGGCAAATGATCTTAACTGAATACGATATCAAGTACACTACTCAAAAAGCAATCAAAGGAAGTGTGCTAGCAGATCATTTGGTGCATCAAGTTGTGGATGACTACCAATCCATGAAATTTGAATTCCCGGACGAGAATATCATGCTGATTATAGATTGTGAAAAGCCTAGACTGTATAAAGGACCTGAGCAAGGATCGTGATGGACTATGGTCTTTGATGGAACTTCCAACGCACTGGGCAACAAAACTGGTGCTGTGATTATTTCCCCCGAAGGTTGCCATATGCCTTTCACTGCCAAACTTTGCTTTGACTGTACCAACAACATGGCCGATTATGAAGCGTGCATCTTGGGTGTTAAGGTTGCTATTGACTTAAGAATCAAGTTCTTAAGTGTATATGGAGACTCAGCTTTGGTGGTAAGTCAAGTTAAAGGAGAATGGGATACAAAACATCCAAACCTTTTCCCTTATAAAGAACTCTTGCTAACCTTGATCCCGTACTTTGAAGAGTTTACCTTTGAACACATTCCGAGGAAAGAAAATCAGTTGGAAGATGCTTTAGCTACCATGTCTTCTATGTTTAAGGTTAGATGGGACAACGAAGCTCCCCGAGTTACTGTCGAATGATTCCACAACCAGCGCACTGCTATGATATTGAAACTGATGGTGTAGAGGAGAAGCATTGGTTTCATGAGGAGAAAAGATATCTCGAAGCTCAAGAGTATCCTGAAGGGGCGTCATTCAACGACAAGAAATTATTGCGGAGGTTCCCAACCAAGTTCTTCCTGAGCAATGGGATCTTATACAAGCGCAACCATGATTCAATTTTGCTTCGTTGTATGGATAAGAAGGAAGAAGATAAGATCATGGAGGATATGCATTAAGGTATCTTTGGTACTCATTCTAGCGGACATACTATAGCCAAGAATATTTTGAGAGCTTGTTATTATTGGTCGACCATGGAAACAGATTGTCATCACCACTCGAGGACTTGCCATAAGTGCCAAATTTACACTGACAAAGCTCATGTGCCTCCAATACCTTTGAATGTCATGACTGCTCCTTATCCATTGGCAATGAGTGGCATCAATATGATTGGAGAAATCAAACCTACTGCCTCTAATGGACACCATTTCATTCTTGTCGCCATTGACTACTTTACCAAGTGGGTTGAAGCAGCTTCATTTTCCTCAGTTACCAAGAACGTTGTGGCCTGGTTAATCAAGAATAACCTCATCTGCCAATATGGTATCCCTGAGAGGATCCTCACTGAAAATGGCACCAACCTTAACAATTCCATGATCATTAAACTCTACATGCAGTTCAAGATCAAGTATCACAACTCTTCTCCATATAGGCCTAAGATGAATGACACAGTGGAAGCTACCAACAAGAATATAAAGAAGATTGTGCAAAGGATGGTGGTGACCTACAAAGACCGGCATGAGATGCTACCATTTCCTCTTCGTGGCTATCATACTTCGGTGTGAACATCAACTGGGGCAACCCCTTTCTCTTTGGTCTATGGCATGGAAATTGTCTTGCCTGTCGAAGTTCAAATCCCTTCTCTAAGGATTATGAAAGAAGAAGACTTAGATGAAGATGAATGGATTCAGAAAAGGTTGGATCAGTTGAATTTGATTGATGAAAAGATGCTTGTTGTTGTTTGTCATGGTCAGTACTAGAAGCGTATGATCAAAGATTTTAATAAGAAGATCAAACATCGGGTATATCAGGCTGGTGACTTGGTAATAAAGCATATTATTCTGCTGCAAGGAGATCCCAGAGGCAAATCGGCTCCTACCTACGAAGGGCCATTTGTTGTCAAGAAAGTATTCTCAGACGGTGCTATGATATTAACCACCATGGATGGTGAAGATTTCCCGCACCCTGTGAACGCAGACATAGTCCAAAAATACTACACATAAGAATGACCCGCTAGGTTGACATACCTAGGAAAAAATAAGGGCTTCTCAGCGAACCAAAAGGGATAGGGAAAAATAAGGGATATATACAAAAGATTGTACACCCGGTAAGTCGAAAACATGAAAGGGTGGCTTGGGAGAAAAAGTGTATCCTGGTGGACTGAAAACCCGAATGGGCGGTCCAGGAAAAACTTAGGGATTAAAGCGTGTGACTATGTTCCGTTGGATCACTTACATACAAGATTTATTACCAAAGTCGAAAGTTCAAATGGTTCAATCGACTTCTTCTGATGGAAAGCGACGAGATATTTGAAGACATATGGGGCAATAATAGAGTTGGAACCCAATGAGATCACTTCCATATGGCTATATTTATTTTCACTTTATACTATTTCCGTTTCACGGTGACTTCCTCTTACTAGGATTTCCATCTCTTTGTAAAAAATCGCCTGTTTATAGGCAAATTATCAATACAAATATACTTTAAAGTCCATACTTTTTCTTCTTTTTGTTTTGTTTGCAAAAACGTCCAATGACTAAAATTGAATGAACATATGCATATGAACATGATTAACTGTTAACAAATATATACATAAGAACATGAATAAACATTTACTCAAAACTCTAGGAGATGGGATGACACTCAAGCTGTCTGTAAATCCCTAGAGTCCCTTTCATAAGATTATCTCCAGTGAAGTCTCCAGAGCCACTTCTATGAGGTTATCTCCACAAAGTAATCCTCACAAATAAGGGTACATTCCCCATAATCTCCCCGAAAGACCACTCTAGCAAATAAAGGGGTATAATCCCTTTCCCGACAATTCACCAACCTACGGAGTTCCCAATCAGTATACTTCATGGAAATTCTCTTCCCCAATTGAGTTTGGTCTTTCAAAACAGAAAAAAGAGACCTTGTAGAGTTTCTTCTAAATCAATTTCCCCAAGAGAGTTTGTTTCCTCGACATAGCACTTCTCCATCAACAAGGGTTTATTTCCCCAACAGGGTTTATTCCCACAACAGAATACAAATTCCCAAACTCTAGTATATTCCTCAGGCTACTACAAATTGCTGACAAATATCTTCTCCCCAATAAAGTCATCACTATCCCCAGAAAGTTGCTGCGAAGCTTGGAATCTGACAAAATACCAGTTAACTTTATCCTCCCCAAACGAGTCAGAATTTTAACCGTATCTTTTATCCCCAGTCAGGGTATATAAGAAATAAATTCCCCAATAGAGCAACAGACGACCAATGTTCCTAAACTCTACACCTCAAACAGAAATCAATATATCCCCTACATATTTTCCTCAAACAAGTAACCAGGAATCCCCAGCGGAAGAATTCTAGACAAGATTGAAGATACGCATACTCTTCATCCCCAACAATAGTCAAGGATTTATATTCAAAGACAAATACACTTCAACAACATTGCACATTCATTCATCTTTCACATTCATTCATCATAACATATGCATACGAAACGCATATAGAACAATCTCATTTATTTTGAGAACATCACTGCACAATGCATTTCATAAATCATGACATTGCATATAACTAACTCTTTACCTTTTTAGGAAATATCAATCAACATACCGATATCATCACCAAATTCTCATAGAAGATTGTAAAAGACAGGACAAATATCTACATGATGAACACTCCCTTCAAACATTTGCTGGCTCAGATTAAATCGACCAAAGATTTATTCTGATACTTCTCTCAGTAGAACATTTTCTGGCTCAGATTCAATCGACCAAAGATTTATTCTGATACTTCTCTCAGTTAAATATTTAAAAAATATGCTGGCTCAGATTAAATCGACCAAAGATTTATTCTAATACTTCTCTCAGTAGACATTTTTTTGGCTCAGATGAAATCGACCAAAGAATTATTTTGATATTTCTCTCAGTTAAAGATTTTCAAACATCTGCTGGCTCGGATTAAATCAACCAAAGATTTATTCTAATACTTCTCTCAGTAGACCTTTTTTCTAGCTTAGATTAAATCCGCCAAAGATTTATTCTGATACTTCTCTCAGTTAAACATTTTCAAACATCTGCTGACTCAGATTAAATCGACCAAAGATTTATTCTGATACTTCTCTCAGTAGAACTTTTTCTGGCTCAGATTCAATCGACCAAAGATTTATTCTGATACTTCTCTCAGTTAAATATTTAAAAACATTTGTTGGCTCAGATTAAATCGACCAAAGATTTATTCTGATACTTCTCTCAGTAGACATTTTTCTGGCTCAGATGAAATTGACCAAAGAATTATTCTGATACTTCTTTCAGTTAAAGATTTTCAAACATCTGTTGGATCATATTAAATCAACCAAAGATTTATTCTAATACTTCTCTCAGTGGTCCTTTTTTCTAGGTCAGATTAAATCCGCCAAAGATTTATTCTAATACTTCTCTCAATTAAACATTTTCAAACATCTGCTGACTCAGATTAAATCGACCAAAGATTTATTCTGATACTTCTCTCAATAGACCTTTTTCTGGCTCAAATTAAATCGACCAAAGATTTATTCTGATACTTCTCTCAATTAAAGATTTAAAGACCTCTATTGGCTCATACTAAATTGACCAAAGATTTATTCTGATACTTCTCTCAGTAGAACTTTTTTTGGCTCAGATTAAATTGACCAAAGGTTTATTCTGATACTTCTCTTAATTAAAGATTTAAAAACATCTGTTGGCTCAGATTAAATCGACCAAAGATTTTTTCTGATACTTCTCTTAGTAGACCTTTTTCTGGATCATATTAAATCGACTAAAGGTTTATTCTGAAGCTTCTCTCAGTTAAATATTTAAAGACCTTTGCTGGCTCAGATTAAATTGACCAAAGATTTATTCTGATACTTCTCTCAGTAGACCCTTTTCTAACTCAGATTAAATCGACCAAAGATTTTTTCTGATACTTCTGCAAGATACAGTTGAGCGTATACTCATTCTTATACTTCTATCAATAATTACCTCTGGATGGCATCTATAAGCCCATCTCTGAAGATTCTCTGTCACATCTCCATATGGCATCTTTAAACCCATTCTCGACATAATCAACAAACAATTTTACTTCGTGCATAAGCGAGTGCAAATTTATGGGCACTTAAGTGTTCAATCATCTTCCACCTTCAAGTCACGAATGGCGAACAAGCCAATCTAACTCTTCAGGTTTAAGAAGATTTAATAGGGGAAGCAGTTGTACCTCAAAATTTTCCCTCTCTTTTCTCAAGACATTTCTCACCAAAGATCTCAAATGCTCAAGGGTTCTCAAGGGTTTGATCATACAAGCTCACCTCTTAACCACTGAGCCTCAAAACTAGGGTTTTTGTTTTCTCAAGGAAAATTGGACTTTTAATGCTTCAGATGACTTTCATGGTTCATTATAGGTCTCCATGATTACTCATATCAAGTTTCAAGTCTTGAATCATAAATTTGCTCAGTCAATTGCTCAGATGACTGCAAATCAATTGTACGGGATAAAAAGTCAATTGTTGTCAATATACAATAAAACTTCATGATTTTTGGCCAACATCAACATTTTGAAGTCATATTCATCAATTTATCAAGTGTTGATCACAATTCCTCAAGAAAAGCATTCAAATCATCAAAGGGGCAAAATTGTCAAAATTAGGGTTTTGACTAAAAATGACTGATCATTGACTTTTGACCTAGTACATGACCTAATGGATTGAAGCATGATTTAAAGGACTAAAACACAACATCTTGACCTAATCTCATGGCTTAAATTATTTCTCAAGATCAATGAATTGATAGTTGAAATTTGATCAATTGATGAAAAGTCAACTGATACACAAAAAGTCAAACTTTGACTTTTTGGTCAACATTGAATTTCAAAGATCAAGATTCATCAAGACACTTAAAAATATAAAACTTGGTCAACAAGAATCAATAAAGTCAAGAAAGTCCACAAAAAGTCAAAGTTTCAATACTTAGAAAATTTCTGTGTTTTTAACCTTGATAATTTCATTACTTCATGACAAATTTTCACCAAGATGCAAGATGATTCAAGGGAAACTTTAAACATGAAAGTTGTAGATCTTGATGAATTATACAAGTTTTTCCCTTAGGGTTGACGTCCAAAAAATGCTTAGATTTGAAGGTATAAGCTCATAAATACATGACATTTTTCATAAAACACAGTGAAAGTTTTAGCAAGTTTAGGCAGATTTTTTACTTAACTTCTTGACCAATTTTCACCATGTTCCAAGTTGATTTAGCCAAAGTGGTCAACATGAAGGTTTTAGAAAATGTTTCAAGCTTTCTAAAATGTCCAAGAACTTGAATAGATCATGCTTGAGCTAGGAGAATCGAGGAGAAGAAGTTGAGCTTTCATTGTTGAATTACAAGGGATCTTCATGAAGAACACATAACCAAATCCCACAACTATGCTACAATCTTGCTTTGCAGGCCTCTTGAATTTCAAATCTATCCATAATCATATGTTTACACAAATAATTGAGCTATGAGCCAAGAGCTTGAGCCATTGTCCAATTGATCATTCCATTAATGGAACAAAGTTCACACTTCCATTTTGGAAGAGTGACTTTAATCACAATGTCACCTCTCCTTGAGCCCATACATTGTTTCTTTTGACTCAAAAACTTTTTAAAGCAAGATGCAACATATCTAAAGCCTCCTAACCACCCTACAAGTCCTTGTACCATGCATTGGAACTATGTTTGTCAAGCTTGCTTCTAAAACAAGTTTCAAGACCATAACATGTGATTCCTTGTTTATGATCCCTAGAGTCTTCAAAATCTTTCCTCTATAAATAGAAGAGCCATTTGCAACCTAACACACGAATTGAGAAGCCCTCTAACTCCCTCAAACTCTCTCAAACCAAAATTCGCACAAAAAACTCCATAGCTTGTCATTTCTAACCTTGAACTTCCATCTCACAATCCACTCGTGTGTTTCCTCTCCAAATCAATCACAAAGCTTCCATACGTCATATACAACTCATCCACATCCCTGTTTTACAACTGTAACTCCATTTTCATCATCTTCCAAACTCAAAACTCAGCCCCACAACTTGAATTCTCCAGCATGATCCAGGCACTTTCAGCATAAAGTAAGAGTTGCATTAGCTTCCTAGGAGTCCAATGAAGCTATCCAGATCATCACCATGATTCTAGGGGTGCTCAAACTCCATACACGATTTCCAGTTTTGAGGTAAGTTTTCTCAACTTTGAACTCTCTCTACAAGCATCATTAATGGTTACTTTGTGAATGTAAAATGTAGACATCATAGCCCTGAAGCTAACTATGCCTTTAGTTTTCATTTATGTTGCATGTGTGATGCGAATTTTGAGTTTGAACTTTCTGAAAAAATTAGGTTTTTATTTTGGTATCTTTGAAATCCATTCATATTTGATTTATAGCTTATGAAATTTATATGGTTTGATTCATGATGAAATTGCAAGCAAGTTTCATGTTTACATTTTTTAATTTGGTTGAGAAATAAAGATTGGGCAAAAATTTGAATAATGGTGTTGTTGGTTCAAATACGCACGCAAGGTTGAAGATGAAGTTCAAAATATTAGGAACAAGTTTATTTTATATTTAGTGCAAGTTGTTTTATACACGGATGAAACAGCCACCCTAGGGGCAGGAGAAGCGCGCGTAAGGCATTGAACTATAGAGACTTGGGTTCGAGCCCCAGTAGTACCCTTTTGTGTTTTTTTTCATATTTTTTGCAGATTCAGCATGTTTGGTTCCCATAAATCCACCATGTGCCCTCATATCATCACCACATGATGATAATCAGGTTGAATCCAGCGCTCATAATGCAAGACTATGGTGCATCATCACAAGCTAGCCATATATAATCACAAACACGGCGCCTGGGCCTCCTAACCTGGGCCTTTTCTTTTTTTGTTTTTGCTTCTTCATACCCCCCTCTTTTACTAAAAATTACGCAGGCCTATAACTTTTTTTAATTTATTTATTTTCTGATTCCAAACAAATTCATTTTTGGGCCTAACTCTTTTTGCTACTTTTAACCCCTTTTTACCTTTTAACACCCAGCTCATATATTTTTGTATTTTTATTTATCTATTTATTTATTTTATTAAAACCAAAAAAAACAAAGACATATATTTTTATTAAATAATCTAATTCAAGCATTTTATTTCATTTTTGCTAAATTAAATTTTATTATTTATTTTGAATTGTAGAATATTTTTCTAACTAATATTAACAAAAATTATTTTCTAAACAAATTAAATTATATTTAGGTTTTATTTTAATTAACTTAGATTTTAGGTTTTGATTAAATAATTAATTAACTTATTTTGTAAATAAAATTAATTTAATTAGGTTAACATTAAACCTTTTTCTCTCAAAAACTCTACAAAGACAATTTCTTCTTCATCTTTACATTTTGTACATTCTATCATTATTCATGTATAAGGTTTGTAATAGATAATTATGGCTTTTATTGCTTTCTTCCCCCCATTCACAAACTTGTACCCTCCATTCCCAAAGCGTTGTAATAGTGTAGGACATTTAAATTCCGTAATTTATCGCTTTCCTTATTATTGTTAGTAATTAGGGTTTGCATAACAAGACTTAAAAATCAAACATTAGACACCCCTAATCTAAGATAAAATAATTGAATCCAACAAACTTTGCACACATGCACATCTAGGGTAACCACATATGTTGCCTCGGATATAAATAGTCATGTCACTCAAACGTGGAATGTTTTAGCAAAGACCCTCGATTAAAAGATCATAGTCCCTCGATGACCCTTAAAATGTTGCCTTCGGTAAACGATCTTAGTCCCTTATTCCAATTGCTAAAACATCTCACAAGTTTCCTTCTATGACTATACCATGACCCAAGCCTGTCCCTCGCATCCAATAATATGGCTCTTTAACAACCAATGGTGAAATAGCATTATCTAAAGCAGGAGGAAAAGAACAAATACTTTTTGAGTAGGTAGATTGTTCGTAATTGCTTGCTCACAAACAAAACCATTTCTACACTTCACACTTTTAAAACATTTGTCAAAACAAACATTTTGTATACATTCTCAACGATACGGGAATCATTATAAAATTGTATTACGTTGGAATTTTTAAAACATATTTCAAACATTCCTTTTCAAAAAATATTTTTAAAACCAACAATTTGTATACATTCTCAATGATACGAGAATCATTGCAAAGTTTTCCGAACTAAGGCGTTTTCAAATTATTTTCAAACATACACAAAACACAAAGCAGTTCAAAGTGAGCTAGCAATTAAGAGCCCATAGATAACTATGGATGAAAATAGTGCTAACACCTTCCCTTTTCATAACCTACCCCCCGGACTCAAGAAAATTCTCAAAAGGTCTTTCATGTTCTTTTCACCATTTCCTTTATTGGATAAAAGAAAAGTCGATGTCGACTCTTTCTATCTGCAACACTTGCGATCAAATGCAAAACACCAAGTCAGTTCTCCCACCGTATCACAGTAGTGCCATAACCACTCTTCTCAACTTGCCACTATAGCAAGACAACTATGCTCCGTCACCTTCAAATCAATCTTGAAATTTCTATTGGCAGCCACATGAGCTTTAAGGACCAAAACCCTGTTTGCACCCATAATGCTCAAAGTCTTACCTTCCATGTGAATCTTGTAACCCTTATTAATAAATTAGCCAATACTTATAAGGTTACATTTGATTCCAGGAATGTAAAATACATATTGGAACAAGGAATATCCATCATCCATTCTCATGATCAAAACATCATTGCCCCATCAGCCGCTAAAATGGTGTCATATGCAAATTTCACTTTATTCTTTGTGGCTTGATTAATTTTGACAAATAATACATTCTCCCCGTCATATGTGTAGAAAATACAAAATCCAAGTACTATTATTAATTGCATGGGACTCCTTCTCTCATAGTCACCATAGCATTTTTCCACTACAAACGTTTCTGCAGCGTTCTCGGAACTGTTGTTGCCCTGTAGCCTACTACTGTTGCATTCTCCTTCCATGATCATGTCCAAGAATTTATTATCATCATCCACCTATTGTATAGAAACCTTAGCTTCATCTCCTTGAGATTCCCTCTGTCTCTCATTGCATTCTCTTGCAAAATGACCAAACTTTTGACAATTGTAGCATTGTGCCTTACTCTTGTTATACTTCTTGATTTTTCCTCTAAAGTTGCTTTGACTACCATTTTTTTTGCAGATGCTCTCACCCTTTTGATAAGTCAAATTTCGAGACTCTTTTCCACCAAAATTATGAAAATTATTTTTATTCTTTATGGGCCATTTTCCTTTTGACTTCTTGTTCTTTTCATTGAATCGAGCTTGCAAACCAATCTCTGCCTTTTCCTTGTCATTACTTCTCTCTTCCATCCTTTACTCATGAACCTCAAGAGATCTTTGAAGCTCCTCTTTACTAAACGTCGGAAGATCCTTTGACTCTTCAACCGCCACTACAATGTTGTCAAATTTTGCATTCAAAGAATGCAAGATCTTCGACACGACATTCTTCTTAGAAAAATTCTCTCCATAAGACTTAATTTGGTTCACCAACTGCATAATTTGCATAACATAATCGTTCATTATCTCCTTTTCTTCCATTTGAATCGATTCAAATTGACGTCTGTGAGTTTGTAATCTCACCACCTTTGCCTTATCATTCTCTGCATAAGCCTTCTCCAAGATTTCCTTAGCTTGTTTCGATGATTCACAATCACCAACTTTCTCAAATTTGTCACCATCTACACATTGATGGATAAAAAATAACGCCTTGTAATCTTTCTTATTTTATTCCTTATATGTATCCCTTTGTTCACCCGTGGCACCTTTAATAAGAGGAATCACACCATTCTTGATCACTTCAAGAACTTCTTGATAGCCAAACAACACCTTTATTTTCTTGTACCATTTATTGTAATTCTTTGCTTCAATGAGAGGAAGGTTTGTAGAGACTCTATCATTGAAGTCGATATTCATGTTGCACAGCAGATGTTTATGGATCAGAACCAAGCTCTTGATGCCAAATGTTGGAACATGCAATCATACAATTGGTGAATAATGGAGGGTTTAGGGTATGTTGAGAAGAAGATAGTGAGGAAGAATATAGAATTAGAGAGAGAGAGAGAGAGAGAGAGAGAGAGGGATAATTGAGGGTGAGAATGAAAAATTTCATTAACTAAAGATAAGGATGCCTCCAAGACATTTATACAACTGTTACAAAATGATTGGAATCTAAAACACATCAACAAAATACAAGAAAAAACCAAAACTCATGGATGTAACTGATGAACACAATTTATTAACCGACTATAATAGACAAAACATAAAAAATACATAAACAACTATAATCAGTTAATGCACATGCATAATCGATTAACACAATTTCAAAACTATTTTTTCCTTGTCCATAAGTACTTTTCCACCAAACTGTAACTGATTACGCCCCGTATTAACCGATTATAGCACTTGAATTATTGATTTTTAATCAATAATAAAGTAAATTTATTATAATAAAAAATTATAGTTCAAAAATAGTTAATTTTATAGTAGTAAAAACTTAAAATATATTTTTTTTCTTAAAATGTGAGGTGAAGCATTTTTACAACGAGTTTAATAACTAACATGAAAAGATAGAAGTTTGATCACGCAAATAACCCCCAAAAAAATAATAGTATTAGATTAATATTATTTTAACTATAAACTAGTAAGAAATGTATGACAAAACTGTAATTGAGCGAAATTCCAAAATCCTAAACAGTAATTGAACCGCAAACGAGAATTGTGTTTGGCATGTGGATAAGCACTTAATGTCGTCTGAAAAACACTTAAGGTCGTGTTTGGCACGTGGAAGCACTTAATCGACAACATTGCACCAGTGGTGGATTGAAGGACCAACTCTTGTGAAGCATTTGATATCAATTCATCTCAAAATAAAGGCTAAATACAAATAATAGTACATAATTTTCAAAAATACGATCAAGTAACAGAAATAGTGTTATTTAATTTGAAAAATAATACAAAAAAAGGATCACCTCAAATCTGCAACGCAACAACATATATAGTAACACGAAACTGCTCAAAGGCCTAATGAGTTTCTGCTCTTGATCCAACATTTGAATATAAAGAGGGTTTATACCCCATCTTACCCTCCCCAAAAAAATTTTCCCTCAAAATTTCAAGGATTTAAAGAAACATTCATTAAAAAAACACAACTCTGCTACAGAAGTCTCATCATATAAAAATAGTTCACTCCATGTAACTAAAGTCTATCATGCAAGAAAAAAAATAGGAACCTACATTCTTGCATCCATGAGCAACCATAACTTCCAATAGAGTGATTATTCCAATGAAGATGTTTTTGTAATAGAGTAACAATTTCTCCATATTTTTACCTACTGCTTTCATTCTAGCAAAATGTATGACTTCATTAAACCTATAATAAAATAATAAAAATTCTATAAGAAATAAAAACTACAAGGGAGCATGAGGCGCCAAAAGGAAGGAAAAATCCTAAAAGCTCTAAGCAATCTAAAAAAGTTTCAACTTTACTAAACAGATAAACAATTTGTTTCTCAACTTTACTAGACAGATAAATAATTTATTTTCCAAGTTTTCGGTGATGAAATATGTGTTATGAAGGCAGTCTCACCAAAGAAAATTCAGAGGATGGTTTATAACGGTTGCGCTTTCAAAGTTGGCGGTTGAATCGAGGCGGTTTCGTGTGGTGGTTCATGGTGGATCTGGTGGGATTAAGCTATCATGGTGGCGGACCAAAAACAAAAAAATTGAAACGACAATGGAGAAAGTCTCTTGAATTTTTGTTCCAAGCGAAACATAAATAGGGTGTGCCAAGCGATATAAATCAGTTGAATTTTTGTTCTCAGTTTCTATGTGACTTTGATTGCTCTATGAATTAATAAAGCAGAATGTTAATTCAAAATTTTATTGAAAGTTGAAAAGTGGCTATTCATTTTTTGATGGAGAACGTGAATCAGCTTTAATGTATAACTATAAAATAAAATAAATTAAATTAAAAGTGAGTAAGGAAAATTGTGGGAGTGACACATCAGCCTCATTAATTGCTAAACGAATGTGGTTGTAACAAATTTCCAATAGTCATTTTTAACCCTGGAATCAGAAAAATTTAGACATTTAATTAGAGGGTTATACATGGTATTTCCAGGTATTTTATATTTTATATATTTATAATAGATACAAAAATAGGACCACCTAAAAAATGTAACGCAACAACATATATAGTAACACCAAACTTCTCAAAGGTCAAATGAGCTCCTACTCTTAATCCAGCATTTGAATATAAAGAGGGTTCATACCCAATCCTACCAGCCAAAGAACTATATCCCTCAAAATTTCAAGGATTTAAAGAAACATTCATTAAAAAAATACAGTCCTGCTACAAAAGTATCATCATATAAAAACAATTCCCTCCATAAAACTAAAGTCTATCATGCAAGACCAAAGTCAGGAACCTATATTCTTGCATCCATGAGCAATCATAACTTCCAATAGAGTGATTGTTTCAATGAAGTTGTTTTTGTAGTAGAGTAACAATTTCTGTATACTTTCACCAATTGCTTTCATTCCAGTAAAATATATGATTTCATTAAACCTACAATTAAATAATAAAAATTCTATAAGAAATAAAAACTATAAGAGAACATGAGGCACCAAAAGGAAGGAACAAATATAAAAGCTCTAAGCAATCTGAAAAAGTTTCAACTTTACTAAATAGATAAACAATTTGTTTCTCAACTTTACTAAACAGATAAATAATTTGTTTTCCATGTTTTCGGTGATGAAATATGAGTTGTGAAGGTAGTCTCGCCAGAGCAAATTCAGAGGATGGTTTACAATAGTTTCACTTTTAAAGTTGGCGGTTCGTGGTGGATCTGGTGGGATGAAGCTATCGTGGTGGTGGACTAAAAACAAAAAAAATTGAAACGGAGATGGAGAAAGTCTCTTGAATTTCGGTTCCAAGTGAAACATAAATAGGGTGTGTCAAGCGATATAAGTCAGTTAAATTTTTGTCCTCAGTTTCTATGTAACTTTTGATTGCTCTATGCATTAATAAGAAGAATGTTAATTCAAAATTTTATTAAAAGTTGAAAAGTGGCTATTCATTTTTTGATGGAGAACGTGAATCAACTTTAATGTATAACTATAAAATAAAATAAATTAAATTAAAAGTGAGTAAGGAAAATTGTAGGAGTGACATGTAACACCCGTTTATTTAATTATATTATTTTTGGATTATTTGTTGAAAAGTGTTAGATGTTGAGAATTGTTGGTATAAGTTGATAGATTATTATTAATTAATTAATTAGTTGATTAATAATAATAGTAATATTGGAATTAATAGAATATTCGCGTGAGTCTATTTTATATGGTGGTATGTAGTATTAAGGGGGTGGGAGAATTAAGCCTAATAGAAATACTATTATTATTGAGTTTAGTTATAATAATAAAAAAATAGGTTTTTGTCAGAAAAAAGAGGAATAAGGATTGGAAGAGAGAAATAGAATGTAGAAGTTGTAGAGCAAAGAAGAGAAGAGGCAAAGCGAGGTTCGATCGGAAAAATTGTAGAGCAACCTTCAATCTAAGGTAAGGGTGGGGTTCTGACTCTATAATGGGATATTATGATTGTGATTGTTCTTAGGAAAATATGTTGTTATGATGATAAAGCCATGAAACCCAAACCTAAAACCTATGAGTAATAGAAATTAGGATTAATGGATTTGATGACGAAAAAGGACCTGTAATTGGTGTACGAAAATTAGGATTAATTAGATGACTTTTAGGACCTGTAATGTGACAAGATCGCAAGAAAATTTTGCCTGGTATAGTGCAGAATCGCAAACAGGAAAACCCTGTTCGTAGAGAATCATCGGGCGACACAAAGGACATCATCGAGCGACGGTGCATCACTGGGCGAAAGTGGAGGCAAGAAGAAGGCATATTTTTGGATGAGCTACTGAAGTGTGTCGTGCCTAGCATCGTTGGGTGAAGGGTGACGCGAAGGCAGCGTCGCCAGGTGACGCAGGGCTTTGCTGGGTGACGGTTGTCAGTAGCTGATAAATGTTTTTTTGTTGGATTTTATAGAATAAACGATAACTTTAGTATTTAGTTACAGAAATGGATGTAGCAGAGTTAGAAATGAATGAATAACAACAGAGGCTATTTATTAGTAACAGAAGTGAATAACTATAGATTAGTATAAGTATAGCAGGTAAGATTATTAGGTTACATAGTTGGTCTCGACAGGAAGTATAATATTAATAGGGGTAATTGATATATATATATATATATATATATATATATATATATATATATATATATATATATATATATATATATATATATATATATATATATATATATATATATATATATATATATATATATATATATATATATAAGTCGTTGTGATGTCGGTGTTATTAATTGTTGAAGTTGCAGGTGATGAATTTTGATGTGTTGCCTCTATTATGGGCAAAATATTAAGTTGTAGGGTTATGCCAAAGTTGTTATATGTTGATGTTGTCATTGTTGCTATTAATCATGTTGTCGCATGCATAGCATATCATGTTGGGAGTTGATGCTCGTTAAGTTGGTCTGGATTGGCAAAATATTAAGTTGAAGGTTATGCTTTGTTGATGCCTCTATTTATTGGAAGATTTTTATGTTGGGAGTTCTTCTCCATTGGCACCACATGCATGTTCATAGTAATAAGTCACAAACCACGTCGCCTATATGAGATGTTTTGTGATGAATTAATCGTTATATTTTGTAGGTATCTTGTTGTGATTACTGTTGGTTATAAGTTTTGAAGCGGTGATTTTGTATGAACTGGTTCTAACATAATGTTTATCATGCGTTCAATTATGTTGTTAGATATCTCACCCCTTACGTTTGAATGTTACCCCGATGTTGGTAACGTACACGTAATCTAAAGTGAATGTGGTTTACCTTCAGTAGTTCGAGTCGGTGTCATTGCTCTGATAAGTAACACTCGGGAGGATGAACACTTATTGATTTATTACTGATTTTACTTCTATTGTTGAATTTTAAGTTGATTTTTGTTAAGTACTTTTCGTTTTAAAGTTGTTTCCGATTGGATAAGATGTTATGTCCTTTAAAATGGATATTATGATTTTCTGATGCGTAGTTATGAAAGTTATTGATTTCAAAATATTAAATTATGTTGTCGTTGGTTCATCCAAGTTTAATGTGTTATGTACCTGTAATGAATGTCGTTGTTTTAAGTTGAATTTGTAGCATCCTGATTCGGTTGTCTAAATTTTATAACTCGGATTTTATAATAATTGTCGGGTAGAATTGGGGTGTTACAAGTTGGTATCAGAGCAAGTCAGTTTGTCTGACCAAGTTGTCGAGTCCTAGTGTGTCTAACAATCGAGTATTGTTAACTTGAGTTCTAACCATTGTTTATGTTGCAGTGATAAGTTGAGATGGCTAGAAGGAATGATGTTGCACTTGCTGCTGCTTTAGAGGAAATGGCGCATGCTATGGAGAATGAGCCGAATGCTGACGGGAATGCTGGATCTCGTAGTTTGGCGACCTTTCAGAGGAAGAATCCGCCTACCTTCAAGGGTAAGTATGATCCTGAAGGAGCCTTGGATTGGTTGAAGGAGATTGAGAAAATATTTTGTGTGATAAACTGCACTCCAGCGCAGAAGGTTCGTTATGGCACTCATATGCTAGCGGTCGAAGCTGATGATTGGTGGCTAGAGACGTGTCAAAAGTTGGAAGCTGCTGGCGAAAATGTCACGTGGGATGTGTTTCGTAGGGAATTTATGAGGAAGTATTTCCCTGAAGATGTTCGTGGTAAGAAGGAAATTGAGTTCCTTGAACTAAAGCAAGGGAGTATGTTAGTTGTTGAATATGCTGCAAAGTTTGCTGAGTTGGCTAAGTTTTATCCGGACTATAGCGAGGCTAATGTTGAGTTTTCGAAGTGCATCAAGTTTGAGAACGGGTTGCACCCAGAGATCAAGAAGGCAGTTGATACCAAAAGATTTGTGCTTTTTCTGATTTGGTTGATAATTGCAGGATCTATGAAGAGGATAATAATGCTCACTATAAGATTATCAGTGAGAAGAGGGGTAAGCACCAATAGAATCGTGGTAAGCCTTATGATTATTCAGCTGGTAAAGGTAAACAGAAAGTTGCTCGGGGTCAGAGAACTAGTGGGGGAGATGCTCCTGCTAGTGTGGTTTGTTTAAAATGTGGAAAACCTGGGCATAAGAGCAATGTGTATACTGCTGAGGAGAAGAGGTATTTCTGTTGTGGTAAGACTGGACATGTTGTATCTGAGTGCAAGCATAAGGAGATGATTTGTTTCAATTATGGTGAAGAAGGACACATTGGTAGTCAGTGTCAGAAACCAAAGAAGGCGCAAACCAGTGGAAAAGTGTCCGCTTTGGATAAAAATCAGACGGCTAATGAGGACAGACTCATCAGAGGTACATGTTTCATTAATAGTACTCCTTTAATTATTATTATTGATATCAGTGCTACTCATTGCTTCATTGCTGCTAATTATGTTGAAATATTGGGTCTGGTGTTGTCTTCTATGAATGGAAAGATGGTCGTCGATACTCCATCCAAGGGATCAGTGACTACTTCTCTTGTGTGTTTAATGTGTCCTTTTCCGATCTTCAATAGAGACTTTGCTGTTGATTTGGTTTGTTTTCCTTTAAGTGGGTTGGATGTGATTCTAGGTATGAACTGGTTAGAGCATAAAGTAAGATATTTTCAATAACGGTTTACTGAGACAGAAGTCTCAAACATTCTGGACTACTTAACCTCTATCTTCTGAAAAGCTTGAACAGGTACAAACTCTGATGAAAGACGCAGTTAAAATCTGATTCTCAAAGACTCAAGGAACTTAAGGGAAGTAATCAACTCAGGGGGAGTTTTTCTTCTTAATTCTAAACTTTTATTCTTTATTTTTTAATTGAAAAATATGGTTTTTGTCATCATCAAAAAGGGGGAGATTGTTAGAACATAGTTTGATTCTACAACCCTTGGTTAGAGTTTTGATGATAACAAATACAAATAATAAATAAATACAAAGAACAAATATTATCTCCCCCCTTTTTGATGATGACAAAAACCAGATTTTTCAATTAAAAGTTTAGAATTAAGAAGAAAAACTCCCCTTGAGTTGATTAATTCCCTTAAGTTCCTTGAGTCTTTGAGCATCAGAGTTTAACTCCGTCTTTCATCATAGTTTGTACCTGTTCAAGCTTTTCAGAAGATAGAGGTTAAGTAGTCCAGAATGTTTGAGACTTCTGTCTCAGTAAACCGTTATTTAAAATATCTTACTTTCTCCCCATTTTTGTCAGTTATCAAAAAGGCAATATAATCAGAGCTAACAAGTTGATTTATATTAAAAAACAAGAAGCAATGAAAAGTAGTCCAGAACAGAAGCAATGTAAAACAAACGTTACATGTAAACAGATTTAAAACAGAAAAGAATCTAAGAGGGAGGAGGAAGGCATGTGAACAAAGCTTCTAGCAAGCCCTTGATCTGGGTGTTAGATTCTTCTTGTTTTCCCAAGATGCTCTTGATTTCTTTTTTTGTGTCCTCCTGCTTATCCAACCTTTCTTGGATAACAACATTTACTCTCTTCAATTCTTCTAGAGTTTGCATGACATAGGAAGGAGCTGGAGATTCTTCAGTATCTAGACGCTTCTCAGAGCATTCTGCAGCTTGATCACATTGAACCATTTCCTCTGCTAAGATCATCTCTTCTGGAGCAGCAGTCAGGGAGAGACCTTCTGATTCTGGTTGAACTTCATCAGAGGGACGATGTTCTGACCAGGGAGCATTATCTAGAGGGAGAATCTCCTCCTTGAGCAGATGGCTCAGAACTTGGTCTTCAAAAACCTTTAGCATATCACTGAAATTCCGTTGAACTTGTTCATAGCTCTATTCTTTTAGATTTAGTGTTTCAGAACTTAGCCAGTTTTTGAAACTTGTCCAAATTTAATCAGAAGCAGCATGATTAATCGTCTCTAGATTAGCATGCTTCAAGGAGGTTATACATTTCTGTATTCCTGTTTCAAACATAAACCAACTAGTACCAACATCTGGTGTGGTTTCAGTTGGTTTTGGTTTGGGAATGGCAGTTTTGTGAGATATAGTAGCTAGTCTTTCCAATGCAATTGGATCAATTACAAGTCTTACGTTGTCAGCTGGATTTCTCTTGGGTGAAGGAGTGGGAGAGTCAGGTATGACGATTGGACTGGTAGGGGAATTTGGTGGTGTGGATTCCAGAGAAGAAGGAATTTATGGAATGTCCAGGATGGTGAGAGGCATGCGAATGGCAAGTGGTTCAATGATTCCTGGGATTGATATAGTATCTGAATCTGAAGTAGGTTCTTCAGATTGGTTGGATGAAACATTGTGAGGTTCTGGTTCATGGGTCTCAGATGGTTGATTCTCAGAAGTTTGAGCTTCTGGTTGTGGTTGTTCAGGTTGAGGTGATGGTGGATGAGGAATATCTTGTTGTGGAACATCTGTTGTAGTTTCGGAGTTTGGATTATCAGGGATTTAAGGATTTGGATTTTGTGGTGTGGAAGCTGAAATGTCTTGGTTAAAAGAGTCAATATCAGACAGAACTTTGGCAAGTTCTGGTTGAGTTTGTTCAGGATTTGGATTGATAGGAAGCGAGTGAGTTTCGCTTAGACTTCGAGTTTCTGATGGATCAAACCCTATGTCAAAGTCATCAAAATTTTGTGGAGGTGGATGTTCTGATTGGGTAGTTAAGGTTTCAGATGTTGATATAGTTATTGATTCTAAAACAGTAACAGAGGAAGCATTACCTTTCTTTCTTGCAGCTTTTGGAGTCTTTTGAGATGGTCCTTCTGCTGCTGCTTTCCTTTTCTTGGTCTTCTTCAGAATAACTTCTGGAGCAGCTTGATGCAAGTCCTGGATGTTTATTTCTGGTGTAGTGCCATTTGCGTTGCACGCATCCATATATCTGACAATTATCTCATGCTTGGAGTCAATCTCAGAGAAAAGAGGAAAATCATCCAGAGGAATTCTTCTGGAAGTGATGGTTGCAAAAGAAGTAACGTTGGGTTCCTTCTTGATGTTCTCAATGATTTTCATCTTTTTCAGATTTTTTGCGTGCAGAGGCTTCCCAGCCGTTGCTTCTAGTGAGCTGATTTCTCGTGCTTCAGTCAAATGCTCTATCAACCTATTCTCTGTCAGAATATCTGATATGAGTCTTCCCAGGGGTATCCAGTCCCTTTTGGTACGCTCATCTTCTCTTGTTTCCTTTACAATGGTCCTCAGATGATTAAATAGCAAGTGAGGGAGGTTTACCTTAGTCTTCTTGGAGATAAAGTATATCAGAAACTGCTGATCAATGTTTATGTAGTCAGGAGAGCTAGTTGGCTTCCTGTGGTTGATGCATCCCAGAATTATTTTAGCCCAAATTCTATGATGATCCTTTAGATCCCTAATCTTGCTGGAGGGTAGGCCCAGAGTAAATATTTCCCTTGCAATAGAAGCTACATCAGAACATCTTTCAGCCATGTCAATACATCTGACACCTCCACCATTGTAGCCAATAAGCCTTGAAATTAGGTCTTCTGTAATGACAATCTTCTTCCCCATGACATACGAGGTAACTTGATGGTTTGAGGAGGAAGCATGTATCCAGAATTCTTTGACAAGAATTGGAAACGTTGGCCCTAGAAGACAGTCAAAATATTTGTTCCAACCTTGAGCATTGACGTCTTCATGCAGATTGAAGTCGTTTTCTTGAACGCTTTCAAAGTCAACAATCAGTTCTGAAATAACTTCCAGATTGTCAATGGGAGTGAGTAGCGTTCTGTATGGTTCTTCGTACTGTTCCAGAGAAGCAGTTTCCTGAGTACTGATGTTTTGGATGCTTGAAGAAGCCATGTTCACACAAGAAATTTTGAGAAAGATGAAAGGTTTTTTTGAAAGTACGAACTGAAAACAATAGAAGGTATTGAGAGAGTAAAAGTTAAAGAATGTAAAGAGTGAAACTTGAGTTTAAATAGATTTTCTTGAAAGCAAAAACAGTAAGAGAGAGAAACAATTAATCATGATTATAAGCATTAATGATAGCTGATTTTAGGGGATTCAAAAAGATATTGGAACGGTTACTCATGACGTGTGTCTCAATGCACCTAATCAGCGCTTTTGACCTTTCAGAAAAGTGAACGCGTGTTCAGCCTCAAAAGGTAGCTGATGAATGGATGACAACTGTTTGCTTTCGTGAACAGTGCACTTCTATCCTTGAAATGAAACATTTAGATCTTCATGGATAGATTTTGATGCAATCTGTACTTCTAAAACTCTGAAGGCAGCTTGATCAGTAGTTCACAAAAAATAACTAAGTTCTGAAGGTTAAGATATGTAAATAAAACAATTTATTCTGGGAAAAGCTTCATGCTGAGATGTTTCAGAATGAAGTTAAACCTATCTTCAGAAAGAGGTTTTGTAAAGACATCAGCCCATTGATGGTCTGTGTCAATGAATTTTAAGTTAAGAATTCCTTTCTGAATATAGTCCCTAATAAAATGATATTTTATTTCTATATGCTTAGCCCCAGAATGTAAAATAGGATTTTTACTGAGACAAATAGCAGAAGTATTGTCACAAAGGATAGGAATGTTACTCTCAAATATATTGAAGTCTTCAAGTTGACTTTTCATCCAGAGCATTTGCGTAATGCATCCAGTAACTGCTATGTATTCAGCTTCTGCTGTTGATAGTGCTATTGTGGATTGTCTTTTGCTGGACCATGAGATCAGATTTTCTCCCAGAAACTGACAGCTTCCAGAAGTGCTTTTACGTTCTACTTTGTCTCCAGCAAAGTCAGCATCACAGTATCCTACTAAGCTGTAATCACTTGATTTTCTATAAAACAAACCCAGATTAGCAGTACCTTTTAGATACTTGAAAATTTGCTTAACTGCTGTTAAGTGAGATTCTCTAGGATTTGATTGGAATCTAACAAAAATGAAGAAACTGAATAGAATGTTAGGCCTTGAAGCCGTTAGACAGAGAAGAGAACCAATCATACCTCTGTAGATTTTATGTTCTACCTTTTTACTTACCTCTTCCATTTCTAGAATGCACATGGGATGCATTGGAATCTTTGAGGGCTTACATTCTGAGAGATCAAATTTCTTCAGAAGTTCTCTGACATATTTGCTCTGATGAATGTAAGTTCCTTCTGGAGTTTGATTTATCTGAATGCCCAGAAAGAATTTGAGTTCACCCATTAGGCTTATCTCAAATTCTGCCTGCATACATTTAGCAAACTCTCTTCCCAGAGAGGGTTTAGTAGATCCAAATATGATGTCATCAACATAAATCTGACAAACTAACATGTCATTCTTAACTGTCTTACAGAACAAGGTTGTGTCCACTTTCCCTCTGGTGAATTCCTTTTCTAACAGGAAGTTACTTAGTCTTTCATACCAAGCTCTGGGAGCTTGTTTCAGACCATAGACTGACTTCTTTAGTTTGAAAACATATTCTGGATTTTTGGAACTCTCAAAACCAGAAGGTTGGTGCACATATACCTCTTCATCTATATATCCATTTAAAATTGCACTTTTGACATCCATCTGATACAGAGTGATGCCTTTATTAACAGCAAATGATATTAACAGTCTGATAGATTCTAACCTGGTGACTGGAGCAAAGGTTTCTGTATAGTCTATCCTCTCTTGCTGACTATAACCTTGTGCTACCAGTCGTGCTTTGTTTCTGATGACTTCACCTTTCCCGTTCAGTTTGTTTCTGAACACCCATTTTGTACCAATGACGTTAAATCCTCTTGGTTTGGGAACCAGATCCCATAAGTCATTTATGGTGAATTGATTTAGTTCCTCTTGCATTGCCAGAATCCAGTCATTGTCCAGAAGTGCTTCATCAATTGTTGTTGGTTCAATCAGAGAAACCAGTCCCATGAGGGATTCTTTAGAGTTTCTGAATGTTGATCTTGTTCTGATTGGATCTTCCCTCTTTCCCAGTATTGTATCTTCTGGATGATCAATGCTGCTTCTGGATAGTCTTTTCTGGAGTTGATCAACAGAAGGTGCTGGATTCCTTGCAGTGACTCTTTCTGTTGTTGAGGGAGTGTCTCTGTTGAGAACTTCTGATGAGTTATTTTCAGTACCTTTGAGTTCAACTTCCATACCTGCAAGGAGTTCATTCTGCTTTGACTTTTGAGAGTCAAGCTTATCATAAAAACCTAACACCGATTGACTCTTCAACAATCTGTGTTTCTGTATTGTATACTTTGTACCCTCTCGGGCGTTCAGAGTATCCTAACATAATACACTTTTGTGCTTTAGAGTCAAACTTGTTCAAATAATTTTTTGTATTCAGAATAAAACATGTGCATCCAAATGGGTGAAAATAAGAAATGTTGGGCTTTTTGTTATTCCGCAATTCATATGGAGTCTTTTCTAGAATAGGTCTTATGGAGATTCTATTCTGAATGTAACACGCTGTGTTTATTGCCTCTGCTCAGAAGATCTTAGCAACGTTAGTCTCGTTGATCATGGTTCTGGCCATTTCTTGCAATGTTCTGTTCTTTCGTTCTACAACTCCATTTTGCTAGGGAGTTCTAGGACAAGAGAAATCATGCAGAATGCCTTTTTCATTAAAGAATAATTCAAAATCTTTATTTTCAAATTCTCCACCATGATCACTTCTGACTTTAACAATTCTAAGTTCCTTTTCATTCTGAATTTGGTTGCAGAAGGTAACAAACGCAGAGTGTGACTCGTGCTTGTGTCTTAAGAACTTTACCCATGTCCATCTGCTATAGTCATCTACGATTACTAACCCATACTTCTTGCCACTGACTGAAGCAGTTTTTACTGGTCCAAATAAGTCAATATGCAGAAGTTCTAATGGCTTAGAGGTGGAAACAACATTTTTGGATTTGAAAGCAGGTTTTGCAAATTTGCCTTTCTGACATGCTTCACAAAGAGCATCTGAATTGAACTTCAAGTTAGGAAGTCCTCTGACCAGATTGAGTTTGTTAATCTGAGATATTCTTCTCATACTAATATGTCCCAATCTTCTGTGTCAGATCCATTGCTCGTTGTTAACAGACAGTAGACATTTTACATTCTGACTCTTTAGTTCAGAAAGTTTTATTTTATAAATGTTGTTTTTCCTCTTCCCATTAAATAGGATAATCCCATCTTTCTAACTAACAGCTTTGCATGAATTTTGATTGAAGATTTTATCATAAACATTATCACTTAATTGACTTATGGATAACAGGTTATGCATTAATCCATCAACTAATAAAACATTACTTATAGAGGGAAGATTTCCATTACCTACTGTTCCAGAACCAATGATCTTTCCTCTCTGATTTCCTCCAAAGCCCACGTGGCCTCCAGGCTTAAGTTTCAGGCTTTGGAACATATGCCTTCTTCCCGTCATGTGTCGTGAGCAGCCAGAGTCCAGGTACCATGATTGGTGTCTTAGCCTTGCTGCTAAAGATATCTGCCACATGTATGATTTTATCCTTAGGTACCCACATTTTCTTGGGTCCTGATTTGTTAGTTTTACCAAATTTCTGATTGAATTTTGGTTTGACAGAATAATCACTACTTGTGTATTTTATGTCATGTGTGTGCCCATATATAAAATGTGAATTAAGTGGTGTGCATTTTATAACTAAGTCCATAGCATTTTTTGGTGTAGGTACCTTACCTTGATATCCTATGCCTTTTGTGCCATTTCTGCTAACTCCATAGATAATTGAAGCCATTTTGCTTCTGTCTATGTTTTTAGCTAGAAACTTCTGAAAGCTATGATCATACTCTTTGAAGATCTCATCAACATTGCTGGAATTTTCAGAGATTGTTTCCTTCTGAGAGTTTTGCAAATGATTTTCTAATTTTGAATTTTTTTCTCTTAACTCAGAATTCTCCAATATGAGACTCTCAGTCTTTTCAGAGTCAGATGCAAGATTCCTTTTAAGGTTTCTGAATTTGACTTTGATCTGCTGATACCTTTCCAGAATTTCATTTAGGATTTCAGCAAGTTCAACCTTAGTAAAGTTTATGGTAAAGTCAGGGAATACCTCTTCAGTGTCTGATTCTGAATCTGAACCAGAAGCTTCACTGTCTTCTGATACGTTTTCCATGAGAGCTATGTTTTCTCTTTCATCATCTGATTCTGAGTCAGCTTCAGATGTGTCAGAATCATCCCATGTAGCCATGAGACTTTTCTTCTTTTCCTTGAGAAACTTCTTTTTGGGCTTTTCCTTTTGAAGCTTTGGGCAGTCACTTTTGTAGTGTCCTTGCTCATTACATTCATAGCAGATGATGTCTTTGTTGTTTGGCTTTCTGTATCCTGAAGAATCTTCAATCTTCGGTGTCCAGAGGAGGACTCAGACTTTCTGTATCTGGAGGAGGATTCATTCTGATTCTC
This sequence comes from Vicia faba, assembly GCA_948472305.1. Lineage (NCBI taxonomy): Eukaryota > Viridiplantae > Streptophyta > Magnoliopsida > Fabales > Fabaceae > Vicia > Vicia faba. The sequence continues at coordinate 942,408,877 of OX451741.1, read as the reverse complement.
TGATCTTCTGGGATTTCTGAACTTCCTTTGTCTCTGCTTCCACAGTTGGTTCACCCTTCTGGAGAGGAGAGACAATTCATCTTCTTCTAATGAGGATCCATCAGAAGTTTCTTCCACAGCCTGCAAAACTTTGGAGTCAGATTTTCTGTTAGATTTTAAAGCTAATGGCTTACCTTGCTTTTGAGGTTCGTCTTCTTCTAGCTCTATCTAGTGACTTCTGAGTGAGCTAACAAGTTCCTCCAGAGAGATTTTGTTGAGATCTTTGGCTAGCTTAAGTGTTGTGACCATTGGCCTCCATTGCTTGGGCAAGCTTCTGATGATCTTTTTAACGTGATCAACAATAGAATACCCTTTGTCAAGAACTTTTAGTCCAGTAACAAGAATTTGAAATCTTGAAAACATAGTTTCTATTGATTCACTATCTTCCATCTTGAATTCCTCATACTTCTGAATTAACGCAAGGGCCTTGGTTTCTTTGACTTAAGTGTTGCCTTCATGTGTCATTCTCAGAGAGTCAAACATATTCTTGGCAGTTTCTCTGTTTGATATTTTCTCATATTCTGAGTATGAGATGGCGCTGAGGAGAATTGTTCTGGCCTTGTGGTGGTTTATGAATTCACGCTTTTGCTGATCAGACATCATTTTTCTGCCTATCTTCTGACCACGTCCATCCATAGGATGCGTGTATCTATCAGTCACCATGTCCCACTGTGATACGGTGGGATAGAACTGACTGTTTTTGGAATGCTGGTTCGCGTTTTGCGTTTGTTTTTGCAAAATGTCGCGGTAAGCAAGAGTCGCCACCGTCTTTTATTTTATCCAACAAGGAAAGGAAAAAAGCACAGAAAAATTCCTTTTTCGAGATGTTTCTCGGGTCCGGGGGGTAGATTATAGAAAGGGAATGTGTTAGCACCCTTTCTATCTATGGTTATCCACGGGCTCTTAGGTACTTGCTCAAAGTGTTTTCAAAAAGTTGCTTTTCTTTGTGTTTGTGGGTTTGAAAGAAGTTTTTTGTTTGAAAGGTGTAAGTGCGAAAAGTTTTTTTGTTTTGTTTTGAGAGAGCAAGTACTTAAGAATCATCTACCTACTCGAAAAAGGAATTAATTTGTGCTAATGTCCTTTAGACAATTCTATCCCACTATTGATGAGTAGGTAGCATCGTCGTTGGAGTTTTAAGGGTCAATTCGATTAAGGGACGTTTGGTCACTAAAGCAACGTTAGGACGCCTTAGCGGTAACCCTAATGTCTTAGATCATTTTTCCGAGGCAACCGTTTCGAGGCAACTATGATCTTTGGACAAGAGGGCAACCTCTAAAACTTCCTATACTCAATGACCATGTTCGAAGGCAACCAAGCGAGGTGTACCCTAAGAGTGCGCATGTGCGAGTGTGTTGTTTCAGTTAATTTTATCTTTGTACATGTCAATGGTTATCTATGTTGATTTTAGGTTGAAACATTTGATCTTGTCATGCATTACCTATTACCAAACATCTAACAGTTTATAAGTTGCGGATATTAAATTGCGGAAATTAAAACTAACTATTACAAGGCGTCAGGTATTTACATCGCCAAAAACAACCCTTGAAATTAAAATGCGGAAAGTAAATAAAGCGATAAAATAATTAAAGTCCTAATTAAACTATTACATTCTGGGAAACAAATACAATAATATGGTAAAATGGATCGCGTGCGAGAAATAAAATCGGGCGAGATTTTAGGGTTTTGACCCTTTTTGAAAGAAAGCATTTTTTGGTTTATTTTTGGATTAAAAGGAATTAAATTAAGTTAACAATTAAATTAATTAATTAATTAATAAAAATATTTTTGGAGTTTTTGATATTTAAGGAAATAAAATAAATTTGATTTAAAGTTAGTACAACCTAATTATCTAAATAAATTTTAAATATTGCAAAAAAATATTAAAAGTTATACCTAATTAAAACTAAATTAATTAAATTAATATTTATTTACAAAAATAAAGTGCTGAATTTAATTTTAATAAATAAAATATATTTTTTGGTTTTTGATTTTATGAGGAAAAGATTTATTGGTGAATTAAAAAATAATAATAAAAATAATTAGATAAAAAATACAAATAAATAAACTAAAAAAAAGAATTAGAAATACTCAAAGGGGGGTTTTGGGCCTGATCAGGATGTGAGAATAGCAATTTTGGTGGCCCAATTTCGTTGCAAGCCTGGTTGACTTTCTGATTCCCCATGTGACACGTTGACTAGGGAGTATGATGAATATCACATTTGGGCCATCAAATTTGGCCCGAGGGCCATCTGTCCACTGATTGGGTGATGAAGTATCATGTACCATGCGCTTGGTTTTGTACTGGAATATCTGTGAAAAAATAACACAAAACAATATGGTGGACCTGAGATTCGAACCCAGGTCCTGTTAGCCAATGCATATGCTTCACTACCACTCAGCCAACGCCTTTTATTTATTAGTGGAATAGATAACAATTAATATATTAGAAAACGCGTAAATGCCAGAAAATATAAAAACAAAATACGCCAAATTCAAATCGTCCAATAAGGAAGAGGCACGTCTTCATCTTCTTCGCTGGAACCTGGATATTTACCTGCGGATTTATATCCGCAGCTAAATCCATATGTGTCTCCTAAAATCAATTTTAGGCTATTAAAACTCAATCTAAAACCACAACCATGCTCGTCTCTTCCTCCTGAACATGCCTATATCCATTAATGGCGCTGATTTTACCTGTAGAGAAAACGCCCAAAAACAAACTTCCAAAACCCTAGGTTCGGTTACAGGGCTATGGCTCATGAAAACGCAATCAAATGGTGCAGAAATCTTAGAAATTGAACGATAAGCTTGATTATACCAAAGATTTGTTCAAAAGATGCAGAAATATGGAGTTACGATTTCAAGTGCAGAGTGATTTTCATAGAGACTTACAGCACGATTGAGGGAGGGAGAGAGCTTGCTTTTGAGTGCTTCTCACTCAGTGGATGTCCAACAAGTGATTCATGTTGAGTTTTGGTTCTGAATTGGCCTCTAGGAGTGATTTCAGTTTCAAGCTTTTTTCAAGTTTTCCCAAGTTTTGTTCTTGTGATTTTGCAGCCTTCAGCCTGCAACTCGTGTGCCTCTAGCTTCTATATGTATGCAGCATTGGATTAGGTCAAATAATAAGTCTTGAATCTTTGTGCATTGATGTTTTAGGATTTGATTTGATCCTCCATTGATGTCTTTCCAAATTTGTCCAAAATCCAATATTTTTGTACATGAAAAGCTTGATACGGATTTGATCATGTCCATGATGATAATTAAGACCTATATCAATCAAAAAGATCATAAGTCATCAATATTTGGATTTTATTTGATTTAAATTGATTTAAAATGAATTAATTCAATAAAAAATTAAATAAAATAGAAAAATTAATAAATGGACACAAGGCTGAAGCTAGGACACGTGTGTAGCATGACAAGACCAAATCAAGTGGAAAAGAATGGGCCCATTTGACAAAATTTGAAGTTTTAGGGATAGTTGACTTTTGACAATTTTGCAAAAATGCCCAACTTCAACAATGCATCACTTCTTCAATTTTGAACTTTTGGACGGGTTCTTGGACTTTTTAGAAAGCTTGAGATGTCCTCTAACCAACCCTTTTGGTCTCATATCATTTTGATTTTCCATGATCAAGTTATAAGCTTTGGCAAACAAGGTGTTTTTGTTGACTTTCAAAAATGACCTATAATGTCCAAATTTGTAACTTTTTGTGAGTGCATTTCTTGATCTTTGGGTATGAAGATGGATTTTAGGAAATTTCATCCTCTTAAAAATGAGATTTGGATGGGTCATTTCTCATAACGTATGAGAAAGTTATGCTTGGTCAAAGTTGAGTTGACTTTTCCTACAAAACCCTAATTTAGCAACTTTTGAATCTTGATGAATCTTGACCAATCCTTGATGAATCATGATCAAAACTTGATAAAATGATGAAATATCCTTCAAAATGAGAATGTTGACAAAAAATCTTGAAGTTTGACTATTTGTAGGTCACAGTTGACTTTTGCCCTAGCACAGTCAATTTTTGGACCTCTTGAGCAATTGACTGACCAAACTTCCTCTGCCAGGCTTGAAATTTGGCATGGATGATCTTGAGAACACATTAGGACTTTGGGGAGAAATTGAGGCCATTTGGATGCAAGGACCTTGATGCAACACAAAACCCTAATTTGAGGTTGACTGCCTTAGGAGATGATTTGACTGTCCAACTCTTGAGCAATCTTGAACCACTTGGAGATTTTTCTTGCAATATCTTGGGAAAAATGGGAGGGAAAATTTTGGGGTACAACAGCTGCCCCTGTTCAATTTTCTTAAACCTGAGGATATAGATTGGCTTTCGGGCCTTTCGTGATCCGAAGGTGGAAGATGATTGAACACTAGAGTGCCCATAAATTTGCATTCGCATGATATAGTATAAGCCTTGTGATGTCGGGAATGGGCTTAAAGATGCCATTTGGAGGTTTTTGATTGATGGTCTGAACTTCAACTGGAATACGAATCAGGGAGATCTTATCGGCGATCTGACTGAACCAGAGGAGGTCTTGGATTAACTTTGACTGGATCGGCATCAGAAAAATCTTTAAGAATCGATTTAACTGGACCAGACAAGGTCTTGGATTAACTTCAACTGGATTTGGCATCGGAAAAACCTTAAGAAATTAATTTAACTGGACCAGAGAAGGTCTTGGATGAACTTTGACTGGATCGGCATCAGAAAAATCTTTAGGAATCGATTTAATTGGACCAGAGAAGGTCTTGGATGAACTTTGACTGGATCGGCATCAGAAAAATCTCTAGGAATCGATTTAACTGGACCAGACAAGGTCTTGGAATATCTTCAACTGGATCGACATCAGAAAAATCTTTAGGAATCGATTTAACTGGACCAGAGAAGGTCTTGGATGAACTTTGACTGGATCGGCATCAGAAAAATCTTTAGGAATCGATTTAATTGGACCAGACAAGGTCTTGGAATATCTTCAACTAGATCGGCATCAGAGAAATCTTTAGGAATCGATTTAACTGGACCAGAGAAGATCTTGGATGAACTTTGACTGGACCGACATTAGAAAAATCTTTAGGAATCGATTTAACTGGACCAGACAAGGTCTTTGAATAACTTCAACTGGATCGGCATCAGAAAAATCTTTAGGAATGGATTTAACTGGACCAGAGAAGGTCTTGGAATAACTTCAACTGGATCGGCATTAGAAAAATCTTTAGGAATCGATTTAACTGGACCAGAGAAGGTCTTGGAATAACTTTGACTGGATCGGCATCAGAAAAATCTTTAGGAATCGATTTAACTGGACCAGACAAGGTCTTGGACTAACTTCAACTGGATCGGCATCAGAAAAATCTTTAGGAATCGATTTAACTGGACCAGAGAAGGTCTTCCACATAGTTGAGAATTTTAACTGCATCTTTCCTAAAAGGTAATGGTCAGTCATATGCAATGCAGGATATGGATCAAGCAATGATGTTCTCAACATAAATGAGATTGTATTATATGATGCATATATGCATGTATCATGATGTATGGAAATGTAATGTCTTAGCTGGGGAAAATAAATCCCGGATAGCTGCTGGAGAGTAGAGTTGAATTCTTTGTTTCCGCTGGGGATGGTGAACGAAGGTAATAAACCTGCAGGAGAAGAGAACTCCATTGGGGAATAAACTAATGAGGAGGCCACTCTGTGGGGTAGAGATGCTCTGCTGAGGATTCCACTGATAAACTCTACTGGGGATGGATTACCGTTACTGCTGATACTGAATCTGTTGAGGATTGAATTCCTGTTTGTGAAGGGGAAGAACTTCGCTGGGGACGATCTTTCAGTTGTGACTTGTTAGGGATAACCCTGTTAGGCTTTGCGGGGATAATCCTCTGAATTTTGCTGGGAATGATCCTTTGAACTTGGCTGGGGAGAGTTATTTTTTACTCCGCTGGGGATAAACTTCCAGAGTCTACTGGGGATGATGCTTCAACTCTATTGGGGAAGCTTTTTCAGGCCGTGTTGGGGAAATATTGACTCCACTGGAGGTGTCTGTATTCTGCCGGGGAACATTCTTATACTCCGTTGGGGAATATTAAGACTGCCGGGGATATTAAGCCTTTTTAATGCTGATGGTAGATCAACTCTGCTTGGGGAGAATATTACTGATTCAATCACAGTTACAAGTTTCAGCTGGGGAGAGCTATCATTACCGTCTTTTCTTACTCTGCGGGAGTGAATGTTACTGGGACGCATGCTAAGGATATGACGATGGCTTCATATCGAGACTTTTCTGCCCCTGTATCCGCGGGAGAAGGTGACTGTGGAGGCCTTGTGGATTGAGTATTATCCCAATCTATGAGGTGCTTGGTAATTGCCAATTGAAAGGACAAATCTTCTTCTGGTAGGCAAGTGGCGAGATGACGGTACATAGTTGTACGCTTTAATCCCTAACTTTTTCCTGGACCATCCTTTCGGATTTTCAGTCCACCGGGATACCCTTTTTGCCCAAGCCGCCTTTTCAGGTTTTCGACTTGCCGGGTGTACAAATTTTTTCATTTTTATCCCTAATTTTTGCCTGAATCCTTTTGGTTCGCCGGGAAGCCCTTATTTTTGCCTAGGCCAGTCAACCTAGCGGGTCTTTGATTATGCGTAGTATTTTCTGATTATGTCCACACTCTCAGGGTGTAGGGAGTTACCCATGTCTGTAGTGTCGTGTTGCCATACTACCAGAAGATGTTTGATCATGCAAGATTCGTTGCTGGAATTCATGTCCAATGCCCCAATTGATTCAGATGGAGATTTACCCCTGGCTATTTGGCATTTTGATACATTCCTTGAATCTTGATTTAACTGCCCCAGATGATGGATAATGCTCATGCCGTGCCCCTTGGTTGGAGGTGTTTTTTCCACTTGAGGTGACCCTTTTTATTGAAAAGGTTTTTTGTTCACTAGATATTCATCGTGCAAATTTCTCTGCTGTTTGAACAAATAGTCACATGCAAACAATGTTATTTTAAGAATGCAAAGCTTATGTCTGTCTTGAAGTTTTTGAAAATGCATTTTTTCAGTAAGATAGGAAAATTTTGTAAAATGTGACGTCAACTCAGGATTTACAGCAAGCCCTACAGGAGTCGGGATATCTTTTGTAACAATATGCTTTTGGACTAACCTGTGCTTTAGCTAGGACTTTTAAGGGTTATAACGTGGTCTGGTTCACGGTTTAAGAAACAAAGGATAAAGGCTCAAATTTTATTTGTACCCACCAGTTCTTCGTGATGTTCTTCGATCCTAAACTCAGCTAATCGTGCATTAGATCCCGTTTGAGTCTTTGCTCTGATATTTCAGTGATGGTTCGAATACTGACAATTTATTTTGAACAAGCAGTCATTTTTGTTGAGAGTTTTTAGGACCTCTTTTTGATTTTATTATCCCTGTCTTTTGCCTGAACTATTTCTTTTTGTATTTACAGTCAGCGGGATGCCCCAGTTTTTCTTAAGTCTTCTTCATAGGTTTTGACTTTTTGGGCTTTTATTTTTGAGAGATAATGATTGCATGTCCTTACGATTATATGGAACCAACACCGTCTTTTGTTTCAGAAGGACTTCTTTGATGCCATTCATTGTGCACCTGGATCAACTGAGAAAACTACCCTGCCCCAGGTTATAATTAAGGGTTTTAATTTGTGAAAAGAAAAACTACAACTTCTTTGGCTCAAAGGGGTTGATTAAGGATTATCTTCCTTATAACACCACTGTTTAGGATTTGAAACAATGCCTGTACCTCGTCAGCGAGGTCTATTCAAAAGCATACTGTAGAGATTTTGATATCGTTTTCGTCATCCTCCCTCTAAAGGCTTAGAATTTTTTAATCGAGAGTTGATCATCACAAAAAATGAAAGCAACTTGAATATAGTGAATACGAATGGATTGATTCAAAACAGACATATGCAATGCATTGATAAAGTAATAAAGTTTGACATGAATAAATGTTCGAACAATCAAAAGAAAATTACAACTTGAAAAGTCTAATGAACAAAAAGTCTTCTCGTCTCAGTACTTGTCACTTCAAATGGTGAACCTTAGGGGGATGGCAAAAGAATTCAATTTGACCGTCTTTTGTAAGTTCTAATGCTCCTTCATCAATCAGGTCGTGAATTTTGTTTCTCAACGCCCAACAGATGTTAGTATCATGCCCCGGGCTGTTGGAGTGATATGCACACCTTGCATCAGGATTGTACCTTGGGGAGGCTATGTGGGGATTCTTATGAGGGTCCCTTAACGTCACCAGATTCAATCTCAACAGGTGTTGTAAAGCCTGAGAGAACGACATGTTGAGCTTGGTAAATTGCCTCTTGGGCATGTTTGGCTTACTCTGATCAACCCGTTGTTCTTGGCGAGGTTATTGTTGGACCTGTGAGGTAGTAGCAACTTGGAGAGGTCTATTCTTCATCAAACCAAACCTTTGGCTTCTCGGAAGTTGATTAATGACTTGGTCCCCGGCCTTAACTATTTGCTTCATGTTGTTGTATCTGTCTTGATGAAGCTGGTTGATAATGGTTCTCAGCTCTTCTTGTTCCCGAGTTAAGCCTTGGATAAGAGCCATCTGCCCCAACATCTGGGTTTTCATGGCACTGAAATCAGCTTGCAGTTGTTCCAGCCGTTCTTCCTTATTGTCTTTAGGACTTTTCTTGACCAAGTTCCCCACGAGGAGTGTTTTCAACTCTTCCTGCCCCTTGGATAGGTTTAGGAATACGTCCCTGAACTGAGTTTCTCGAGTTTGAAGATCTTGGTTGTCTGGTTGGAAAGCCATTGCTGAAATAAACAACGAGAACATGAGAGACCTGTATTGGGAGACCTGTTATGCAATGATATGTATGATATATGTATGCAATGTTTTTCAAGGATCTCGCAGGGTAAACAAGAAACTTGTCAGAATTTGAATTTCGCAGCTTTGATTGAAGAAACTTCGTGTTGTTAAGAGTCCTTCTTCAAGAGTCAAGCTCACCATATCAAGTAGGTCATAGCCACTGACTCAAGTCCTCTTGTTTTGATTTCTAGACAACCTTGGCTAGAGGAAAATAAATCCCCTTTACCCCTTGCTAGACATTTGATTTACCATAACCTGTATCACAAACCCTTGAGATCCCTGAAATGGTTAAGGAAATGTTAAGGCATGATGCTATGATGTGTATGTTATGCGTTTAAGCAAAAGTGCGAGGTGATGTAAGTAAACCTTGCAATAAATCCAAATTATTGGATAAGGACTGTAAACAAAACCTGCAAGGAACTCATGTTGTCAGATAACAAGAATGTGCAAGTAGTTCAAGTTTGAAGGCACACAAGTCACACAAACATCCTTAAGTCTAGGCTGGCATGGAGTTTAGGTATTACCCTCTTTCAGTTTAGTTGGTTCAAACCTGTCATAAAAATAGTAACTGGTTCTAGAGGATCTCAATATCACTGACTACCCTCGATCGATCATAATTCCAGTTTAGCAACCTTTTCTTGCGGCCAGAATCATCGCGAGAGTTTAGTCTCAATGAGTGTAGCATACTGCCACTGTTCTATGGCCAAGTTGGACAATTATAGGTTCTAAGGTCAGCTGGTGCTTAATGACCCCTTAGCAGACCCATATTCTCCTTGTTGCGCCACAAGGGATATCGGTACATACTAAAGTGCCACACCAACGTAGCTACTGCTTCAACCGTATCGGTCTACGCCGTACAGTTCCCTCACAGTTTATTGCTACTTACCTAAAGGGTATCCCCCAGATCCGGGCTAGGATCTATAGTAACTCCGATACAAGCCCACAAATATAAAGCATACAAGTCAAGGAATTGAAAACATTATGAACTATTCCTAAGGTACACCACACTTATTAAAAATCCCCAGCAGAGTCGCCAGTTCTGTGATACGGTGGGATAGAACTGACTGTTTTTGGAATGCTGGTTCGTGTTTTGCATTTGTTTTCACAAAATGTCGCGGTAATCAAGAGTCGCCACCGTCTTTTATTTTATCCAACAAGGAAAGGAAAAAAAGCACAGAAAAATTCCTTTTTCGAGATGTTTCTCGGGTCCGGGGGGTAGATTATAGAAAGGGAAGGTGTTAGCACCCTTTCTATCCATGGTTATCCACGGGCTCTTAGGTACTTTCTCAAAGTGTTTTCAAAAAGTTGCTTTTCTTTGTGTTTGTGGGTTTGAAAGAAGTTTTTTGTTTGAAAGGTGTAAGTGCGAAAAGTTTTTTTGTGTTGTTTTGAGAGAGAAAGTACTTAAGAACCATCTACCTACTCGAAAAAGGAATTAATTTGTGCTAATGTCCTTTAGACAATGCTATCCCACTATTGATGAGTAGGTAGCATCGTTGTTGGAGTTTTAAGGGTCAATTTGATTAAGGGACGTGTGGTCACTAAAGCAACGTTAGGACGCCTTAGCGGTAACCCTAATGTCTTAGATCATTTTTCCGAGGCAACCGTTTCGAGGAAACTATGATATTTGGACAAGAGGGAAACCTCTAAAACTTCCTATACTCAATGATCACGTTCGAAGGCAACCAAGCGAGGTGTACCCTAAAAGTGCGCATGTGCGAGTGTGTTGTTTCAGTTAATTTTATGTGTACATGTCAATGGTTATCTATGTTGATTTTAGGTTCAAACATTTGATCTTGTCATGCATTCCCTATTACCAAACATCTAACAGTTTATAAGTTGCGGAAATTAAATTTCGCAAATTAAAACTAACTATTACAAGGCGTCGGGTATTTACATCGCCAAAAACAACCCTTGAAATAAAAATGAGGAAAGTAAATAAAGCAATAAAATAATTAAAGTCCTAATTAAACTATTACATTCTGGGAAACAGATACAATAATATGGTAAAATAGATCGCGTGCGAGAAATAAAATCGGGTGAGATTTTAGGGTTTTGACCCTTTTTGAAAGAAAGCATTTTTTGGTTTATTTTTGGATTAAAAGGAATTAAATTAAGTTAACAATTAAATAAATAAATAAATAAATAAATAAAAATATTTTTGGAGTTTTTGATATTTAAGGAAATAAAATAAATTTGATTTAAAGTTAGTAAAACCTAATTATCTAAATAAATTTTAAATATTGCAAAAAAATATTAAAAGTTATACCTAATTAAAACTAAATTAATTAAATTAATATTTATTTACAAAAATAAAGTGCTGAATTTAATTTTAATAAATAAAATATATTTTTTGGTTTTTGATTTTATGAGGAAAAGATTTATTGGTTAATTAAAAAATAATAATAAAAATAATTAAATAAACAATATAAATAAATAAAATAAAAAGAAAGAATTAGAAATACTCAAAGGGGGGTTTTGGGCCTGATCAGGATGTGAGAATAGCAATTTTGGTGGCCCAATTTCGTTGCAAGCCTGGTTGTCTTTCTGATTCCCCATGTGATACGTTGACTAGGGAGTATGAAGAATATCACATTTGGGCCATCAGATTTGGCCTGAGGGCCATCTGTCCACTGATTGGGTGATGGAGTATCATGTACCATGCGCTTGGTTTTGTACTGGAATATCTGTGAAAAAATAACACAAAATAATATGGTGGACTTGGGATTCGAACCCAGGTCCTGTTAGCCAATGCATATGCTCCACTACCACTCAGCCAACGCCTTTTATTTGTTAGTGGAATAGATAACAATTAATATATTGGAAAACACGTAAATGCCAGAAAATATAAAAATAAAACGCGCCAAATTCAAATCATCCAATAAGGAAGAGGCACGTCTTCATCTTCTTCGCTGGAACCTGGATATTTACCTGCGGATTTATATCCGCAGCTAAATCCATAGGTGTCTCCTAAAATCAATTTTAGGCCATTAAAACTCAATCTAAAACCACAGCCATGCTCGTCTCTTCCTCCTGAACATGCCTATATCCATTAATGGCACTGATTTTACCTGTAGAGAAAACGCCCAAAAACAAACTTCCAAAACCCTAGGTTCGGTTACAGGGCTATGGTTCATGAAAACGCAATCAAATGATGCAGAAATCTTAGAAATTGAAAGATAAGCATGATTATACCAAAGATTTATTCAAAAGATGCAGAAATATGGAGTTACGATTTCAAGTGCAGAGTGATTTTCAGAGAGACTTACATCGCGATTGAGGGAGGGAGAGAGCTTGCTTTTGATTGCTTCTCGCTCAGTGGATGTCCAGCAAGTGATTCACATTGAGTTTTGGTTCTAAATTGGCCTCTAGGAGTGATTTCAGTTTCAAGCTTTTTTCAAGTTTTCTCAAGTTTTGTTATTGTGATTTTGCAGCCTTCATCCTCCAACTCGTGTGCCTCTAGCTTCTATATGTATGCAGCATTGGATTAGGTCAAATAATAAGTCTTGAATCTTTGTGCATTGATGTTTTAGGATTTGATTTGATCCTCCATTGATGTCTTTCCAAATTTGTCCAAAATCCAATACTTTTGTACATGAAAAACTTGATACGGATTTGATCTTGTCCATGATGATAATTAAGACCTATATCAATCAAAAAGATCATAAGTCATCAATATTTGGATTTTATTTGATTTAAATTGATTTAAAATGAATTAAATCAATAAAAAATCAAATAAAATAGAAAAATTAATAAATGGACACAAGGCTGAAGATAGGACACGTTTGTAGCATGAAAAGACCAAATCAAGTGGAAAAGAATGGGCCCATTTGACAAAATTTGAGGTTTTGGGGATAGTTGACTTTTGGCAATTTTGCAAAAATGCCCAACTTCAACAATGCATAACTTCTTCAATTTTGAACTTTTGGAAGGGTTCTTTGACTTTTTAGAAATCTTGAGATGTCCTCTAACCAACCCTTTTGGTCTAATATCATTTTGATATTCCATGCTCAAGTTATAAGCTTTGAAAAAAAAGTGTTTTTGTTGACTTTCAAAAATGACCTATAATGTCCAAATTTGTAACTTTTTGTGAGTGCATTTCTTGATCTTGGGGTATGAAGATGGATTGCAGGAAATTTCATCCTCTTCATAATGAGATTTAGATGGGTCATTTCTCATAAAGTATGAGAAAGTTATGCTTGGTCAAAGTTGAGTTGACTTTTCCTACAAAACCCTAATTTAGCAACTTTTGAATCTTGATGAATCTTGAGCAATACTTGATGAATCATGATCAAACCTTGATAAAATGATGAAATATCATTCAAAATGATAATGTTGACAAAAAATCTTGAAGTTTGACTATTTGTAGGTCACAGTTGACTTTTGCCCTAGCACAGTCGATTTTTGGACCTCTTGAGCAATTTACTGACCAAACTTCCTCTGCCAGGCTTGAAATTTGGCATGGATGATCTTGAGAACATATTAGGACACTGGGGAGCACTTGAGGCCATTTAGGTGCAAGGACCTTGAAGCAACACAAAACCCTAATTTGAGGTTGACTGCCTTAGGAGATGATTTGACTGTCCAACTCTTGAGAAATCTTGAACCACTTGGAGATTTTTCTTGCAATATCTTTGGAAATATGGGAGGCCAAATTTTGGGGTACAACACCCACAGATCAGCATCATGGGCCAAAAAGAAACTCTCAATTTTGTCTTTCCAGCAGTCAAAGTTTTCTCCATCAAAGACTGGAGGTTTACCACTGAATCTCTCCCTGTCTTCATTGTTGTCATTGCTGATGTTTTGGCTTGGTCCCACCATAGTGTTTTTCTGAAGCTTGGATCTTGTACTGACACGGTTAAGTGTTTAAGCTCTGAACCAGGCGCTCTGATGCCAATTGAAGATGTGAAAAACACAATAAGGGGGGGGGGGGGGGTTGAATTGAAAACTTGGATCTAAAAAGCTTAATGACACAATATTTTTATCCTGGTTCGTTTGATCTCAAACTACTTTAGTCCACCTGTCAAGGTGATTTCGCCTCTCTCCAACGAGGTCTTAATCCACTAATCTCAACAAGATTACAAAAGCTACTTTAACAACTGTTAAAGTCTTCTTGAGTACAACCACAATCCGATTAATCTCAAGGATCTCTTTTTCAATATGATTATACAGTATGTGTTGTTGTTTTTCTAACAAAAACGGTTTATCACAACTGTGATAAATTACACAGGTTTCTAACTTAGAATAAAGGATGAACTTGCTTGCAGCTTGAATATGCGTGAGTGGTGATCTAGCAAACTTGTTGTATGTATGTGCGTGCTTTATTTTGAAAGCTGACTTGTTTATATAGGCAGTGTAATGACGTTGATCATAAAGCATGTTTAATGTCATTAACACACTTTTCTTTTGGAGAAGATCCTTTTTGAAGGAAGCTGTTGGAATTGATGCTGTCTTGAATGTTCAGTAACGCTTCATAATCTTTTCTCCTTACTGTTGATGATGCTTCAGAATATTGATAACTTGGTTTGATATGTTCTTGTTCATAGTCAGAGTTTACTTTGATTAAGCGCAGGTTCTGGTCATCAATCTTCAGCGTATGTTCTGATTGCTTCAGCGTGTAGCACTTATGGCTTATCTTCTGGTGCTGTTTGATCAGAACTTCTGCATACATAAAACATATTTTTAAGGTGCATATTTGTTCTTTGTATTTATTTATTCTTTGTATTTGTTATCATCAAAACTCTAACCAAGGGTTGTAGAATCAAACTATGTTCTAACACATAACTATGTTCATATTAATTGTTATAACGAGTCGGTGAATTATTTTACTCCTGAAGAAGAGGAATCTGGTCTGTTGTCTGTTAGAAAGTTGTTGTACCCCAATTTTTGCCTCTAATATCCCTTCATCATACCATATTGAGTCAATCACAACAAGATCACATTAGGGTTCTTGGTTCTCCTCCCTACCTTTAGCTTTGCTCTTTGAGGAATCACCAAGCACCTTGACTTGTTTTCTTTTGTGATCATGAATATTTGTTTTGACTCTCCTTTTAATTAATAAAATGCAATGTTGGTTTGTCTTACATGTTAATAATGTAAGTAAAGGCAATGAGGCTTAGCAAGTTGATCCATGGGTTCATGAGTTTATTTCCATGCCCTAGTCAATAAAGCTTGAGAAGTCTAAACCTCACCATTGAAGTTGTTTTTGAAGGGATGGAATGGCAAGGTCATTTTGGTTCACTAAATTTCCAAGATATCAAAATTGATTCAAAAGTGGAAGGGATTGATTGAAGAAGTTGTCATGGTTGGACAAGGTCTTGTTCCCAATGATTACAAGTGCATACTTTTCTCAATTCTCAAGATATGGAAGTGGTTTTGGTGGCTATGAGTTCTAATTTTCATCCTCAACAAATTCTATTTACAAAGCAAGGGTATTCGTACAAGAAAGTGATTCAAATTTGTCAAGGTTCCTCAAAACATTTTCTTGATCTAGGAGCTAGAGTTTTGAACTTCAAAGAAGTATATCTTGCTCATCTTTTTGTATTTTTTAGTAATTCCAAAGACATCCTTCTATTAAAAGGGTTATTAACAAATTACTTCAAAAGTTTCAAGGAGTTTTCATGTGGAAGAAACTTGATGATAAATAAAGATTACAAGTCCTCCAGATGAACCCCCAATTTTTGATGTGTGACTTCAAATGATCATAACTTCGTCAATATTTATCACCTTGAGCCCACTCCTTTTCCATAATGATCTTGAGGATGTGAAATTTATGCCTTCTTTTATGTGCAAAATGAGGAAATGGATGTAAGATTCCCGAAAGATACAAAAGATTATAGGTCATTTCATGATTCTTTTTCCAACTTCACCAATTCATAACTCTCTCAATTATTGGAGATTTTGAATGGTTCAAGTTTCAAAATGTCATTTAAGAGGTCTATTTCATGCCATATTTTTTGGTCAAGAGTAAATTCCAAGTGGAAGGCCATGTTTGGATGCAAAACATTATAGGTCACTTTTGAAGAAAAATTTGAAATATTTCTAAGTATGGAAAGTCAACCTTTTTCCCCCAACTTTGACTCAATGCAACTTTCAGCTCAAGCATCCATTTGATTCCATTCTTTTTCCATTGCAAAGCTTGTAACCTTATCTTTCAAAAGCATCAAGAATCATGCCTTAAGACTCCTTGATATGAGAATGCCATTGGATTGAACTTGGTAACTTGGAACTGAAGATTCTCATAAGTAAGAATTTGAAATTCATGTTTTGGCCTATAAACATCAAATTAGCACGCGTTTGTAATCTAAACATGTTTAACCAAGTTACCAAAGTGGATTAGAGCCTTAAAACGCATGGATTTGATGAATTTTGATGCAAATTAGATCACACTTTACTCGTGCATCAGGTTCACACGATTTCCCTCCAAACTTCATCATTCACACGTTTGAACATTCCATTTGATTCCCTATAAATAGAGGGTCATCCCCCATTCATTTCCTCAAGCTTTGAGAGCCAAAAACACTCTGTCAAAACCTCACACGAACTTCAAAATTTTGAAATCAGTTTCTTATATTCCAGCCTTTTCTTCCAAAATTATTTGCAAATTCATCTTCCTTAAGCATCATAGAAACTCTCCAGCACTTAAACCAAGCAAAACGAGCTATAATTCAAGCTATAAAAGTCCAATTTCAGAGCTTCTTTCTTGAACTTCGAAAAGGTAGAATTCTCCACCATTTGGATCCAAATAGAGCACTAATCTGTTCTACTCTTTCTTCTGATTCTAGTGCTTCTTACAATTTTTAAATCCATTAAGAATTGAGAGAGAAATCTCAAATTGAAGGGGCTCGCTATTTTCTAGGTATTTGATTCATATCTCTTTGTATACCTTATATAAATTTGACATGATGGTGGTGTTAGGATCGTCTTGAAGAGACGAATCCAATGATACTGGTCTGGGATCCTAATTTTTTCATTTGAAAGGTCTCACAAAATCTCCATTGCAGGGTGGTTGGAGGTTGAAGACGATGACATGTCTCGTCTCAGCCAATGATAGCGTGCCAAACATTTTAATTTCATTGGTTGCCCTTTTTCTGATCCCATGCGCATCTTACTAAGGTACATATCAAGCACAACGCGTCTGGTCCATTGGATTAGCTTACTAACGCGTTTTGGCTATGATCTGATGACCCATATCTTTTGGGTTTTATTTTATTTTCTGATTTTATATTTTAATTGATTTAATTTTCAAAAATTTATAACTAATTTATTTTTTATCCAAAAATTATGAAAAAATTCACAAAAATACTTTGACTTATTTCTGATCTCATGACTATTTTTTCACCTTTTTATTTTGAAAATTGATTTTTTTTTGCATTGTTTACTTTGTTTTAATTACCTTAAAAATACTTTCTGACATTTCTTAATTCTAAAAAATTTAATAAATATCATTTTACATATTTCTGACATTTTGAAAATTTTATGGAATTTTATCTTGGTATTTACTATTTTTGATCTACTTTCTATTTATTTGAGCAATTTTAATTAGCTTAAAAAAAGTTTGACTTTAAAAAATTACCAAAAATTTTATAAAAATATTTGACTCCATTTCTGATTTTTCTATGGTCCTACTTATTTTTTCTTGATTAATTTGAACATAGTTGATATTTTTCTCTTTTATTTCTATTTTAAAACATTTTTAAAACATTTTTAATGTATATATTAAATGCAATATCATTTTGTGATTATTTTCTGGATAATCTTGGGTTGAATTTTTAATCATGAACTTTATTAACATCATTGGATCCATGTTGTTGAGTCTAACTCCACAAAAATGGATGAATAATTTTAATAATAGTTTGATTAAATTTTAATTCAAATGTGGTTTGTATATTCTTCCCCATCCTTCTCCATCTTCTCCCTTTCTTATTGCACTAAATGTTATTGGAGCATGATCTCTATATCATGTCTCAAAATAAATGGTGCATAGATTGTTATTGACCGACCTCAAAATAGGTACGACTTCTACATAAGTCCACTTACGATTGCATAACATAGTGCTAAATTTTATCCCGATTCGAATAAATTATCATTCGTGGCCCAAACCTATGTTTGCAAGCCCAAGTATGTTAATTTTATCTCTTTGATCCAATAACTGTATGATTCATTGTGTGGAGGCTTTGGTTCTACCAATCCTCTAATGGATCCACAACATTTTTAGTCAACACAGATCACTTAAACATCGTTGATCATTAAATGGTACTTTTGAGGATTCCAAATGGATGATATACTTGACAAAAATCAAATGCAACTTGTTGTGTGGAGGCTTTGGTTCTACCAATCCTCTAATGAGTTCCAAATGCAAGTTTCAAGATGGTCATCCAACTAACCACTAATTATTAAATTGTTTTTACTTTATGCCCTTTAATTTTTTATGCTTTATGTACTATTTACTTTAAGCATTACATTTCATGTCATTTTTATTTTGCTCACTTGAGCCTTTTCTTTTCTCTTCTAAAACACCTAATAATCAACATGAACCATAAAAACCTTTAAAACACTTGGATAATTTGGATACTATCCATGGCATTATGGAGCATTGAACTTCTTGGACTTGGGATTAGAAACATTGGCCTATATTGGAGACCTTGTGATCTTAATTGATATTTTGTATGGAGTTCTTGAGGTTTACCTCAAGACATTGGGTTGTTTTTTTTTTGGTGTGCAGGTTATTGTGATTACATTCTTTGTTTGTAATCTGGAATTCACCCGTATACAGCCGTTACTCTGCCCAATTTTTGTGAAGACTTAATACACTTTAAGTTTGATTCTCTCAAGAGGTCTAGTATCTTTGCTTGTTTGGTTTCAATCCAAAGAATGGGAATTATATCTTGACTCATAATGTCAAGTATTGGCTTCTTGTTGGTTAGATGGTTCTTATCTCTAGCTTTTACCTTATGCTTTAGGATAGTCTCTTCTTCTCCTCCCATCTTCTTTAATTTCAAAACCTTCTCCCTCCTTTTGAAAATTCTTCTTATTTTTAAACTTGAACCACTTTCATAATAAACTTGGACTTATGTCCATGCATTTTCAAAAAAACTTCATAAATAAACTTCAATCAACTTAATAATACCTTGACATTTTTGTGAGAAGACTAAAAGTCAATCAATCTCATTTCAAACCATTTTTCCACTTTAGATTTTTACTTTGAAACTTTTCTCAAAAGATTGGACTCTTGTCAATCCTTGTAGTGATGCAAACAACTATACTTCTACAATATGTAGTAAAGTGAGATATTTTCCACTTGGGTGTTGAGTGAGGCATTGTTGATTTTAAAATCCAAGCCATATCCTCCACTTTGAGATTATGCAAATTCTCCTTTCTCATGATTGTGGATAGTAAGTATATTTTCCACACGGACAATGACGATGATGTCTTATCTCATAAAATTAACCAACACACTTGTGTTTAAAATTTTTTAAAAAGAGGAACTACGTGTACCCTGATCCCCTATTGCACGAAAGGTGGTACGTAGGCACTAAAGGTTCACAACCGCGACAGGTGCAAAAACCATAAAAATATATTTCTTTTCTCACCTCCACCATACATTTTTATACAACATTTTATAGCCAAAATATACATATTTTACAAAGAGGTTCCTGCGGAGTACTGTAGATGTTTAGGGTGCTAATACCTTCCCTTTGCATAACCAACCCCCTTACCTTGAATCTTTTCCCCTCTTTTTGGGTTACTCGCTCTTTTCCCATTCCTTTGGAAATAATAAAGCGCGGTGGCGTTTTTTATATTTGATTTGTATAAGTCTAGTCAATTTAATGGCTTAGTCTTAAACATTTCTACTGCTACAGAAAAAATGGCGACTTCAATGGGGAAAGACTGACCTCTTTCTGGTCCATCCCTAAGTGGGTTGATCCTATATTTGTTTATATATGTATATGTGCTATCGTTGTTTAGGTGTTATATGTTGTATATATGTTTGTCTGGATTTTCCTGGTTTTCAGGGTGCTTGGTGATTACTTATAAGTCCTATACCCGGACTTGGGCAAACTTTAAGATAGGACGTGCGGTATAGTCATGTTAACTTTGAGGGAGTAATCCTAAAAAAGTAGGCATGATATCCCCCACTCAGTGGAGGCCCCTTTGACTGTAGTGTCGTTTACCGAGTAATCGGGAAGACGTACTGCTTTCAACCTGGGAGCCTGCTAAAGCTGAAAATTGTAGAATACAAAACCCATCTTGGCCTTTTAGGTGTAGTGCGGAAGCTATGATGGAGTAATCGGGAAATAGTTGTCACGCGATACTACGCTCGAACGAGTTTTTCTTGAGAATATTACTAATTACCGAGTTAATCGAGAAGTTGGTAATATCCGAAGGAAGGATGTATACTCTGGGAACCTTAGAACCTTATTTGGCATGTGATAACTTTTAGACCAACACGTGACGTTGAACCTATGAACCCTATATGTGTGATATTGTGTGTGATTGTTGCATCATGCATCCATGCACTCATAAGCATCTTTTAAAGAAATTTTATTTCGAGGGACTTAAAAGTTGACCATTTATGGATATCTCAGGTACTTTTTAACCATGGATTCTGGAAAAAGAAAGACAGGGAAGTACAGTTTCAAGGATCCCAAGATAGATGAGTTGATCAGTCTAATTCCCGAGATCGAGTGTTCTGTAGTTTTTCAGAAGAAGTATGGATCCATCATTCCTCTTATGAAGCTTAGGATGAAGGAGAGTATTCTCTCGACCTTGGTCCAGCTCTATGATCCGATGTATCATTGCTTTACTTTTCCCGACTATCAGTTGATGCCTACACTAGAGGAGTATTCGTATCCGCTGGATTTACCTGTTACCAATCGTGTTCCTTTTACTGGTTTGGAGGGTAAGCCAAAACCACACGAGATTGCTGCTTTGATCCATTTGGGGAAGTCTGAGGTTGAAGCCCATATGAATACTAAAGGAGGGATTAGAGGATTACCAACTCAGTTCTTATTGGAGAAAGCTCGTTACTTTTCCAGGATGAAGAGTACAATCGCTTTTGAGGCCATCTTTGCTCTACTTGCTTACGGGTTGTTCTTATTTCATAATATGGACAAGTTTGTTGACGTTAATGCTATCAGGATATTCATGATTGGAAACCCAGTCCCTACATTGTTGGGTGATTCTTATGACTCCATTAATATTCGGAATTCATATCATGGGGGAATGATTATCTGTTGCACGCCTTTGTTGTACTGATGGTTTATCTCTCATATGCCCCAGTCTAATGCTTTCTGGGATGTCAGGAAGGAACCCCGTTGGGCTCCTAAGATCATGGAACTTACTCACTCTGATATTGATTGTTATCATCGAGCTTACTAAGATATAGAGATTGTTGGCAGTTGTGGTAGTTTACCCAATGTACCTCTTCTTGGTACAAAGGGAGGAATTAACTATAACCCTATTCTTGCACGACGACAGCTCGATCCAATGAGGGAGAAACCAAATAGTATTAATTTGAGTAGTTTCTTCCTGAAGGAGGGAGAAGACCATGAGGAAGCTAGGGAGCAGCTTGTGAAGGCCTGGCATCACATTCATAAGAAGAGTAGGAAAGACTTGGGACCTAGGGGGGCTGTTTCTTAAGCCATATCTTTAGTGGGTTCAAGAGAGAGCTATTCAGTTGAAGATGTCGTATTCCAGGGAAACACCTATGCATGATTTGTTTTTGAAGACCACTCCTCCCTTATTGGATGATATAGAAGAGCTACAGCTTGCTTTGGTCAGGATGCAGTAGGAAAAGGATGCTTGGAAGAATAAGTGTCAAACTTTAGAGATTTCCTATAGTGCAGACTTGAAGGAGAAAGACAACTTGATTGAGATTCCTTGAGAGTCGAGCGGTAGAGACTATGGAGAGGCAAGGGGATTTATTTTCTCCTAAGCCTTAGTCAGATGCTGATTGCTCACTTCCTGATTCAGGTGATTAGAAGGAGGTTGCCACCGGGTATGTGGAAGAAAACCAGAGGTTAAAGGCTCAGATTTCCAGGCTTACCGGGAAGCGCCGGCGTATAGAGTGATCTCCGACAACTTTACTTATCAGGGGTTTAGACTTTATTTTCATCTTGTACTTGGGATTGTTGAGACTTGAAAACTATTTTGAAGTTATTATAATAAAATTTTTCAGTATTTCAAATGCGTTATTACTTTGATATTTGCAATGTGTCTATAAATCTTATAGTCCCTTGAAATATAATAAAAACAAATCATGCGTATTGCATATCATCCATCATATTGCACATATTTCTTGCATTTGTTATGCATATCCAGGTGTCTTATCAAGCTTCTTTACTTCGTTCAGTAAGCTGACTCACCACTACAACACTCAAGCTAATTTCAGAAGGAAGATGGACAACTTAGAACAAGAGAATCGCGAGCTGCACGAGGAAGTTTCTGCTTTGATGGCCGGCATGGCCAATCTTACTGATCTGATGAAATCTCTTGTGGCTGCTCAGAATCAGCCACTGAGTGTTCAACCTCAACCAACAAGGGATACTGCTGAAGCTCTGACTTTTCCTATATCTGCTACCCCAACTATTGTTTAGAATTGCATGCCTCAAGGTTATCCCTAGGGAATTCCAGAGAATTTTGCACCCGAAGGTTTCAATCTGGGTCCTCAAGAAGCTCCAGTTGTTCAAACTACTGTTACTCCTACACCTCCGGTGGTACATGTTCCTGCTGCACCTCCTTCAGTGAATTTGGTTCCATTTGTTAATGATGGTGTGTGTCGTCCTTTTCCTCCACCAAGTGAAGACTTGGGTCTCTATGACAGAATGGATGATTTTCAAGAGCAGTTTGAAAATATGTAGAGGGAGATGAAGGCCCTCAGAGGAAAACAGTTATTCGGGCAGAATGTGAATGAATTATGCTTGGTACCAAATGTTAAGATACCTGCAAAGTTTAAGGTCCCGGAGTTTGAAAAGTACAAGGGAAACACTTGCCCTCGTGCTTATCTGGTAATGTATATAAGGAGAATGTCTACCCATACTGATGACCAGCGTCTGCTGATTCACTTTTTTCAGGATAGTCTGACCGGTGTTGTGCTGAAGTTGTATATGAGCTTGGACAACGTCAACATCCATACTTTCAATGACTTGTGAGAAGAATTTATCAGACAATACAAATACAACATGGACATGGCACCTGACCGTGATCAACTCAGGGCCATGGTTCATAAAGATAGGGAATCATTCAAAGAATATGCACAGAGATGGAGTGAGGTATCCGCCAAAGTGATTCCTCCCATGGAAGAGAAGGAGATGACTGATATTTTCTTAAAGACTTTGGGTGCTTTCTACTATGAAATGATTGTAGCGAGTGCGCCAAGTGACTTTACTGAAATGGTAGGCATGGGTATCCGTTTAGAAGAGGCTGTAAGAGAGGGCCTTTTAACAAAGGGTGAAGGATCTGGAGGTGAGAAGAAGCCAGCTTATGGGTTTACCAAGAAGAAGGAAGGGGATACAAATGTTGTTATGCAAGAGAGGAGGGTCAATCCTCCTAGAAGAAATTATCAGTGTCATCAGCAAGTCGCCTCAGTTGCTCTAGTTGTTGGTGTAGCTTCAACCACCGTTGCTTATTAGAGACCACCCCAGCAGGGGAATCAAGGGAACAATCAAAGAAGGGAGGGTTATGACCATATTCCTATTAGTTATACAGAGTTACTACCGGTATTGATTCAGAAGAAGTTAGTTCAGACCCGACCACCTCTCGCTGTACCATCACCATTTCCTTGGTATTACAAAGCAGACCAAACATGTGCTTTTCATCAGGGAGCACCAGGGCATAATGTTGAGAATTGCTATCCTTTGAAGACTGAGGTGCAGAAATTGGTGAATTCTGGTATTCTATCTTTTAAGGATGTGGGCCCTAATGTAAAAGACAATCCTCTACCCAAGCATGTAGGAGCAAACACTGTGAATATGGTGGTGGGTTGTCCAGGTGACTTCTGTATTTTTGATATTCATCTGGTTAGAGGAGATTTGGTGAAAATTCATGCAGACCTCTGTAAATTTAGCTACTATACACATGACCATTCCAATTGTGCTATTTGCAGTACAGACATACAGGGTTACGACAAGATAAAGGCTGATTTGCAGGAGATGATGGATGAGGGCCTCATCCACATAATCAGGCCTAGGGAAGAGTATGAAGAGGAGGTGAATATGGTTTCTAGATGTCCTGGAGAGTTCATAATTTTTGATGTGGAGTATATGAATGAAGATCTTGTGCAATTGAATGCTATTTTCTGCCACATGGCTGGTCAGGTAGAACATCAGTATGGATCTTGCCGAATTTACTGCCTGGACTCCTGAGGATGTTCAATCATGAAGAAAGGTGTTAAGTTGTTGTTGGATAATGGAACTATCAAGGTTACCAGTCAGAGGGATGATTACCATGAAGTTGATGTGATTGAGGTTTATTTGGCTGAAGAAGAGTCAGATGATGAGTATGCCTCTACAGATGAGTTCTTCTCCTCGGATAAAGATTTGTTTTCCAGAGATGACTCCATAATGACTAATTATGTTGAAGAAGGGGTAAACGTCATTGTGCCTTGTTTTGGTGCACCCCCCATTTTGAAGTCGAGTATCATAGCAAGTCGACTATTACTCCATTGGTGATTAGTTTTCCAGGTCCTGTCCCCTACAAGTCAGATAAGGTTGTACTCTACAAATATAACGCTACAATCTTAGAGGATGGTATGGAAGTTCCCATCCAGCAAATTCCTGATGTTGGGAATATTGCTGAGACTAGCAGAGTAACCCGCAGCGGTCGTGTATTTGCACCAGTTGTTCGTGGAGATGTTAGTACAAGAAAGAAAATTGTTGAAAATGTTGAACCCAAGAAGACAGTGGGTGAATCTAGTGGAGATACATTAGAGAAAGAAGTGGATGATATTTTGAAGATAATCAAGATGAGCGACTACATAATTGTAGATCAGCTACTGCAGACTCCTTCAAAAATATTTATCTTGGCTTTATTGATGAACTCCTCTACTCATAGAGAATCTCTGATGATGGTATTGGATCAAGCTTTTGTGGAAAGTGACATGCTTATAGACCAATTCAGCATTGTAGTAGGGAATATTACGTCATGTAATAACCTGAGTTTCTGCGACGATGAATTTCCAGATGAAGGAAGGAATCACAACCTGGCCCTCTACATCTCTATGAATTGTAAGAATGATTCAATATCCAATGTGCTGATTGATAATGGATCCGCTTTGAACGTTATACCTAGGAGCACGCTTATGAAATTGAAATATCAAGGAATGCCCATGCACCCAAGTGGCATTATTGTAAAAGCGTTTGATGGATCAAGGAAATCTGTTATTGGTGAAGTGGACTTGCCTATTCATATAGGCCCAAATTTGTTTCAGATTACTTTCCAAGTCATGGATACTGTACCCGCTTATAGTTGTTTGCTAGGAAGGCCGTGGATACATGAGGCAGGGGCTGTCACTTTGACTTTACACCAGAAACTGAAGTTTGTACGTGAAGGAAAAGTGGTAATTATAAATGGAAAACAAGAATTATTGACATCTCATTTGTCCTCTTTCAGCATTATGGAGGCGGATGAAGCGTTGGAACCCAGTTCCAAGCTTTATCCATTGATAATATAAGAGGAAATGAGAATTTTATGGTTTCGCTTAAGGATGCGAGGCAAGTTGTGCGTAAGGATCATAGTGATGTATGGGGATAGATTGTGGATCCACCTGTAAACAAGAACAGAGCTGGCTTGGGGTTCTCTTTGAAGAATGACAAAAGTAAGAGCATGAAGCCGAAGTATGCTGCAGGAAAGTATCAAGACATCTTTCGTAGCGGGGGTTATCTTCATCCAAATGTCTATGGGATTAATGCCATTGTGGAAGATGAAGCAGAGCAGGAAATGCCAAATTACGTGACGCACGGAGTTAGGGTTCAGAATTGGATCACCATTGATGTTCCCTCTTGCATACATGTTTTAAAGTAATTTATTTTGTTAATCTTTTTGAAAAGCTTTCACTCTGCCCAAGGTGGAAGTATTAATATTGTATGGGCTTATCTGTTTTCTGTGACTTTTAAAATCAATAATAAAAGTTGTATTTGTTTCCCAAATTGTGTCTTTATTTTCTGCTTTTTCTTGGAAAATGGTAATCAGAAAAAACCTTTCAAAATAAATAATAACTGAAATTCAATCCGCTTGATCACTTGTTATATGTGTCAGTTTCTAAAAGCAATCATAAATCATATGTGCAGATTGATTAAAAAACCCGTTGAATACAATGACCACGCACCCTCTCCCAACTTTGAATGTCCTGTGTATGGGGCTGAAGAAGAAGACTATGATGAGATTCCAGAAGAGGTTTCACGGTTGCTTGAGCGCGAGGAAAATTCCATTCGGCCATATAAAGAGCCATTGGAAGTAATCAATTTGGGTTCAGAAGAAGATCTTAAAGAAGTCAAGATCGGAGCGTTGCTGCATCCTGGTGTGAAGAGCAGGTTGATTAAGTTGTTGAAAGAGTATGTGGATATTTTTGCTTGGTCTTATCAAGAGATGCCTAGTCTAGATACAGATATTGTAGAGCATTGTTTGTCGTTGAAGCCAAAGTGTCTGCCAATCATACAAAAGTTGAGAAGAACTCACCCAGATGTGGCAGTAAAGATCAAAGAGGAGGTTCTAAAGAAGATTAATGTCGATTTTCTTGTGATGTCAGTATACCCTCAGTGAATTTCCAATATTGTCCCGGTACCGAAAAAAGACGGAAAAGTTCGCATGTGCGTAGATTACAGAGATCTAAATAAAGCTAGTCCAAAAGATGATTTTCCATTGCCACACATTGATATGTTAGTGGATAGCACAACAAAATCCAAAGTATTCTCGTTCATGGACGAATTTTCCGGTTATAATCAAATAAGAATAGCTCTAGAGGTCATGGAAAAAACAACGTTTATCACACCCTGGGGAACATTCTGTTATAGAGTGATGCCTTTCGGGTTGAAGAATGTTGGTGCAACGTACCAGAGGGCTATGGAAACCCTATTCCATAATCTGATGCACAAGGAAATCGAGGTATATGTTGATGATATGATTGTTAAATCCCAAACTGAAGAAGGGCATGTAGAAGATTTGTTGAAGTTGTTTCAGCGTTTGAGGAAGTATCGTCTCCGCTTGAATCCAAATAAATGTACCTTCGGTGTTCGATCAAGGAAATTGTTAGGTTTCATTGTTAGCCAGAAAGGAATTAAAGTTGACCCTGATAAAGTCAAAGCAATTCAAGAGATGCCAGCCCCAAAAACTGAAAAGCAAGTCAAAGGGTTCCTCGGGTGTTTGAATTATATTTCCAGATTCATTTCCCACATGACTGCAACATGTGAGCCGATCTTTAAGTTGTTAAAGAAAGATCAAGGTTGTGTGTGGACGGATGACTGCCAAAGGGCATTTGAAAGTATTAAATAATATCTGCTTGAACCTCCTATCCTGCTCCCTCCTGTCGAAGGAAGACCGTTGATTATGTATCTAACAGTGTTAGATAATTCTATAGGTTGTATTCTGTGACAACAAGATGAAACGGGGAAAAAAGAGTATGCCATTTATTATCTCAGTAAAAAGTTTACTGATTGTGAGTCACGTTATTCCATGCTAGAAAAGACATGTTGTGCTCTGGCCTGGGCGGAAAAATGTTTGCGGCAGTATATGTTGAATCACACTACTTGGTTGATCTCCAAAATCGACCCAATCAAGTACATTTTTGAAAAGCCTACTCTTACTGGGAGAATTGCCCGCTGGAAGATGCTGTTATCTAAATATGACATCGAATACCGCATTTAAAAAGCTATTAAAAGCAGCGTGTTAGAAGATTATCTAGCTCACCAGCCAGTTGATGATTATCAGTATGTGATATATGACTTTCCCGATCAGGATGTGATGTTTCTGAAAGTGAAAGGTTATGATTAACCATTTCCGAGGAAGGTCGTGATCGTGAATCTCGCTAGAGTATGATATTTGATGGAGCTGTGAATGCTTATGGTAAAGGAATTGGTGTTGTGATTGTCACTCCACGTTGATCACACATTCCATTTACTGCAAGGTTGAGATTTGATTGTACTAATAATATGGCAGAATATGAGGCTTGCATCATGGGTCTCGAGGAAGCTATTGATCTCAGAATTAAAATTCTAGATGTGTATGGTGATTCAGCTTTGGTAATAAATCAGATTAAAGGAGAGTGGGATACTCGTCACCCCGAATTTATCCCTTATAAAGATTATGCTAGAACATTTTTACCCTTCTTTAATAAAGTTGAATTCCATCACATTCCTAGAGATGAAAATCAAATGGTGGATGCTCTGGAAACTCTGGCTTCTATGTATCAAGTGAATAATTAGAATCATATACCTCGAATTATAGTTCAGCGACTGGATAGGCCCACTCATGTGTTTACAACAAAAGAGGTAGCAGATGAGAAACCTTGGTATTATGATATCAAGCATTTTCTCCAAACTCAGGAATACCTTATTGGCGCATCGAATAAAGATAAAAAGATATTGAGAAGATTGGCTGGCAGTTTCTTCCTCAGTGAAAATGTGTTGTGCAAGAGAAATTATGACATGGTCTTGCTCAGTCGCATGGATAGACATGAAGAAGACATTTTGATGCATGAGATTAATGAAGGTTTATTTGGCACTCATGCCAATGGACATTCAATGGCTAAAAAGATGCTAAGGGCAGGTTACTATTGGCTGACAATGGAATCTGATTGTTACAAATTTGCAAAGAAGTGTCATAAATGCCAGATTTATGCGGATGAGGTTCATGTGCCTCCGACACTTCTTAATGTGATCTCTTCCCCATGGCCTTTCTCTATGTGGGGTATTGACATGATTGGAATGATAGAACCCAAAGCTTCGAATGGACACCATTTTATCTTGGTAGCAATTGATTACTTCCCCAAGTGGGTGGAAGCTGCTTCATATGCTAAGGTCACCAAGCAGGTGGTTGTGTGGTTCATTAAGAATAATCTCATATGTTGG
Organism: Vicia faba; assembly: GCA_948472305.1. NCBI lineage: Eukaryota > Viridiplantae > Streptophyta > Magnoliopsida > Fabales > Fabaceae > Vicia > Vicia faba. The sequence continues at coordinate 942,379,913 of OX451741.1, read as the reverse complement.
TATGGTGTGCCGAGCAGAATTATCACTGACAATAGCTCGAATATGAAAAACAAGATGATGATAGAATTGTGTGAATAATTCAAAATTATCCATCAAAATTCATCTCTGTACAGGCCAAAGATGAATGGGGTTGTTGAAGCTGCTAATAAGAATATCAAGAAGATCATGCAGAAGATGGTTGTTAATTATAAAGATTGGCATGAAATGATCCCTTTTGTTTCACATGGATATCAGACATCGGTCTGCACTTCAACGGGAGAAACCCCGTTCTCCCTTGTGTATGGAATGGAAGAGGTACTCCCAATTGAGGTTGAGATTCCCTCTTTGCGTGTGATAATGGAAACCAAGTTGTCAGAGGCTGAATGGGTCCAGAACAGGTTTGACCAATTGAATTTGATTGAAGAGAAGAGAATGACGGCTTTGTGTCATGGTCAGTTATATCAGAAGAGAATGAAGAAAGCTTTTGATAAGAAGGTCAAACCTCGTGAATTCAGAGAAGGTGACCTCGTGCTCAGGAAGCTCATGTCTTTTAACACTGATTCTAGGGGCAAGTGGACTCCCAATTTTGAAGGCCCATATGTTGTCAAGATAGCCTTCTCTGGTGGTGCATTAATTCTTGAAACTATGGATGGCGAGGAGTTCCCACGTCCCATGAATGTTGATGAAGTCAAGAAATACTTTGCTTAAAGAAATATAAGAACAACTCGCTAAGTTGAAAACCCAAAAGGGCGGCTTAGGCAAAAAAGAGCGTCTCGGTAGGCCGAAAATCCGAAAGGGCGGTCTAGGAAAAAAATTAGAGACATAAACAGAATAAAATTTCCCTCTAAGTTGAAAACCCACAAGGGCAGCTTAGGAAAAAGTTAGGGACTTTCTTGGCAAGTAACTACATCAGATAAGACTTGATCGTTGGAGCAACAATCTTCTCGGATCCTCATCATACTTCGACAGAAGCTGCTGCTCAGGATTTCAAAAGTTGTTAGAGGGGATAGTGGTTATTGTATCTCAATGTATCTTTTCCATTATATATTACCATTTTCTGAACTTTGTAATCATCCATGGAGTCTCGCCATTCATAGACTACCATTCTATTAATGAAATTTGAGCTTTTACCCAATTCTTTGTACTTCTTATTTTATTTAGCTTGCAAAGACTCCATTTATTATTGATAATAACTTTCAAAGAGAAAATATTAAATAACAAAATTGATTTTCAAAAAGAATTTACAATCTGCTTTTACTTTAAAATTTGTGACACGAGAGAAAAACAAAAGTGGTGATCCCAGGAATGGACGAACTCTAGTTGTTCTAAGAAGTTTTGTTTCCCGCAGAAGTTTTTCTCAAGATGTTTTCGTTGTATTGGGTTTGTGACTCCAGTGTCCCCAGTCATGTTTTGGTTTATTTTTCCTCTTTTTTGAGATTGCATGATATGAAGTCTCAATCCAAGATTTCTCTGGTGAAGGTTTCGCTTGTTTGATAGAAGTTCTTTCTTCCCGGAGAAGTTGGTACAATAATTAATCTCGAAGAACACATATCTCCGGTTTCTCCAGTAAGGAACATATATTGGTTTTCTCTTTGAGAATGTGGTGTTGACCTCCCCATTGAAGTTAGCACGAATTCCCCAGTGAATATTTTGATGATATGGTGTCCGTCTACTTTACTTGAAATTGATTTTTCAAATCCCCAATAGAAGCGTTACTTTTGAAAATATCTGATTCCCCGTTGAAATCTGAGTGTTATTCCCTGGTAAAGCCTGGGAAAGGATGTTATATCTCTGTATCTGTCTGTTTTGTCGCTATGTTTTATTTACTTCTGAATTACGTTTCTCCCCAGTAAAGATAAGCCATGCAGTAGGTTATGTTTCCTCAATTGGTGCCTACTTTTTTCTTATGGAATGTTCATCTTGGATGTGATTAAACCGAGTGTTGATTGTGCCCGAGTTGGTTTTTCCTGGTTACTCCTAGTGTTATATGTCTGTTTTGTCAGCATATGCATGATAACACTCATACATTCATACATACATCATGCATAGTTAAAATTTGGCAAATCATTGCTCATTCACATTCGTTTTTGTTTTATGGATGTATTGCCCTGTTTTGATGAATTGTGTTGACCCCTCTCCAATGGAGTGTCAATCATAAGCAGAAAGTGTATATTCTTTCAATTTCCCCATTGAGTTATCCCTCGTGGAAGATTTTTCCTTTAGACTTCCTGTACAGCTCTTTGTCTGGATGATTTGAGTTTCCCACTTGAGTTTATTTCTCAAAGGGTGTATTTTGGATGACTGTTTTACTCCAGTTTATTTCTGGTTTGAATCTATGATCCTCGACAATATTATTACTTTGGATTTCTGCAAGCTTCGATTTTTGGTTTGAGAATATGCATTTATTTTGCATGAGAAGACTTTATCCCCTCAGCAGGAATACATTGGAATTTCCCCAGGAAATCATATTTATTTCCCCAAGAAACTATATTTCTTTTTCCAGGAATTCATTTTCATAATCCTTCACAATAGCAAGTAGTTGGTCCCTTTATTTAAGCAACTTGTACTTCCCTGTAAAATTCGATGTTACTTTTTTTCTTGCTATTTTCTTTATGAGTGGATAGTTTTTAGTTCGTTGTTAAATTACTCCAGTGGATGGCAAGTCTTTCAATATCACAGAGACAGTTCGTTGTGAAATCTTTGCAAGTGGTAGTCTCTTTATTTGAGACAGCTTATATATTACCCTTTCTGGGCAGAATGCCTCGGCTAAAGAAGAAGTTGAGACCTGTTCTAGGTGAAACGCCATGATTTTGGGAAAACTTGTTATATTTTGCTACCTTCAGTGAACGTTGGTAGTTCATCGTCAGTGAACGACGATGCTATGATATTTTCTCTTTCTACCTTCAATGAAAGTTGGTAGGTCACCTTCAGTGAAAGTTGGTGCTTGTTATCTTTTTGCTAGCTTCAGTGAATGTTGGTAGTTCATCGTCAGCGAACGGCGGTGCTATGATATTTTCTCTTTCTACCTTTAGTGAAATTTGGTAGGTCACCTTCAGTGAAAGTTGGTGCTTGTTATCTTTTTGCTACCTTCAGTGAACGTTGGTAGTTCATCGTCAGTGAACGGCGGTGCTATGATATTTTCTCTTTCTACCTTCAGTGAAAGTTGGTAGGTCACCTTTAGTGAAAGTCGGTGCTTGTTATCATTTTTCTACCTTCAATGAACGTTGGTAGTTCATCGTCAATGAACGGCGGTGCTATGATATTTTCTCTTTCTACTTTCAGTGAAAGTTGGTAGGTCACCTTCAGTGAAAGTTGGTGATTGTTATCTCTTTTCTAACTTCAATGAAAGTTGGTAGTTCACTGTCAGTGAACGACAGTGTTATGATATTTTCTTTTCTCTCTACCTTCAGTGAACGTTGGTAGTTCACTATCAGTGAATGGAAGTGTTATGATATTTTCTTTTCTCTCTACCTTCAGTGAAAGCTGGTAGTTCATCATCAGTAAACGTCATTGATTTCTTCTCTCTACCTTCAGTGAATATTGGTAACTCTCCGTCAGTAAATGTCGATGTTGTTATTTATTTCCTCTTTCTATCTCCAGTGGGCGTTGGTAGTTTCACCTTCAGTAAAAGTTGGTGTATCCTTTGACTTTTTATCATCCTCTATAAGTCAGGTCTTTTGATTCACCAGTGATCTATTTTCCTAGTCTGGTTTCTCTTTTGTTTATTTATTTCCTTTGTTACATCCCTATCAGTGTTTTGTGTCTCTTTGATTTTTTTCATGCGCATTCATGCTCATAAGCATTGCATGGCATCTTAGGGCCAAAAGTAGGGTTTGTTTTATATTTAAGTATCTTCGATCGCGTCAACACGAATTTTTTTTTACCTTTGCTTCTCTGGATAGAAGAAACTTAAATAAGGGCAGCTAGTAGACCCCAATTTTTGCCCCTAAGATCCCTTCATCATACCATATTGATTCAATCACAATAAGATCACATTAGGGTTCTTGGTTCTCCTCCCTATCTTTAACTTTACTCTTTGAGGAATCACCAAGCACCTTGACTTGTTTTCTTTTGTGATCATGAATATTTGTTTTGACTTTCCTTTTAATTAATAAAATGCAATGTTGGTTTGTCTTACTTGTTAATAATGTAGGTAAAGGAAATGACGCTTAGCAAGTTGATCCATGGGTTCATGAGTTTATTTCCATGCCCTAGTCAATAAAGCTTGAGAAATCTAAACCTCACCATTGAAGTTTTTTTGGAATGGATGGCATGGCAAGGTCATTTTGGTTCACTACATTTCCAAGATATCAAAATTGATTCAAAAGTGCAAGGGATTGATTGAAGAAGTTGTCATGGTTGGACAAGGTCTTGTTCCCAATGATCACAAGTGCATATTTCTCTCAATTCTCAAGATATGGAAGTGGTTTTAGTGGCTATTAGTTCTCATTTTCATCCTCAAAAACGTATTTTTACAAAGCAAGGGTATTGGTACAAGAAAGTGATTCAAATTTGTCAAGCTTCCTCAAAACATTTTCTTGATCTAGGAGCTAGGGTTTTCAACTTCAAAGAAGTATATCTTGTTCATATTTTTGTATTTTTGAGTGATTCCAAATACATCCTTCTCTTTAAAGGGTTATTAACAACTCACTTCAAAAGTTTCAAGGAGTTTTCATGTGCAAGAAACTTGATGATGAAGAAAGATTACAAGTCCTCCAGATGAACCCCCAATTTCTCATGTGTGACTTCAAATGATCATAATTTGGTCAATTTTTATCACCTTGAGCCCACTCTTTTTGAATAATGATATTGAGGATGTGAACTTTATACCTTCTTCTATGTGCAAAGTGAGGAAATGGATGGAAGATGCCCTAAGGATACAAAATATTATAGGTCATTTCAGGATTTTTTGCCAACTTCAACAATTCATAACTCTCTCAAATTTTGGAGATTTTGAATGGGTCAGGTTTCAAAATTTCATTCAAGAGGTCTATTGTATGCCATCTCTTTTGGTCAAGAGTAAATTCCAAGTGGAAGGCCATGTTTGGATGCAAAACATTATAGGTCACTTTTGAAGAAAAATTTGAAATATTTCTAAGTATGGAAAGTCAACCTTGTTTCCCAACTTTGACTCAATGCAACTTTCAGCTCAAACATCCATTTGATTCCATTCTTTTCCCATTGCAAAGCTTATAACCTCATCTTTCTAAAGCATCAAGAATCATTCCTTAAGACCCCTTGAGCTGAGAATTTCATTAGATTGAACTTGGTAACTTGGAACTGAAGTTTCTTCATAAGTCAGAATTTGAAATTCATGTTTGGCCTCTAAACATCAAATTAGCACGCGTCTGTGATCTAGACATGATTAACCAAGTTGCCAAAGTGGATTAGAGCCTTAAAATGCAAGGATTGGATGAGTTTTGATGCAAATCAGACCACACTTTGCTCGTGCATTAGGTTCACACGATTTCCCTCCAAACATCACCATTTCACACGTTTGAACATTCCATTTGATTCCCTATAAATAGATGGTCATCCCCCATTCATTTCCTTAAGCTTTGAGAGCCAAAAACACTCTGTCAAAACCTCAAACAAACTTCAAATTTTTGAAATCAGTTTCTGATATTCCATCCTTTTCTTCCAAAATTCTTTGCATATTCATCTTCCTTAAGTATCATACAAACTCTCCAGCACTTAAACCAAGCAAAACGAGCTATAATTCAAGCTACAGAAGTCCAGTTTCAGAGCTTATTTCTTGAACTTCGAAAAGGTAGAATTATCCACCATTTGGATCCAAATAAAGCACTAACATATTCTACTCCTTCTCCTGATTCTAGTGCTTCTTATAATTTTTAAATCCATTGAGAATTGAGAGAGAAATCTCAAATTGAAGGTGCTCTCTATTTTCTGGTTTTTAATTCATATCTCTTTGTATACCTTATATAAATTTGGCGCGAGGGTGGTGTTAGGATCGTCTTTAAGAGATGAATCCAATGATACTGGTCTGGGATCCTAATTTTTTCCATTTGAAAGATCTCACAAAATCTCTATTGCAGGGTGGCTGGAGGTTGAAGATGATGACATGTCTCGTCTCATCCAATGATAGCGTGCCAAACGTTTTAATTTCAATGGTTGCCCTTTTTCTGATCCCATGCGCATCTTACTAAGGTCCATATCAAGCACAACGCGTCTGGTCCATTGGATTAGCTTACTAACGCATTTTGACTATGATCTGATGGCCCAGATCTTTTTGGTTTTATTTTATTTTCTGATTTTATATTTTAATTGATTTAATTTTCAAAAATTCATAACTCTTTTATTTTTTATCCAAAAATTATGCAAAAATTCACAAAAATACTTTGAATTATTTCAGATCTCATGACTATTTTTTCACATTTTTATTTTGAAATTGATATTTTTTATATTTTTTGCATTCTTTGCTTTGTTTTAATTACCTTAAAAATACTTTCTGACATTTCTTAATTCTAAAAAATTTCATAAATATCATTTTACATATTTCTGACTTTTTGAAAATTTTATGGAATTTTATCTTGGTGTTTACTATTTTTTTATCTCTTTTCTATTTATTTGAGCAATTTTAATTAGCTTTAAAATATTTTCTGACTTTAAAAATTTACCAAAAAATTTATAAAACTATTTGAGTCCATTTCTAATTTTCTTATGGTCCTATTTATTTTTTCTTGATTAATTTGAACATAGTTGATATTTTTCTCTTTTATTTCTATTTTAAAACATTTTCAAAACCTTTTTAATGTATATATTAAATGCAATATTATTTTGTGATTATTTTCTGGATAATTTTGGGTTAAATTTTTGATCATGAACTTTATTAACATCATTGGATCCATGGTGTTGAGTCTAACTCCACAAAAATGGAAGAATGATTTTAATAATAGTTTGATTAATTTTTAATTCAAATGTGGTTTGTATATTCTTCCCCATCCTTCTCCATCTTATCCCTTATTTATTGCATTAATGTTATTAGAGAATGATCTCTATATCATTTCTCAAAACAAATGGTGCATAAATTACTATTGATCGGCCTCAAAATATGTGCGACTTCTACATAAGTCCACTTATGATTGCTTAACATAGCGCTAAACTTTGTCCCGATTCAAATAAATGATCATTCGTGGCCCAAACCTATGTTTACAAGCCCAAGTATGTTAATTTGATCTCTTTGATTCAATAACCTTGTGATTCATTATGTGGAGGCTTTGGTTCTACCAATCCTCTAATGGATCCACAACAGTTTTGGTCAACGCGGATCACTTAAACATCTTTGATCATTAAATGGTACTTTTGAGGATTCCAAATGGATGATATACTTGACAAAAAGAAAATGCAACTTTTTGTGTGGATGCTTTAGTTCTATAAATCCTCTAATGAGTTCACAATTCAAGTTTCAAGATGGTCATCCAACTAACCACTAATTATTAAATTGTTTTTACTTTATGCCCTTTTATTTTTTATGCTTTATGTACTATTTAATTTAAGCATTACATTTCATGTCATTTTAATTTTTCTCACTTGAGCCTTTTATTTTCTCTTCTAAGACACCTAATAATCAACATGAACCATAAAAACCTTTAAAACACTTGGACTATTTGGATACTATCCTTGACATTATGGAGCATTGGACTTCTTGGACTTAGGATTAGAAACCTTAGCCTATATTTGAGACCTGGTGATCTTAATTGATATTTTGTCTGGAGTTCTTAAGTTTTACCTCAAGACATTGGGTTGTTTGTTAGTTTTGTGTGCAGGTTATTGTGATTACATTCTTTTTTTGTAATCTAGAATTCACCTGTATACAACCGTTAATCTGCCCAATTTTTGTGAAGACTTAATAAAATTGAAGTTTGGTTCTCTCAAGAGGTCTAGTATCTTTGCTTGTTTAGTTTCAATCCAAAGAATTGTAATTCTATCTTGACTCATAATGTCAAGTATTGGCTTCTTGTTGGTTAGTTGGTTCTTATCCCTAGCTTTTACCTTATACTTTAGGGTAGTCTCTTCTTCTCCTCCCATTTTTCGTTAATTTATAAATCTTCTCCCTCCTTTTGAAAATTCTTCTTGTTTTTAAACTTGAACCACTTTCATAATAAACTTGGACTTATGTCCATGCATTTTCAAAACATCTTCATAAATAAACTTCAATCAATTTAATAATACCTTGACATTTTTGTGAGAAGACTAAAAGTCAATCAATCTCATTTCAAACCATTTTGCCACTTAGGCTTTTTACTTTGAAACTTTTCTCAAAAGATTGGACTCTTGTCAATCCTTGTAGTGATGCAAACAACTATACTTCTACAATATGTAGTAAAGTGAGATATTTTCCACTTGGGTGTTGAGTGAGGCATTGTTGATTTTAAAATCCAAGCCATATCCTCCACTTTGAGATGATGCAAATTCTCCTTTATCATAATTGTGGGTAGTAAGTATGTTTTCCACACGGACAATGACGATGATATCTTATCTCATAAAATTAACCAACACACTTGTGTTTAAAAATTTTTAAAAAGAGGAACTACGTGTACCCTGATCCCCTATTGCACGAAAGGTGGTACGTAGGCACTAAAGGTTCGCAACTGCGGAGGATGCAAAAACCATAAAAATATGTATCTTTTATCACCTCCACCATCCGTTTTTATACAAAATTTTATAGCCAAAATATGAAGATTTTACAAAGTGGTTCCTGCGGAGTACCATAGATGTTTAGGGTGCTAATACCTTCACTTTGCATAACCGACCCCCTTACCTTGAATCTTTCCCCCTTTTTTGGGTTACTCGCTCTTTTCCCATTCCTTTGGAAACAATAAAGCGCGGTGGAAATTTTTATTTTTGATCTGTATAAGTCTAGTCAATCCAATGGCTTAGTCTTAAACATTTCTACCGCTACAACAGTTGAAGCAGTTGATGCAAGAAGAGGCTTAGATGTTCTCATTGATGGTGTCGCTATATGTCGAGAATCAAGCTGTAATTGAGGAATTATGAGTGGCGCGTGAATTTCCTAAAGTTTTCCCTGATGAAATTCCTGATGTACCGCCAGAAAGAGAAGTCTAATTTTCTATTGATCTTGTACTTGGTACCAGACCTGTTTCGATGGCACCATACATGATTTTTGCATCTGAATTGTCGGAATTAAAGAAGCAATTGGAAGATCTACTTGAAAAGAAGTTTGTAAGACCAAGTGTATCGCTGTGGGGAGCTCCAGTGTTTCTAGTAAGGAAGAAAGATGGAAGCATGAGGCTTTTTGTTGATTATAGACAATTGAATAATGTGACGATTAAGAACAAGTATCCACTTCAAAGAATAGATGACTGGATGGATCAATTGGTGGGTGCTCGTGTGTTTAGCAAGATTGATTTAAGATCGAGATAACATCAGATTAAAGTGAAGGATGAAGGTATCCAGAAGACGACTTTCAGAATGTGTTATGGACACTATGAGTATTAGGTGATGCCTTTCGGTGTTACTAATGCACCGAGAGTATTTATGGAATACATGAACCGCATCTTTCATACTTTTTTGGATCGATTTGTAGTGGTGTTCATTGATGACATTTTGATTTACTCTAAATCGGAAGAAGCGCGTGCAGAACACTTAAGAATAGTATTGAAAGTTTTGAAAGATATTGTGTGCAAAGTTGTCTAAGTGTGAATTTTGGTTAAAGGAGGTTAGTTTTCTTAGTCATGTGATATCTGGTAGTGGCATTGATGTAGATCCATCTAAAGTAGATGTTGTGTTGCAATGGGAAAATCCAAAGTCGACTACCGAGATTAGAAGATTTTTGGGATTAGCTGGTTATTATAGAAGGTTTATCGAAGGTTTCTCTAAGTTGGCACTTTTGTTAACTAATTTGACTTGTAAAGGTAGAGCTTTTGTGTGGGATGTTCAATGTGAAGAAAGTTTTACAGAATTGAAGAAAAGATTGACGCCGGCTCCGATTTTGAAATTACCTAATCCAGGAGAACCTTTTGTGGTATATTGTAATGCTTCCAAGATGGATTTAGGAGGTGTGCTTATGCAGAATGAGAAGGTAGTTGCTTATATGTCAAGGCAATTGAGGACTCATGAGAAGAACTATCCTACACATGATTTAGAGCTTGTTGCGGTTGTTTTTGTTTTGAAGATTTAGAAGCATTATCTTTATGGTTCTAGATTTGAAGTATTTAGAGACCATAAGAGTCTAAAGTATTTATTTGATCAGAAGGAATTGAATATGAAGCAATGAAGATGTTTGGAGTTGTTAAAGGATTATGATTTCGGTTTGAATTATCATCCAGGAAAAGAGAATGTGGTGGTTGATGTGTTAAGTGGAAAGACTTTACATATGTCGGCAATGATGGTCAAAGAGTTGGAATTAATTGAATAGTTCAGAGACATGATCTTAGTATGCAAAGTGACATCGTAAAGTGTTATGTTGTGGATGTTGAAGATTAACAATGATTTTCTGGATAATATCAAAGAGGCTCAAAAGTTGGATGTAAAACGGGTTGATTCAAAGGTTAGGATCGACCAGTTAGAGAATAGTATTTTCAAGTTAGATCCACAAGGTGTGTTGAGATTTCATAATTGGATTTGTATTCCTGATGATGCAGAGATAAAGAAAGTGATTCTCGAGGAAAGTCATAGAAGCAAGTTGAGCATTCATCCAGGAGCTACAAAAATGTATCAGGATTTGAAGAATTTGTTTTGGTGGCCTGGAATGAAGAGTGATATGGCTCAGTTTGTGTATGCATGTTTAACTTGTCAGAATTTGAAAGTTGAACATCAGAAGCCTGCAGGTTTGATGCAACCGTTAAAAGTTCCATAATGGAAATAGGATAGCATTTCGATGGACTTTGTGATAGGATTACCTAATACTCTAAGAGGACATGATTCGATTTGGGTGATTGTTGATAAGCTCACGAAGTCAGCTCATTTTATTCCTATTAACATCAGTTTTCCAGTATCAAAGTTGGCATTGATTTATACTAGTGTAATTGCAAAGCTGCATGGTGTTCCTTTGTCCATTGTATCAGATAGAGATCCAAGGTTTACTTCAGATTTTTGGGAAGAGTTTGCAAGATGCATTGGGTTCTAAGTTTAGGTTGAGTTTGGTGTATCACCCTCAAACGGATGGTCAGACAGAGAGGACTATTCACTCGTTAGAAGATTTATTGAGAGCATGTGTTCTTGAGCAGGGAGGTTTGTGGGATACTTATCTTCCATTGACACAGTTCACTTATAATAACAGTTACCATTCTAGTATTGGAATGGCACCTTTTGAAGCGTTGTATGGTCGGAGATGTAGAACTCCTTTATGTTGGCATGAATTTGGAGAAAGCGTAGTACTTGGACCTAAACTCGTTCGTGAGACTACTGAGAAGGTGAAGTTAATTTGAGAAAAGATGAAAGCTTCCCAAAGTAGACATGAGAGTTATCATGACACGCGAAGGAAAGATTTGGAATTTCAAGTAGGTGACCATGTGTTTTTTAGAGTTACACCTGTGACTGGTGTTGGGAGAGCATTGAAGTCTAAAAAGCTCACTTCTCATTTTATTGGTCCGTACCAGATTTCAGACAAAGTTGGGAATGTTGCTTATGGAGTGGCTTTACCATCTAATCTTTTGAATTTGCAATATGTGTTTCATGTGTCACAACTCTGGAAGTATATCTCAGATCCATCTCATGTGATTCATGCGGATGATGTGCAAGTACGAGATAATCTTACTCTGGAGACGATGCTTGTACGAATCATGGATCGTGAGATGAAGACTCTAAGAGGAAAAGAGATTGCTTTGGTGAAAGTAGTTTGGCTAGGAGTTGTTGGAGAAAGCATGATGTGGGAGTTAGAAACAAGATGCGGGACTCCTATCCCGAGTTATTTGAACAAGGTTAATTTTTTAGGACATAAATATTCTAAGTGGGGGAGAGTTGTAACACCCGTTTATTTAATTAAATTATTTTTGGGTTATTTGTTGAAAAGTGTGAGATATTGAGAATTGTTGGTATAAGTTGCTAGATTATTATTAATTAATTAATTAGTTGATTAATAATAATAGTAATGTTGGAAAGAATAGAATATTCGCGTGGACCTATTTTATATGGTGGTATGTAGTATTAAGGGGGTGTGAGAATCAAGCCCAATAGAAATACTATTATTATTGAGTTTAGTTATAACAATAGAAAAATAGGTTTTTGTCAGGAAAAAGAAGAATAAGGGTTGGAAGAGAGAAAGAGAAAGTAGAAGTTACAGAGCAAACAAGAGAAGAGGCAAAGCAAGGTTCGTTCGGAAAAATTGTAGAGCAACCTTCAATCCAAGGTAAGGGTGGGGTTCTGACTCTATAATGGGATATTATGATTGTGATTGTTGTTGGAAAATTTTGTTGTTATGATGATAATGCCATGAAACCCCAACCTAAAACCTATGAGTAATAGAAATTAGGATTATAGGATTTGATGATGAAAAAGGACCCGTAATTGGTGTACGAAAAGTATTGTGTTGTGATGAATTGATAGATAGTGAAACTATATGTTTAGATAACTTTTAGGACTCGTAATGTGACAAGTCACAAGAAATTTGGCTTGGTATAGTGCAGAATCACAAACAGGAAAACCCTATTCATAGAGAATCGTCGGGCGACACAAGGGACATCGCTGGGCGAAGGGTGATACGAAGGCAGCGTCGCCAGGCGACGCGGGGCTTCGCCGAGCGACGATTGTCATTAGCTGATAGATGTTTTTTTTTTGTTGGATTTTCTATAATCAACCATAACTTTAGTATTTAGTTATAAAAATGGATGGAGCAGAGTTAGAAAAGAATGAATAACAACAGAGGCTATTTATTAGTAACAGAAGTGAATAACTGTAGATTAGCATAAGTATAGCAGGTAAGATTATTAGGTTACAGAGTTGGTCTCAACATGAAGTATATCATTAATAGGGGTAATTGATATATATATATATATATATATATATATATATATATATATATATATATATATATATATATATATATATATATATATATATATATATATATATATATATATATATATATATATATATATATATATATATATATATATATATATATATATATATATATATATATATATATATATATATATATATATAAGTCGTTGTGATGTCAGTGTTACTAATTGTTGAATTTGCAGGTGATGAATTTTGTTGTGTTGCCTCTATTATGTGCAAAATATTAAGTTGTAGGCTAATGCCAAAGTTGTTATATATTGATGTTATCATTGTTGCTATTAGTCATGTTGTCGCATGCATAGCATATCATGTTGGGAGACGATGCTCGTTAAGTTGGCCTGGATTGGCAAAATATTAAGTTGAAGGCTTATGCCTTGTTGATGCCTCTATTTATTGGAAGATTTTTAAGTTGGGATTTTTGTTCCACTGGTACCACATTCATGTGCATAGTAATAAGTCACATTCCACGTTGCATATTTGAGATGTTTTATGATGAATTAATCGTTATATTTTATCGATATCTTGTTGGATTTCTGTTGGTTATAAGTTATGAAGTGGTGATTTTGTATGAACTGGTTCTAACATAATGTTTATCATACATTCAATTATATTGTTAGATATCTCACCCCTTCTATTTGAATGTTACCCCGATGTTGGTAACGTGTGTTGCACCCTAAAATTTGCCCTCCTAGTTTCTTTTATATGGCTTAGGCTTTTGCATTCATCTGCATATATTCCATTAGGTCACTAACATAGCAAACATTTGCATTCCAATAAAGTACAGGGGTTCAAATGTTCAGCGGGTGCACAATGCCACAATTTTTCATAGTACATTGAGGGGTACATATCAAATAAGACTGATTCGCATGTTTCTCTTAAGCGTTAAACTGAATAATTAGGGTTTCTTTGGATCTGAAGATCTCATATTTAATCAAGGGTTTTCAATGTGCTTATTCATCAATATTAGCTTAAGGAATTAGGGTTTTTAATCATGAGCATTGGGAATTTCTTCTTTTACCAAGGAAAAGCCATCTTTCAAGTTACTTCCGGAAGTAATTTGATTAAGGGTTTTCACATTCTTTTGAGGAGTGCATATCAAATAGAGTTTGATGTTCCTGATTTTCCTCCTATTAGTAAAGGAGTGGAATTAGGATTTTTGTGGCTTCAAGGGGATTCCTCCAATTCAAAGAAAGATTAGGATTTGTATCCTATTGTACTTGGGTTTATCAACATCTTCAATGGAGGTTCATGGGATGACAAGGCGTGATATAAGGATGGCATTGTGAATTCATTAAGATCAATTCAGTTTGGTTCTCTTATTGTTTGTGACACAAGATTGATGGGGATCAAGGTATTGGATACATTCTCTCACAAAGGACAGAGGGTGATATTAGGGACCATTTGGTTCATGGTCATCAATTGAAGATTGGGCTCGCTTCATGGCTTATGATATAAGTCATTTGCTTTAGGGTTCATTGAAGAAGTTTGAATTCTGATCATGGAGTTTGCTTTGGATTATTTCAAGATAAATATCATGCGAATTCAATTTTTGTTCAAAAATTGGATTAAAGTTCATTTATCAAGCATGCAAGGTTGGAAAAGGATTCATGTGGATTTCTTGAGAAATAAGTTATTTGAAATTTAGAGCAAATATCAAGTTCATTCTTGTACAAGGTCAATCGAGAATTATTCGAGGCTATTTCAAATTTCAAGATCACAAGTCCAAATTTTATTCACCGTTCAAATGACCATAATACGAAATTGCAAGTTTCAAGTACAAAAGTTCAAATTCCAAGTTCAACATTCACTATTCAAGTTTTACAATGTTTATCATTTACAAACCATAAACCCAATTTACAAAACCATGACCATGATGTCTAAACATCATATAAAAAATATTACACAATCTTTTGTTATAAGCCTAAAATCCTAATATCCAAACATCGTCATGCTTCCATATTCGTGCCAAGTATGCATCTTCAAATTCTCTTTCACTTATCCTAAACTATGAACTGCTTTACCTTGGTATTTCTTCATGCCATATTCAACCTCTCATGTCATCTTCTCATTTTTCCTTGACTCTAATTTTAATCCTTCTTCAAATTGCAAGCTATACACTGTCAATTACCTAAAATAGTTCAGCCAACCAAACACATATACTACTCATTTATCATAGACAGTAGCATTCCGTGTGTGCAGCCCTGCAAACCGGATCATTCTATGTCCAAATGCCTCGAAACTAATTCAAACTTGTCCATGAGATATTCCATATCAATTCATATAGCCCTGCATATTAACAACCAAAAAGCCATCTCTTTGTTTAAACCATGACAGAAATACAACTCAGCTGCTTGCTTAAATCACATTAGAAGTTACATTCTCATACACAATTGCATCATCTAACAAAACCCTACATCAAGTCAGTAAGCTACAATAAGCATTTTATTTATACCTGCCTCTTGTTCATCATATAGTTCTCGCATCACCATCATTCAAGTGACTTCGATTGGCCGAGTTATGAACAAAATCCTTCAAAATCTGCATCAACATGGGAACTGTCTGTCATAATGGCGTATACAATAAAAATAAGCAGGTATGCTCGAGTATGCAGGAAGAACCAGGAAAAAAAAACTATTGCTGCATCGGTGTTTCATACAAATCTGACCAGACCTGCATCCATCGGTAACCAAAATAACAGATAAAAGAAGTCAGAAAAGTAAAGGAACGATATCGGTTCATAAAACAAAAATGGGAAAGGAACATAAATAGAGAATATATGTATATATATATTGACATTCATTAGCAGCTTTTGTTAAGAACATAAATATTTTCTATCAAACTATACTAACTTTTTTCAAGCTAACTTTGTATAACTGCACCTAACAGTTTTTGTTTTAGCATTAAACTTATGATACCAAGCATTATCCAACAGAATTCTAACCAAAGCAGTTTTTTTCATCTATTAACTAACTCATAAAACCGTTTCTAACTAATAGTTAGCAGCAATGAACTTATAAATATAAGTTCTCTAACCTACCTTAAAATAGTTAGTAACTAACTGTCAACTAATTTTCTAACCTCTATCAAATCCATCACACCCGTTCCTTTTATAACAAGCTGCTAAGATCCGAGGGCTAAAATTGGATCCTTCGTAACAAACTTCGGAGAAAAGAATCAAACTCTCTAACAGAATTTAACAAATTAACTAACTAACCCTCACCCCTAACTAACTCTAACCAATTCCTAACTAACTTCTAACAGCTATAACAGAAATATAAAAATAGAAGATTACCGGATCTGGATTGATTCTTGAACATTCAGAAGAATCACCAAAATAGGCTTCAAACTTCTCTCTGCTCTCTCTCTCTCGCTGACTTTTATCTCTTCTTTCTCCCTGAATTTCTCTGACCTTCATCTTCATCGTTCTTCAATCACCACCTTAAAACTTCACGTGAACCACCATAAGCTCCTATAATCTTCTCTTCACATTTGCTTAAGATTCTTCAAGGTTCTCTCTAACCTTCAATATCCATCTCCGTCAATCCTCACGAGAACCTCATCACCATCGCATACTACATCATAGTTCTTTGCACCTTCCTTATCTTCAAGAGTCATCATCAATCTTTATCGAGTCATCACTGTCATTCATTTTCGTTTGTGAATCAACAATAACATCAACGCTACTGCAAAAACAGTAGTCCAGTGCAGCAAGAACACAATGCATCAATACAAATCAAACAATCACATACAAAAATAAGAAAAAGGTGTAAAAGATCATTGCAGTCATAGAAAAGAACGAGAAAGTGGAGGAAAACGAAAGCGGAGGCGAGTATAACTTTACCTGATACGAGCGTCTTTGTAGGTATGATTTCTTCGTCTCTTTTTCCAATCTCGTTAACGCCTTGTAGAGTACGATGAGAGGAAGCGAAGCCCCAAGGTAACAAACTCTGATTCTCAACAGATGGCATTTAATTTAAACATAGGAATACCTAGGGTTTTAGCTTGGATTTAAGATTGCGTAAAAATGATGAAAGATCAATGGAATGAATGATTTGGTACGGATTGAGGCGAGAAGGACGAAGCGATTCGTTTATAGCCCGACCTTCTCCGAGGAATAATCGCCATGGCCACTGTTTACACGGCGTTTGTTCTCGATTGAAGCTTGAAGACGAAGAGGGAATTACAGGTTTAAGACATTACTGTAAGATTCCAAAACGCAACGTTTCTGTTTTTTTCTTTTTTAAACAATATACTGAAATAAATAATAATGATTGATGAGTGAAGTTGGGATTTGAAGAAAGCTAGTGCCTAGTGGTGAGTTGTATCGACTGAAAGAAGAGTTGGAGTGAGTTGTATGAGGCTTGGCCCAATATACCATGTTTTTAGTTTAAAGCTTTGTATAAAAAAATTGTTATTGAATCTCATTGCCTTGTGCCCTAGCGCCTGTTTGTTACTACTCTACCCAAATATTGGTTCCCCACCCCTGGTCTTATCTTCTTAACATTTTATTTTCTTTTAATGTTTCTTTAATTTTATATTTCATGATTTTAATAGAAAATTAGTGACGAAAGGGTTATGAAATTAATAAAAATAAAAACTTGTTATATTTTTTATTTATTTTGATTTTAGGAAATTAAATTCCAATTATTCGATTACTCGAGATTTATGATTCACCTTTGCTTATTGAGATCTAGAATCATATGCAGGTTTATTGTGTGATATGCGAATGCGCTTGAGATTTCGATTGTGATTTACTTTCACACTGGTGATGCATCGATACTTATTCTGAGCGTTTGATTTCTAACTCTTTTCTTTGATTGGTGAAGCTTTCACGAAGATCATCGAGTTTCTTTATTTTGATACGATTCGCTACAGATTGATATTTGTTTGGTATTTTCTCTTGTTTATCTCATTTCGAACTTTACTTCTTTCTAGATATCATGAGAAGTAGGAAATAAAGAGAGCGCGCTCGAAGTTTTTGTTTTAATGCAAATGCAAAAGGGGATAAACAAGAGTTTTTGGCTATCTCATTTCTTTCCCCTTTTGCATTTGCATTAAAACAAAAACTAATTTTTCTTGCAAACTTCAAAACACTTAAAGATTACTGATGAGATTCATACCTTTGTTGAGCGTGGGAAATGATAAGAGGGTTTCTTCTCGATCTTATCGTCCTTACATTTTAAGCCTTGGTGTGTGTTGTACCCCAAAATTTTTCCTCTTCTGTTACCCAAGGTTTTCCCTTACATGGTTAGTTACAAACACTTGCCTAAAGAAAATGAAATTTTTTGAATGATGGTTAAGTGTCTTTCGATTGGCATGTCAACAATGTCCTTTGATTGACACGTCAGCAATATCCTTTGATTGGTAGGTGAACAAAAGGGTCTTTGATCGGCATCTGGAAAAGGAGTTTCTACTGGGCTTTTAAAATCCTCTGAGCGATGTTTTTCTCATAAGCTTAGATTGGGCATCTAAAACCCTTCGACTAAACATTGTCCCATCAACTTCGATTGTGCGCTGGTTCCCCTTCGAGCAAGCCTTGGTCCAAGTTGCACAAGGCCAACGACCTCTACAAGTTCCCTTCGGTTCACTATGCCAAAGGCCTCTTCATGCAACCTTCGATTCACTAAGTCAAAGGCTCCTTCCAACTGGCCTTTGATCCACTAGGCCAAAAGCCCCTTCATGCTTGCCTTGGATTCACTAAGTCAAAGGCTCCTTTCAACTTGCCTCCAATGCATAAGGCAAAGACTTCCTTTGTGCTTTCCTTCAATGCACAAGGCCAAGACTCCTTAACAATGTTTCTGCATTATGGAACACAAAATGACCCCTTCGAAAGAGCATATGAAATGTCCAGTCGAAGGACACACATTGGTGGCCCATTCGAAGAAGGCACAAGGCATGCATATGGACTATTCGAAAGACACACAAAAAGTCCATTCGAAGGATATATAGGTGGTACATTCGAAGGAGACACATAATTATTGAAAGCAAGTTTGTCTTATGATGAGTATTGATCCTACATGTTGCCAGGCCCAAGCCCCCTGTGCAATGGCATTCGAAGGAAGTGACAAAGGTGGCTTCGACTGGCCAAAATGATGTTCTCGTTTGGGCTATTTGAGTTTTCCAGAATCAAGCAGCTAAGGAAAATAGATGTGTCCAGTCGAAGGAGCCATGAGTAGCAAGTCATAGCCAATTGAAGAGAAAAGATAAGATGTACTTTGAAGGCAGGTCAACAAAGTGCCCTTCGATTGGCATATTAGAACAAGATGTCTTTTGATAAGCATATCAACAAGTTGACATTTCGATTGGCTCAAATTGAGGGAAATCAAAGAAGGAAGAATGAAGCTTTGAACAGCCCCAAAGTAAATTTGAATGGTCACCTAAAAGAGTAAAGACATCCCAGGATTTCGATTCCCATCAAGTTAGAGGCCCAAAACAACTCAGAGCAAGCTGGCAGAAACGCATGATTGGATCAAATATGGCAAGTTTTCATGAAAATCAAATCAAATCTCTCCCTCATGATGACCAAAGATTTGGTACACAAATGTTGACCTAAAACTTTTCCTATATAAACCCAACAATCTCATACGCAAAGGGACAAACATACTGCCTCATACACGCATATACACTGCCTAGAGAGCCACAAAAATTGCCAAAAATCCAACAAAGTGGTGAAATTCGAACAGCCAATTCCAGCCACACTTAGTCCGTTCCAGGCGTTCCATCATCATCTTGAGGATCCTAGGAGTGCATACTAGCCCTCCTTGAATCTTAAAACATATTAAAACCCACAGATCTCGTTGCTCCGGTAGGGTAAAATTCTCATGCTCTAATCTTTCAGTTCATGCAATTTAAATAGATTCGATGCACAGATCCATACTCATGTTGTTGTTTAGATTGGTTTTGACATAGAACATGCCAGGTTAAGGAAGGAATCAAGAAACACCATTTTTAGGGAGGCCTGCAACGTTTTGGTCGTATCTCCCTGTACAAACACCTTCAGTCCAAACCAATGCCATGGTTTTAACACCTCAGTATTTTATGATGTTTCAGATATATTGTTTTCTTATTGTTTGTATTAATGATTGAACAGATGACCCAGTGGTGAATGATGCATGTGTAAGATTGGAGAGCCTGGGTTCGACACCAGGCCTAGATAGAAAATCACTTCCTCCCATAAATCAAAAGGAATAGCTTCCTACCCTGGATCGAAGAAGACATATTCCTTCCTTGGATCGAAGAAGACAGATTCCTTCTCTAGATCGAAGGATACAGCCCCCTTCCCTGGATCGAAGAAGACAACTCCTACCCTGGATCGAAGAAGAGAGTTCCTATCCTGGATCAAAGAAGGCCGTTCCTCCCCTGGATCGAAAAGCCTCTATTCATTTTCTTATTTTTGGTTTTTGTTTATTTCTTTTATTTCCTTGCCTTTTTTTTAACATTAAAACAAAATCACCAAAATTTTGGTCTAGTTTGTTTTTTTTTAATTAAAATTATTTTTGTTAACTAATTAATTTAATTACTGTAACATCTTTCTTAAAATTAAAATTAAATAGACTTAGACTTTATTTTCTTAAAATAAATAAAAACAAACAAAATATTTTCCTTTCCCTAGGATTTTTAGACATTTCTCTCAATTCGCGCGCATTTATTTACTTTCGCACTTTTCATATTACTGTAACTGCTAATGGGATGTAATAGATAACTAACTAGGGCTTTACTGTTTTCTTTATTTTCTTTCCCTGAAGTTTTGAACATGTAATTTCCCCCTCCTGAAGCCATGTAATAGTTAGGTTTTAATTTTCCGCACTGATATTTAACTGTTAGATGCATGCCTAATAGGATTGTATGGCAAGAATAAAACCAAACTATAGCAAACTAAATGCAAAGATTAAAACAATTGAAAACAACATAATTGCACAAGCGCACCTCTAGGGTACCTCACTTTGGTTGCCTTCAGAAAAACAATCATGTCCCTCGAGACGGAGACGCTTTAGCAAAGACTTGTAAATCAAAAGATCATAGTCCCTCGATGACCCTACAGTTGCCTTTAGGTAAATGATCTAGTCCCTAAACAAAATTTCTAAAGCACCTCTACATGTTTCCTTTATGACTATACGTCCCTTTGAATGTCCCTCATACATCCAACGATAGGGCTACCTACTCACTAATAGTAGGATAGACCTGTCTAAAGGATAGGAGGAAAAGAACGAACCTTTTCGAGTATAAGTAGATAGTTCTTAAATGCTATGCTCAAAATTTTTTTTTTGCACTTACACATTTCAAAAACAACTTTCAAAAATGTTTGCTTTATCCACACTCTTGGGGACTGATACAAGAGTTATCATAAAGCGAATCCCCGCATTAAGGCATTTTCAAGCTACTTTTTTTTCCAAACACCAAGCACAAGGTATTTTTTTTCCAAATGAGATAAGCATCTAAGAGCCCATAGAAAACTATAGATGGAAAGGGTTCTAACACCTTCCCTTTCCATAATCTACCCCCTTACTCAGAAATAATCTCGAAAGGTCTTTTTCAGTTCTTTTTACCCTTTCATTAGTTGGATAAAAGAAAATTCGGTGGCGACTATTGCTTATTGCAACATTTGCGAACACAAATGCAAAACCAGTATAACAGTCGGTTCTGCCACCATATCACAGAACTGGCAACTCTGCTGGGGAGATCAAATAAAAGGTGGGGTTACCGTAGAGTTTAGTTCATAATTTTAAATTTCTTTCCTTGTGTGCTTTGTTTGCTTTAACTTTGATGGTTTGCTTGGGTTTACTTGTAAAGATCCTACACCCGGATCTGTGGCACCTTTTAGGTAAGTAGCAATAGATCGTGGGGACTGTGCGGGGTATACCAACACGGTTGAAATGATAGCTACGTTGATGTAGAACATTTATTGGTACCGGTAGCCCTTGAGTAGTCAAGGAGAATACGAGGCCGCTGTGTGGTGTCATGAAGCATCAACTGACCTTAGAACCTTTAATTGAACCAACTTGGCCATTAGGAAGTAGTGTGATAGTCAGATTTGGTGCAGTCTGAATTTGGTTGATACTCGATACTACACTCATTGAGATCTGACTTCTGGGATATTTTAGTCACCAATAAATAGGCTTACGCTGAAACAATCCTCGGTGAAGAAAGATAAGTGATATTGAGATTCCCTAGAACTCAGTTACTATTGATAGGACAGGTTGAACCAACTATACTTCAAGAGGATACTTACGTATGGAATCCATGCAAGCCTAAACCTAAGGATCTGTTTGTGTGATTGTATATATATATGATTGTACATAACATCATAACATGGCATATCACACTAACCATTTCAAGGACTTTTAGGGCTTGTCTTTGTGTCTGTTTTGTAGGACATGGCTCCCATTCGCAGAAATACTATCCAAGACCTTGTAAGGGTGCCTCCTCAACTCAAAGAGATGGCATCAAGGGTTCCTGAGAATTCCCTATTCACTAAAAGACATGGTCGACTCCTCAGTTTGGTCACTTCAAGCCCTGATGAAGACATGGTTAAAGTTCTCTTTCAGTTCTTTGACCCTCTACATCATTGCTTTACGTTTCCTGACTACCTGTTGGTGCCCATCATGGAAGAGTTTTCTCCGTTATTGGGAATGCCTATCCTTAATCAGTTACCCTTCAACGGTATGGAAAGAGACCCAAAGCTTGAAGAAATTGCTCAATCCATGTATTTACAACGGTCCGACGTCGTAGAAAACTGGGAAACAAGAAGCGATATCAAAGGGTTTCTAGCCAAGTTCTTGTTTGAAAAAGCTTACTATTTCTGGGATACTTTGGACTTACAAGCCTTTGAGGAGGTATTGGCCCTTCTCATCTTTGGCATGGTACTGTTTCCAAATCTGGACCAGCTCATAGACGTGAATGCAGTCAAAATCTTCCTGTCTCATAATCCGGTGCCTACTTTGCTTGGAGACATTCTGCACTCTTTTCACACTCGCACTATAAAGAGAAGAGGGACCATTATTTGTTGTACTCCTTTGTTAGATAGGTGATTTATTTTGCACCTACCTCGATCTGATATGAAGAATGAACAAGGCTTAAGATGGTCTAGAAGGCTGATGCATCTCACACATTCGAATGTTCACTGGTGTCCTTGATCTATGGAAGATGTTACCATCATTGACCGCTGTGGAGAATTCCCTAATGTCCCTCTCCTAGGAATTAGGGGAGGAATCACTTATAACCCTTATTTGGTGTTGCGACAGTTTGGGTATGCTAGGAGGGATGGTCCTCATGATGTATTGGTTCAAGGCATTGTGTTCAACTATGAGGATGATGTTCAAGGGTACCGTCAGAGGTTCATCCGAGCCTAGGGCATGGTAAACAAAGTGGATAGCAAGACACTTGTGAATAAGAACTCCATCCCTTTGTTGCTTTATCTTAAATGGGTGTGATCTCGCACTCAAAATCTCATGATGCCTTGTCCCGCCATTCTACCCATTATCATGGAACCCGTTGCAGATACAGATGTACCTCATACTACTCTCCATCCTGACATGCCAACTACTCTTGAAGAATTTCAAAAGTCTTGGGTTCAACTTAAAGAGGAACGAGATACCTTTGAAGCCCAGTTTTATGCAAGTGAGAAAAGGTTTTTGGAGCTTAAAAGACAATTGCACGAAGAACAAAGTTTAAATGCCTACATTTCACCAAAGAGGATGCGATCATGGGAATCTTGAGTCCTGTTAGATTTAGGAGTTTATTTTCACTTTTGTCTCTTCCATTGTAAGCCCAAGGGGCATTGTTGTAATCATTTAAACTTATGAATGCAATTAATGTTTGTTCTTCTCTTTGACTAAGCAAATTTAAGATCTAAAAAGTCCCTGAAAACATTGCATAAACATTATAATGCATTTCATTACATAAGAAGATATTTCAAGATAGGTTTCTTATTCTTTTCGCTGTTTATTTCAGCAAAAGAAATGGCTCTCGAACAAACAGTAAAGGATCTTCAAGCTCAAAACGCTCATTTTCAGCAGATGTTCCTGGCTCTGGCCCGTGGGCAAGAAGACCTGAAAGCTCTTATCGTCAAGGAGAAGACCAAGAAGGAAAAGAAACCAACTGGTGTTTTGAATTTGGGAAGAAGGATCAGAGGACCGGTTAAGTGAGCTATAGAATTCATAACCCCGTCAAATGAGGGGGACAATCAAGAAGAGAAGCCAGTGGAAGAAAACAACAATCCAGGGTCTGAAGAAGATGAACCTGATTATTCTGAGGAGCAGTATCCTCCTGCTGATGATAAATACAGATAGTTGGAAGATCGACTCAATGCTATGGAAATCCAGAGGATACTCGGGCTGGATTTTGAGGAGCTAGGACTGATTTTAGGGGTGGTCATCCCGCAGAAATTCAAGGTCCTTACATTTTCTAAGTACGACGGTGTCTCCTGTCCTAAGTTGCACTTAAGATCGTATGTCAGGAAGATTCAACCCCACACTACTGACAGGAATCTGTGGGTCCATTTCCTCTAGGAAAGATTGGCAGGGACTCAGCTGGAATGGTTCTATCAACTAGAAAGGACCAATGTTCATAATTGGGAAGATCAGGCTGCTGCTTTCTACAAGCAGTACCAATATAATGATGACCTCGCCGTAACTCGTATGCAATTGCAAAGTATGTCTATGGGTTCTGGTGAAGGTTTTAAAGATTATGCCCAAAAGTGGAGAGACCTTGCGGGAAGAGTCCAGCCTTCGTTGTCTGATAGGGAGCTGGTGGACATGTTCTTGGGTACGTTATCTGGTCCATTCTTTAACCATCTGATTGGAAGTTCGTCTGCTGGATTTACTGAATTGATACTGACTGGTGAACGGGTAGAGGATGGCATCAAAAGTGGTAAAATACAGAGAGAAGCATCCTCTAGTACTGCAAAGAAACCTTTTATAGGAAAGAAGGAGGTCAATGCTGCTTATAGCCAAAAAAATCACAATAAAATTGAGCGTCGTCCGACAGTAGGGGCTATTATGATTTCCAATCCTGCATCAAACTAGAAACTAAACAATCAGCGCAAACCAGATGCGCCTAGAAGACAGTTTACTCGAATAAACATGACCCTATCCCAGGTTTTTCCACACCTGCTGAAGTCCAATTTGGTAACTCTGAAGGAGGCCCAGAAGAATCCTAATACAGAATCTCCCCGATATAACCCAAATGCTCGATGTGGCTACCACTCTGAAACTCTAGGGCATAATATAAATGATTGTTGGGCTTTAAAGAGTAAGGTACAGGATCTCATTAAGGCGAAGGATATTAAGTTTTACCTTCTAGAGACGCCTAATGTAATAACTGCGCCCATGCCCAAACATGGCCAAGGTGTCAATGCTGTTGACGATGATCATTTTGTTTCTTCTGTGGATGAGTTAGCTACTCCTATTTTAACTGTTATAAAGAATCTATTGTGAGTCGGTTTATTTTCGGGTTATGGTGAAGGTTGCCATTTATTTATGTCTCTACTAGATGGTTGATTGTTGTTGAAGATAGGCATCTGGTGCCTGATGGTTAACAAAGAAATTATGTTCGAGAAAGTTCCTCTTGTAAGAAGTTCATGTAAAGATGTTTCGATAATCACCATTTTCGACACTCCTCCCATGGTCTCCACCAAAAGACCCGTCAAGATTACATATGTTCCAAAGTTTGCTCCCCTGATCATCACCCTTCCTGGGCCAATACCACACTCCTCGGGTAAAGCTATTCCCTGAAATTATGGGGCTGGCATCTATTACCATGGTGTCAAGCAAGACTTGTTCGCTATTGAAGACAAAATTACTGAAGGTCCTGATCCTGACGTCAACAATATCGTTGGAACCAGTAAGATAACGAGAAGCGGAAGAGTTTTCTCTCCCGAGATCTCTCCAAATACCATTGTTACTTCTGTGATCATCCTCGCTGTTTCTCCTGCTAGTACTCCCATTACTACCCCTGTGATTATTCCTGCTGTTACTCCTGTCATTATTCCCATTTCTACTCCTACTATCAGTCCTGTTGCTATCCCTGCCACCGAGTCGGTCAAGACTCGGGGAAAAGAGGTATTGGTTGAGCTTGTCCAGACGAAGGCGCATCTAGAAGTCATCCCTGAGGCTTCTAAAAAGGAAATGGATGAGATACTGAAGATAATCAAGAAAAGTAATTAGAATATTGTGGAACAATTGGGGAAAACCCCTTCAAAAATCTCAATGCTTGCCCTACTGTTATGCTCTGAAGCCCATGCCAAGGCTTTAGTAAAATTCCTGAAGTCTGCCCACGTGCCTCAAGAGACCTCCATTGATAAATTCGAGAATTACGTGGCTAGTTTGACAGTTGACAATGGCTTGGGACTCTCTGATGCAGACCTAACTCCCAAGGGAAGGAAACACAATGATGCCATGTCATGTCTCCATTGAGTTAAGGGGCACTACATTAGCCCATGTTCTGGTGGATATAGTTTCATCGCTGAATGTCTTTCCCAAGAATGCTCTGGACATGTTAGATTGCGAAGGACTCACACTAAAGCCCAGTAACATTATGGTGGGGGCCTTCGACGGTTCTAAGAGAATGGTGCACCGGGAGGTAGACATCCCTATCAAAGTGGGTACTCAGACTTTTAATTCCACTTTCTTTGTGATGGACATTCTCCCATCTTACTCCAATTTATTGGGTCGACCTTGGATCCATGGGGCCGGTGTTGTTACCTCTACCCTGCATCAGATGCTGAAGTACCCAGTCAATGGGAAAATTATCACAGTACATGGGGAGGAGGAATACATGGTGAGCCACCTGAACTCTTTCAGGTATATTGAAATGGACAGTGAGTTCATTGAGACCCCCTGTCAGAACTTTCAGGAGGTTCCACAGACCTTCGCTGAAGCCAAGACCACTGCCAGTGTTCCAAAGACTACTAAACCTCCGTTGAAGATGGCTTCTATGAAGGATGCCAAGGCAGTAGTTGAAGAAGGTGGGTGTATAATTTAGGGCCAACTTCCGAATATTCCCTATAAATCTGACAAATTTGGTTTGGGTTTTACTTTAGGAGCCCAGAGAGTTGTTCGTCGTGCTCGCTCCGGGGGACCACCTTTGCGGATCGGCAATTATGGAGTCAATGCTCTGGAAGACAACGATAGTGATTATGACCTGGACAAGTGGATCTTCCCAACCATCAGCGGTGGACTCAGCAATTGGGAGGCCAAAGATTTTGTGCCTATTACTTTTATTCAAGAGTAATTTGTCCTTTTGTTTTTGAGGATATGTAATATTTGATCAATTTAAACTTTAAAGCCTTGTGTCCTATCCGAGGCACAATGGTCTATTTGTGAGGGTCATTACTTCATTTTCATATGCCATCAATGAAACATTGGACGTTTTCCATACAAATTTTGTGCTCTTTGTTTTTCTTTTCTGTTTTTTTACTTTATCAAAAAAATAAACAACTATGCTCTTACACACACCCACATATCAAACTCCAGATCCACATCTACTCTGGACCCCATTGATAACGGTTCTGCTATTGCTTATTATGACTTTGAAAATCCGATCTACCAAGTCGAGGACGAAGGTGAGGAAGATCGTGAAGTACCAGGAGAACTTTCCAGACTATTACAACGAGAAGAAAAAGCAATACAGCCTCATGAAGAGTCAGTTGAGACAATTAACTTAGATACTGAAGAGGACAAGAAAGAAGTCAAGATAGGTGCTGGTCTGGAGTATAGTGTCAAGAAGAATTTAATATAGATTCTACATGACTATGTTGAGGTTTTTGCATGGTCATATGAAGACATGTCGGGACTTGACACCGATATTGTGCTCCACTGCCTACCTACAAAAGAGGACTTCCCTCCAGTGAAACACAAGGTTCGTCGCATGAGGCCAGAGTTGTCAGAAAATATCAAGGCTGAATTCGTGAAACAAATCAACGCTGGTTTCTTAGTTGTCACTTCGTATCCATAATGGGTTGCTAACATGGTTCCAATACCGAAGAAGGACAGTAAGTACGTATGTGTGTGGATTACAGAGACATGAACAGGGCAAGCCCCAATGATGACTACCCGCTTCCCCACATCAATGTTTTGGTTGACAATGCTGCAAAACATAAAGTATTCTCCTTCATGGATGGTTTCTCCAGGTACAATCAGATCAAAATGGCACTTGAGGACATGGAGAAGACGACCTTTGTCACACAGTGGGGAACTTTTTGTTACAAAGTTATGCCCTTTGGGTTAAAAAAACATCAGGGCAACCTATCAGCGTGCTATGGTATCTTTGTTTCACGACATGATCCATCACGAGATAGAGGACTACATTGATGATATGATAGCCAGATCTCAGACTAAAGAGGAGCATCTTGATCATCTACAGAAGCTGTTTGAAAGGCTAAAAAAGTACAAACTAAGGTTGAACCCGGATAAGTGCACCTTTGGAGTAAGATCTGGTAAACTCTTAGGCTTCGTTGTCAGCGGCAAAGGTATTGAAGTAGGACCTGCAAAGGTTGAAGCTATACAAGAAATGCCAACTCCCCGCACTGAGAAGGAGGTCAGGGGATTCTTGGGACGCCTAAACTACATTGTTAGATTCATTTCACATCTGTCCGCTACTTGTGAGCCAATCTTCAAATTACCGAAGAAAGATCAAGCAGTGAAGTGGAATGACGACTGCCAAAAGGCCTTTGACAAAATCAAATAATATCTCCAAGATCCTCCAATTTTGATGCCGCCAGTCGAAGGAAGACCTCTGATCATGTGCTTAACATTGTTAGAGATCTCAATGGGGTGTGTGTTGGGGTAGCATGACGAGTCTTGTCGAAAAGAGCATGCAATATACTACCTTAACAAAAAGTTTACCGACTGTGAAACAAGATACTCACTGCTCGAGAAACTTGTTGCGCTTTAGCATGGGTTTCTCGCCGACTAAGATAGTATATGTTGACTCACACTACCTTGTTGATATCTAAAATGGATCCTATCAAGTACATCTTTGAGAAGCTCGCTCTCTCCGGGAGAATAGCAAGATGGCAGATGATCCTGACCAAATATGACATTCAGTATACAACCGAGAAAGTAATTAAGGGAAGTGTACTAGCTAATCATTTGGCTCATCAGGCTGTGGATGACTACCAATCCATGAATTTTGAGTTCCCGGATGAGAACATCATGTTAGTAACTGATTATGAAGAACCTGGACCGGATGAAGGACCTAAAAAAGGATCCTGATGGACTATGGTTTTTGATGGAACTTCCAACGCACTTGGAAATGGCATCAGCGCCATGATCATATCTCCCGAAGGCTGTCATACTCATTTCACTACCAGATTGTGTTTTAATTGTACCAACACTATGGCTGAATATGAAGCATGTATTATGGGTCTCAAAGCTGCTATCGACTTGAGGATCAAATTCTTGAGTGTATTTTGATACTCGGCCTTAGTAATCAGGCAAATCAAAGGAGAATGGGACACGGAGCATCCTAATCGCATCCCATACAAAGAGCATGTGTTAACACTGATTCCTCATTTTGAAGAAATTACCTTTGAGCATTTTCCACGAGAGGAAAATCAATTAGCAGACGCGCTAGCTATAATGTTGTCCATGTTCAAAGTCAGGTAGGATAACAAGGCTCCTCATATCACTATTTAGAAAATGGATGAACCAGCATACTGTCACGATATTGGTACTGAGGAAGTAATGGACAAGCCTTGGTACCATGAAGTCAAAAGGTATCTCGAAGCCCAAGAGTAACCCGAGGGAGCTTCAATCAATGATAAGAAGTTCCTAAGAAGGTTCTCTGCCAAGTTCTTCCTCAGTAACGGGATCCTTTACAAGCGCAATCACGATTCTACTTTGCTTGGGTGTGTAGACAAGTGTGAAGCAGAGAGGATTATGGTTGATTTACATGAAGGCGCATTTGGCACCCATTCTAGTGGGCATACAATGGCTAAGAAGATCATATGGGTAGAATACTATTGGTCCACTATGGAAGCAGATTGTTATCAGCATTCGCGGACTTGTCATAAGTGCCAGATCTATGCTGATAAGGTGCATGTACCTCCAACTCCTCTAAATGTCCTGACTAATCCTTGGTCATTCGCAATTTGGGGCATCGACATGATCAGAGAGATTATACCTATAGCTTCTATGGGGCACCGCTTCATCTTTGTTTTCATTGATTACTTTACGAAATGGGTCGAGGCGGCCTCATTTACTTCCGTTACCAAGAATGTTGTAGCCCGGTTCATCAGACATAACCTCGTTTATCGATACGATATTCCAGAAAGAATCATGGTACTAATCTCAATAACACTATGATCACCGAGCTCTGCATGCAATTCAAGATCCAACATCATAAATCTTCTCCCTACAAGCCGAAGATGAATGGAGCTGTAGAAGCTGCTAATAAAAACATCAAGAAGATCATCCAGAAGATAACGGTGACATACAAATACTGGTATGAGATGTTACCATTTTCTCTTCATGGTTACTGTACCACAATGCGCACATCAACAGGGGACACTCCTTTCTCTTTGGTATACGGTATGGAAGTTGTCCTACCCATAGAAGTCCAGATCCCTTCTTTGAGAATCATGAAAGATGTATGACTGAGCAAAGAAGAATGGGTTTAGACTCCACTTGAACAATTAAACCTGATTGACGAAAAGAGGCTCGCGGATGTCAGTCATGGTCAGATGTACCAAAAACGTATGATCAAAGCTTTTAACAAGAAGGTCAGATGTCAGGTATATCAGGCTGGTAATCTGGTAATCAAGCGCATTATCCTGCTGCAAGGTGGTCCCAGGGGAAAATGGACTCCCACATATGAAGGACCATTTGTAATCAAGAACATATTTTCTGGTGGGTCCATGATCTTAACTACTATGGACGGTGACGACCTTCCACGCCTGCTAAACGCGGACATAGTTAAAAGATACTACGCATGAACAAAGACCCACTAGGTCGACTGGCCTAGGCAAAAATAAGGGCATCCTGGCAAACCAAAAGGGTTCGGGCAAAAATTAGGGATATACATAAAAACATTTGTACACCCGACAAGTCGAAAACTTGAAAAGGCGGCTTGGGCAAAAAAGGGTATCCCGTTGGACTGAGAACCCAAAAGGGCGGTCCAGGAAAAAGTTAGGGGTTTAAAGCGTATGACTATGTCCCATTGGGTCACCTTACAACCAATCTTCAGTATCAACTATCAAGCTCAAGTGGTACTAGTCAATCCAGTCAGCTTCGGACAAGCAACGAAAGAGATGAGACGCTCAAAGACATAAAGGCAATAACATAATGAGAACCAGATGGGATTATTTCACATAGCTATTTTTCTTTGTATACTATTTTTGTATAGTTTCCATTCTTACAACGGCATTCTCTTACTAGGATGTTTGTCTCCTTGTACAGAGACACTTCTTCAAGTTAATACAAAGTTATCTCTTTAAAAGTGAAAAACATCTGTTTTTATTTTTCTGTTTTGTTTGCAAAACGTCCAGTGATTATTTTTGAACATATGCATTTGAATATGATTACTGCTTACAAATATACGCATAAAAAAACAGAAAGACAGTTACTAATGACTTTAAGAAATGGGACAATATCTAAGGGCCATCCACAAAATCCTCGCATATATTTTCTCCAGCAGATACCTTCTACAACAGATGTAGAGGTAGAGGCATCCTACTACAAGGTCATTGCCATATTCTCAATACGCAACCTAATGGTGTCAGGTTCTCATATCACCGGTGGAGCAAGAATCTCCAAATTACTGCTCTAACAAAAGATCCCCCGGTGAAGTCGCCAAGCTTCTCAGGATTCCCCAACAGGATTTCAATAAAATCCCCAAGCAGTTCACGGAGTTTACCTTCCCCAATAGAGTTTATTTCTCTAACAACGGAATTTTATCTCCCATCATTTAACTTCAACATATCTGAAGACCTACATTCTTCACCCCCAGCTACGATCGGGGATTTATTTTTCCTAGTTCAATAATATAGCAATGAAACAACTAACACGTTCATACATTGCATTCATACAGCATTTTACAAACATCATGGCATATGCAACAGAAATGTGTATATCACAATCTCATTTATTTTGAGAGCATCATGCAATTCATACATCATGACATCGCATGAAATTAATTTTACCTTTTCAGATTGAATTTGCAAACGGACAAATATTGTCAACTTATACAGCAGTTAAAAGATTAATGCTCAAAACTAGACGGGGAAACCATCTACATGACCAAGTGGTATGAACTCTCAGAACAAGACGGGTTTACCAACAAATACAGTAGGCCACAGATTAATGCCCAAAACCAGACGGGGGAACTATCTACGTGACTAATGTTGACAAGGTCTAGATTAATACCTGTAACAAGCTAGGAGAACTATCTGTGGATGACTGATTGTAGATTAATACCTGTAACTGTAATAGTAAAATAAATTAAGTCTCCACCGAGTATTTATCTATCCCACAAAAGGGAAAGGAAAATCATCAAAGAAAAACCTAAAGGGGGAAATCAAGGTCTTGCGACTGAGAGATTGGTTAAGGGAGTCGATTACACGAGGGGAAGGTATTAGCACCACACGTCTGTAGTACTCTACGGGATCCACTCTTGTTATTCTAATCAAAGGGTGTATTCAATCTAATGCTTAAGAGTTATAAAACTAAGAGGGAATTCATGCAAAGAAAACACGGGGAAAAGAAGGAAATATTTACAATTTTTAACTCGGTTGAGCCCCGTGACCAGATGCCTACATATCCCTTTTAAGGAATCAGAGTGTCGTAGTTCGGCTCATATATTTTATTTGTTTGTATTTTTTAAATGAACAATGTTGAATTCGATCTTTCCACCGATGCTCGACCTTTGGAGACTTATGACCTGTAGTGGAATGGAACTAACAATGCTCTTACAAGAGAAAAGCCGAATGGCGAATATAAATGGATTGGTTGGTATTTTTTACCATGAAAAGAATTTTTGTATGCTTAGCATTTCATTTACACATTTTCCAAGAAAAATAAGTTTTAGTTTTAAATGCAATTATGCAAAAATAGGAAGAAAACATCTAAGGGAGGCTAACCTATCTCTAACCTAATGTTATCATACAATGAGGGATCCTATCTAAGTTAGCATGCCAAAGAAAGTCTAACAAACTATCCTATAGGGAACATACAATGAGAGCGAAGTCGTGATCTCAATTTCTAAATTGAGTGACTCATCGATCAACAAGAAATAAAGGAAAGCGATAAAATCCTATAGGGAGCATACACTGAGAGCGAAGTCGTGATCTCAATTTATAAATTGAGTGACTCATCGATCAACAAGAAAGGAAACAAACACAAGCACAACACATATAATAAATGAAGTTCGGAATGCCTGCTACAGGTCTTTAAACAGCGACTTCGAGTGCACGCTCTTTATTTCCTACTTCTCATGATATCTAGAAAGCGAGAAATGAGGAAATATAAATTGGAAGCAGTATAATACCAAACGAACAATAATGTCCCCAAAAGGCGCAACCAAGGCAAAGAAACCAGGAATACTTCGCGCGAGCTGACATCAACAAACAGTCAGAGATCAAATATTTGAAATATGTGTTGAACCATCATCGATGTGAAAATAAATCATAATCAGAATCCAAACACATTCACATATCAAACAATGAACCTACATAAGACTCAACTCAACATGCAAAAGTGAATCACAAGCTCAAGTAATCGAAAAATTAGGAGTTAATTTCCTAAAAATCAAATAAGAACTCTAACAAAGTTTATGTATTTTTGTAGTTTACTACCCTAAAAAATAAGAGGCAATCCCAAAATCTATAATTTTTTATTGCTTTATCATACGTATTTTATTTATTGTTTTTATTATATAAAAAAATATTTAAGCTAAACTAAAAAAAATATTTAAGAGAACCAAGAGTTAGAAACAGCCAGGGGGTGTATGCTTGAAACGCGAAGTGTGGGTTCAGTAAAAGGCTTCAGGCGCCAAGGCCCAAGGCTGAATCTAACAAGAGGTAGCCTATAACCAGGTTTTTTATAAGTAATAAAACGAAATAATGGGCTAAACAGGAGGTTTGTCCCAATGGAATCCCATCATAGTCCAAACCAAAACCAACCCCCACTCTCTTCTAATTGACCAAACCAGTTATTTACCATATGAACATGAGTAAAAATAAAATAAAATAAAATAAACAAAACGAAAATAGAAAATTGAGAATGAATTAGGGTTATAGCATGGCCTTTTCAGCTTCTCTATGAAAACCACAACTCTTTCTTCTCACTAGCAGCCCATGGTGGATCATCATCTTCTTCGTGAATCGTCGTCGTGTATCCACCACCAATCCGGCGGCCAAGCCATCTTGAATCAAGAGTTTCTAAATGTCAATCCCAACTGAAATCCATCTACGAGTTTGAATCTAAATTTTACTTCCTTCCGCCGCGACAACTACTAGACTCTTCTTCTCCGATTCAAATCACCGGCGAAAGCCACCGTCTCCGCTATTTCAATCTCTTCTCCGCTCAACTTTTAGGATAAAAAAAATTAAGGATATTGAACCATAGATGTGCTAATCCATAAAAATTGTGCGAGAAGATGGTGAATTGACCTCTAAATCACAATGCAGCGCTGAAAAAAGAAGCTAAAACAATACCTCACGATGCCTACCTCAAGACGGTGGCAACGAAGAGGTGTTTGAGATTCACACAACCAGGTATTCTTCGGAATTCTTTATGTCTCCTCGTTCCTAATTTTCTTCTGCTCTTCTTGTTATGGTTATATGTACGATTTGGATCATTTCTGAGGTGTTGCCTCGTCGTTGTTGTTACGTTTACAAAATGGATATCGTTGAAATCGCGACGATTTGATGATGCAATGATGTTTTGGTAATTGAGGATAATGTGTGAACACAGAAGCCTGGAAATGATATGCTCGAATATTTAAGATGATTATTTGCAGGGAAGAACCTTGAAGATTACCGATTGAAGCTTTGAGATATCGTCCAAGGAGGTTGCAGGTCGAAGAAAGAATAAGAAGAGTGAAGGTTAAAGATGAAGAAGATGCAAAGTTCGTTCAATAGTGAAAAGGAGAATGAAGGTTAAAGATGAAGAAGATAATGAAATAGTAGAAAGGTGAGTCTTTTCTGCAATTTTCTCCCTCCCTTCTATTACCAATCTGTTAGCAATTCTGTTAGAAATATGTTAGCTTCTCCTCCTCCCAATTCTATTATTAATTCAGTTATAGCTTGTTGAAAGTTTGTTATAGTCAAAACTACCCATAGCCCTTAGATCTGATTTTCTGTTATTCTCCTTATGAATTCCCCTTCTGATTTCTGTTAGATGTTATAGGAGTTAGTTGGAAGACGGTTAGGTATTGTACTAGGTTGTTAGGCAGTTAGTTATGAATTCAATTAGATGTTTATTTTCTATTTTGGTTGTTGTAGAAGTTTGTTATCAAATTGTTTTCTGTTAGTGAAATTTTTTAGTGACTTTTTCAATGGATGATCCTGCTGAATTTATCATGATTTTCTGAACTGGTAAGGGTTCGAAAACATCAATGTCTACATATATTTTATTTCTATTTCCATGTATGGTACAAATGGTTTAATACAGGTCAAGATCAACTGGTTTACTAATGGACCAAACTGATTTTACCATTCAAAAAGTTTTATGTATTTGCTTTAGTTATATATAACTTTTTGAAAACTTTAATACACCTAAACATCTCTAGACTGTTAGTGAATCTTAGCATGTTCCAGTTTATATATTGATTTGGATATGGTGAACTAAACTGGTTTAGCGGATGTTTGGCCTGGTTTACCTGATTTTTTGCTGTAAATTATATAGGCTGCCATGGTAAATTTGTTGAAGGAAGCATGAAGAAGTTTAGGCATAGTGCAAGCAAAGTTGAAGTGAGAAGAAACCGAAGTAGGATGAAAGATTAGAACTAAGTTTTGAAATGGAATATGATGTATGGTTTTGGAATGGTATTGTACATATTCTTGGATATAAAGTCTTGTGTTGGTAATGAACTTGAAATGCCTTCTAATCATGTACTTATGTAAAGATTCATGTTGTAAATGGCCCTGACTTTTGGAAACCTCTTGATATTTTGAAGTTTTAATGATGATAATCAAAGTATTTTTCACTATTAGAAACTCGAAGGGATCATATGAATCTGAATTGAATCATCCCATTTTTCAAAGTGTCTTCAGGTTGCATAGGCTTGATTATCTATACGACCAACGAATCAAAACCTTAATGTTTTAAAAGACAACATTAGGTTTTAGCCTTGAGACATTTGACATGAAACCTTTAGAAAGCTTGTGTTACTAGTCAACCATATGCCTATATGAATATCTTTACCTCAAGTATCCATTCACACATAACTTGTGAGGTAAATCCACATGACTTGATATTCCACCAATATATGCCCTCTTGAATGAAGAAATATCCATGAGCCTTGCGTTGAAGTTAACTCACAATGATGGACTGGTACAGAATAGACTTTGAATCCATTTAAACTTGATGACATTTCTTGAGTGAATCTCTAAATCATCTCCAATGGGACCTTAATTCTGATCTCTAACCCATAGTTTCACAAAAAAGGACATCTTGGTTTGATGAAACCATAAACCAATCCTCAACCATTTGGGAAATAACACCACAAGAAAGGAGTCCTTGATGAAATCTTCTAAACTTCTTAAAAGTAACGAATTTTGGAGAAAGCCATTAGGAGAAACCCTAAATCATCATGATGAACTTCCAATAGAGAGGATGATGATCCTTTTAGACTTTAGGAGAAAAACTAACACAGTGAACCATTATTTGAATACCTAAATATCAATATTCAAGCATAGCGTGTGGGAAACCCTGATTCTTTGGACATTGATAAATCTTGATAAAATGATATTGTAGCTTAAGGAACCTTGCCAAGGACGATATGTATGGTACTTGTGATTCCAAAACCCTAGTTTCGTACCAAGAATGATAAGAGCACCACTTGAATCAACTCTGAGTAAGGTAGCAACCTTAATTCATAGAGAAAAACCTTAATGCCAAGAAACCTTTTTTTATCCCGTAACCCCGGAATCGATGATATGCATGAGATGTATATGATGTGACGAGGGATCTTAGGGACAAAAATTGGGGTATAACAGTTGCCCTTATTTAAGTGTCTTCTATCCGGAGATATGAAGGTAAAAAATCTTCGTCTCGACGCGATTGAAGATACTTAAATACAAAACAAGCCCTATTTTTGGCCCTAAGATGCCATGCGATGCTTATGATTATGAATGTAAAATATAAACATCATGCAGGAGAATAAGACACACTGGAGAAATGAAAATAAAATCAAAAGAATTAACAAAAAGAAGTCGACCAGGAAAGTAAATCTCTGGGGGACAACACGACTCTGGGGATAGAATTTTGAATCCGTTGGAGACAAATCGACTCCGCCGGGGAAAGGAAGACTCAACTTTACTGGGGTAAGGTCTAGAGAGGAGACAAAATAACATAAAATCAAAAACTGATGGAAAAGTAATGGATGACAATAATTAACCGATAGTTATGAACTATCCACTCATAGAGGAGATAACAAAAAGAGAGTAACATCAACACATGGGATCAACAACTGCTATCTTGAAGGGTACGAACAGAAACAGTAAGATAATACCGGATCGGGGATGACGACAAACTTCAACATTGAGACTAGCAAATGAATGATGGGGATCAGTACTTATGATTGGTAACAATGGTTTGACGTTAGCACTTATGGCTGGAAACAACTCAACTCAATCAGAGTAAGGTCCAATGAGGAGAAAGAGATGGACCTCGAATAAGAATGAGAATGAACTACCAACTCAAAGATGAAGGTAGAAAAAAACAAAGAATCAATACTGATCTTTTTATTGAAGGTAAATAAATAGAAGATACACCGACGTTTACTGAAGGTGAGCTACCGACATCCACTGAAGGTAGAGATATAGAGACAATACCAGCTTTTACTGAAGGTAAAGATTCAAGAATGACACCAATGTTTACTGAAGGTGAGCTACCAACTTTTACTGAAGGTAGGGAGAAGAGAATAACACCAGCTTTTACTGAAGGTGAGGTCCTAAAGAATAATAACGAGTTTCCCAAACTTCTGGCATTCTACCTAGAACGAGTAAAAAATACAAGCTATCTCAAATAAAGAGACTACCACTTGCAATGATTTCACGAAAAACTTCTCTTGCAAAACTTCTTCGAAGAGATACCATTTGATGGAGAATCAGATAAACTTCCCTTCAATCCTGACCATAAGCCACGAACTGGTCTCAGTTTCTTCTTTAACCAAGATATCTCACTTGGAAAGGGTAAAAATACAAGCTATCTCAAATAAAGAGACTACCACTTGTAAAGATTTCTCAACAAACTTCTCTTGCAAAACTTCCTCGAAGAGATACCATTTGATGGAGAATCAGATAAACTTCCCCTCAATCCTGACCATAAGCCACGAACTGGTCTCAGTTTCTTCTTTAACCAAGATATCTCACCTGGAAAGGGTAAAAGTACAAGCTATCTCAAATAAAGAGACTACCACTTGTAAAGATTTCTCAATAAACTTCTCTTGCAAAACTTCCTCGAAGAGATACCATTTGATGGAGAATCAGATAAACTTCCCCTCGATCCTGACCATAAGCCACGAACTGGTCTCAGTTTCTTCTTTAACCAAGATATTTCACCTGGAAAGGGTAAAAATATTGTTGTAAGAATCTTTCAACGAATTGTCTTTATCATTGAAGCGCAGCCAATCTCAACAACGAACTATCTCCCATAATGACTAGACTACCATTACTTGGAGTAACAAATTTTCATCAACAAACTATCTCCCTTAATGACGAGACTACCATTCATCGGAATATAAATCTCAAAAACGAACTACCTCCCATAATGACAAGGCTACCATTCATTAGAGTAACAAATTTTCATCAACGAACTATCTCCCTTAA
This sequence comes from Vicia faba, assembly GCA_948472305.1. Classification (NCBI taxonomy): domain Eukaryota; kingdom Viridiplantae; phylum Streptophyta; class Magnoliopsida; order Fabales; family Fabaceae; genus Vicia; species Vicia faba. The sequence goes on along the minus strand of OX451741.1, from coordinate 942,340,942 downwards.
TGACGAGACTACCATTCATCGGAATATAGATCTCAGCAACGAACTACCTCCCATAATGACAAGGCTACCATTCATTGGAGTAACAAATTTTCATCAATGAACTATCTCCCTTAATGAAGAGACTACCATTCATTGGAAAAACATCTTCTCTAGCATTAACAGACTTACTGTGAAAGAACAGGTTTCTCAAATAAATAGATCTACTGCCTGTTGTTTAAGAGGGAATTGTAATAAGACTGGCGAGAAATGAAGCTTGATTTCCTGGGGAAATTCCAATATATTCATGTTGAGGAGAAAAAAGTATGTGCATGCAAAATAAATGCACACTCTCAAACCAAGGCTCGAAGCCTGCAGAAGTCAGAATAATAATATTGTCGGGGGCTACAGATTCAAACCAGAAATAAACTGGAATGGAATAATCAACCAAGACAGCACCTGATGAGAAATAAACTCAAAAGGGGATCACACTCCATCCAAATAATGAACTGAAATAGGAAGGCTGAAGCAAAATTCTTCCATGAGGGATAACTCAGTGGGGAAATTGAAAGGATATACGCTTTCTATTTGAAGTTAGAAACTCTATTGGAGAGAAAGTAACAAAACTTTGCAAAGAACATAATATGCTGACAAAACATCAATGAATGAAAATGAGTAATGAATTTTAAATTCATTTTTGCATGATGTGTATGAATGTATAAATGTTTATTATATATGCTGAAAAAATAACCATAATGCACTGGGGATAACCAGACAAAGCTGACTTGGATGAAGACAACACTTGGCCAAGTCACATCCAGGATGAAGGTTCCATAAGAGAATAAGCATCTATTGAAGAAACAAAGTCCTATTTCACAGATTAACTTAACTGTGAAGAACATGGCTTGAAAACAATCAAAACATCACCTGACTAGCAATAAATAAAGTTGCGGGAATATCATAAACTCCTCTAGGTTTCACCGGGGAATATCAATATGGAATTTGATAAGGGAAGACAAAGCTTCATCGTCTAGACTTCACTGGGGATTCCACAACTAACTTCACTAGGGAAGGTGAAAATCATATCGTCGAGACTTCAACTGGGGATGTCAATACAGACCTCACCGGGGAAGATGAAAAACTATGTCGTTAATACTTCAACTGGGGGATTGTTATGCTAACCTCATTTGGGAAAAAGAAACCGCACATACTGGAGAGAGCCCAAATACAGTCTTCAATATGAAGCATAATAGTTGTGCAAACTTCTCTAGCGAGAAATCATGAAACTTCATGGGATAAAAACTTTAGAGGGAAGCATCATCCTCGACTCATCCGGAAAATTAAGAATTTAACATCACATTAATAGGTCAGCTTATGGGGATTTTAAATCAAACTCAGCGCATGTCAAGGGAAAACCCAAGGAGTAGATGCTTATCTCAAAACTTCTTAAAAGGTACATTGTCCTTCTCTTGTTGCTTGGAGGCACGCCATAACAACAAAGTCGTAACTGGAGAGCGTAATATCCTGCTAGAGATTCTGCATTAATTCTCAACACAAAGGGAGAAAAAATTTGACAATTAAGCACATGCTTTGTAACTTTGCAAACTCTGCTTGATCACCAATCGATCACGGAAAGAAATTACACTCAGTCGGAGAAATCTGAATCAAGACTTGATTGGGGGAGAATGGGATTACAAGCCTAACATCAAATAACAGCTTGAAGAAAGTCTGAACTAAGACTGAACTAGGGAAGAAAATGGGAACATAAACCCAAATGCCACACCATATATCAGCTTATATGAGATTCATCTATCCTAAGAAGTGGTATCATCAATGGAATACACACATATCAGTAAGTGCAACCAGGGAAATCTTTCTTGGAGAAATTTTCGAAACTTAGGAGTTCGTTCATCCTTGGAATCACCACTTTTGTTCCACTCAAATCACAACATCAGAAGCAAAAGGTAATTTGTAAATTCTTTACAAATTTTTTTTTACCATTAAGTATTTTTGTTTTGAAAATTACTATTGATAATAAATGAAATCTTTGCAAACAGAATAAAGTAAGAACTACAAAGAATTGGATAAAGGCTCAAACTTTATTAATAGAATGGTAGTCTGCGAACGACGAGACTCCATGGATGATTACAAAGTCTGGAAAATGGTAAATATATGGAAAAGATACATTGAAATATAATGACATTTATTCTACCTAACAACGTAGAACTCCTGACCAAATACTTCAGTTGAAGTGTGATGAGAATCTGAGAAGATTATTGCTTCAATGATCAAGTCTTATCTGACGCGGTTATTTGCCAAGAAATCCCTAACTTTTTCCTAGGTTTCCCTTACGGGTTTTAAACCTACCGGGAAGGTTTATTCTGTTTGTGTCTCTAATTTTTTCCTAGACTTCCCTTTTGGGTTTTCAGCCTACCGAGACGCTCCTTTTTTCCTAAGTCTCCATTTCGGGTTTTCAACTTAGTGAGCTGTTCTTTTATTTCTTTAGGCGAACTATTTCTTTACTGCATCAGCATTCAAAGGACGTTGGAACTCCTCGCCATCCATAGTTTCAAGAATCAATGCACCTCTATAGAAGGCTTTCTTGACAACATATGGGCCTTCATAATTGGGATTCCACTTGCCCCTAGAATCAGCGTTAAAAGACATGATCTTCCTGAGCACGAGGTCGTCTTCTCTGAATTCACGAGGCTTGACCTTCTTATCAAAATCTTTCTTCATTATATTTTGATATAACTTACCATGACACAAGGTTGTCATTCTCTTTTCTTCAATCAAATTCAACTGGTCAAACCTGTTTTGGATCCATTCAGCCTCTAACAACTTGGTTTCCATCATCACACGTAAAGAGGGAATCTCAACCGCGACGGGGAGCACTGCTTCCATACCATACACATGCGAGAACGGGGTTGCCCCTATTGAAGTACGGACGGATGTACGATACCCATAAAAAGCAAAAGGAAGCATCTCATGCCAATCTTCATAAGTAACAACAATCTTCTGGATAATTTTCTTAATGTTCTTATTAGCAGCTTCGACGGCCCCATTCATCTTTGGCCTGTAGGGAGATGAATTATGATGGACAATCTTGAATTCTTCACAAAGTTATTTCATTATTTTATTATTTAAATTCGACCCGTTGTCAATGATAATCCTACTTGGCACGCCATACGACAAATTAGATTGTTCTTGATGAAGCGTACTACCACCTGCTTAGTAACATTAGCATATGAAGCTGCTTCCACCCACTAGGTGAAATAGTCAATCGCTACCAAGATAAGATGATTTCCATTCGACGCTTTGGGTTCAATCATTCCAATCATGTCAATACCCCACATAGAGAAAGGTCACGAGGACGAAATAAAATTGAGAAACTTTGGAGGCACATGAGTCTTGTCAGCGTAAATCTGACACTTGTGGCACTTCTTCGCAAATTTGTAACAGTCAGATTCAATTGTCAGCCAATAATAACCTACCCTAAGCATCCTCTTTTCCATCGAATGTCCATTGGCATGGGTACCAAAGGAACCTTCATGGATCTCATGCATCAACATGTCTGCTTCGTGTCTATCCACGCATCTGAGCAAGACCATGTCATGATTTCTTTTGTATAGCACATTGTTGTACCCCAAAATTTTCCCTCTCATTTTATCAATATTTTCCTCCACAAGACTATTTGGACTCAAGACCAGATTAGGGTTTGCTCAGCTCAAGACATCTCCTTGCACTGATGACCTGAAATTAGGGTTTGAGTTTGCACAAGTATTTTTGGACTTCCAATGCTCAATGTGACTTTCATACTTCATGTTGGACCTCTAAGATTGCTCATACCAAGTTTCAAGCCTTGAATCACATTTTTGCCCAGTCAATTGGACAGTTGACCTAAAAATTAGTTGTATTGGGGAAAAAGTCAACCGTGGCCAATTTACAGCCAAACCTCATAATTTTTTATCCACATCAACATTATAGACTCATATGAACCATTTGATCAATTTTGGACCACAACTCCTCAAGAAATTTGATCAGATCATCAAAAGGGCAAAATGGTCATTTTTAGGGTTTTTACTATAGAAGGGCAATTTCTGATTTTTCACCTAGCCAATGGCAAATTGGGTTCAAGAATGATTTCAAGGACTCAATGGCACCATCTTGACCTAATCACAAGGTTCAAAAGATCTCAATTGCATTGGATTGACAGATGAATTTTCCAGTCAACTGATCAAAAATCAACTGTACACTGAAAAGTCAAACTTTGACTTTTTGGTCAAAATTAAGTGCCAAAAGTCATTTTTCATCAAGATGTGTCAAAACATGAAACTTGTTCACCAAGAAACCTAATTTTGAAAATTAGGGTTTAAAATGGAAAATTTTCATAACTTAGAAATTTTCTAAGTTATGAAAATTTCTTATTTTTTTCCCAACTTTGCCCAACTTTTTCACCATGATGCAATTGGATTCAAACAAAACTTCCAACATGAAAGTTGTATTACTCCACAAAATATACAACTTTGATTCACAAAGTTTTCCCAAAAGATGCTTGGATCTCAAGTTATGATTTTGTGAATAGGGGTCCATGAAACTTTTAACTTAGTGAAATTTTGCCCTAGTTTAGGCAGGATTTTGACCTATCTTCATGGAAATTTTTCACATAGTTTCAAGTGGAATATCAAAATGAATTTCAAATATGGATTGTAGATCATGTTACAAGCTTTCCAAAATGTAAGAGAACTCTCCAAGATCATTTGTGGTTAGGGAGAATCGAAGGATTGAAAATGGCAAATCATCACTTTTGTCCAAGGCATTTTGCACCATGTTACAACTTGCAAATCTGTCCTAAGCATGCTTGTACTTGGTTTACAGGTTCTAATATCTTCTACACTCAAAAATTGAATGCAAATACAATGGTTAATGGCATTGTTTTTGTCTTGGAAGCTTTGTACAAAGGTTTAATCCAAAATTGGCAAAAAGGCAACATTGCTACTTTGATAAAGCATGCTTTATGTCCTTTTGTTTATCTTGAGCATTGAACTTAATATTTTGCAGCAAACCACATCCACAAACATCAGAAAAGGTTTACCAACTCTCAGCAGGCCTCAATCTAGCTTGTACAATCCTTGGCTTTGTCAACTCAACCCTTTCTTCAAAAACAAGCCAACTTGCAAAAGGGAACATAACTTGTGCATCTGTTAAAACCAAGAGTTGAGACCATTTGAAATAACTTCAGCATATTGTCTAAGGCCAGAAACATGAGCTAACAACATCTCAAACACCCAAATACACCAAAACAACAACTTCTTCCCAAAACAGGGCATTTTCTGCAAACACCAAGCCAAAACAAATTCCACTCGTGCGTTTTGTCCCAAACCACTTCAGACACATTGCATACATCCCATCCAAGCTACCCAAGTCCCTGTCCAGCAACTGTAACTCCATTTTCACACTTCACCATTTTCAATTTCTGAGCTTGCAGGTTGAGTTCTACAGGGACATTCAGGCCATTTCAAAGCAAGCTAAGCATTGGGAAAGGTCAAGGGAGCATCAAGCAAGCTCAAAAGTCCTTCAGGCCTCATTCAAAGCTGTTGCATTGCCATATTCGAACTTGACTGAAATAGGTAATTTTCAAACTTCTATCTCCTTATTTAGGAATCATTAGGCTTAGGTTTGTGAAGCAAAAATGTAGCCCTTAATGTCCTTGAACTGTACATATGCATAACTTGTATTTATATTAACTGAGCTAGGAGAATTTAGATGATGAACATGCTGGATTTTTTAGGTCAGAAATTGGGGATGATAAAATTCTCTCTGGTCTTTGAGAGTTAGATCAAGTTTTTTATATCATTAGAATCGTGTGATGATGAGCTATAACTTTCATGTTGCAAGATTTTGTATTTAAGCACGTATGCAGGAGTTACAAGTTTGTACATAAAGCGCGCGTTTTCTGGTTCCAAGGACATGGATGAAGTTGGAACGTGGGCTGGGTTTGGTTGTTCTGGCTATTTGCACCCCCCTCTTTAATTTCTGCACCTCCTTGGCCCATTTGTTTTATTTTTGTATATTTTTCATTTCTTTTATATTTTCTCACTTTTATTATTTTTTCTAAATATTAAAAATCACCAAAAATATTTTCTTAATTTTTACATTTTTATTTTATTATTTTTATTATTTTTTTGGGCATAAAAAATAGTTTACTAATAATATACTTATATTTTCTTAAATAAAACTTGTAAATATTATCAAAATATTATATATTTTTATTTTTATTATTTATACACTTAAATTAATATTTTCATACATAGCTTAATTTTTAACATTTTTGTATATATTTATTTTTATTTTCTTGTACATAAAAATGAATAAATAAATAATATAATACATTTTCTTTTAAAACCAAAAACTAGGGTTTCCACCCTTTCCAAAAAATAATCATTTTTGTTTTCTTATTTTTGAGACATAAATAATTTATTTTACATACATAAAATAAATACAAAAACATTCTTTGCATATTTACATTTATTTGCATATTTAAATATTTGCTTATTTTATTTATTTGTACAAATAAATTCAATATGGTTGTAATAGTTTTAGTGCTTTATTTTGAGTAATATCCCCTATTCAAACTTGTATCCCCCTCCCCATAATAATGTTGTAATAGTCTTAAATTTACTTTTTACGCATTTTATCGCTTTCAAATGTCATGATAGTAAATTAGGGTTTTGTATGCAAAAGACCAAAATCAAACAAATAGCATGACTAAATACAAGACAAAAAATGCATGAAAAATGACAACACAATGCACACAAGCACCTCTAGGGTTTCACCCACTTGTTGCCTTAAAAAAAACATGGCCATGGTATGCATGCTAGGTATCTTGGCAAAACAAATCAAAACAAAAAGATCATAGTCCCTCGATGACGCTATCAAAATGTTGCCTTAAAACAAAATGATCTAGTCCCTCAAAAACTTGCTAAAGATACTTGGCAACATTGTTATCATGGTCATACGATGATCCACGCCCGTCCCGTTTAACATCCAAAGATAAGGTTGTTTACCAAATACAGTGGTAAAACAACAATATCAAAGGGTTAAAAATGCATAAGAAAGATCTTTGAGTAGGGTATATAACTCCTAGTTACTTGATCAACTTGCAAACCATCCTTGCTAATTTCAAACTATCATACACAATTTAAAAATAATTTCCAAACAAACTTTCAAACATTGAAATATTTTTCAAAAGACAAACACCTTTGTATACATTCAAACAAGAATCATTACAAAGGTTGCCTAAACAAAGGCCTCTTTTCAAAATACTTTCAAAACCACACATAAAAGCACCATTTCGAACAATTGAAAAGCAAAAGCAAGTGATCTAAAACAAGTAACTAAGAGCCCATGGAAAACCATGGATGAAAAGGGTGCTAGCACCTTCCCTTTTCATAATATACCCCCCGAACCCAAAAACAATCTCAAAGGTCTTTCCTGTGCTTTTTTACCTTTTCTTTTGGATAAAATAAAAGTCGGTGGCGACTCTTGCTAAACCGAAACGTTTGCGAACAAAAAACGCAAAACCTCAAGTCAGTTCTCCCACCTCATCACACACATCTTAATTAAGGAAAAAGCTACATGTCAACCTTCTCAAGGTCTTTCTATCTTTATTTGACGCACCCAACGGGTATTCTTGAGTCTGGAAAAAATGCTTGATATCATAATACCAAGACTTTTCATCTGACGTTTCATCTGCTGCAAATACATGGGCTGGTCTATCCAGACGTTGCACTGTGATACGAGGCACATCATTCCAAGTGTTCACTTGATACATAGACGCCAAAGTTACCAAAGCATCCACCATTTGATTTTCCTCTCTAGGAATATGATGGAATTCAACTTTGTTAAAGAAGTGTAATAATCTTCTAGCATAGTCTTTGTAAGGGATCAAGCCAGGGTGAAGAGTATCCCATTCTCCTTTAATTTGGTTTATTAACAAAGCTGAATCACCATAGACATCAAGGATTTTGATTCTGATATCCATAGCCGCTTCAAGACCCATGATGCATGCTTCATACTCCGCCATGTTATTGGTACAATCAAAGGTCAACCTTGTAGTGAAAGGGATATGGGACCCATGAGGAGTGATAATCACAACACAAATTCCTTTTCCATAAGTGTTCACAGCTCATCAAACACCATACCCCATCGGAACTCAGGATTAGGACCTTCCTCAGGCAAAGGTTCATCACAATATTTTACTTTCAAAAATATCATATCTTCATCGGGGAAGTCATATTTGATAGACTGATAATCATCAACCGGTTGGTGAGCAAGATATTCTGCCAACACACTGCCTTTAATAGCCTTCTGAGTATGGTATTCAATATCATATTCAGATAGCAACATCTGCCATCGAGCAATTCTCCCGGTAAGAACAGGCTTTTCAAAGATATACTTAATTGGATCCATTTTGGATATTAACCAAGTAGTGTGGTTCAACATATACTGACGCAGACGCTTTGCTGCCCAAGCCAAAGCATAACATGTCTTTTCAAGTAGAGTGTATCGCGACTCGCAATCAGTGAACTTTTTACTCAGATAGTAAATGGCGTATTCTTTTCTTCCTGTTTCATGTTGTTGTCCCAAAAATCAACCTATAGAGTTATCCAACACTATCAGATACATAATCAATGGTATTCCTTCAATAGGGGGGAGAAAGATAGGAGGTTCAAGCAGATACTCTTTAATTATTTTGAATGCCCTTTGGCAATCATCGGTCCACACACACCCTTGATATTTCTTCAGAAGCTTGAAGATGGGTTCACACGTTGTAGTCATATGGGAGATGAATCTGGAAATATAATTCAAACGCCCGAGGAAGCCTCTAACTTTTTTTTCAGTCCTTGGAGCGGGCATTTCTTGAATTGCCCTGATTTTATCAGGATCAACTTCAATTCCTTTTTGGATGACAATGAAACCTAACAACTTTCCAGAATGAACACCAAAGGTACATTTATTCAGATTTAAATGAAGGCGATAGTTCCTCAAACGCTAAAATAACTTCAACAAATCTTCCATATGTCCTTCCTCGATATGAGACTTGGCAATCATATCATCAACATATACTTAGATTTCCTTATGCATCAGATCATGGAATAGGGTTGTCATAGCCCTCTGTTACGTTGCACCAGCATTCTTCAACCCGAAGGGCATCACTCTAACAAAATGTTCCCTAGGTTGTGATAAACGTTGTTTTTTCCATGTCCTCAGGAGCCATCTTAATTTGATTGTATCCATAAAATACTTCCATGAGCGAGAACACTTTGAATTTTGTTGTTCTATCTACCAACATATCAATATGCAGTAATGGAAAGTCATCTTTTGGACTTGCTTTATTTAGATCTCTATAATCAATGCACATACAGACTTTTCCGTCTTTCTTTAGTACTGGAACAATATTGGAAAACCATTGAGGACACATTGATGTCACAAGAAAACCAGCGTCAATCTGTTTCAAGACCTCTTCTTTAATCTTCACTGCCATATCGGGGTGAGTTCTTCTTTACTTCTGCTTGATGGGCGGACATTCTGGCTTCAACTACAGGTGGTGCTCCACAATATCAGTGTCTAACCCAGGCATATCCTGGTAAGACAAAGCAAAAATATCAGAATATTCTTTCAGTAGCTCAATCAACTTTCTCTTTATGTCGGGATGAAGCAATGCTCCAATCTTGACTTCTCTTTGGTATTCCTCTGATCCCAAGTTAATCACCTCCAACGGCTGGTATTCTCCTTGCGCTCAAGCAACCGTGAAACCCCTTCTGGGATTTCATCATATTCTTCTTCCTCGGCTAAATACACAGGATATTCGAAGTTGGGAGAGGGCGCAGGGTCATTGTATTCAATGGGTTTCTTAATTAATCTGCACATATGATTATGATTGATTTTAGAAACTGAATGATGTATAAGTGATTATGCAGATTTACTTGTGATTATCGTTTATTTCAAAAGGTTTTTTTTCTGATTACCATTTTCTAAGAAAAAGCAACAAATAAAACATAATTTGGAAAACAAAGATATATTTTATTAATGATTTAAAAGCCTAAAACAAAAGACATACCCGTACAATATCACTTTCACCTTGGGCAGAGTGAGACAATTTTTGGAAAGATAAACAAAAAATTAATGACTTCGAGATGTGGATGCAAGAAGGCACATCAATGGTGATCCAATTACGGACCCTCACTCCATGCATTAATAAACTTGGCATCTCTTTCCCTGGCTCATCCTCAAGGATAGCATTGATCTTCAAAGTAGCTTGATACAGATACCCTGCACTGTAGAATATATCTTGATACTTGCTAAAAGAAGACTTTGACTTCAAAATATCACACTTATTATTCTTCACCGAGAAGCCCAGACCAGCTTTATTCTTATTCACCGGTGGATCAATAATTTGCCCCCACGCCTTGCTATGGCCATTCTGTACTACCTGTTGAGCATCGTTGAATGAAGCAATAGAATCCTCATTTTTCCTTATATTATCAATCAACAAAGCTTGGAACTGCGTTCCAACAACATTCTCGTCAGCCTCTACAGCATTGAAGGAAGATAGATGAGATATTAATAAAGCTTGCTTGCCGTTTACGATAACCACCTTCCCTTCTCGACAAACTTTAACTTCTGATGAAGAGTCAACGTAACAGCCCCTGCCTCATGGAGCCATGGTCTTCCCAATAGACAACTATAAGAAGGAACAATGTCCATCACCTGGAAAGTAATCTGGAACATATGTGGACCTATATGCATAGGCAAGTCCACCTCTCCAATGACTGACTTCCTGGAGCCATCGAAAGCATTCACTATGATACCACTGGGGCGCATGGGAGCTCCTTGATACTTAAGCTTTAAGAGAGTTCTCAGTGGTATCACATTTAAGGCAGAACCGTTATCAATCAATAGATTGGATAAATAATAATTTTTGCAATTCATCGAGATATGTAGAGCCATATTGTGGTTTCTTCCCTTCTCGAGCAATTCTTCATCACAAAATCTCAAATTATTACAAGAAGTAATATTCCCGACGACACTGTTAAACTGATCCATAGGCATATCTCTTTCAACAAATGCCTGATCTAACACTCTAATCAGGGATTCCCGACGGGCAGCAGAATTCATCAATAAAGCCAAGATAGAAATCTTAGACGGGGTCTGTAACAACTGATTTACGATATTATAGTCACTCATCTTAATGATCTTTAGCACATAATCAACTTCTTTATCTAACGTAGTGTCACTGGATTCCCCAGCCTCCTTTTTAGGTTCAACATTAGTTTCGACGACTTTCTTGCCATGATCAACATCTCCCCGAAAAGTAGGAGCAAATACACAGCCACTACGCGTCACTCGACTGGCTTCAGTGATATTATCCACATGTGTCAAAGGCCGTATCGGAATCTCCACCCCATCTTCTAGGATGGTCGCACTGTATTTATAGGGTACAACTATGTCTGATTCATACGGGATGCGACCAGGTAAACATATAACAACAGGGGTTACTGCAGGCTTGCTGCAATATGTGATCTCCACCAGAGTAGGAATGTCAAAATGGGGTAAAATAACATTCACCCCTACCTCTTTTGTATATTCATACTTCATAGAATCACTAATAAAAGTATCATCTTCAACCACAGGCTTAGACTCATCATCAGAAAAGAAATCATCTGCAGAAATGTATTCATCATCTGACACGATCTCACCAGAATGGTCTTCAATCATGTTGACTCAAATATAACCGTCTCTATTTCTTATGACTCTGATGGTTCCTTCGTCTAAAAGTGATTGTATGCCTCTCTTCACGATAGAACAGCCACGGGGGTCCCTACAACAGATCCGACAACCACCGTGATGATGTATCTCTTGTCTTGGCATATGGCAAAAGTTGGCATGTAACTGCACCAAATTATCCTCCGTATTATTCACGTCATAAATTTGGAACTCGCCAGGACATCCATATACCATGTTCACTTCCTCTTAGCATTCAGCATTGGTCTTGATAATACAAAAAAGGCCTTCATCAATCACTTTTTGAAGGTCACCTTTTACTCGATCACATCCATAACTATTTCAGTTGCATATATTACACATCTTATGGCCATGCATATTATAGCGGACCTGCAAAGGTCAGTATGCATATTCACCAAATTTCCTTTTATCAAATTCACATCATAAATCTTGGACTCTCCCGGGTCATCATAAATCATATTCACCGTTCCTCCGCTTCCATGTTTAGGCAACGAGTTATCTTTCACATTGGGACCAACGTCTTTAAAGGACAAAAGGCCAGATCTAATCATTTTCTAAACCTATGACTTCAAAGGGTAGAAATTCTCGATGCTCTGCCCAGGGGATCCCTGATGAAAGGCACATGTTTGGTCTGCCTTATAGTACCATGGAAAAGGAGATGGTATAGCATGAGGATTCCTGGTTTGCACTAAGTTTTTCTGAATTAATTCCGGAAATAGCTCTGCATAACTCATAGGGATGGGATCGAAGGCTTCTTTTTTCTGACCCTGCCCTTGGTTTCTTTGTTGGGGTTTTCTTTGATATGCAACAATAGTCGAAGCTACATTAACAACCGGAGTCACCGAAGTAACCTGTTGTTGATGCACATGACGCCTTCTAGGAGGTTTAGCTCTTCTTTCTTGAACAACAGCATTTGTATCTCCTTCTTTCTTTCTAGAAAATCCATATGATGGTTTTTTGTGTCACTGGAACCTTCATCTCTTGTCAAACGGCCTTCCCTTATAGCTTCTTCTAAGCGAACACCCATACCCACCATTTCAGTGAAATCACTTGGCGCACTCGCCACCATTCTTTCATAATAGAAGGAACCTAAAGTCTTTAGAAAGATCTTTGTCATCTCCTTCTCTTCCATTGGGGGGATTACCTGGGCGGCCACTTCACGCCATCTTTGTGCGTATTCCTTAAACGACTCCTTGTCTTTCTGGACCATAGCCCTGAGTTGATCACGGTCAGGTGCCATGTCCATATTGTACTTGTATTGCTTAACGAACGCTTCTCCTAGGTCGTTGAAGGTATGAATATTGGCACTATCCAAGCTCATGTACCATTTCAGTGCAACACCAGTCAGAGTATCTTGAAAGAAATGGATTGGCAGACGTTGATCATCGGTGTGAGTAGACATACTTCTCACATACATCACTAGGTGAGCACGGGGGAAAGTGTTGCCCTTGTATTTCTCGAATTTTGGTACTTTAAATTTCGTAGGTACTTTTACATTTGGAACTAAGCATAGATCGCTTACATTCTGTCCAAACAACTCTTTTCCCCTGAGGGCCTTCATTTCTTTTCGCATCTCGTTAAACTGATCTTGGAAGTCATCCATTCTGTCATAGAACCCAATTCCTTCACTTGGTGGGGGAGTAGTATGGTGAACCACATCATTAATAACAGAGACAACATTCATTACTGGAGGCATAGCATGACGGATCTCATTGTTAACAGTAGGGGTAACGTGTACCACAAGAGGGGAAGAAGCCATAACTTGTTGAACAGGCTGAGCAATTTGAGCAGTAGGATTATATCCTTCTGGAGTATAACCTTTCGGAATTCCCCATGGATAACCAGGAGGAATGCGATGCTTAGCAGCGACAGTATTTGGAGCAACTAAGATGGGAACTGTCGTAATTTCAGAGATAATTGTTGCTTGTTGTGGTTGCGTAGCATGGGGAGATGGAGGTGGTTGTGGCTGATTCTGAGCAGCCACCAATGACTCTACCAAAGCATTCAAGTTCGCCATTCCAGTTCTTAAAGCGGTAACCTCTTCGTGCAGTTCGTGATTCTCCTGTTCGAGATTTTCCATCTTCTTCTTAGAGTTGGCTTGAGTGTTGTACCAGTGATACAACTTGATTCTGAAGACCAAAGGACCTTGGGTAAGACTTCTGGGAAACTCATGAAATGCATAGTCAAATGTAACATGATGCATGATATGTAATGTAAATGCCACGTTTTCATTTCCAAAAGTTTCTATGCTTTGATTCCTGTTACTAAGTCGCGGTATTATCATATATATATTTTCATGTATTTATTATATATTTTTTCAATGTTTATTAATTTTTGGCTTAACAATTAGAATCAAGGAAATGATGTTTAGAAACAAAAACATGTATGCTGAGAATTACGTTAACATGCTATGTATGCAAACATGTGGGATCAAAGCTTTCGTGGTACTGAATAGCTGCTGAACTGATAATAGAACCACTATCACGTGTAATAAGATCAAAAGTCTAGACCAATTAAGAATACCAAGAACCAAAGTCACTAGCAGAACATATATATAGTCACCATATGTACCTGTAAATATTATTCTCTTCCCACTCACGGGTAAAGACTAGGTCAGGGTAGGTCAAAGGTAACTCAAAATCACGGGTCCGCCTGAAAATACTATCGCCTTACCCACAGACGTAGGTGTCGATGGTAATCCATTTGAACCTCATCCGAGTGTGGTATATGACATGACTGCACTAATCGGACCATGTCCTATAGCTGTCAGGCCCCCACTCTATTCCTAGTGTCCTAGTGCACTCTGGTCTGGGTACTGGGCCTTTTACCTCAGTAGTAACACCCACCCAACGAACAAACAAAGAAACCAACACAACAACAATATAACAAATAGCAATAAATATGCAATGTAAACATATTCTCAAACATATACAAATGATTAAGCTATAAAAGCAAAATGACAAAAACCCTAAGAAAGAAAAACGGGAGCTAGGATTGACTCACGGGATGAAGTCAAAGTTCCCCAGTGAAGTCACCATTTTTCTGTAGCGGTAAGATCAATGAAGTCAGCACCGAGTATTTATTTATGCCACAAAAGGGAAAGGAAAATCATCGACGAAAAACCTAAAGGGGGAAATTAAGGTCTTGTGACCGAGAGATTGGGTAAGGGAGTCGATTACGCGAGGGGAAGGTGTTAGCACCCCACACGTCCATAGTACTCTACTGGATCCACTCTTGTTATTCTAATCAAAGGGTGTATTCAATATAATGCTTAAGAGTTGTAAAACTAAGAGGAAATGCATGCAAAGAAAACACGGGGAAAAGAAGGAAATATTTACAAATTTTCGCTCGGCTGAGCCCCATGACCAGATGCCTGCGTATCCCTTTTAAGGAATCAGAGCGTCGTAGTTCGGCTCATATATTTGGTTTGTTTGTATTTTTTAAATGAACAATGTTGAATTCGATCATTCCACCGCTGCTCGACCTTTGGAGACTTATGACCTGTAGTGGAAAGGAACTAAAAATTCTCTTAGAAGAGAAAATCCGAATGGCAAAAATAAATGGATTGGTTGGTATTTTTTACCATGAAAAGAATTTTTGTATGCTTAGAATTTTTTACACATTTGCCAAGAAAAAGAAGTTTTAGTTTTAAATGCAATTATGCAAAAATGGGAAGAAAACATCTAAGGGAGACTAACCTATCTTTAACCTAATGTTATCATACATTGAGGGATCCTATCTAAGTTAGCATGCCAAAGAAAGTATAACAAACTATCCTATAGGGAACATACAACGAGAGCAAAGTCGTGATCTCAATTTCTAAATTGAGTGACTCATTGATCAACAAGAAATAAAGGAAAGCGATAAAATCCTATAGGGAGCATGCACTGAGAGCGAAGTCGTGATCTCAATTTCTAAATTCAGTGACTCATCGAACAACAAGAAAGGAAACAAACACAAGCACAGCACATATAATAAATGAAGTGCGGAATGCCTGCTACAGGTCTTTAAACAGCGACTTCGAGCGCACGCTCTTTATTTCCTACTTCTCATGATTTCTAGAAAGCGATAAATGCAGAAATATAAATTGGAAGCAGTATAATACCAAACGAACAATAATGTCCGCAAAAAGCACAACCAAAGCAAAGAAACCTGGAATACTTCGTGCGAGCTGGCATCAACAAATAAACAGTCAGAGATCAAATATTCGGAATAGGTGTTGAAGCATCATCGATGTGAAAATAAATCACAATCGGAATCCAAACACAATCGCATATCAAACAATGAACCTGCATAAGACTCAACTCAACATGCAAAAGTGAATCACAAGTCTCAAGTAATCGAAAAATTAGGAGTTAATTTCCTAAAAATCAAATAAGAACTCTAACAAAGTTTTTTTATTTTTGTAGTTTACTACCCTAAAAAATAAGAGGCAATCCCAAAATCTATACTTTTTTATTGCTTTATCATACGTATTTTATTTATTGTTTTTATTATATAAAAAAATAAATTTAAGCTAAACTAAAAAAAACAAAATTTAAGAGAACCAAGACTTAGAAGGAGCCAGGGGGTGTCTGCTTGAAACGCGGAGTGTGGGTTCAGTAAAAGGCTTCAGGCGCCAAGGACCAAGGATGAATCCAACAAGAGGTAGCCTATAACCAGTTTTTTTGTAAGTAATAAAATGAAATAATGGGCTAAACAGGAGGTTCGGCCCAACGGACTCCCATCTTAGTCCAAACCAAAACCAACCCCCACTCTCTTCTAATTGACCAAACCAGTTATTTACCATTTGAACATGAGTAAAAATAAAATATAAAAAAACAAAACGACAATAGAAAATTGAGAATGAATTAGGGTTATAGCATGGCCTTTTCAGCTTCTTTGTGAAAACCATAACTCTTTCTTCTCACTAGCATCCCGTGGTGTCTCATCATCTTCTTCGTGAATCGTCGTCGTGTATCCACCACCAATAAGGCGGCCAAGCCTTCTTGAATCAAGAGTTTCTAAATGCCAATCCGACTGAAATACATCTATGAGTTTGAATCTACCTTTTACTTCCTTCCGCCGTGACAACTACTAGACTCTTCTTCTCCGATTCAAATCACCGGCAAAAGCCGCCGTCTCCGCTGTTTCGATCTCTACTCCTCTCAACTTTGAGGATCAAAAAAATTATGGATATTGAACCATAGATTTTCTAATCCATGAAAATTGCACGAGAAGGTGGTGAATCGACCTCTAAATCACAATGTAGCGCTGAAAAAAGAAGCTAAAACAATACCTCACGATGCCTACCTCAAGATGGTGGTGACGGAAAGGTGTTTGAGATTCACACAACCAGGTATTCTTCGGAATTTTTTATGTCTCCTCGTTTCTAATTTTCTTCTTCTCTTCTTTTTATGGTTCTATGTAAGATTTTGATCATTTCTTAGGTGTTGTCACGTCGTTGTTGTTGCGTTTACAGAATGGAGATTGTTGAAATCGCTACGATTTGCCGATGCAATGATGTTTTGGTAATTGAGGATGATGTGTGAATGCAGAAGCCTGGAAATGATATGCTCGAAGATTGAAGATGATTGTTTGCAAGGAAGAACCTTGAAGATTACTTATTGAAGCTTTGAGATATCGTCCAAGGAGGTTGCAATTCGAAGAAAGAATGAGAAGAGTGAAGGTTGAAGATGAAGAAGATGCAGATTCCGTTCAAGAGTTAAAAGGAGAATGAAGGTTAAAGATAAAGAAGATAATGAAATAGTTTCACAATAAAGTACATCTTGATTTGATGAAACCCTAAACCAATCCTTAACCATTTGGGAAATAACACCACAAGAAAGGAGTCCTTGATGAAATCTTCTAAACTTCTTAAAAGTAACGAATTATGGAGAAAGTTATTAGGAGAAACCCTAAATCATGATAATGAACTTCCAATAGAGAGAATGGTGATCCTTGTAGACCTGAGGAGAAAAAATAGCACAGTGAACCATTGTTTGAATACCCAAATATCAATATTCAAGCATAGCGTGTGGGAAACCCTGATTATTTGGACATTGATAAATCTTGATAAAATGATATTGTAGCTTAAGGAACCTTTCCAAGGACGATATGTATGGTACTTTTGATTCCAAAACCCTAGTTTCATACCAAGAATGATGAGAGCATCACTTGAATCAAATCTGAGTAAGGTAGCCACCTTAATTCATAGATAAAAACCTTAATGTCAAGAAACCTTTTTTTTTATCCTGTAACCATGGAATCGATGATATGCATGAGATGTATATGATGTGACGAGGGATCTTAGGGGCAAAAATTGGGGGTATAATAGTAAAAAGCCAGGAAAACTATCTACATGATGAGTTTGAAGATTAATACCTGTAACAAGCCAAGAACATTATCTTTCTTTCTTAGGTCAGAGATTAATACCTGTAACAAGCCAGGACAACTATCTCAACGACCAACAAAAACAAGTTCTAGATTAATACCTGTAACAAGCCAGGAGAACTATTTGTGGACGACCAATTGTAGATTAATACATGTAACAAGCCAGGAAAACTATCTACATGAGGAGATTTAAGATTAATACCCATAACCAGACAGGAAAACTATCTTTATTTCTCGGGTCAGAGGTTAATACCTGAAACCAGCTAGTACAACTATCTCAACGACCTATAATTTTCAAGTTCTAGATTAGTACCTGAAACCAGACAGGACAATTATCTATGAACAGCTGATTTGTAGATTAACACCTGAAATCAAATAGGAAAACTATCTACATGACCAGACGAAGCAATCCCACATGGGTTCCTTCTCATCATCCAGATGCAGTCTAACATGGACTCATCCTTAAGCATCCCCACACACGCTCCTTCTCATATATCTCCGGATGCAAGCTAGCACGGACTCATCCTGGAACAGCCCTACAAAGGCTCTTTCTAATTTATTTTCAGGTAACGGTTAATTCCATTATCCCCAACAAGTTACTGTGAAACTTGGATTTCAACCAGAAAGCAGTGAACTTTCATCTCTCTAGTATAGGGATAACTCCTCAGTAGAGCCTTGGACAACTGAAGTTCCTAGATTCTATTCCCCACAGAGTTTTCCTCAAGCGAGAGAATAATAGAAACCCATATTCCCCACTGTAGTTCTCCTCAGACAGCAGGAACAGAAACCCCCACAAAGAGACCTCTTAGGAAATCAGCATCTACTTTGGATGGCATCTTTAAGCCCATCTTCGAAGACTCTGAGTCATCTAATCCAAATGGCATATGTAAGCCTATTCCCGCCATCATCAACTATCAGTGTTACTTCATGCGAGTGCAAATTTTTGGGCACTCTAGTGTTCAATCCTCTTCCACCTTCAGATCACGAAAGGCGAACAAGTCAATCTAAATCATCAGGTTTAAGAAGATTGAACAAGGGCAACTGTTGTACCACAAAATTTGCCCTCTCATGTTACCCCAGGTTTTCCCTTACATGGGTAGTTACAAACACTTTCCTAAAGAAAATGAATTTTTTTGAATGATGGTTAAGTGTCTTTTGTTTGGCATGTCAATAGTGTCGTTCTATTGGCACCTTAACGGTGTCATTCAATTGGCATGTCAGTAATATCCTTCGATTGGCAGGTGAACAAAAGGGTCTTCCATTGGCATCTAGACAAGGAGTTTCGACTGGTACTTTAAAACCCTTCGAGTGATGTTTGTCTCACAAGCTTTGATTGGGAATCTAAAAACCTTCGACCAAGCATTAGCTCATCACCTTCGATTGCGCTTTGGTTCCCTTTCGAACAAGCCTTGGTCCAAGTTGTACAAGGCCAACATCCTCTACAAGTTCCCTTTGATTCCCTAGGCTAAAGGCCTCTTCATGCAACCTTCGATTCACTAAGTCAAAGGCTCCTTTTAACTGGCCTTCGATCCACTAGGTCAAAAGCCCCTTCATGCTTGCCTTGGATTCACTAAGTCAAAGGCTCCTTTAAACTTGCCTTCAATGCATAAGGCAAACACTTCCTTTATGCATGCCTTCAATGCACAAAGCCAAGACTCCTCAACACAGTTTCTACACTATGGCACACAAAATGACCCCTTCGAAAGAGCATTCCAAAGGTCCAACCGAAGGACACACATTGGTGGCCCATTCGAAGAAGGCACAAGGCATGCATATGGACTATTCGAAAGACACACAAAAAGTCCATTCGAAGGATATATAGGTGGTTCACTCAAAGGAGACACATAATTATTGAAATCAAGTTTGTATTATGATGAGTCTTGATCCTACATGTTTCCAGGCCCAATCCCCCTATGCAATGGCATTCAAAGGAAGTGACAAAGGTGGCTTCGACTGGGCAAAAAGAAGTTCTCGTTTGGGCTATTTGAGTTTTCCAGAATCAAGCAGCTAAGGAAAATAGATGGGTCCAATCGAAGGAGCCATGAGTAGCAAGTCATATTCAATCGAAGAGCAAAGATAAGGTGTACTTAGAAGGAAGTTCAACAAAGTGCCCTTCGATTGGCATATCAGAACAAGATGTCTTTTGATAAGCATATCAATAAGTTGAAATTTCGATTGGCTCAAAGTGAGGGAAATTAAAGAAGGAAGAATGAAGCTTCGACCATCCCCAAAGTCACTTTGAATGGCCACCTAAAAGAGCAAAGACATCTCAGGCTTTCGATTCCCATCAAGTTGGAGGAACAAAATAACTTAGAGCAAGCTGAAAGAAACGCATGATTATATCAAATATGGCAAGTTTTCAGGAAAATCAAATCAAATCTCTCCCTCATGATGACCAAAGATTTGGTACACAAATGTTAACCTAAATCTTTGTCTATATAAACCCACACTATGCGAAACAAGAACATAGACAACGCTTTTTTGGCCATAGACAGCGCTTTAAAGCGCTGCTTAAACTAGCGTTGCTATAAGAAAAGACAGTGCTTTGGATTAATGTAAAGGCGCTGCTATATATCCCCTTTAGCAGCGCTTTTACTTTAAGAGCGCTTTCTTATGAACACCTTTAGCAGCACTTTTACTTCAGAGAGCGCTTTGATAAGTACACCTTTAGTAGTTCTTTCTCATTTTAGAAAGCACTTTAGACAACGCTTCTTGTATCTCTTTAGACAGCACTTTTCTTTAAAAGCACTGTCTGTTCCCCACCTTAGGCATTGCTTTCCCATTTTAGGTAGCGCTTTCTCCCTACTTTAGACAGCGCTTCTGAAAAGCACTATCTGTTCCCCACCTCAGGCAGCGCTTTCTCCCTACTTTAGACAACACTTTTCTCCTTAAGCATTGTCTAATGTTAACAATTTTTTTTTAAATTTTAGACATATTTTCTCCTTAAGCGCTGTCAAATATTTTTTCCATTTTTTGCAGCAAGTTTTCACCACATTTTGCATCACGTTTTCACCACATTTTTCACCAGATTTGGTAGCTTCAATCCAATATATATGCATCAAATTTGCATATACAAAAAATCTACGTATATATAAATGATGATATATACAACAACTTGAAAATTGATGATACAACTTGAAAATTCTAAAAATTCTAAAATGATGTTTAATCTACATATTACTATCTTCGAGAATTTCTAAAAAACAAAAATAAAGAACTTGTTAGCTCTATCTTCTACATATGCACCTATAACCTGAAACAAAACCAAAAGATCGAAATTCATACCATGATAAAACAAAACTTTATTCCAATTTATACTTAAAACTCAAAAGTTGTACTCAAAATTCTCATCAATGAAAGAAAGACAATATACCTTATAAGATTCTCAAATCCATAATGAATTGACACCATTCCTCCATAAGTTCATCCAATTAATCTTTTGAGTAATGATCACAATTGAATTCGTCAAAGTACTACATAGTAAAATAACATAGTATGTGATTTAGTTAAAACACTATACCATTTTATGAGAAATATTAAAATAATTCATAAGTTAGAAATTCATACTATGGATGGAATCTTTATTCGGTCCAAAAGAAGCGTTTCTTTCATAAACCTCAACATGAAATAACCACAATCTATACCATTACATTGACGAGGACACTACACATGGAAAGAAAATACAGATATATATCAATCGCTTCCAATTTGTGTTTTCTTCACAAATAGGACAAGCTTTTTGACCTTTAATGTTATACCATGATAAATTTTTGTATGCCGGAAAATCATTAATTGTGCCAAACAACATCGCTCTCAAATTAAAACTTTCTTTCCTATATCCATCATAAACCTCCACACCGTTCTCCCACAAAATCTTTAAATCTTCGATTAACGGTGTTAAGTATACGTCTATGTCATTCCCTGGTTGTTTAGGTCCAGAAATTGACATAGATAACATCATGTACTTGCGCTTCATACATAGCCATAGAGGTAGGTTATAAATCATCATAATCACAGACCATGTGGAATGTGAGATACTTTGAAGACCATGCGGGTTCATTCCATCTGCAGATAATGCCAAGCAAAGGTTTCTTGCTTCTCCTCCAAAATCAGGATAATCATTATCAATTTTCAACCACTATGGTGAATCTGTCGGATGTAGAAACTTTCCATCAATAATTCTTTCATCTACATGCCATGTCAAGTGACTTGCATCAGTTTCACTACGAAACATGCATCTAAATCTCGGAATTATAGGAAAATACCATAAGACTTTTGCTGGAGACAATTTTTTCTTATATCGAGATAAACCGCATTTAGGACACTCATTTAACGATGCATATTCTTTTCGAAACAAAATGCAATCATTTGGACAAGCATGTATCTTATCATAGCTCATTCCAATAGAGCACAACATTTTTTTGGCTGCATATGTTCGATCAGGAAGAAAATTATCCTCCGGAATCATATCTTTCATAAGGACTAATAACTCTGAAACTTTTATCCGACCATCCGTTACCCGCCTTTAAGTTGTAAAACTTTAATACTGCGGAGAGTCTTGTGAATTTAGTGCAACCTTTATACAACGGTTTCTCTACATCGCTTACCATTCTCTCAAACATTTTGGGACAATCCTGAAGATCTTCTTCAAGTGCTTTTGCAATCTCTTCGACACGATCACAATCGTATGTATCTCTGCCATTGTCGTCTGAAGCATATGTCGTACTATCTCCCGGTTCAACATTCATGTTACTTTTCTCACCATGGAATATCCAACATATGTAACTTCGATCAATTCCATGCCTCAATAAATGCGATTGCAACCCAACTGTCAACCCGACCCACAAAACAACAACTTAAGCAAGGACATTTCATTCGATTGGCATCTTCGGCGTGTTCAACAACAAACTTAACGAACTCCAATACCCCATTCTCATACTCTTTGGACAATCGATTGGCAGACATCCATTTTTTATCCATGGTCTTACTATTAAGTAAGCTAAACAAAAACAATACTTAAAAAAAAGGACAAAGACTAAAAAGCTAAATACAATTAGGCATATTCATCGAAAATAAAAATACTATAATTATTCAAGCAACTATAGTAAATTAAAAGAATAACTAAATACTTGTAGAGAAGTCAATAACTTCTGAAATCACACAGTATAATATTCTTGGAAACACTCAGAAACTCCACTCTTCACAAGTAACCTATATAAATGATCAATTAAATTCATTATAATAAAACAAATCTATAGAATAAGAATTACATTAGAATATTTATACAACAGTAAACATATATATATATACACCATTAAATAATCACTAATAATCATTAAACATGTTTGATTTTAAAATATGAAGGTAAAATATTAATAAAAAAAATTTGTTTAATAAAGATCTATTTTAATATTCTACATTGAGAATATAAATCAATCAAACAATTCATGTGACTCTATATTAATCAAATGGCTCATAAAGTGTAATTTTTATTTTTTTTCCCTTCAAATTATATTCTAACTTCATATCTAGATCTTCAAATTTTAATCCAACAATCATAATTTGTTTAACTATCTTAATAATCGCAATGGTAATGCATACACATTTTAATTACAATGCTTTTTCTCTCATTCAATACATGCAATATTCGTTGTGACATTTACACAAACGCCTTACATGCAATCTCATTGTGACATTTTCCCAAACACCTTACATGCAAAAAACACATGCCACACAAAACACACCATAATGCAATATTATCAACACTAAATCAACACTAAAACAACACTATCTACACTATCAACTAAACCAAATGCAACATTATATATCAACATTATCAAATATATCAAAAATCATACCTAGAGGAGAAGAGAACCTTGGTTGAGAATGAAAGAAAGGATGCAACGGTCTTGAATGGAAGAAGAATGAGAATCTTGAAGAAAGGATGCAAGATTTTGTCAAGAATCAAACGAAAAATGACGTCAAATTGGGTTTTGTTCGTAAGTACTGTATTTCGTGAAATGGGTTTTGCAAATAATAACGTGTTACTGTGTTTTATGTTGGGCGCGTGTTTTGTTTTTTTTATAACATGACTTTAGGCAGCGCTTGTAGTAGAAAGTGCTGCTTAATCTCCCCATTTAGGCAGCGCTTAAAGAAAGCGTTGCTTAATCCCCCCTTTAGGCAGTGCTTTGGCAAAGCGCTACAGTGTCTATCCCCTTTAGTAGTGCTTTATAAATTCATATTAGCCCCCTTTTGACAGCACTTTCATAAAGCACTGCTTAAGCCCATCCTTTAGGCAGCACTTCTGAAAATTGCTTTGTAAGGACACCCTTTAGGCAGCACTTCAGGACCTACCCCCTTTAGCAGCGCTTTATCAAACAATATTCACCCCCCTTAGGCAGCGCTTTTCTAGAAAGCGCTGTCTAAGGCATAGGACAAAATTTCCGTGTTTTTAAAATGCACTTTTAGAAGCGCTTTTGATAAGAAGCGCTGCCTTAGGTGTGCTGTCAAATCTTATTTTTGGCGTAGTGCCAAGAATCTCATATGCAAAGTGAAATGGCCGGCTGAAAATCATCGAACAATGAAGTCGCCATCAAACGTCTTTTATCCCGTCGAGAGGGAAAGGTAAACATCGAGAAAACCTGGAAAGGGAGAAATCACGGTCTTTCGACCGAGAGATCGGGTAAGGCAGTCTGTTACGCGAGGGGAAGGTGTTAGCACCCCACACGCCCGCATTACTCTACGGTATCCACTCTTGTTGTCTAATCTAAATGGGTGTGGTCAAATCCTATGTCTATGGCTTAAAACTGAAAAGGGAATGTATGCAAAAGAAAAGAAAATAATGTAGGGAAAATAAAAGAAGTGCTCGGTTGAGCCCTACCCCAATGCCTACGTATCCCTTTTAAGGAATCAGAGCAGCCGTAGTTCGGCTTAAGTGTTTTGGTTGGTTTGTGTTTTTTAGTTAAGACGAACAAAGATAGTCAAGATGGCAAAACATCAAATAAAACAACAAACAAATGAGATGGTAAAACATCGGCTAAATGATAACAAGATAAAATGTCAAAGATGGCGAAACATCAAATGAAACAAACGAAAAAACAATCACACCTAACAATGACATTGCGAATCAAAGTAGGATAACAAACATGTGCGATGGAGAAACATCAGCTTCAAGGTAAACAAAGATATCATGGCAAAAGATGACGAAACATCGATAAAATAGATGGCAAAACATCACACCTAACAATGATATTGAGAATCAAAGTAGGATAACAAACATGTGCGATGGCGAAACATCGGCTTCAAGATAAAAAGATTTCATGGCAAAAGATGGCGAAACATCGATAAAATAGATGACAAAACATCACACCTAACAATGATATTGAGAATCAAAGTAGGATAACAAACATGTGCAATGGCGAAACATCGGCTTCAAGATAACAAGATTTCATGGCAAAAGATGGCGAAACATCGATAAAATAGATGACAAAACATCACACCTAACAATGATATTGAGAATCAAAGTAGGATAACAAACATGTGCGATGGCGAAACATCGGCTTCAAGATAACAAGATTTCATGGCAAAAGATGGCGAAACATCGATAAAATAGATGACAAAACATCACACCTAACAATGATATTGAGAACCAAAGTAGGATAACAAACATGTGCGATGGCGAAACATCGGCTTCAAGATAACAAGATTTCATGGAAAAAGATAGCGAAACATCGATAAAATAGATGACAAAACATCACACCTAACAATGATATTGAGAATCAAAGTAGGATAACAAACATGTGCGATGGCGAAACATCGGCTTCAAGATAACAAGATATCATGGCAAAGATTGGTTTGTATCTTTTACTTTGAAGAAGGGTTTGGGTTCATTAGAGGTGTCTTATGATTTGCCAAGAAAACAAGCTTTTGTTTTAAGATGCAAAATGCAAAGAAAGGAAAAAACAACTAAGGGGAACTAGCCTAGCACTATCCCTAGTGTTATCATACAATGGTTGATCCTAAGGTTAGGGATAAAGGAGAACCCTACCTTAATTATCATGCTAAAGGAAGCTTAACAAAACTATCCTATAGGGAACATGCAATGAGAGCGAAGTTGTGATCTCAATATCTAAATTGAGTGACTCATCGATCAACAATTAAAGAAGAAAAACAATAAACATCCTATAGGGAGCATGCAATGAGAGCGAAGTCGTGATCTCAATGTCTAAATTGAGTGACTCATCGATCAACAATCAAAAGAAGAAAAGCAATAAACATCCTATAGGGAGCATGCAATGAGAGCGAAGTCGTGATCTCAATGTCCTAATTGAGTGACTCATGGATCAACATAACATAGGTATTAAACAAAAGAAAAAAGAAAAAAGAAATAAAAAAAACAGAGGGCCTCCTGACATATATCAACAACGGAGGTCCCATCATGCAATCAGAGAACTATGCAAAATGAAAATGAAATAAGGGAGATAGAGCAATACCAAACGGATAACTATCCGTAGCAACCGAGCAAGAATAAAAAGAAACCCAGAGAACTTCAAGCAAGCTGGCATCAGTAGACGAATCAAGTCAGAAATTACGCCATAAGGATGTAAGTAATGAGATTATCAGATATGAACAGATCCCCATGGGCAATGTATAGTATTCTCAATATCATGTATATATCCTGCATGGAATATCAAACATTCCAAATACAAAAGCAGTTTCAGTGTAATAAGTTGTGTTCCACAAATAAAGTGGAACACAGTAGCCTCAGGCCAAAAGTGGAATGTTATACATTGTCACAAAGTCTCCAAGATATGCCGAGGTCTCTAATCCTAAGTCCAAGAAAAAGTCTCATGCTCCATAATGCAAAGGATAGTAATCAAATAGTCCAAGTATTATTAAAGCTTTTTATGGTTCATGTTGATTATTAGGTGTTTTTTTTTAAAAGAAAGAAAAGCTCAAGTGAGCAAAATAAAAATGACATAAAAGTAAATGCTCAAGTGAGCAAAGATGAAAATAGCATGAAATGTAAAATGCTAAAAGTAAATGGTACATAAAGCATGAAAATAAAAGCATAAAGTAAAGTTAATTATTAGTAATTAGTGGTTAGTTGGATGACCATCTTGAAACTTGCATTTGGAACTCATTAGAGGATTGGTAGAACCAAAGCTTCCACACAACAAGTTGCATTTGCTTTTTGTCAAGTATATAATCTATTTTGGAATTCTCACAAGGCAACATGTAATGAATCAATGATGTTTAAGTGATTCGCGTTGACCAAAGGTGTTGTAGATCCATTAGAGGTTGGTAGAACCAAAGCCTCCACACAATGAATCTCAAGGTTATTGGATCAAAGAGATCAAATTAACATACTTGGGCTTGCAATCATAATTTTGGGCCACGAATGATCATTTATTCGGATCGGGACAAAATTTAGCCCTATGTTAAGCAATCGTAAGTGGACTTATGTAGAAGTCACACCTATTTTGAGGCCGGTCAATAGCAATCTATGTACTTCATGTTTGGATAAATGATATAGTGATCATCATCCCTTAACATGTAGCACAATCAAAAAAAGAGAAAGGGATAAGATGAAGAGGGAGGGGAATGATAAGTTAATTTGGATTACCATTTCAAAATTCTTTCATCTTTAAATTCAACCACTCCTCTAGATGGATTAAAGTACTAAACATATCATTAACCAAAGCACCAAGAATGAATTAAATAATTCACTCTTTGATATATTTGAATTGATGAACATTTATCCAACTTCATCTACATCACAAAGTTCATTGAGTTTAAAAACAAATTGGACATTTAAAATTGCAATCCAAACCAACAATCAAAAGGAGTGAGTAGAAAAAGTATTTTGGATCAAAGCTGTCCCAAAACAAGGCAAAAAAAGTGCATTATGTCCCTGTGCAGTCGATTGCAGTAACTGTGCAATCAATTGCACACAGTGTTATTTTCAAAAAATTTGTGTGAAACGCTTCTGTGCAATCGATTGCACAGTTACTGCAATCGATTGCACACTGTTACAGTAGCAAAAACAGCATTTTAAAAGGCCAATTTCTTGTTCAAACTTTCCATCAAACACCTTATGATCATGGATCCAATTGAGCACGAAAATTCCATCAAATTATGAGAAAATAACACCATTGGAATCAGAAAATAATGCTCAAAGAATCAAACCCAAAGATCAACAAGAGATCACATTGTGAAAGATGAATTATCCAACTTACCAAAGGTAGATCTAGAGAATTATCAAAACAACTTCAAGAATTTGCTTCAATTCAACCACAAGAATAAATTAACCAAGCTTGGATGTAGAGAATTGATGGAGAAAAAGTGTTTGGATGATGGTTTAACTCAAAGATTAGTAAGCTTCAATGCAAAGCTTACTAACTTTTTGAAAATGGAGCTTTGAGTGAATTTGGTAGATGGGGAGAATTGAGAGATTTTTTAGCAAGGTGGATTTGGCTATCAAAAGCTTGAAATTTGAATGAAATGAGGGCTCTATTTATAGAGTTTTAGGATTGGGATTAGTGGTAATTTGGTAATTGATTCTTGGAGCCAAAATTTGAATTAATGATAATTCTTTCAAATATTAGAGCCAAAATTTGAATTAATGATAATTCTTTTTAAAAATGAAATATTGGCACTAAAATTTGAATTAATGATACATATTTCAAAAATGAAGGAAAATTGGAGCCAAAATTTGACAAGTTTAAAATGCTGATTTTTTTTCAAATTTTCACGATGTGCAATCGGTTGCACTACAGTGCAAATCGATTGCACAGTGTTTTTTTTTTCAAAAATGGCACAAAATGCACTATTTGCAATCGATTGCAGTCTAAGAGCAATCGATTACATCAGTGGAAAAAAATGAAATTTTTTAATTCTTTTTCTTTGCAAATAGAGATTTTAGGAAAATAATACTAGGAATCTTTATTTGTCAGATGCTTCGACTTGGTACCTACAAAACACAAATATGAAAAGACAAAGACAAATATTTTTTTGTATTTTGATTAGAAGTTAGTCAACAACACATATACAAAATACACAACTCAAGTGCTTGGAGATAACTGATCAAGCTTCAAAACCCTAATTTGACTGGTGAATCAAGGAGTGATTCCCTCTTATAATCGAACACAAACTCCAATCCTCTGAAGATCCAAAGAGATGGATGAAACATCTTGAGATATGCAATTAATTCTGAGCTTGAAAGATCTAGAGGTTCAAATGAAAAGGTTCCACTTGAGCAACTTGTCAAAGCAACCAACCTTCAAAGCTTAAGGAAGACTTGATAACCAAAGTGCTTTGATCCCATCACAATGTATGAATGCAATGCAATATGATATTCATGATGAAACATAAGCCAAAATCAAGAGGGTAAATTTTTGGGTACAACAGCTGCCCCTATTCAAATATCTTCAACATGATAAGTGAGAAAAGTGACAATTTTCGAGCGTACAAGGTTGAAGATGTTTGAATACGAAAGAACCCGAAAATTTACACTCTTGAAGAAAAAAGAAACAGAAACAGAAAACTCCCAAGATGTGCGTCAGAATGAAGCTGTAACGCAGGTTGAAACAGAACAAAAAAACAAAGAATAGTAGACGCGACTAAACCTCCGGACAGATGTGCCAGGGCAAAACTGGGCTTCAAAAAGGGACGAGACAAAACTTAGACCATAGAGTATAGGCGAAACTAAGCTCTGAAAAAGAAAACGTACGCGGGTGAGGATACAAAACTCTGAGCTCGACCCAAAGCAAAAGTGGCTAGAGTGCGCGATTCTAGGAGCACTTGCTAATCTCAACTAAGATAGACAATATGAAGGAACTGAAAGAATCCCAGAAATGAGGAACAAAAGCAAGACGAAACTCGACTCAATAACTAGTTAGACGAAACTAAACCAGATGAGTAACAGGACGAAACTGGATTTCACGCACGGGTAACTAGGCGAAACTCGACCCATAGCAAAGTGATGAGAGTGCACGTTTCTCAGAGCACCTGCTAGTCTCAGATTGATGGATAAACAGTGACGAAAACTGATAGAAGAACCCAAGGAACAAAAGAGACTGATTTCAAACCAGGGACGCAGTACGAACACTGCACTCAGTAAACGAACACCATCAAAGGGTCCAAGGTATGAAAGCAAAAACGAGACGAAACTCGACTCGATAACTAGTTAGGCGAAACTAAACTAGATGAGTACCAGGCCGAAACTGGATTTCATGTGCAGGGTGAGGAGACAAAACTCTGAGCTCAACCCAAAGCAAGGAGATTAGGGCGTACACCTAAAAACCCGCTGAAAGCGAATATCAGGATGAAACTGGTATTCGAAAGATGCATCAATAGACATTGGAATGAACCAGAGAGGGTAGTGAAGACTAAACCCGAGAAAGATCGTGTCAGGGCAAAACTGAACTACGGTCAAGAGTAGACACTCAAACAAATAAAAGATTGACATCAAAAGGATACTGGTATGGGGAGGAAACTGAGATAATGAGGTCAAAGACCTCGCTGGGGATTTAATCCGAAGTATTATCAGAATCACTGGGGATGACGGAAATAAAAATGGCTTATGTTCCGATGCATGTTTGAATTCTCTTTTTTTTATAGCGCAATGCTCCATATAATGGAAATGCTGCGCGTTTTGGTAGATGCAAATGTAATGATGCATGTTTAAAAGTTCCACTGGGGAATGGCCAATTTGAGAAGCCAATAACCAAGAAGTCAGGATCTGACACGACTTGCAAAAATAAATTGCAAAATCCAGAGGAGAAAATATGGGGAACCACTAGAGAGAGAACCTTGAAGAGATGAAGCTTCGCGGGGAATAACAAACGAGCAACCAGCAGAAACAGGCCACAAACATTGAGGGGAGCTGCAAAAATAAATTGCAAACTCTGGGGAAATCAGGTCGACACTGTAGCTTCTGGAGAAGATTAGACATTTGAGGGAGAAGATCAGGGCAAGACTGTAATCTTTGGAAAAGACGGCACGCGGCCGTGTTGACGACGACACCAAGACAACAAACCCGACGTGAGGGGTGAAAACCTTTGCTGGGGGAACAAAGTTCTACTGAGTATACGGGACTTCACCGGGGATAGGAAATTTCACTGGGGAAACGAAACTTCACTGGGAATACGAAACTCCACTGGGGATAAGAAACTTCCCTGGGGATAAGAAACTCCACTGGGAATACGAAACTCCACTGGGGATAAGAAAAATCCTGAACATACATGGGTCCTGTCTAGCAGGAAAAAAAATTGAATTTCCCTTCTTGACAATCATTAAGCTCTTTACAGGTGTTCAATGTGTAAACTCTCTTTTGATGTCAAACAAATGTTTTGCATGCAGGAAGATGTTTATTTTGAGAACGACAGACCTGATGCAATGATTATTTAAGCCTTGAAGTTGAAAATTTTAACAAAAATGTCGCATCTCCGTTGTGAATGAATCACTGGCTAGAGTGCAAAAAGGTTTTAAAACTTTTCTTCTTCTTTTGAAAAACAAGTCAAGATACGAGTGACAAGATACCAACACGGCCATGCAACACATATTCGGAGAGTTTAGGAAATACTATCCCGTTGCAGTATGCTTTCGAGTTAAACCCTCGTTTCAGTTAGGACTTTCAAAGGTTGTAATGTGGCCTGGTTCAAGGTTCTTTTGAAAAAAAAGTTTTCATGGCTCAAGTTATTTGGTGCCCACCCCCTTCGTGATATTCTCCTGTCCTAAGCTCAGCTGACTTATCACAAGCATTCATCTTTCAAAAGGTTTTGTAACGGTTGAGTGGTCACGGCAAATTCTCCAACATGATTGTCGCTTAACTTTTGCTGCTTTTGTTTTGGATATTATTGTTCCTCTTCTTTTGATGAAAATTTTATTGGATAATCTTTTGGCCTTTTAGGCTCTTTTCCCTAATTTTTCCTGGACAAAAATCTCTTGAATTTCCATTTTTGGGAGTCCAGCGGGATGCCCTAACTTTTGCCTAAGCGACATGTTTTCAAGTTTCGACTTTGCGGGGCTTTTTGTTTCCTTCTTTTTTATATTCATGCTTTTCACCTTAAACAAGTCAGCATGACTTTTGGACTTTTTTCGAAAACAGATGCCTCATTCCTTGGTCGGCGAGGGATAGCCATTATTGTATCGGTTCGATCTCGACCTTAGGATTTTGTGAGGAGATGAACATCGTGGTTCAGACACACATCTCTTTTTTATCTCATGATGTGAAAGATAAAATGTAGTGATCCTCATATGGGACATTCCTTCTGAAATTTGACTTCTTGGGAAAATTAATTGAACATCTACCCTGCCCCTAGTTAAAAGGTTTTGTTTTATTTATTTATTTTTGAACGAAAAAGAAACTCCTACTTTGAAGGCTCAGAGGGGTTAACGAGGGTCTAAATCCCTTATATCTCCAGTGTTTGGGGATTGAAACAATGCATGTACATCATTAAAAAGGTTCTACTCAAAAGCATACCACTACAGTCATTGTTTTTTTAACTAAACTCCTTCCTCCAAAATTTTGGCTAAGCAAAAGAATTGGCACAGCTGGTATCAAAATGCCCGAAAAACAATTGAAAAGTGATTTTGTATGAAAAATTCTTTCAAGGCAAAAACATTCAATGCAACAAGGATGACATTCAGCTATAAACAAAATCCTATATGCAGACAATGCTAAAACAATCAATCAAGATGACACATGAAAGTGCAGCAAAGGAACGTAATAAAAGCCATTATGGGGAAGCAATATCTCTAGCCCGGTTCACCGGTCCTGCCGACCTTGATATTTACCCTGACTCATGACCTTTACCGACAGCAGGGAATTGTGAAACAAAACTGCACGACACCCGCCAGTAAAGTGAAAGAGAAGTCCATCAAACAGAGAAACAAACATGCCCCTTGCGCAGTGGATATTGCGTTTGTTATCCGTATTTCAAGCGATCAACCAATCGTGACTTAGATTATCATATCTATGTAAGGGCCACGAAGTTTATATGCACATGTTTATCAAAAATATTGGACGTTTTTTCAAACAAAATAGTAAAAGGGAGCAAAGAAATGCATACGCATACTTGAAAGAAGATATTTTATTGATTTTGAGAGATCAGCCTGTGAAAAAGGCATTTACATTTGGAAGAAAATAATTTCAAAATTAAAACAAGCAAGTGTTTACAAATGGCAATGTGAATGTGAATATCCATCGAGTCCCCACTTTGCTATGACTTTGATGACTCTCATCTTCCTGCTTTCGGATAGATCAAACTTAGATTAGCCTCAAGCTTATGCAGGGTGACAGAGTGGAGGAAAGAAACAAAGGATCCCATGCTGAGCGTAGTTATTTGCTTTAAGTCCCTAACTTTTTCCTTAATCGCCCTTTCGGGTTTTCAGTTTAGCGGGTTTTTATTATTTTTTTTATGCAAAGTATTTTTTAACTACGTCAGTATTCACAGGGAGAGGGAAGTACTCTCCATCCATAGTCGTGAGCATCATCGCCCCTCCAGAGAAAAATTTTCGGACCACGAAAGGACCTTCGTAAGTCGGAACCCACTTGCCCCTGGGATCTCCCAGGGGAAGAATTATCCTTTTGAGCACAAGGTCGCTTGGTTTGTAACACTGAGGTCGCACCCTTTTATCGAAAGCTTTTCTCATCCTTTGCTGATATACCTGACCGTGGCAAACGGCCGTCAATCTCTTTTCATCAATGAGTTCCAGCTGATCCAACCGATTCTGCACCCATTCACTTTCATCCAGCTCAACATCTCTCATGACCCTAAGAGAGGGGATCTCGACTTCTACCGGCAGTACCGCTTCCATGCCGTAGACCAATGAAAATGGGGTTGCCCCAGTCGAAGTACGCACCGTGGTGCGATAACCATGCAAGGCGAAAGGCAGCATCTCATGCCAATCTTTATAGGTCACCACCATTTTCTGCATAATTTTCTTGATATTTTTATTGGCCGCTTCGACAGCGCCGTTCATCTTTGGTCTATATGGGGAAGAATTATGATGCTTAATTTTGAAGGACTCACAAAGCTCCTTCATCATATTGTTGTTCAAGTTAGACCCATTATCAGTAATGATCTTTTCAGGCACCCCGTAGCGACAGATAATGTTATGCTTAATGAACCGAGTTACCACTTGCTTGGTGACATTGGCATAGGATGCTGCTTCGACCCATTTGGTAAAATAATCGATGGCAACCAAAACGAAACGGTGCCCATTGGACGCATTCGGTTCAATCTTGTCGATCATATCAATTCCCCACATCACAAACGGCCAAGGGGAGGTCAAGACATTCAAAGGCACTAGCGGCACACGCACCTTATCAGTGTAGACTTGACATTTGTGACAAACCCGTGCATGATTGTAACAGTCAGTCTCCATGGTGGACCAATAATAACCTACTCTCAAGATCTTTTTAGCAATGGTGTACCCATTGGAATGGGTCCCGAAATCACCTTCATGTATCTCTTCAATGATTCTATCCGCTTCTTTCTTGTCAACACATCTGAGCAGTAGACCATCATGATGCCTTCTGTACAACACACCACTACTGAGAAAGAACTTGGCTGAAAACCTTCTCAAGAACTTCTTATCTGTGACGGATGCCCCTTCAGGGTACTCTTGCCTCTCCAAATATCGCTTAACATCATAAAACCAAGGATTACCGTCTGGCTCCAAACTGGCCTCAAAACAGAGAGCTGGATCGCTCAAACTCCTGATAGTAATGGAAGGTGCCTCATTAGCCCACTTAACCTTGAACATGGAGGACAAAGTTGCTAGTGCATCAGCTAGATTGTTTTCTTCTCTGGGAATGTGTTCAAACGTGATCTCTTCGAAGTACGGAATCGGCTTCATAACATGTTCACGATATGGAATTAGGTTCTGATGGCGAGTCTCCCAATCTCCATTGATATGGATGATAACGAGATTGGGATTCCTGTAAACTTTCAAGAATTTGATGCGCAGGTCGATTGCTGCTTCAATGCCATAAATGCAAGCCTCATATTCAGCCATGTTGTTAGTGCAATCGAAATAAATACGAGCCGTGAAAGGAATGTGGTATCCCCCAGGGGAAGTGATAACAACCCCGACGCCGTTGCCCATGGCATTAGAGGCACCATCAAAAACAAGCGTCCAACGTGATCCCGGCTCGGGTCCTTCGTCTGGGTCTGGTATGTTACAATCCCAAATATACACAATTTCCTCATCTGGAAAATCAAACCTCATCGGTTCGTAATCATTCATGGGCTGATGAGCAAGATGGTCAGCCAATACACTACCCTTAATTGCTTTTTGAGTAGTGTATTGGATATCGTATTCAGTGAGTATCATCTGCCAACGGGCTACCCTGCCTGTAAGAGATGGCTTCTCAAAAAAGTACTTGATAGGATCCATCTTGGATATCAAGTAGGTGGTGTGAGTTAACATATATTGCCTCAAACGTTTAGAGGCCCAGGCGAGTGCACAACAAGTCTTTTCTAGAAATCAGTACCTTGACTCGCATTCCGTAAACTTCTTACTCAAGTAGTAAATGGCCTGCTCTTTCTTCCCTGTCTCGTCGTGCTGACCGAGGACACAACCCATTGAGGTCTCCAACACAGTTAAGTACATGATTAGTGGCCTTCATTCCACTGGCAGCATGAGTATCGGAGGTTCTTGCAAATATTCCTTTATCTTGTCAAAGGCCTTCTGGAAATCCTTATTCCATTTCACGGTCTGACTTTTCTTCAACAACTTGAACATAGGTTCACAGGTGGCTGTGAGATGAGAAATAAATCTAGAAATATAGTTTAACCTCCCAAAGAAACCACGTACTTCCTTCTCTGTCCTAGATTCAGGCATTTCCTGTATCGCTTTGACTTTGGTCGGGTCCACCTCGATACCTTTCTCACTTACAATAAAGCCCAAAAGCTTGCCGGATCTCACCCCGAAGGTGCACTTATTCGGATTCAACCTTTGCAAGAACTGCCTTAGTCTCTCGAACAATTTCTCCAGATGAACAAGATGTTCCTCTTCTGTGTCAGAATTAGCAATCATATTGTCTACATATACCTCAATCTCTTTGTGAATCAAATCATGAAAGAGAGTGACCATAGCGCGCTGATATGTTGCCCCGACATTTTTCAAACCAAACGGCATCACTTTATAACAGAAGGTTCCCCAAGGCGTGATGAATGTTGTCTTCTCCATATCCTCCGGAGCCATCTTAATTTGGTTATAA
The DNA here is from genome assembly GCA_948472305.1 of Vicia faba. Taxonomy (NCBI): domain Eukaryota; kingdom Viridiplantae; phylum Streptophyta; class Magnoliopsida; order Fabales; family Fabaceae; genus Vicia; species Vicia faba. The sequence goes on along the minus strand of OX451741.1, from coordinate 942,304,554 downwards.
CCCGAAAAACCATCCATGAACGAGAACACCTTGGAATGAGCAGTATTATCAACCAACACATCAATATGCAGAAGAGGGAAATCGTCTTTAGGGCTGACCGTGTTCAAATCCCTATAATCCACGCACATCCTGACTTTACCATCTTTCTTGGGCACAGGCACAATATTTGCGATCCATGGTGAATAATTGACAACCTTTAAGAAATTTGCGTCCAACTGCTTCTGGACCTCTTCCTTGATCTTCTTGGACATCTCAGGATGAGTTCTTTGGAGCTTCTGCTTGACAGGAGAACAACCTTCTTTAAGTGGTAGTCGATGCATCACTATGTCTGTATCCAATCCAGGCATATCCTCATAAGACCAGGCGAAGATATCAGAATACTCACGGAGTAGCTCAATCAATTTGGCTTTTACACTGTCTTCGAGATCGGCCCCTATCTTGACTTCTCTTCTTACCTCTTCTGTACCAATATTCACCACCTCAACTGAATCTTGATTTGGCTGGATAACCCTCTCCTCTTGTTTCAACAATCTTTCCAATTCCTCAGGAAGATCACAATCCTCATATGCTTCCTCTTCAGCTTGATAAATAGGAGTATCAAAGTCATAATGAGCCATAGCAAAGTCGTTATCAATAGAATCTGGGGTGGAAGTGCATCTGCATGAATGACATTTTTTACGTTTTTAGTGACTGTGTGTGGAAAGAGAAACATTGCCATTTTAAAAAGAAAAAAGAAAAAAGAAAAAAGATTTTGAATGCAAAAACGTCCTTTATTTCATGATAAACTTGCAAAATAAACATGGTGGCCCTACACAAATGATTCACTACGCCTTGGGCAAAGCGTAGGAATTATGATATGATAATAAAAGAAACAAGAAAATTATTCCTCAGTGCTTGAAACTTGGATAACATCCACAGAAGTCCAATTGTTGAGTGTCTGGCCTGGAATACTCGGACGAATCCAATCTTCAACATTGTAGCCATCAGCCCTATCATCGCCAACTGCATTGGCGTGTCCTTCTTGAGTAGCACAAGAACGGGAAAACTTCACAGGAGTAGATAAACCGGATGCTCTAGGAGCTGCACTTTGCTGACCAGGGATAAAACCAAGACCAAATCTATCAAGCTTCGGAGTAACGTCCAGCACCTGACCCCAACCCTCAGGGTTACCACCTTCCACCACAGCTCTTGCATCCTTGAGAGAAGACATAACAGTTTCCGATTTCTTTTTCAGATCTGGAGGAGGAATATTGACAACATGAACTGTCTCAAATGCCTGAAATGGAGTTTCATGAATTTCGCCTTCAACTTCAACATAGCGGAACGATGTCAACTGACTCACGATGTACTCTTCTTCTTCGCATACGGTTATCACCTTTCCCTCTGCAGGATACTTGAGTTTTTGATGAAGAGTAGAAGTGATTGCTCTTGCTCTATGAATCCACGGCCTTCCCAACAAGCAACAGTATGCTAGCTGTATATCCATCACAAAAAACGTGGTCGTGAAGGTACGAGTACCAACCTTAATTGGTAACTCCACTTCCCCAAACACTGATCTTCGAGACCCATCAAACGCCTTCACCATCAAGTCGCTTGGGCGCAACTCCAGCCCTGAATAATCAATCTTCATCAATGCTGACTTGGGAAATACATTTAAAGACGATCCTGTGTCTACCAAAACCCGAGATAAAGTAGTGCCTCTGCACTCCATCGAAATATGTAACGCTTTATTATGGTCTGGTCCCTCTGGAGGAAAATCAAAATCGATGAAGCCCAAACCATTCCCGGCAGATATATTGGCACAAACATTTCCAAACTGATTGACTGTTATCTCATGTGGCACGAACGCATTCTTCAACAACTTCATCAAAGCATTTCTGTGAGGTTCTAAATAAATCAACAGGGATAAGATAGACATCTTGGACAGAGTATGGCTCAAATGATCAATTATGCTATAATCACTCTTTCTGATAATTCGCATTAACTCTTCAACCTCATCGGGAACTGAAGAAGCTTCTGGTATCGGAATTGGTTGAGTTACATTGGCTGGCATAACCCTTGGATTGCCAATCATTACCTGTTGTTTCCCTTTTTCTCTTGCAGAAGCATCTTCCGCATCTTGCACATTGGAAGGACCAAATACTCTCCCGCTTCTAGTCATTCGACCCACACCAGAAAAGTTATGGACTTCCTCTTCATCACCTTCAGCATGTTCTTTCTCAGACAAAAGAGCATTAACCTCCTGCTTTACCCCATGGTAATAAACATCGTCACTATAATGACACGAGACAGCCTTCTCACTAGTATACGGCATAGGACCAGGTACGGTAATCATCAGAGGGGGTGCCCTCGAAGGGGCAGGAATGCGCGTAGGGGTGTAATGAATGGATATCACAGCAACATCTTCTTCAATAATCTTGCGGTAGCTCGGTCTTCTATCAAATTGCAGGGAGCCCTCACTTATCAACAACTGGATACCTGCTTTCAAATCATCACAGCCCTTCGGTTGCTTTTTACACTTGACACACTCAGAAGTACAACCCGGGAAAACAGAATAGTCAAGCAAATACCTCTTAACACATTTCAACGGAGTAGTTACTTATTCCACATCCATGATTAAATTTAACATTTCACCATTATCATCAATCATGTTAACAACACCCCCTCCATGCCTTGGCATTGGGTTTTGAGTAAAATTTAGACCGGTCACTGGAGTAAACTCAATCGCCTTTGCATCCAACAAATCTTGTACTTTACACTTTAACGCAAAACAATTGTCAGTAGAATGACCAACTCCTCCTGAATGGAATTTGCATCTTGCATTAGTATCATAATTAACAGGGAGTCTCGCAGGTGGCGGTGGCATATTTCTCAAACCGGTCAACTTCAAATCAAGTAGATGGTGGAGCGCTTCAGTAAGAGTCACCGACAAGGGGTCGAATTTCCTGGGCTGTCTCTGCTGCTGGTTATTATACTGACAGGGAGCACCTTGCTGCCTTCCTTGTTGAGGCACTGCATTTGGTCTCTGCTGCAGAGGAGCATTAACAGGAACAGAAACAGCATTGACTTGTTGATGCTGACGGTCCTGTCTTTGTCCTCTATGGGAGTAAACTACGCTTGCGTCGCCTTCACTTTTCTTAGGGTAATTGTTGAATGGTTTCTTATTGCCCCCTGACGAGCTGCTAGAACCTCCAACCTGAATCCTTCCCAGTTTCAAACCCACTTCAATTCTTTCACCAGCCGTGACCAAGTCTGCAAATCCTGCCGAAGTGCTTCCCATCATGTGCTCATAGAAAGGCCCTTGCAGGGTACTCATAAACATATCAATGAGTTCTCTCTCCATGAGTGGAGGTTGAACTCTCGCAGCCAACTCACGCCACCTCTGAGTGTATTCCTTGAAATATTCTTTTGGTCCTTGCGACATATTTTGTAACTGAGTGCGATTAGGTGCCATATCCACATTGTACTGATAATGTTTGAAAAAAGCCCGAGCAAGATCATTCCAGCATCGAACATGAGCTTTTTCCAGCTTTATGTACCATTCCAAGGATGCCCTAGACAGGCTATCCTGGAAAAAGTGAATCAAAAGCCCTTGATCCTCAGTATGTACTGACATCTTCCGGAAATAAGAAGTCGCATGGGTAATAGGACATGATGCTCCGTTGTACTTTTCAAAAGTAGGAAGTTTGAATTTCGGAGGGACCTTCACCCCAGACACCAACCCGAGATCATTAGCATCCATACCAAGGATTCCTTGCCCTTCCACATCCTCCAGGCGCTCTTCCAACAAACGATACTTCATATCCTCAATCTGAATCCCCGGCTCTGAACGCTGCACAGAAAACCGATCTTCATCCTGGTCAAAGTCAAAATCCTGATCTTGATAATTCCTTATACCACCCTGATTAGCTCTCCTGTTTCCCACAAGACGGGGTCCCAGAGATGGAGGAAACTGCCCTACATTGTGCACAAAAGGTTTTCCCGGGATCCCGTGAAAATTTGCAGTTGGCTGATCCTGTACGTCCCCCATTCCTATAGAGATATCCTGATAAAGCCCTTGATTTCCAACATCCCCTAGATGGCGGTGTTGGTTGTTGACAATAGCAGCGAGCTCTTCCTGTCGGCGATTCATATTGGTGATGACCTCTATGAACTGAGTCATCTGAGTAGCCATCTGAGCCCTCATTTCAGCGAGTTCAGCTTGAACCTGTTCCATCTGTCTTGGCAAGTTGGTTCTGGTGGAATATCGATGAGTATTCGTCTTGAATTCTGAATAAGAAAAGCAGTAGAATAAGAAAACCGTCTTGAGATAACCTGTAATGTTATGAAATGCATGATGTGCATGATATGTTTGTCATTTCCAAGTATCCAAGAGTCCTTTTATTCATCATTCACAGCGTGCAACCATACAATCAAAAAAAATAGAAAGGATAAAAATATGAACACTTCAATTATTTATAAACAAAGAAACGACGTCTAAATGTCTTCGGCCAATTAAGAGTAAAAATGACAAACGACTAAATACATGTCTTAACAATAAAGAAAAGAGAACTGAATAATAACAACAATCAATTGGCCCCTTCCAACAATTCGGGGGGTGACCAAATACACCAAAAGTAAATAACGGAACTAAATCTTCGGAACTAAGCGCGCTTCAAGGTGTTGACAGTACTCTTCCAGTCTGGCCTTCTCCTTCAAGAGTTGAGATGCAACTATTTTACTTTCTTGGAACTGATCTTCCGCGACACGCTTCTAGGTCATTTTCTTCTCAAGCTGACTATCTTTGTCCATGAGCTGTTTTTCTAAGTTCTGAATCTTCTTCTTGTAGCTATTTTCTGAGGCCTGAAGCTTCCGACACTATCGCTAAATCTTGCTCAATTCTTCTTCCATTTCAGCATGAGACCTCTTCCTAGAATCGGTTGCATCAGAAGTTTCCCTTCGAGCTTCCTAGAGTTTACGAGCTAAGTCAGCCCTTTCTTGATCTGCCCAATAAAGTTTCATCCCCGCCTCACGGTCTTTTGCACGAAGCTGAATATTCTCAACATGAATCTGGGTAAACATCTCAGTAGGCACCGTGTTACTTAGAACAGCAGGAGGTTGCTTGTATAGAGGAGCTGACCTTGCAAATGGTAATTGTAAGATCTTAACCCTGGCTTTAACCCACTCCATGTAAGAAATTCTAGCAACAGGAACCTTCTTGCCCAAAGTAGTTATATCCTTCCTGTGAATGCCTTTCCAAGCACTTGTCACTTTTCTCAACATCTCAGGATCACTTCCCCTAGCGAAATATACTGATTCAGACACCTCCTTAACCTTTGGAGGTCCATCCATTGCATATCCCAATTGACGATAAGCAAGCACCGGATTATAGTTGATGCACCCCTTAGTTCCTATGAGGGGGACATTAGGGAAATCTCTGCAACTAGTGACAACACTTCGCACTTCCCCCATATCATAATTCCACCTGATATTAAAAGAAGTAAGGTTAAAAATACTTGATGACCATCAAAGAGAAAGCCTGGTATCCACGAAAGGGACGCTCACTTGTAGATGCAACTTAAGCCATTGATACAACATCGAATGGCATAAACTTACATTACCACCTTTTCCGTGCCGGGAATGAATGGTGTAAAGAGTGTCTGCCAGGAGTGTCGGTATCGGGTTCTTGTTTATGAAAACACAGATAGCCGTCAAATCCATAAAATTTCTCTTGTGAGGGAAGAGGACAATCCCGTATATCATGAGAGCGAACAAAGAGCTGAAGTCACTCCAATTGCCTTTCTTTACCCAATCTTCAGCTTTCTTCACTAAGAAACCCAAATAAATTCCTGCAATACCCTCACTGGACTTCCAATTGTCTTTCACCTCTTTCAAACTCAAACGAAGAATCTCAGCGACAACTTCAAACTTTGGCTTTTCTGGCACTTGGACAAAAGGAACTTCATCGGTCAATCTGATATTAAGCAACTACGCAAACTCTTCTAGGGTAGGAACCAGTTGGTAATCTTGGAAAGTAAAGCACCTTAATTATTTATCATAGAACTGGAAGAGAGTGATCAAAGCCATCGGGTCAACTGGAGTGTTAAGGACCAGTAACAGGTTGCCATAATTTTTGTTGAAGTTGCTCAGAACATCACCCTTCAGATAAGAACTCAACCTCTTCAACTCGGCCACATCAACAGTAGGAATCTAATAAGAGAAAGTATGCTTGGTAAGCTCCTTAACCTGAACTGAAGCGGACTCAACTGTAGGGAAATCAGCCATTCTGACGGAAAGAAAACTCTTGAATGTCCCTGGAAAATGACATGCGTATGCTAGTTATATTTTTTTTTACATTATTTTTTTCAGAAATAAATATGCTATGATGTAGTATGACAGGATCAAAGTTCACACTGGATCGTGGCTGGACCATTATAGAACAACACCCATCAAGATCAAAGGAGAATCTTGAAGCTTCAAAACTAACATGGGAACCTGAATCATCTTCACAACACAAAGTCACCAACAGTACCTGTACCTATAATGAAAAGTTTTCCCGCCCCTCTCACGGGTGTAGTCTAGGTCAAGGTAAGGTTAAAAGCCAAATCAGAGTATGAGAGCTCGAATGTCGGTATTATCATCCGATAACACCTATCCGAACTACCTCTGAAGTCATGGATCTCATGGTCAGGTCTACAAAGCATCCGCTTCATAGCTGCCATGGCCACTCCATTCCTAGCTCCTATGGAATTCACTCATAGCCTGGGTATGAGGCCTTTTACCTCATGGAACAACCCACCCACCAAGAAAAACCAGAAACCAAACAGTCCTGCCAAAACCAGTATGCAGAAAATAAAGCGCACATAGGATGCAATGCCAACAGATAAATATGCAAAGCAGTAAATAAACACCCAAAGAGAAAACAAATAAGATCTAGGATTGACTCCGGGATTGACCAGCAAAAGGTCAACGTATCCCCAATGAAGTCGCCAGCTGAAACGGCCGGCTGAAAATGATCGAACAATGAAGTCACCATCGAACATCTTTTATCCCGTCGAGAGGGAAAGGTAAACATCGAGAAAACTTAGAAAGGGAGAAATCACGGTCTTTCGACCGAGAGATCGGGTAAGGGAGTCTGTTACGCGAGGGGAAGGTGTTAGCATCCCACACGCCCGTAGTACTCTACGGTATCCACTCTTGTTGTCTAATCTAAATGGGTATGGTCAAATCCTATGTTTATGGCTTAAAACTGAAAAGGGAATGTATGCAAAAGAAAAGAAAATAATGTAGGGAAAATAAAAGAAGTGCTCGGTTGGGCCCTACCCCAATGCCTACGTATCTCTTTTAAGGAATCAGAGCAGCCGTAGTTCGGCTTAAGTGTTTTGGTTGGTTTGTGTTTTTTAGTTAAGACGAACAAAGATAGTCAAGATGGCAAAACATCAAACAAACCAACAAACAAATGAGATGGTAAAACATCGGCTAAATGATAACAAGATAACATGTCAAAGATGGCGAAACATCAAATGAAACAAACGACAAAACAATCCCACCTAACAATGATATTGCGAATCAAAGTAGGATAACAAACATGTGCGATGGCGAAACATCAGCTTCAAGGTAAAAAAAGATATCATGGCAAAAGATGACGAAACATCGATAACATAGATGGAAAAACATCACACCTAACAATGATATTGAGAATCAAAGTAGGATAACAAACATGTGCGATGGCGAAACATCGGCTTCAAGATAAAAATATTTCATGGCAAAAGATGGCGAAACATCGATAAAATAGATGACAAAACATCACACCTAACAATGATATTGAGAATCAAAGTAGGATAACAAACATGTGCAATGGCGAAACATCGGCTTCAAGATAACAAGATTTCATGGTAAAAGATGGAGAAACATCGATAAAATAGATGACAAAACATCACACCTAACAATGATATTGAGAATCAAAGTAGGATAACAAACACGTGTGATGGCGAAACATCGGCTTCAAGATAATAAGATTTCATGGCAAAAGATGGAGAAACATCGATAAAATAGATGACAAAACATCACACCTAACAATGATATTGAGAATCAAAGTAGGATAACAAACATGTGCGATGGCGAAACATCGGCTTCAAGATAACAAGATCTCATGGCAAAAGATGGCGAAACATCGATAAAATAGATGACAAAACATCACACCTAACAATGATATTGAGAATCAAAGTAGGATAACAAACATGTGCGATGGCGAAACATCGGCTTCAAGATAACAAGATATCATGGAAAAGATTGGTTTGTATCTTTTACTTTGAAGAAGGGTTTGGGTTCATTAGAGGTGTCTCATGATTTGCCAAGAAAACAAGCTTTTGTTTTAAGATACAAAATGCAAAGAAAGGAAAAAACAACTAAGGGGAACTAGCCTAGCACTATCCCTAGTGTTATCATACAATGGTTGATCCTAAGGTTGAGGATAAAGGAGAACCCTACCTTAATTATCATGCTAAAGGAAGCTTAACAAAACTATCCTATAGGGAACATGCAATGAGAGCGAAGTCGTGATCTCAATATCTAAATTGAGTGACTCATCGATCAACAATTAAAGAAGAAAAACAATAAACATCCTATAGGGAGCATGCAATGAGAGCGAAGTCGTGATCTCAATATCTAAATTGACTGACTCATCGATCAACAATCAAAAGAAGAAAAGCAACAAACATCCTATAGGGAGCATGCAATGAGAGCGAAGTCGTGATCTCAATGTCTAAATTGAGTGACTCATCGATCAACACAACATAGGTATTAAACAAAAGAAAAAAGAAAAAAAAAAAGAAAAAAAACAGAGGGCCTCCTGACATATATCAACAACGGAGGTCCCATCATGCAATCAGAGAACTATGCAAAATGAAAATGTAAGAAGGGAGATAGTGCAATACCAAACGGATAACTATCCATAGCAACCGAGCAAGAATAAAAAGAAACCCAGAGAACTTCAAGCAAGCTGGCATCAGTAGACGAATCAAGTCAGAAATTACGCCATAAGGATGTAAGTAATGAGATTATCATATATGAACAGATCCCCATGGGCAATGTATAGTATTCTCAATATCATGTATATATCCTGCATGGAATATCAAACATTCCAAATACAAAAGCAGTGTCAGTGTAATAAGTTGTGTTCCACAAATAAAGTGGAACACAGTAGCCTCAGGCCAAAAGTGGAATGTTATACATTGTCACAAAGTCTCCAAGATATGCCGAGGTCTCTAATCCTAAGTCCAAGAAAAAGTCTCATGCTCCATAATGCAAAGGATAGTAATCAAATAGTCCAAGTATTATTAAAGCTTTTTATGGTTCATGTTGATTATTAGGTGTTTTTTTTTAAAAGAAAGAAAAGCTCAAGTGAGCAAAATAAAAATGCCATAAAAGTAAATGCTCAAGTGAGCAAAGATGAAAATATCATGAAATGTAAAATACTAAAAGTAAATGGTACATAAAGCATGAAAATAAAAGCATAAAGTAAAGTTAATTGTTAGTAATTAGTGCTTAGTTGGATGACCATCTTGAAACTTGCATTTGGAACTCATTAGAGGATTGGTAGAACCAAAGCCTCCACACAACAAGTTGCATTTGCTTTTTGTCAAGTATATCATCCATTTTGGAATTCTCACAAGGCAACATGTAATGATCAACGATGTTTAAGTGATTCGCGTTGACCAAAGGTGTTGTAGATCCATTAGAGGATTGGTAGAACCAAAGCCTCCACACAATGAATCTCAAGGTTATTGGATCAAAGAGATCAAATTAACATACTTGGGCTTGCAATCATAAGTTTGGGCCACGAATGATCATTTATTCGGATCGGGACAAAATTTAGCGCTATGTTAAGCAATCGTAAGTGGACTTATGTAGAAGTCGCACCTATTTTGAGGCCGGTCAATAGAAATCTATGTACTTCATGTTTGGATAAATGATATAGAGATCATCATCCCTTAACATGTAGCACAATCAAAAAAAGAGAAAGGGATAAGATGAAGAGGGAGGGGAATGATAAGTTAATTTGGATTACCATTTCAAAATTCTTTCATCTTTAAATTCAACCACTCTTCTAGATGGAGTAAAGTACTAAACATGTCATTAATCCAAAGCACCAAGAATGAATTAAATAATTCACTCTTTGATGGATTTGAATTGATGAACATTTATCCAACTTCATCTACATCACAAAGTTCATTGAGTTTAAAAACAAATTGGACATTTAAAATTGCTATCCAAACCAACAATCAAAAGGAGTGAGTAGAAAAAGTATTTTGGATCAAAGCTGCCCCAAAACAAGGCAAAATAAGTGCATTATGTCCCTGTGCAGTCGATTGCAGTAACTGTGCAATCGATTGCACACAGTATTATTTTCAAAAAAATTGTGTGAAACGCTTATGTGCAATCGATTGCACAGTTACTGCAATCGATTGCACACTGTTACAGTAGCAAAAACAGCATTTTAAAAGGCCAATTTCTTGTTCAAACTTTCCATCAAACACCTTATGATCATGGATCCAATTGAGCACGAAAATTCCATCAAATAATGAGAAAATAACACCATTGGAATCACAAAATAATTCTCAAAGAATCAAACCCAAAGATCAACAAGAGATCACATTGTGAAAGATGAATTATCCAACTTACCAAAGGTAGATCTATAGAATTATCAAAACAACTTAAAGAATTTGCTTCAATTCAACCACAAGAATCAATTAACCAAGCTTGGATGTAGATAATTGATGGAGAAAAAGTGTTTGGATGAAGGTTTAGCTCAAAGATTAGTAAGCTTCAATGCAAAGCTTACTAACTTTTTGAAAATGGAGCTTTGAGTGAATTTGGTAGATGGGGAGAATTGAGAGATTTTTTAGCAAGGTGGATTTGGCTATCAAAAGCTTGAAATTTGAATGAAATGAGGGCTCTATTTATAGAGTTTTAGGATTGGGATTAGTGGTAATTTGGTAATTGATTCTTAGAGCCAAAATTTGAATTAATGATAATTCTTTCAAATATTAGAGCCAAAATTTGAATTAATGATAATTCTTTTTAAAAATGAAATATTGGCACTAAAATTTGAATTAATGATACATATTTCAAAAATGAAGGAAAATTGGAGCCAAAATTTGACAAGTTTAAAATGCTGATTTTTTTTCAAATTTTCACGATGTGCAATCGATTGCACTACAGTGCAAATCGATTGCACAATTTTTTTTTTCAAAAATGGCGCAAAATGCACTATTTGCAATCGATTGCAGTCTAAGAGCAATCGATTGCATCAGTGGAAAAAAATGAAATTTTTTAATTCTTTTTCTTTGCAAATAGAGATTTTAGGAAAATAATACTAGGAATCTTTATTTGTCAGATGCTTCGACTTGGTACCTACAAAACACAAATATGAAAAGACAAAGACAAATATTTTTTTGTATTTTGATTAGAAGTTAGTCAACAACACATATACAAAATACACAACTCAAGTGCTTGGAGATAACTGATCAAGCTTCAAAACCCTAATTTGACTGGTGAATCAAGGAGTGATTCCCTCTTATAATCGAACACAAACTCCAATCCTCTGAAGATCCAAAGAGATGGATGAAACATCTTGAGATATGCAATTAATTCTGAGCTTGAAAGATCTAGAGGTTCAAATGAAAAGGTTCCACTTGAGCAACTTGTCAAAGCAACCAACCTTCAAAGCTTAAGGAAGACTTGATAACCAAAGTGCTTTGATCCCATCACAATGTATGAATGCAATGCAATATGATATTCATGATGAAACATAAGCCAAAATCAAGAGGGTAAATTTTAGGGTACAACACAAAGGGACAGACATACTGCCTCATACACGCATATACACTGCCTAGAGAGCCACAGAAATTGCCAAAAATCCAGCAAAGTGGTGAAATTTGAACAGCCAAATCCAGCCACACTCAGTCCATTCCATGCATTCCATCATCATCTTGAGGATCCCAGGAGTGCATACCAGCCCTCCTTGACGCTTAAAACATCTTAAAACCAACAGATCTCGTTTCTCCGGTAGGGTAAAATTCTCATGCTCTAATCTTTCAGTTCATGAAATTTAAATATATTCGATGCACAGATCCATACTCTTGTTGTTATTTAGATTTGTTTTGATATAGCACATGCCAAGTTAACGAAGGAATCAAGAAACACCATTGTTAGGGCAGACTGTGATGTTTTGGTCGTATCTCCCTGTACAAACACCTTCAGTGCAAACCAATGCCATGCTTTTAACACCTCAGTATTTTATGATGTTTCAGATATATTTTTTTCTTGTTGTTTGTATTAATGATTGAATAGATGGCCCAGTGGTGAAGGATTCGTGTGTAAGTTTGGAGAGCCTGGGTTCGACACCAGGCCTAGATCGAAAATCACTTCCTCCCCCAGATCCAAAGGAATAGCTTCCTACCCTGGATCGAAGAAGACAGATTGCTTCCCTGGATCGAAGAAGACTGATTCCTTCTCTGGATCGAAGGAGACAGTTCCTACCCTGGATCGAAGAAGACAGATCCTTTCCTGGATCGAAGAAGACCGTTCCTCCCCTGGATCGAAAAGCCTCTATTCATTTTCTTATTTTTGGTTTTTTTTATTTCTTTTACTTTCTTGCCTTTTTTTAACATTAAAACAAAATCATAAAAATTTAGGTCTAGTTACTTTTTTTTAATTAAAATTATTTTTATTAACTAATTAATTTAATTACTGTAACATCTTTCTTAAAATTAAAATTAAATAGACTTAGACTTTATTTTCTTAAAATAAAAAAAAAACAAACAAAATATTTTCCTTTCCCTAGGATTTTTAGACGTTTTTCTCAATTCACGCGCATTTATTTATTTTTACACTTTTCATATTACTGTAACTGCTGACGGGATGTAATAGATAACTAACTATGGCTTTACTGCTTTCTTTATTTTCTTTCCCTGAAGTTTTGGACATGTAATTTCCCCCTCCCCGTAGCCATGTAATAGTTAGGTTTTAATTTCCACACTTTAATTTCCCGCACTGATATTGAACTGTTAGATTCATGCTTAATAGGATTGTATAGCAAGAATAAAACCAAACGCTATATAATTTAATGCAAAGATTAAAATAATGGAAAATAACACAATTTCACATGCACACCTCTAGGGTACCTCACTTTGGTTGCCTTCGGAAAAACAGTCATGTCTCTCGAAATAGAGACGCTTTAGCAAAGACCCGTAAATCAAAAGATCATAGTCCTTCGATGACCCTATAGTTTCCTTTTGGTAAATGATCTAGTCCCTAAACAAAATTGCTAAAGCACCTCTACATGTTGCCTTTATGACTGTACGTCCCTTTGAATGTCCCTCATACATCCAACGATAGGGCTACCTACTCACTAATAGTAGGATAGCACTATTTAAAGGATAGGAGGAAAAGAACGAACCTTTTCGAGTATAAGTAGATAGTTTTTAGATGTTATGCTCAAAACAAATTTTTACACTTACACATTTCAAAAACAACTTTCAAAAATGTTTGCTTTATCAACACTCTTGAGGACTGATAAAAGAGTTATCATAAACCGATTCTCCGCACTAAGGCATTTTCAAGCTACTTTTTTTTTCAAAACACAAAGCACAAGGTATTTTTTTTTCAAATGAGCTAAGCATCTAAGAGCCCGTAGAAAACTATGGATGGAAAGGGTGCTAACACCTTCCCTTTCCATAATCTACCCCCTTACTCAAATAATCTCGAAAGGTCTTTTTCTGTTCTTTTCACCCTTTCCTTTATTAGATAAAAGAAAAGTCGGTATAGACTATTGCTTACCGCAACATTTGCAAACACAAATGCAAAAGCAGTATAACAGTCGGTTCTGCCACCATATCATAGTGTGGTTCAAGTATCAAATAATTATTTCATGAATAAGTAGATAAATGAACAATATCTCTCTCTTGAGATTAACTAGTTGTTATCCACAGTAAAAACACCAACAAATACAAACTCTTTTACCTACGGGCTTTTCTTTCAAAACTTTTTCAAAAGAACATGTTAATTCACTTTTGTGCTGACGCGTAAGTCTCCAAAGGTCGAGTTGCGGCAGAAGGCAAAATTAGTATTGTTCATTAAAAAATACAAACCAACAAAAACTTTTGAAGCTGAACTACGACTGCTCTGATTCCTTAAAAGGGATATGTAGGCATTGGGGTAGGGCCCGAACGAGCACAACTTTTATTTTCCCTACATTCTTTTCTCCTTTCTTTTGCATGCATTCCCTGTACAGCTTATACATAGATTTGAAACACACCCATAAGATAGACAACAAGAGTGGATACCGTAGAGTACTACGGGCATGTGGGGTGTTAATACCTTCCCCTCGTATATAGACTCCCTTACCGTATCTCTCTACCGTTTGATCATGATTTCACCCTTCTCAGGTTTACTCGATGTTTACCTTTCCCCTCTTGTGGGATAAAAAACATTTGATGGCCACTTCATTGATTTCATTATCAATTGATTATTCACCCGGTTGTTTCAGCTGGAGACTTCACTGGGAATATTTTGACCTATTGCTAGTCCATCCCAGAGTCGCTCCTAGCTCTTGTTTCTTTTCTTTGAGTGTTTATTTTTATGCTTTAAATTTTTTCATTTGTACATGTTTATCTGAGCATATGTTTGCATTGCATTTTATTGCTTTCTATATTGGTAATTTGTTGTGCTGGATTATGGTTTTCCATGTTGGGTGGGTGTTACTATTGAGGTAAAAGGCCCATTACCCAGGCCAGCATGCGCTAGGACACTAGGAATAGAGTGGGGGCATGACGTCTATAGAACATGGTCCGATTAGTGCAATCATGTCATATACCAAACTAGGATGAGGTTCAAATAGATTATTATCGACACCCATATTTGTGGGTAAGTCTGTAGTACTTTCAGGCGAACCCGTGATTTTGAGGTACCTTTGACCTACCATAACCTAGTCTTTACCCGTGAGTATGGAGGGACTTGATTATGACAGGTACAGTTGGTGACTATGTTCTGGTGATGACTATGTTCTGATGGTGACCGTTGTGTTTTGTCACTGACTATGGTTATTTGGTTATGTTCTGGACCTTTGATCTTGATATATTCAACTTGTCCAAAGATTATACGATGGTTATTCATGGTACTTGGTTCCATTGTATTCTTGGTTCCATTGTATTCTTCGATCCAGTGATATTCAAACTATGCAGTAGATTGATACAGTAGTTATTCAGAGGATTGTACAGTTGTTATGCTGAAATTTTGAACCCATGTTATTGCGCCTTACATCATAGCATGTTTATTTTACACAACAAAATAAATGTGAAAGATTGTATGCAAAAAAAAGTTTGAACATGGAACTGCATCCGCTCATTCACCTCATGAATCTTCATGCATATATAGTGTTGCACCCCAAAATTTACCCTCTTGATTTAGGCTTATGTTTCATCATGAATATCATATTTCATTGCATTCATACATTGTGATGGGATCAAAGTACTTTGGTTATCAAGTCTTCCTCAAGCCTTGAAGGTTGTTTGCATTGACAAGTTGCTCAAGTAGAATCTTATCATCTAAACCTCTGGATCTTTCAAGCTCGAAAGTTATTGCATATCTCAAGATGTTTCATCCATCTCTTTGGATCTTCAGAGGATTGGAGTTTGTGTTTGATTATGTGAAGGAACCACTCCTTTGATTCACCAGTCAAATTTGGGTTTTGAAGCTTGATCAGCTTTCTCCAAGCACTTTAGTTGTGTATTTTGTTTATGTGTTGTTGACTAGCTTCTAATCAAAAAAATATATATTTGTCTTTGTCTTTTCACAATTTGTGTTTTAGGTACCAAGTATCCAACAAATAAGCTCATGCAAAGTTGATTTGATTCTGTTTGTGGCAAAAGAAGGTATGCATCAACCCATAAACCTATGTATCGACTCATCTTGTTGAGCATAACCAGCATGTGTCTACACATGCATGTATGTATCGACTCATCCTACTTGAAAAACTGGCATGTGTTGACACATGCATGTATGCATCGACTCATCCTGTTTGAATAACTTGCATGTGTCGACACATACGTGTTATGTATCGACTCATGCAGTTTGTGTGATTCTGTAATGAGTTGGATTAACAGTATGCATCGACACATAGAGGCATGTATCGGCACATGTTGTGTTATATAGCCAGGATGTATCGACACATACCACCTATGTATCGACACATAACAGCAAAATGCACGTGTTTTTTTTAAAAAGCCAGCAAATTCAAACTTTTATCATTTTGGCTCCAATTTTTTTTCCTGCATAATTTGAAATTATATCATTAATTCAAATTTGGCTCCAAGAATCAATTACCAAATTACCACTAATCCCAATCCTAAAACTCTATAAATAGATCCATCATTTCATTCAAATTTCAAGCTTTTGATAGCCAAAATCACTTTGCTAAAAAATCTCTCAATTCTCTCCATCTACCAAATTTACTCAAAGCTCTATTTTCAAAAAGATAGTAAGCTTTGCATTGAAGCTTACTAATCTTTGAGCTAAACCTTCATCCAAACACTTTTTTTCCCATCAATTCTCTACATCCAAGCTTGATTAATTGATTCTTGTGGTTGAATTGAAGCAAATTCTGAAGTTGTTTGATAATTCTCAAATTCTACCTTTGGTAAGTTGGATCATCATCTTTCATAATGTGATCTCTTGTAGATTTCTGGTTTTGATTCATTGAGCACTGCTTTTATGACTCCATTAATGCTATTTTCTCAAAATTTGCTGGAATTTTCATGCTCAATTGGATCCATGATCATAAGGTGTTTGATGAAAAGTTGGAACAAGAACTTGATCTTTAAAATGCTGTTTTCTACTGATTTTTAACAGGTTACAATCAATTGTTGTAACATTGCAATTGATTGCCATAGTAAATTGATTTGATAAAAAATTGCACTGATGTAATAGGTTGTTGTCTAGGCACAATTGATTGCAACAGTGCCACAAATACTTTTGCTGCCTTATTTTGGGGCTGTTTTGACTTAAATATTTTTCTGCACACTCTCTTTGATGGATAATTTGGATTGAAATTTTAAATGTTCAATTTGTTTTTAAACTCAATGGACTTTGTGATGTAGATGAAGTTGGATAAATGTTCATGAATGCAAATCTACCTAAGAATGAATTGTTTAATTAATTTTTGGTGCTTTGGATTAATGATATGTTTAGTGCTTTAATCCATCTAGAAGAATGGTTGAATTTAAAGATGAAAGAACTCTGAAATGGTGATCCAAATTAGCTTATCATTCCCCTCCCTCTTCATCTTATCCCTTTCTTTTTGTGCTACATGTTAAAGGATGATTATCTCTATATCATTTATCTAAACATGAAGTACATAGATTGCTATTGACCGGCCTCAAAATAGGTGCGACTTCTACATAAGTTCACTTACGATTGCTTATCATAGCGCTAAATTTTGTCCCGATTCGAATAAAATGATCATTCGTGGCCAAAACTTATGATTGCAAGCCCAAGTATGTTAATTTGATCTCTTTGATCCAATAACCTTGAGATTCATTGTGTGGAGGCTTTGGTTCTACCAATCCTCTAATGGATCTATAACACTTTTGGTCAACACGGATCACTTAAACTTCGTTGATCATTAAATGTTACCTTTTGAGAATTCCAAAATGGATGATATACTTGACAAAAAGCAAATGCAACTTGTTGTATGGAGGCTTTAGTTCTACCAATCCTCTAATGAGTTCCAAATGCAAGTCTCAAGATGGTCATCCAACTAGCCACTAATTTCTAACAATTGACTTACTTTATGCTTTTATTTTTTATGCTTTATGAACCATTTACTTTCAGCATTTTACATTTCATGTTATTTTCATCTTTGCTCACTTGAGCATTTATTTTTATGTCATTTTTTTATTTTTCTCACTTGAGCTTTTATTTTCCTTTTAAAGACACTTAATAATCAACATGAACCATAAAAAACTTTAATGATACTTGGACTATTTGGTTACTATCCTTGGCATTATGGAGCATGAGACTTTTTCTTGGGCTTAGGATTAGAGACCTTGGCATGTCTTGGAGTCTTTGTGACATTGTATATCGTCCCACTTTTGGCCCGAGACTATTGTGTTCCAATTTATTTGTGGAACACAACTTATTACACTGGCACTGCTTTTGTATTTGGCATGTTTGATATTCCATGCAGGATATATACATGATTTTGTGAATACTATACATTTCCCATGGGGATCTGTTCATATCTGATAATCTCATTACTTACATCCTTATGGCGTAATTTCTGACTTGATTCGTCTACTGATGCCAGCTTGCTTGAAGTTCTCTGGGATTCTTTTTATTCTTGCTCGGTTTCTACGGATAGTTATCCGTTTGGTATTGCACTATCTCCTTTCTTCCATTTTCATTTTGCATAGTTCTCTGATTGCATGATGGGACCTCTGTTGCTGATATATGTCAGGAGGCCCTCTGTTTTTTCTAATACCTATGTTGTGTTTATGTTGATCGATGAGTCACTCAATTTAGAAATTGATATCACGACTTCGCTCTCATTGCATGTTCCCTATAGGATGTTTATTGCTTTTCTTCTTTAATTGTTGATCGATGAGTCACTCAATTTAGAAATTGAGATCACGACTTCGCTCTCATTGCATGCTCCCTATAGGATGTTTATTACTTTTCTTCTCTAATTGTTGATCGATGAGTCACTCAATTTAGATATTGAGATCACGACTTCGATCTCATTGCATGTTCCCTATAGGATAGTTTTGTTAAGCTTCCTTTAGCATGATAATTAAGGTAGGTTTTTTCCTTTATCCTCAACCTTAGGATCAATCATTGTATGATAACACTAGGGATAGTACTAGAATAGTTTCCCTTAGTTGTTTTTCTCTCTTTGCATCTTGCATCTTAAAACAAAAACTTGCTTTCTCGGCAAATCATAAGACGCCTCTAATGAACCCAAACTCTTCTTCAAAGTAAAAGATATAAACCAATCTTACTTTGTTATCTTGAAGCCGATGTTTCGCCATCGCACATGTTTATTATCCTACATTGATTCTCAATATCATTGTTAGGTGTGATGTTTTTCCATCTGTCTTATCGATGTTTCGTCATCTTTTGCCATGATATCTTGTTATCTTGAAGCTGATGTTTCGCCATCGCACATGTTTGTTATCCTACTTCGATTCTCAATATCATTGTTAGGTGTGATGTTTTGCCATCCGTCTTATCGATGTTCCGTCATCTTTTGCCATGATATCTTGTTATATTGAAGCCGATGTTTCGCCATCGCATATTTTTGTTATCCTACATTGATTCTCAATATCATTGTTAGGTGTGATGATTTGCCATCCGTCTTATCGATGTTTTGTTATCTTTTGCCATGATATCTTGTTATCTTGAATCCGATGTTTCACAATCGCACATGTTTGTTATCCTACATTGATTCTCAATATCATTGTTAGGTGTGATGTTTTGCCATCCGTCTTATAGATGTTTCATCATCTTTTGCCATGATATCTTGTTATCTTGAAGCTGATGTCTCACCATCGCACATGTTTGTTATCCTACATTGATTCTCAATATCATTGTTAGGTGTGATGTTTTGCCATCCATCTTATCGATGTTTCGTCATCTTTTGCCATGATATCTTGTTATCTTGAAGTCGATGTTTCTCCATCGCACATGTTTGTTAGCCTACTTTGATTCTCAATCTCATTGTTAGGTGTGATGTTTTGTCATCTATTTTATTGATGTTTCGCCATCTTTGCCATTATTTATTGTTATCCTTTTATCGATGTTTTGCCATCTCATATTTGTTGAAGTCGATGTTTCGCCAACGCACATGTTTGTTATCCTACTTTGATTCTCAATGTCATTGTTAGGTGTGATGTTTCATCATCTATTTTAATCGATGTTTCGCCATCGCACATGTTTGTTATCCTACTTTGATTCTCAATATCATTGTTAGGTGTGATTGTTTTGTCGTTTGTTTCATTTGATGTTTCGCCATCTTTGACATGTTATCTTGTTATTATTTAGCCGATGATTTACCATCTCATTTGTTTGTTGTTTTACTTGATGTTTTGCCATCTTGATTATCCTTGTTTGTTCTAATTAAAAAACACAAACTAACCAAAACACTTAAGCCGAACTACGACTGCTCTGATTCCTTAAAAGGGATACATAGGCATTGGGGTAGGGCCTAACCGAGTACATCTTTTATTTTCCCTACATTATTTTCTTTTCTTTTGCATGCATTCCATTTTCAGTTGTAAGCCATAGGCATAGGATTTAAACACACTCATTTAGATTAGACAACAAGAGTGGATACCATAGAGTACTACGGGCGTGTGGGGTGCTAATACCTTCCCCTCGCGTAACAGACTCCCTTACCCGATCTCTCGGTCGAAAGACCGTGATTTCTCCCTTTTTAGGTTTTCTCGATGTTTACCTTTCCCTCTCAGTGGGATAAAAGACGTTCAGTGGCGACTTCATTGATGTTTCATTACATCCAGATGACAGGTTCCGACCACGTAGTTTCAGCTGGCGACTTCACTAGGGATAGGTTGACCTTTTGCTGGTCCATCCCGGAGTCGATCCTAGCTCTTGTTTGTTTTTCTCTTTCGGTGTTTATTTACCGCTTTGCATATTTATCTGTTTGCATTGCATCCTATGTGCACTTTATTTATTTTTTTTGCATACTGGATTTGGCTAGACTATTTGGTTTTTGGATTTTCTTGGTGGGTGGGTTGTTCCATGAGGTAAAAGGCCTCATACCCAGGCTATGAGTGAATTCCATAGGAGCTAGGAATAGAGTGGCCATGACAGCTATGAAGCGGATGCTTTGTAGACCTGACCATGAGATCCATGACTTCGGAGGTAGTTCGGATAGGTGTTATCGGATGATAATACCGATATTCGAGCTCTTGTACTCTGATTTGGATTTTAACCTTACCTTGACCTAGACTACACCCGTGAGAGGGGCGGGAAAACTTTTCATTACAAGTACAGGTACTGTTGGTGACTTTGTGTTGTGAAGATGATTCAGGTTCCCATGTTAGTTTTGAAGCTTCCAGATTCTCCTTTGATCTTGATGGGTGTTGTTCTGTAATGGTCCAGCCACGATCCAGTGTGAACTTTGATCCTGTCATACTGCATCATAGCATATTTATTTTTTAAAAAAATAATGTAAAAAAATAATAACTAGCATACGCATGTCATTTTCCAGGGACATTCAAGAGTTTTCTTTCCGTCAGAATGGCTAGTCTCCCTCCAGTTGAGCCTGCTTCAGTTCAGGTTAAAGAGCTTACCAAGCATACTTTCTCTTATCAGATCCCTACCATTGATGTGGCCGAGTTGAAGAGGTTGAATTCTTATTTGAAGGGTGATGTTCTGAGCAATTTCAACAAAAATTATGGCAAATTGTTACTAGTCCTTAACACTCCGGTTGACCCGATGGCTTTGATCACTCTTTTCCAGTTCTATGACAAAGAATTAAGGTGCTTTACTTTCCAAGATTACCAATTGGTTCCTACCCTAGAAGAGTATGCGCACCTTCTTAATATCAGATTGACCGATGAAGTTCCTTTTGTCCAAGTGCCGGAGAAGCCAAAGTTTGAAGTTGTCGCTGAGATTATTCGTTTGAGTTTGAAAGAGGTGAAAGACAATTGGAAGTCCAGTGAGGGTATTGCAGGATTTTATTTTGGTTTCTTAGTGAAGAAAGTTGAAGATTGGGAAAATAAAGGCAATTGGAGTGACTTCAGCTCTTTGTTCGCTCTCATGATATACGGGATTGTCCTCTTCCCTCACAAGAGAAATTTTGTGGATTTGACGGCTATCTGTGTTTTCAGAAACAAGAACCCGATACCGACACTCCTGGAAGACACTCTTTACACCATTCATTCCAGGCATGGAAAAGGTGGTAACATAAGTTTATGCCATTCGATGTTGTATCAATGTCTTAGGTTGCATATACCAGTGAGTGGCCCTTTCATGGATACCAGGCTTTCTCTCCGATGGTCATCAAGGCTTGTTAACCTTACTTCTTTTGATATCCGGTGGAATTATGATATGGGGGAAGTGCAAAGTGTTGTCACTAGTTGCGAAGATTTCCCAAATGTTCCCCTCATAGGAACTAAGGGGTGCATCAACTATAATCCTGTGCTTGCTTATCGACAATTGGGATATGCAATGGATGGACCACCAAAGGTTAAGGAGGTGTCTGAATCAGTATATTTCGCCAGAGGAAGTGATCCTGAGATGTTGAAAAAAGTGACAAGTGCTTGGAAAGGCATTCACAGGAAGGATAGAACTACTTTGGGTGAGAAGGTTCCTATTGCTAGGGTTCCTTACATGAAGTGGGTTAAAGCCAGGGTTAAGATCTTACGATTACCATTTGCAAGGTCGGATCCTCTATATGAGCAACCTCCTACTGTTCTAAGTAACACGGTGCCTACTGAGATGTTTACTCAGATTCGTGTTGAGAATATTCAGCTTCGTTCAAAAGACCGTTAGGCGGGGATGAAACTTTATTGGGCAGATCAAGAAAGGGCCGACTTAGCTCGTAAACTCAAGGAAGCTCAAAGGGAAACTTCTAATGAAATCGGTTATAGGAAGAGGTCTCATGCTGAAATGGAAGAATTGAGTAAGATTCAGCGAGAGTGTCAGAAGCTTCAGGCCTCATAAAATAGCTACAAGAAGAAGATTCAGAACTTAGAAAAACAGCTCAAGGACAAAGACACTCAGCTTGAGAAGGAAATGACCTAGAAGCGTGTCGCGGAAGATCAGTTCCAAGAAAGTAAAATAGTTGCATCTCAACTCTTGAAGGAGAAAGCCAGACTTGAAGAGTACTGTCAACACCTTGAAGCGCGCTTAGTTCCAGAGATTTAGTTCCGTTATTTACTTTTGGTGTATTTGGTCACCCTCAGAATTATTGGAATGGGCCAATTGATTGTTGTTATTATTCAATTCTTTTTGCTTTATTGTTAAGACATGTATTTAGTTGTTTGTCATTTTACTCTTAACTGTCCAAAGAAACTTAGACATCGTTTCTTTGTTTGTAAATAATTGAAGTGTTCATCTTATTATCCTTTCTATTTTGATTGTATGGTTGCACGCCGTGACTGATGAATAGAAGGACTCTTGGATACTTGGAAATGACAAACATATCATGCACATCATGCATTTCATAACATTACAGGTTATCTCAAGACGATTTTCTTATTCTGCTGCTTTTCTTATTCAGAATTCAAGACGACTACTCATCGATATTCCACCAGAACCAACTTGCCAAGACAGATGGAACAGGTTCAAGTTGAACTTGCTGAAATGAGGGCTCAGATGGCTACTCAGACGACTCAGTTCATGGAGGTCATCACCAATGTGAATCGCCGACAAGAAGATCTAGCTGCTATTGTCAACAACCAACGCCACCATCCAGGGGATGTTGGATATCAAGGGCTTTATCAGGATATCTCTATAGGAATGGGGGACGTACAAGATCAGTCAGCTGCAAATTTTCATGGGATTCCAGGAAATCCTTTTGTGCGCAACGTAGGGCAGTTTCCTCCATCTCCAGGACCCCGTCTTGTGGGGAACAGAAGAGCTAATCAAGGTGGTGTAAGGAATTATCAGGATCAGGATTTTGACTTTGACCAGGATGAAGATCAGTTTTCTGTGTGGTGTTCAGAGCCGGGGGTTCAGATTGAGGATATGAAGTATCGTTTGTTGGAAGATTGTCTGAAGGCTGTGGAAGGGCAAGGAATCCTTGGTATGGATGCTAATGATCTTGGGTTGGTGTCTGGGGTGAAGGTTCCTCCGAAATTCAAGCCTCCTACTTTTGAAAAGTACAAGGGAACATCATGTCCTATTACTCATTCCACTGCTTATTTCCGAAAAATGTCGGTGCATACAGAGGATCAAGGGCTTTTGATTCACTTTTTCCAGGATAGCCTATCTGGGGCATCCCTAGAGTGGTACATGAAGTTGGAGAAAGCTCATATTCGTTGCTAGAATGATCTTGCTCGGGCCTTTGTCAAACATTATCAGTACAATATGGATATGGCACCTAATCGCACTCAGTTACAAAATATGTCGCATGGACCAAAACAATCTTTCAAGGAATACACTCAGAAGTGGCCCAAGTTGGCTGCGAGAGTTCAACCTCCACTCATTGAGAGAGAACTCATTGATATGTTTATGAGTACTCTGCAAGGGCCTTTCTATAAGCACATTATAGGAAGCACTTCGGTAGGATTTGAAGACTTAGTCACAGTTGGTGAAAGAATTGAAGTGGGTTTGAAATTGGGAAGGATTTAGGTTCGAGGTTCTAACAGCTCGTCAGGGGGCAGTAAGAAACCATTCAACAATTACCCAAAGAAAAGGGAAGGCGACGCAAGCGCGGTTTACTCCCATAGAGGACGAAGAGAGGACCATCAGCATCAACAAATCAATGTTGTTTTTATTCCTGTTAATGCTCCTCTGCAGCAGAGACCAAATGTAGTGCCTCAACAAGGAAGGTAGCAAGATGCTCCCCGTCAGTATAATAACCAGCAGCAGAGATAACCCAGAAAATTTGACCCCTTGCCGGTGAATCTTACTGAAACGCTCCACCATTTGCTTGATTTAAAGTTAATCAGTTTGAGAAATATGCCACCGCCACCTGCAAGACTCCCTGTTAATTATGATGCTAATGCAAGATGAGAATTCCATTCGGGCGGAGTTTGTCATTCTACTGACAATTGTTTTGCGTTGATATGTAAAGTACAAGATTTGTTGGATGCAAAGGCGATTGAGTTTAATCCAGTGATCGATTCGAATGTTACTCAAAACCCAATGCCAAGGCATGGAGGGGGTGTTGTTAACATGATTGATGATAATGGTGAAATGTTAAATTTAATCATGGATGTGGAACAAGTAACTACTCCGTTGAGTTATGTGAAGAGGTATTTGCTTGACAATTCTGTTTTCCCAGGTTGTACTTCTTAGTGCGTCAAGTGTAGAGAGCAACCGAAGGGCTGTGATGATTTGAAAGCAGGTATCCAGTTGTTGATAAGTGAAGGCTCCCTACAATTTGATAGAAGACCGAGCTACCACAAGATTATTAAAGAAGATGTTGTTGTGATATCTATTCCTTACACCCCTGCGCGCATTCCTGCCCCTTCGAGGGCACCCCCTCTGATGATTACGGAACCTGGTCCTATGCTGTATACTAGTGAGAAGGCTGTCCCGTGGCATTACGGTGCCGATGTTTATTACCATGGGGTAAAGCATGAGGTTAATGCTCGTTTGTATGAGAAAGAACATGTTAAAGGTGATGAAGAGGAAGTCCATAACATTTCTAGTGTGGGTCGAATGACTAGAAGCGGGAGAGTATTTGGTCCTTCCAATGTGCAAGATGCGGCAGATGCTTCCGCAAGAGAAAAAGGGAAACAACAGGTAATGATTGGAAATCCAAGGGTTATGCCAGCCAATATGACTCAACCAATTTCGATACCAGAAGCTTCTTCAGTTCCCGATGAAGTTGAAGAGTTGATGCGAATTATCAGAAAGAGTGATTATAGCATAATTGATCATTTGAGCCATACTCCGTCCAAGATGTATATCTTATCCCTGTTGATTTATTCAGAACCTCACAGAAATGCCTTGATGAAGTTGTTGAAGAACGTGTTCGTGCCACATGAGATAACAGCCAATCAGTTTGAGAATGTTTGTGCTAATATATCCGCCGGGAATGGTTTGGGCTTCACCGATTTTGATTTTCCTCCAGAGGGACCAGATCATAACAAAGCGTTGCATATTTTGATGGAATGCAGAGGCACTACTTTATCTCGGGTTTTGGTAGACACGGGATCGTCTTTAAATGTATTGCCCAAGTTAGCATTGATGAAGATTGATTATTCTGGGCTGGAGTTGTGCCCAAGCGACTTAATGGTGAAGGCGTTTGATGGGTCAAGAAGATTAGTGTTTTGGGAAGTGGAGCTACCTATTAAGGTTAGTCCTCGTACCTTCACGGCCACATTTTTTGTGATGGATATACAGCCATCATACTGTTGCTTGTTGGGGAGGCCGTGGATTCATAGAGCAAGAGCAGTCACTTCTACTCTTCATCAAAAGCTCAAGTATCCTGCAGAGGGAAAGGTGATAATCGTATGCGGCGAAGAAGAGTACATTGTGAGTCATTTGACATTATTTCGCTATGTTGAAGTTGAAGGCGAAATTCATGAAACTCCGTTTCAGGCATTTGAGACAGTTCATTCTGTCAATATTCCTCTTCCGGAGCAGAAAAAGAAATCGGAAATTGTTATGTCTTCCCTCAAAGATGCGAAGGCTGTAGTGGAAGGTGGTAACTCTGAGGGTTGGGGTCAGGTGCTGGACGTTACTCCGAAGCTTGATAGATTTGGTCTTTGTTTTAGCCCAGGTCAGCAAAGTGCAGATCCCAGAGCATCCAGTTTATCTACTCCTGTGAAGTTTTCCCGCCCTTGTGCTACTCAAGAAGGACACGCCAATGCAGTTGGCGATGATAGGGTTGATGGCTACAATGTTGAAGATTGGATTCGCCCGAGCATTCCAGGCTAGACACTCAACAATTGGACTTCTGTGGATGTTATCCAAGTTTCAAGTGCTGGGGAGTAATTTTCTTGTTTCTTTTATTATCATATCATAATTCCTACGCTTTGCCCAAGGCGTGGTGAATCATTTGTGTAGGGCCACCATGTTTATTTTGCAAGTTTATCATGAAATAAAGGACGTTTTTGCATTCAAAATCTTGTTTCTTTTTTTTCTTTTTTAAATGGCAATGTTTCTCTTTCCACACACAGTCACTAAAAAACGCAAAAATGTCATTCATGCAGATGCACTTCCACCCCTGATTCTATTGATAACGACTTTGCTATGGCTCATTGTGATTTTGATACCCCTATTTATCAAGCTGAAGAAGAAGCATATGAGGATTGTGATCTTCCTGAGGAATTAGCAAGACTGTTGAAACAAGAAGAGAAGGTTATCCAGCCAAATCAGGACTCGATTGAGGTGGTGAATATTGGTACAGAAGAGGTAAGAAGAGAAGTCAAGATAGGGGCTGATCTCAAAGACAGTGTAAAGGCCAGACTGATTAAGCTACTCCGTAAGTATTCTGATATCTTCGCCTGGTCTTATGAGGATATGCCTGGGTTGAATATAGACATAGTGGTGCATCGACTTCCGCTCAAAGAAGGTTGTTCTCCTGTCAAGCAGAAGCTCCGAAGAACTAATCCTGAGATGTCCAAGAAGATCAAGGAGGAGATCTAGAAGCAGTTGGACGCAAATTTCTTAAAAGTTGTCAATTATTCACCATGGATCGCAAATATTGTTCCTTTGCCCAAGAAAGATGGTAAAGTCAGGATGTGCATGGATTATAGGGATTTGAACAGGGCCAGCCCTAAAGACGATTTCCCTCTTCCGCGTATTGATGTGTTGGTTGATAGTACTGCTCATTCCAAAGTGTTCTCGTTCATGGATGGTTTTTCAGGTTATAACCAAATTAAGATGGCTCCGGAGGATATGGAGAAGACAACCTTCATCACGCCTTGGGGAACCTTCTGTTATAAAGTGATGTCGTTTGGTTTAAAAAATGTCGGGCCAACATATCAGCGCGCCATGGTCACTCTCTTTCATGATTTGATTCACAAAGAGATTGAGGTATATGTAGACGATATGATTGCTAAGTCCGACACGGAAGAGGAACATCATGTTCATCTGGAGAAATTGTTCGAGAGACTAAGGCAATTCTTGCTAAGGTTGAATCCGAATAAGTGCATCTTCAGGGTGAGATCCGGCAAGCTTTTGGGCTTTATTGTAAGTGAGAAAGGTATCGAGGTGGACCTGGCCAAAGTCAAAACGATACAGGAAATGCCTGAACCTAGGACAAAGAAGGAAGTACGTGGTTTCTTGGGGAGGTTAAACTATATTTCCAGATTTATTTCTCATCTCACAGCCACCTGTGAACCTATGTTCAAGTTGTTGAAGAAAAGTCAGACAGTGAAATGGAATGAGGATTGTCATAAGGCCTTTGACAAGATAAAGGAATATTTGCAAGAACCTCCGATACTCATGTCTCCAGTGGAAGGAAGGCCACTAATAATGTATCTAACTATGTTGGAAACATCAATGGGTTGTGTCCTCGGTCAGGACGACGAGACGGGGAAGAAAGAGAAGGCCATTTACTACTTGAGTAAGAAGTTTACGGAATGCGAGTCAAGGTACTCATTGCTGGAAAGGACTTGTTGTGCACTTGCATGGGCCGCTAAACGTTTGACGCAATACATGTTAACTCACACCACCTACTTGATATCCAAAATGGATTCTATCAAGTACATTTTTGAGAGGCCAGCTCTTACAGGCAGGGTAGCCCGTTGGCAGATGATACTCATTGAATATGATATCCAATACACTACTCAAAAAGCAATTAAGGGTAGTGTACTGGCTGACCATCTTGCTCATCATCCCATGAACGATTACGAACCAATGAAGTTTGATTTTCCAGATGAGGAAATTGTGTACATTCGTGATTGTAACATACCAGACCCAGACGAAGGACCCAAGCCGGGATCATGTTGGATGCTTGTTCTTGATGGTGCCTCTAATGCCATGGGCAACGGCGTCGTGGCTATTATCACTTCCCCTGAGGGATACCACATTCCTTTCACAGCTCGTATTTGTTTCGATTCCACTATGGCATTGAAGCAGCGATCGACCTGCGCATCAAATTCTTGAAAGTTTACGGGGATTCCAATCTTGTTATCAGCCAGATCAATGGAGATTGGGAGACTCGCCATCAGAACCTAACTCCATATCGTGAGCATGTTATGAAGCTGATTTCGTACTTCGAAGAAATCACGTTTGAACACATTCCCAGAGAAAAAAACATTCTAGCTGATGCACTAGAAACTTTGTCCTCCATGTTCAAGGTTAAGTGGGCTAATGAGGCACCTTCCATTACTATCAGGAGTTTGAGTGAGCCAGCTTTTTGTTTTGAGGCCAGTTTGGAGCCAGACGGTAATCCTTGGTTTTATGACATTAAGCGATATCTGGAGAGGCAAGAGTACCCTGAAGGGGCATCCGTCACAGATAAGAAGTTCTTGAGAAGATTTTCAGCCAAGTTCTTCCTTAATAGTGGTGTGTTGTATAGAAGGCATCATGATGGCCTACTGCTCAGATGTGTTGACAAGAAAGAAGCGGCTAGAATCATTGAGGAGATACATGAAGGTGATTTTGGGACCCATTCCAATGGGCACACTATGGCTAAAAAGATCTTGGGAGCAGGTTATTATTGGTCCACCATGGAGACTGACTGTTACAATCCTGCACGAGTTTGTCACAAATGTCAAGTCTGTGCTGATAAGGTGCATGTTCCGCCAATGCCTTTGAATGTCTTGACCTCCCCTTGGCCGTTTGCAATGTGGGGAATTGATATGATCAGTAAAATTGAACCGACTGCATCCAACGGACATCGTTTCATTCTGGTTGCCATCGATTATTTTACCAAATGGGTCGAAGCAGAATCATATGCCAATGTCACCAAGCAAGTGGTAACTCGGTTCATTAAGCATAACATTATCTGTCGCTACGGGGTGCCTGAAAAGATCATTACCGATAATGGGTCTAACTTGAACAACAAGATGATGAAGGAGCTTTGTGAATCCTTCAAAATGAAGCATCATAACTCTTCCCCATATAGACCAAAGATGAACGGCACTATCGAAGTGGCCAATAAAAATATCAAGAAAATTGTGCAGAAGATGGTGGTGACCTATAAAGATTGGCATGAGATGCAGCCTTTCGCCTTGCATGGTTATCGCACCACGGTGTGTACTTCGACTGGGGTAACCCTATTTTCAATGGTCTACAGCATGGAAGCAGTATTGTCGGTAGAAGTCGAGATTCCCTCTCTTAGGGTCATGAGAGATGTTGAGCTGGATGAAAGTGAATGGGTGCGGAATCGGCTGGATCAGCTGGAACTTATTGATGAAAAGAGATTGACGGCTGTTTTCCATGGTCAGGTGTATCAGCAGAGGATGAGAAAATCTTTCGATAAAAGGGTGTGACCTCAGTGTTACAAACTAGGCGACCTTGTGCTCAAAAGGATAATTCTTCCCCAGGGAGATCCCAGGGGCAAGTGGGTTCCGACTTATGAAGGTCCTTTCGTGGTCCGAAAAGTTTTCTCTGGAGGGGCGATGATGCTCACGACTATGGATGGAGAGTACTTCCCTCTCCCTATGAATGCTGACGTAGTTAAAAAATACTTTGCATAAAAAATAATAAAAACCCGCTAAACTGAAAACCTGAAAGGGCGGTTTATGCAAAAAGAGGGTGTCCTGGTGAATCGAAAACCCGAAAGGGCGATTCAGGCAAAAGTTAGGGACTTAAGGCAAATGACTATGCTCAGCATGGGATCCTTTGTTTCTTTCCTTCGTTTCGTCACCTGGCATAAGCTCGAAGCTAATCTAAGTTTGATTTATCCGAAAGCCGGAAGATGAGAGTCATCAGAGTCATAGCAAAGTTAGGGCTCGATGGATATTCACATTCACATTGCCATTTGTAAACACTTATTTGTTTTAATTTTGCAATTTCTTGTTTCCCAATGTAAATGCCTTTTTCACAGGATGATCTCTCAAAATCAATAAAATATCTTCTTTCAAGTATGCGTATGCATTTCTTTGTTCCCTTTTTACTATTTTGTTTGCAAAAACGTCCAATATTTTTGATAAGCATGTGTATATAAACTTTGTGTCCCTTACATAGATATGATAATCTAAGTCATGATTGGTTGATCGCTTGAAATGCGGATAACAAACGCAATATCCACTACGCGAGGGGCATGTTTGTTTCTCTGTTTGATGGTTTTCTCTTTCACTTTACTGGCGGGTGACGTGCCGTTTTGTTTCATAACTCCGTGCTGTCGGTAAGGGTCATGAGTCGGGGTAAATATCAAGGTTACGGTAGGTCGGCAGGACCGGTGAACCTGGATGGAGACACTGTTTCCCCATAATGGCGTTTATTACGTTTCTTTGCTGCACTTTCGTGTGTCATCTTGATTGATTGTTTTAGCATTGTTTGCATATAGGATTTTGTTTATAGCTGAATGTCAGCCTTGATGCATTTAATGTTTTTGCCTTGAAAGAATTTTTCATACAAAAGCACTCTTCAATTGTTTTTCGGGCATTTTGATACCAGTTGTGCCAATTCTTTTGCTTTGCCAAAAGTTTGGAGGAAGGAGTTTAGCTAAAAAACAATGACTGTAGTGGTATGCTTTTGAGTAGAACCCTGTTGACGATGTACAGGAATTGTTTCAATCCCCAAACACCAGAGATATAAGGGAGTTAGACCCTCGTTAACCCCTCTGAGCCTTCGAAGTAGGAGTTTCTTTTCCGTTCAAAAAAATATAAAACAAAACCTTTTAACCTGGGGAAGGGTAGATGTTCAGTTGATTTGCCCAAGCATTCAAATTTCAGAAGGAATATCCCATCTGAGGATCACTACATTTTTCACATCATGAGATAAAAAAAAGAGATGTGTGTCTAAACCATGATGTTCATTTCCTCACAAAGTCCTAAGGTCGAGATCGAACCGATACAATAATGGCTATCCCTCGCCGACCAAGGAATGAGGCATTTGTTTTCGGAAAAAAAAGAGTTCAAAAGTCATGTTGACTTGTTTAAGGTGAAAATCATGAATAAAAAAAAGAAACAAAAAGCCTCGCTAAGTCGAAACTTGAAAACAAGTCGCTTAGGCAAAAGTTAGGGCATCCCGCTGGACTCCCAAAAATGGAAATTCAAGAGATTTTTGTCCAGGCAAAAGTTAGGGAAAAGAGAGCCTAAAAGGCCGAAAAAGATTATCCAATAAAATTTTCATCAAAAGAAGAGGAACGATAATATCAAAAAAGACAAAAGTAGCAAAATTTAAGTGACAATCATGTTGGAGAATTTGTCGTGATCACTCAACCGTTACAAAACCTTTTGAAAGATGAATGCTTGTGATAAGTCAGCTGAACTTATGACAGGAGAATATCACGAAGGGGGTGGGCACCAAATAATTTGAACCTTGAAAACTTTTTTTCAAAAGAACCTTGAACCAGGCCACATTACAACCTCTAAAAGTCCTAACTGAAACAAGGGTTTAACTTGAAAGCATACTGCAACGGGATAGTATTTCCTAAACTCTCTGAATATGTATTACATGGCCGTGTTGGTATCTTGTCACCCATATCTTAACTTGTTTTTCAAAAGAAGAAGAAAAGTTTTAAAACCTTTTTGCACTCTAGCCAGTGATTCGTTCACAACAGAGATGCGACATTTTTGTTAAAATTTTCAACTTCAAGGCTTAAATAATCATCGCATCAGGTCTGTCGTTCTCAAAATAAACATCTTCCTGCATGAAAAACATTTGTTTGACATCAAAATAGAATTTACACGTTGAATACTCGTAAAGAGCTTAATGATTGTCAAGAAGGGAAATTAGATTTTCTTCTGCTAGACAGGACCCATGTATTTTTAGGACTTTACTTATCCCCAGTGAAGTTTCTTATCCCCAGTGGAGTTTCGTATTCCAAGTGGAGTTTCGTTTCCCCAGGGAAATTTCCTATCCCTGGTGAAGTTTCATTTATGCAGCAAAGTTTCTTATCCCCAATGGAGTTGTTAAGCCGGGAGCCCTCGCTTTGACCTCTCATTTCCCAGCCGATCTGTTGACCGGGGCATCCTTTGTTAAGGGTCTGCTTTTATTCCCCAGTAAGGTCTTGTTACCATGTGACTATCTGCAGGATTCGTCCTTTGGTTGCATTCCAAGAGAATATCTCTCCAGCAAGATAATCTTCAACGAGGTTCTGTCTCTCCGGTGAGGTTCCACCTCTTCAGTAGAGTTCTGTATCCCCGGTGAAGTCCCACCTCTTCAGCAGAGTTTTGTTCCCCTAGCAAAAAGCTTTCGTCCCTTTCCGGAAGTTGCAGTGTCGACCTGATTTTCCCCGGAATTCACAATTTATTTTTGCAGTTCCTCCCGAGTGTTTGTGGCCCGTTCTACTGGTTGATCGGTTATTATTCCTTGCGAAGCTTCATCTCTTCAAGGTTTCCTCTCTAGTGGTTCCCCATATTTTCTCCTCTCCTTTGGATTTTGCAATTTATTTTTGCAAGACTGGTCAGATGCTGACTCCTTGGTTATTGGCTTCTCAATTGGCCATTCCCCAGTGGAACTTTTAAACATGCATCATTACATTTGCATCTACCAAAACGCGTAGCATTTCCATTATATGGAGCATTGCGCTAAAAAAGAATTCAAACATGCATCGGAACATAAGCCATTTTTATTTCCATCATCCCCAGTGATTCAACTATTACTTTGGATTAAATCCCCATCGAGGTCTTCGTCCTCATTATCTCAGTTTCCTCCCCATACCAATATCCTTTTGATGTTAATCTTTTGTTTGTTTGAGTGTATACTCTTAACTGTAGTTCATTTTCTCCCTGACGCGGTCTTCTCGGGTTTAGTCTTTACTACTCTCTATGGTTCATTCCAATGTCTATTGATGCACCTTTCAAATACCAGTTTCGTCCTGATATTCGCTTTCAGCAGGTTTTTAGGTGTACGCCCTAATCTCCTTGCTTTGGGTTAAGCTCAGAGTTTCGTCTCCTCACCTTGCGCATGAAATCCAGTTTCATCCTGGTGCTCATCTAGTTTAGTTTTGCCTAACTAGTTATTGAGTCGAGTTTTGTCTCGTTTTTGCTTTCATACCTTGGACCCTTTGACGGTGTTCGTTTACCGAGTGCAGTGTTTGTATTGCGTCCCTGGTTTGAAATCAGTCTCTTTTTTTCCTTGGATTCTTCTATCAGTTCTCATCACTGTCTATCCATTGATCTGAGACCAGCAGGTGCTCTGAGAAACATGCGCTCTCACCACTCTCGCTTTGGGTCGAGTTTCACCTCGTCGCCTGTGCATGAAATCCAGTTTCGCCCTGGTACTCATCTAGTTTAGTTTCGCCTAACTAGTTATTGAGTCGAGTTTCGTCTCATTTTTGCTTTCATACCTTGGACCCTTTGATGGTGTTCGTTTACCGAGTGCATTGTTCATACTGCGTCCCTGGTTTGAAATTAGTCTCTTTTGTTCCTTGGATTCTTCTATCAGTTTTCGTTACTGTTTATCCATTGATCTGAGACCAGCAGGTGCTCTGAGAAACATACTTTCTCATCGCTTTGCTCTGGGTGAAATCCAGTTTCATCCTGGTGCTCATCTAGTCTAGTTTTGTATAACTGGTTATTGAGTCGAGTTTTGTCTCGCTTTTGTTCCTCATTTCTGAGATTCTTTCAGTTCCTTCATACTGTCTATCTTAGTTGAGATTAGCAAGTGCTCCTAGAATCACGCACTCTAGCCACATTGCTTTGGGTCGAGCTCAGAGTTTCGTCTCCTCACCTGTGTACGTTTACTTTTCTAGAGCTTAGTTTCGCCTATACTCTGTGGTTTGAGTTTTGTCTCGTCCCTTTTGAAGCCCAGTTTTGCCCTGGCACATCTGTCCGGAAGTTTAGTCGCGTCTACTCTTCTTTGCTTTTGTTATGTTTCAACCTGCGTTACAGCTTCATTCTGACGCATGTCTTGGGAGTTTTCTGTTTCTGTTTATTTTTTCTTCAAGAGTGTAAATTTTCGGGTTCTTTCATATTAAAACATCTTTAACCTTGTACGCTCGAAAATTGTCACTTTTCTCACTTATCATGTTGAAGATATTTGAATAGGGGCAGCTGTTGCACCCTAAAATTTACCCTCTTGATTTAGGCTTATGTTTCATCATGAATATCACATTGCATTGCATTCATACATTGTGATAGGATCAAAGTACTTTGGTTATCAAGTCTTCCTCAAGCCTTGAAGGTTGTTTGCATTGACAAGTTGCTCAAGTAGAATCTTATCATCTAAACCTCTGGATCTTTCAAGCTCAAAAGTTATTGCATATCTCAAGATGTTTCATCCATCTCTTTGGATCTTCATAGGATTGGAGTTTGTGTTTGATTATGTGAAGGAACCACTCCTTTGATTCACCAGTCAAATTGGGGTTTTGAAGCTTGATCAACTTTCTCCAAGCACTTTAGTTGTGTATTTTGTTTATGTGTTGTTGACTAACTTCTAATAAAAATATATATATATTTGTCTTTGTCTTTGCACAATTTGTGTTTTAGGTACCAAGTATCCAACAAATAAGCTCATGCAAAGTTGATTTGATTCTGTTTGTGGCAAAAGAAGGTATGTATCGACCCATAAACCTAGGTATCGACTCATCTTGTTGAGCATAACCAGCATGTGTCGACACATGCATGTATGTATCGACTCATCCTGCTTGAAAAACTAGCATGTGTCGACACATGCATGTATGCATCGACTCATCCTGTTTGAATAACTTGCATGTGTCGACACATACGTGTTATATATCGACTCATGCGGTTTGTGTGATTCTGTAATGAGTTGGATTAACAGTATGCATCGACAGATAGAGGCATGTATCGACACATGTTGTGTTATACAGCCAGGATGTATCGACACATACCACTTATGTATCGACACATAACAGCAAAATGCATGTGTTTTTTTTTTAAAAAGCCAACAAATTCAAACTTTTATCATTTTGACTCCAATTTTTTTTATGCATAATTTGAAATTATATCATTAATTCAAATTTGGCTCCAAGAATCAATTACCAAATTACCACTAATCCCAATCCTAAAACTCTATAAATAGAGCCCTCATTTCATTCAAATTTCAAGCTTTTGATAGCCAAAATAACTTTGCTAAAAAATCTCTCAATTCTCTCCATCTACCAAATTCACTCAAAGCTCCATTTTCAAAAAGATAGTAAGCTTTGCATTGAAGCTTACTAATCTTTGAGCTAAACCTTCATCCAAACACTTTTTTCCCATCAATTCTCTACATCCAAGCTTGATTAATTGATTCTTATGGTTGAATTGAAGCAGATTCTGAAGTTGTTTGATAATTCTCAAATTCTACCTTTAGAAAGTTGGATCATCATCTTTCATAATGTGATATCTTGTGGATTTCTTGTTTTGATTCATTGAGCACTGTTTTATGATTCCATTAATTCTATTTTCTAAAAAATTTCTGGAATTTTCATGCTCAATTGGATCCATGATCATAAGGTGTTTGATGAAAAGTTGAAATAAGAATTTGATCTTTAAAATGTTGTTTTCTACTGATTTTTAACAGGTTACAATCAATTATTGTAACATTGCAATTGATTGCCACAGTAAATTGATTTGATAAAAAACTGCACTGATGAATTAGGTTGTTGTCTAGGCACAATTGATTGCAACGGTGCCACAAATACTTTTGCTGCCTTATTTTGGGGCTGTTTTGACTTAAATATTTTTCTGCACACTCTCTTTGATGGATAATTTGGATTGCAATTTTAAATGTTCAATTTGTTTTTAAACTCAATGGACTTTATGATGTAGATGAAGTTGGATAAATGTTCATCAATGCAAATCTACCTAAGAATGAATTGTTTAATTCATTTTTGGTGCTTTGGATTAATGATATGTTTAGTGCTTTAATCCATCTAGAGGAGTGGTTGAATTTAAAGATGAAAGAACTCTGAAATGGTGATCCAAATTAGCTTATCATTCCCCTCCCTCTTCATCTTATCCCTTTCTTTTTGTACTACATGTTAAAGGATGGTGATCTCTATATCATTTATCCAAACATGTAGTACATAGATTACTATTGACCGGCCTCAAAATAGGTGCGACTTCTACATAAGTTCACTTACGATTGCTTAACATAGCGCTAAATTTTGTCCCGATTCGAATAAATGATCATTCGTGACCCAAACTTATGATTGCAAGCCCAAGTATGTTAATTTGATCTCTTTGATCCAATAACCTTGAGATTCATTGTGGGGATGCTTTGGTTCTACCAATCCTCTAATGGATCTACAACACTTTTGGTCAACGCGGATCACTTAAACATCGTTGATCATTAAATGTTACCTTTTGAGAATTCCAAAATGGATGATATACTTGACAAAAAGCAAATGCAACTTGTTGTGTGGAGGCTTTGGTTCTACCAATCCTCTAATGAGTTCCAAATGCAAGTTTCAAGATGGTCATCCAACTAGCCACTACATTCTAACAATTGACTTACTTTATGCTTTTATTTTTTATGCTTTATGAACCATTTACTTTCAGCATTTTACATTTCATGCTATTTTCATCTTTGCTCACTTGAGCATTTATTTTTATGTCATTTTTTTATTTTGCTCACTTGAGCTTTTCTTTTCCTTTTAAAGACACTTAATAACCAACATGAACCATAAAAAACTTTAATGATACTTGGACTATTTGGTTACTATCCTTGGCATTATGGAGCATGAGACTTTTTCTTGGGCTTAGGATCAGAGACCTTGGCATGTCTTGGAGACTTTGTGACATTGTATAGCATCCCACTTTTGGCCCGAGACTACTGTGTTCCGCTTTATTTGTGGAACACAACTTATTACACTATCACTGCTTTTGTATTTGGCATGTTTGATATTCCATGCAGGATATATACATGATATTGTGAATACTATACATTACCCATGGGGATCTGTTCATATCTGATAATCTCATTACTTACATCCTTATGGCGTAATTTCTTACTTGATTCATCTACTGATGCCAGCTTGCTTGAAGTTCTCTGGGATTCTTTTTATTCTTGCTCGGTTGCTACGGATAGTTATCTGTTTGGTATTGCACTATCTCCTTTCTTCCATTTTCATTTTGCATAGTTCTCTGATTGCATGATGGGACCTCTGTTACTGATATATCTCATTTGGCCCTCTGTTTTTTTCTAATACCTATGTTGTGTTTGTGTTGATCGATGAGTCACTCAATTTAGAAATTGAGATCACGACTTCGCTCTCATTGCATGTTTCCTATAGGATGTTTATTGCTCTTCTTCTTTAATTGTTGATCGATGAGTCACTCAATTTAGAAATTGAGATCACGACTTCGCTCTCATTGCATGCTCCCTATAGGATGTTTATTGCTTTTCTTCTTTAATTGTTGATCGATGAGTCACTCAATTTAGATATTGAGAACACGACTTCGCTCTCATTGCATGTTCCCTATAGGATAGTTTTGTTAAGCTTACTTTAGCATGATAATTAAGGTAGGTTTTTTCCTTTATCCTCAACCTTAGGATTAATCATTGTATGATAACACTAGGGATAGTACTAGGATAGTTTCCCTTATATTGTTTTTCTCTCTTTGCATCTTGCATCTAAAACCAAAAACTTGCTTTCTCGGCAAATCATAAGATGCCTCTAATGAACCCAAACTCTTCTTCAAAGTAAAAGATACAAACCAATCTTACTTTGTTATCTTGAAGCCGATGTTTCGCCATCGCACATGTTTGTTATCCTACATTAATTCTCAATATCATTATTAGGTGTGATATTATGCCATCCGTCTTATCGATGTTTCGTCATCTTTTGCCATGATATCTTGTTATCTTGAAGCCGATGTTTCGCAATTGCACATGTTTGTTATCCTACTTCAATTCTCAATATCATTATTAGGTGTGATGTTTTGACATCCGTCTTATCGATGATTCGTCATCTTTTGCCATGATATCTTTTTATCTTGAAGCCGATGTTTCGCCATCGCACATGTTTGTTATCCTACATTGATTCTCAATATCATTGTTAGGTGTGATGTTTTTCCATCCGTCTTATCGATGTTTCGTCATC
This sequence comes from Vicia faba, assembly GCA_948472305.1. Classification (NCBI taxonomy): domain Eukaryota; kingdom Viridiplantae; phylum Streptophyta; class Magnoliopsida; order Fabales; family Fabaceae; genus Vicia; species Vicia faba. Next base: position 942,265,760 of record OX451741.1, on the reverse strand, counting down.
TTTTGCCATGATATCTTGTTATCTTGAAGCCGATGTTTCACCATCGCACATGTTTGTTATCCTACTTTGATTCTCAATATCATTGTTAGGTGTGATGTTTTGCCATCCGTCTTATCGATGTTTCTTCATCTTTTGCCATGATATCTTGTTATCTTGAAGCCGATGTTTCGCCATCGCACATGTTTGTTATCCTAAATTGATTCTCAATATCATTGTTAGGTGTGATGTTTTTCCATCCGTCTTATCGATGTTTCGGCATCTTTTGCCATGATATCTTGTTATCTTGAAGTCGATGTTTCGCCATCGCACATGTTTGTTATTCTAAATTGATTCTCAATATCATTGTTAGGTGTGATGTTTTTCCATCCGTCTTGTCGATGTTTCGTCATCTTTTTCCATGATATCTTGTTATCTTGAAGTCGATGTTTTTCCATCGTACATGTTTTTTATCCTTCATTGATTCTCAATACCATTGTTAGGTGTGATGTTTTGCCATCCGTCTTATCGATGTTTCGTCATCTTTTGCCATGATATCTTGTTATCATGAAGCCGATGTTTCGCCATCGCACATGTTTGTTATCCTACTTTGATTCTCAATATCATTGTTAGGTGTGATGTTTTGTCATCTATTTTATTGATGTTTCTCCATCTTTGCCATGATTTCTTGTTATCCTTTTATCGATGTTTCGCCATCGCATAGTTGTTGAAGCCGATGTTTCTCCATCGCACATGTTTGTTATCCTACTTTAATTCTCAATGTCATTGTTAGGTGTGATGTTTCGTCATCTATTTTAATCGATGTTTCGCCATCGCTCATTTGTTTGAAGCCGATGTTTCACCATCGCACATGTTTGTTATCCTACTTTGATTCTCAATATCATTGTTAGGTGTGATTGTTTTGTCGTTTGTTTCATTTGATGTTTCGCCATCTTTGACATGTTATCTTGTTATTATTTAGCCAATGTTTTACCATCTCATTTGTTTGTTGTTTTACTTGATGTTTTGCCATCTTGATTATCCTTGTTTGTTCTAATTAAAAAACACAAACCAACCAAAACACTTAAGCCGAACTATGGCTGCTCTGATTCCTTAAAAGGGATACGTAGGCATTGGGGTAGGGCCCAACCGAGTACATCTTTTATTTTCCATACATTATTTTATTTTCTTTTGCATGCATTACATTTTCAGTTGTAAGACATGGACATAGGATTTAACCACACCCATTTATATTAGACAACAAGAGTGGATACCGTAGAGTACTACGGGCGTGTGGGGTGCTAACACCTTCCCCTCGCGTAACAGACTCCCTTACCCGATCTCTCGGTTGAAAGACCGTGATTTCTCCCTTTTCAGGTTTTCTCGATGTTTACCTTTCCCTCTCGGTGGGATAAAAGACGTTCGGTGGCGAATTCATTGATGTTTCATTACATCCAGATGACAGGTTCCGGCCGCGTAGTTTCACTAAGCAAGTACTCAGAATTGGGAATCCTTATTCAGACTCAGTATTTTCTTTTCAGAACTATAAATCTTGACTTCTCGTTTCTCTGTGGTCATATTCAAGTTATGGAACAACCTCGTGGGGAATTGTACGAGATGAAAGAACAAATGGTATTTTTGATGCTAGACATGCAAGATTTGGTCTGTGTTCAAGAACTCTTGAAAGAAGAGAACACTCAGTTGAAGGCTCAATTGAGTTTGGTTATGGAAATTCTAGGGACATTATTGAAGAAAGAAGATGGTTCTATACCTGCTACAATAGGAGTTACCATCCCTCCCCATAATCTGGGGACTCTTTCAAGTCAGGGAGTATCTCCTATGCATTCATGCGTTACAGGATCTTCCCATTTGCAACCAGTTATCGTTTCCAAAGAGGACCCAAAGGGAAAAGTCCGTCATCAGAGGCCAAAATAGCCTGAACGATAATTTGATCCTATTCCAATGTTGTATGCACAATTGCTTCCTCCCCTACTAGGATTTCATTTGGTTAAACTCTGAATTTTCACCACACGTGAAAGGATCCCTCGTGGATTTGACGATAATTCTAGGTGTGAATTCCACTCTGGGGCACCTGGTTATGATATTGAAGATTGCATAGCTTTTAAGCACCAAGTCCAGGATCTGCTTGATGCAGGGATAATTCTCTTCACTCCCGAATATCTGAGCGTGCAAATCAGTCATATGCCAACTGCTACAGAGGGTAGGGTTACTCCTTCTCCTCTTCAAAGTTTAATCTCACGACCTGAGTCACATCATCCATAACCTATACTCCCAAGAAGATCTCACTAGCAGCTGTTTACAAGTTGTGGAAATCAGTTGGTTAAGCAAAATCAGAATGTTCCTCATGTTCATCAAGTTCAGCATGCTACTCAGCAGCAAACCTATCAGCAAAGACGTATGCAACAAGATAAGCAAAGGGACAGGAAGCCAAAGAGTGTGTTCGAAATTGTTCATGTGATACGGTGGGAGAACTGACTTGGGTGTTATGCGTTTGATCGCAAATGTTGCAGATAGAAAGAGTCGCCATCGACTTTTCTTTTACAATAAGGAAAGGCTGAAAAGAACAGGAAAGACCTTTAGAGATGTTTTCTTGAGTTCGGGGAGTAGATTATGAAAAGGGGAGGTATTAGCACCCTTTTCATCCGTAGTTATCTACGGGCTCTTAGTTGCTTGCTAGATCACTTGCTTTTGTTTGAATGTGTGCTTGTGGTGTGGGTTTTGAAAGTATTTTAAAAATGTCTTTGTAATGGTTCTCGTTTCTATAAGAACGCGTACAAAATGTTGTTTCGAAAATAGTTCAAAGAGGTGTTTGTGGAATGTGTTTTTTGAAAGTGATTTTAAAAATGTGTCTTCTTTGTAATGGATCTCGTTTCTATAAGAACGCGTACAAAGTGTTTGTCTTTTAAAAATGTTTCAAATGAGTGTGTTGATGTATAAAATGTTTTTGTTGTGAGCAAGCGAGCAACTAGGAGCGAATCTACCTACTCAAAAGGTCTTAAATGTTATTTTTCTCCTCCTTTAGATGTTGCTATCTTACCATTGTTTTGGTAAGAATCCCCATCGTTGGATGTGAAGGGACGGGTGTGGGATGTTTGTATAGTCATAGAAGGCAACCTATGGGACGTTTTAGCAATGTCGTTTAGGGACTAGATCGTTTACCGAAGGCAACATTGAGGGTCGTCGAGGGACTACGATCTTTTATCGAGGGTCTTTGCTAAAACGCCCATGTTTGAGGTACATGACTATTTTTCGAGGCAATAAGCGAGATTACCCTAAGGGTGCATGTGTGAATAGTGTGTTTGATTGCATGCGTTTAGTTTTTAGTTTTGGGTTGTCTATTTGTTGTTTTCATGTCTTGCCATACATACCCTAATTACTAACAATATATGAAAGCAATAAAAGTGCGGAAAAGTAAAGTCCTACACTATTACATCATTAAGGGGATGGGGTGTACAAATTTAGAAATGGGGATTGCAAGAAATTAAATTCCGAATTATCTATTACAACCCTATTGAAATAATACATAAGAAATATAAAATGGGTTTGTTTTGTTTAAGCAAAGAAGTTAGTTTACTTGAGAAAATATTTTGATCTTTTTTGTTCTAAAAGAAACAAAATAAAACATGTGAATATGAAATATTTTTGGTGTTTTTGGTTATTAAAATCTAAAATAAGATAAATAAGAGAAAAAGGAGTCAGAGTTAGCACATTGCTGAAATGAGGAGGAACAGAAGTTTTGACTCCGATACGCTGCAAGAGAGAAAATGTTAGTAGGAAAGTAGAGGGTCAGAAGTTTTGGGCCTGGGTACACCAAGTTCTGAGGTTGCTGGGAATAAAGGAAAACCTAGAAGTTCTGATTGTTGAAGGGGTTCAGAAGCTATAATGTAGCTGGGAACCTAGAAGTTCTAATGTCACTGGCAAATCAGAAGTTCTGGCTATTTGAGAGAGTGAGGTGATAATGTCGTTGGGTAAGATTGCCTAGAAGTTCTGATTACGGAATATTGTTTGACAGATGAATGGGTGAAAATCATTGAGAGATTTAAACTGAACCGGCAGGAGTCTGAAAGGAGTATTTGTCATGTAGATAGTCATCCTGGCTTGTTTCGAGAATTGATCTATAATTGATTTGTTCATAGACATTTGCCTTATTTTATTTAAAATCTGATAATAATTTTCTGTTGGTTGATCTTTCCTGAAAAAGGTAAAGAGTTAGTTGTATGTGATGCCATGACATATGAAATGCATAGTGCAATGAGATCGCGATATATGCATTTATGTCAGTGATTCTTATGATGTATGGATGCGATGTACACGCATGTAAGCTGCTCTGCTGCTATGTTGTTTGGATTAGGGAAAATAAATCCCTGACTACTGCTGAGGATGAGGAGTGTATGTCTTCATGTTGTGTTTGAAGTTGAAGTGTTGATGGATGGGTTTCCATAACCAGAGAAATAAACTTTGCGGGGGAAGAGAAACATTGTGTATTGCTTGTAGGCTTTGTGAAATCCTGCTGAGAAATCCTGAGAAACTGAATGACTTTTGCTGGGGAATCTTTGAGGTGGCAAATGGAAGTTTAGTCCTCTCAGGGATATGATAAAGATCCTATAATAGGATGTTCGTGCTTCTTCCTCTGCTGGAGAAAGTACCTGCGAGGATTTAGTGTAATGGCCCACATATGTTGTCATATTTCTTAAACTCATTAGTAATTGTCTTTCTGGTTTAGTTTCCCTTTTTTACGAGTTCATTTATGAACAGTAAATACATTTAAATGCATATGCTCAAAAATAAATGATGGACGTTTTTGTAAACAAAACAAGTACATTAGAAGAAGAAACAGATAGTTTTTTTCACTTTCAAAGGAGGGCCTTTGTATTATCTTGAATAAGTGTTTGTACAAAGAGACGAACATCCTAGTAAGGGAATATCGTCATAAAAAAAAGAAAATCGATAAAAAGGAAAAAGCAACTATGTGAAATAATCCCATGGGGTTCCCATTCTGCTATAGCCTTCATGTCTCTGAGCGTCTCGTCCATTTGGTGCTTTGTACGAAGCTGATTGGATTGATTAGTACCATTTGAGTTTGATGATTGACGGTGGAGATTGGTTGTAAGGTAATTGTTGTACCCCAAAATTTTGCCTCTCATATTCATCAAAACATTGCAAAAAGAATCTCCAAGTTGCTAAAGGTTGCTCAAAGAGTTGGACAGACAAGCTATCTCCTAAGGCAGTCAACCCCAAATTAGGGTTGTGTTGCATCAAGATCCTTGGGTCCAAATGACCTCAAATTCTCCCCAATATCATAATATTTTATCAAGGTCATCCATGTCAAATTTCAAGCCTTGCATAGGAAGTTTGCTCAGTCAATTGCTCAAAGGTCCAAAAATCGACTGTGCTAGGGCAAAAGTCAATTGTGACCTACAAACAGTCAAACTTCAAGATTTTTTGTCAACATTCTCATTTTGAAGGATATTTCATCATTTTATCAAGGGTTTATCATTATTAATCAAGGATTTCTCAAAATTCATCAAGACTCAAAAGTTGCTAAATTAGGGTTTTGTAGGAAAAGTCAACTCAACTTTGACCAAGCATAACTTTCTCATACTTTATAAGAAATGACCCATCCAAAGCTAATTTTTAAGAGGATGCAATTTCCTACAATCCATAATCATACCCCAAGATCAAAAAATGCACTCACAAGAAGTTACAAATTTGGACATTATAGGCCATTTTTGAAAGTCAACAAAAACACCTTTTTTTCCAAAGCTTATAACTTGAGCATGGAATATAAAAATGAGATGATACCAAACGGGTTGATTAGAGGACATCTCAAGCTTTCTAAAAAGTCCAAGAACACCTCCAAAAGTTCACAATTGAAGAAGTTATGCATTGTTGAAGTTGGACATTTTTGCAAAATTGCCAAAAGTCAACTATCCCCAAAACATCAAATTTTGTCAAAAGGGCCCATTCTTTTCCACTTGATTTGAGCTTGCATAGTTTCCCACGTGTCCTAGCTTCATCCATGAGCTCATATTTCATTTTTATTATTTAATTTGATTTTTATTGAATTTATTCATTTTAAATCAAATAAAATCATAGAAAATCCAAATAATTAAAAACTCTTGATTTATTGATTGTTTTAGGCTTTGTTTAAAGCTAGCATCACCATGGAATTCGTATCAAAGCAAATCATGTGCAAAAAGATTGAATCAAACAAAATTTGGAAAGGTTTAAAGAGGAAATCAAATCAAATTCAAAGGCATTGATATGGGAAGATTTGATTCATAATTATTACCCTAATACACTATACACTACATAAGCAATCAAAAGCAATCGAAACAAGGGTTGGCAATTGCAGATAGAGGCAGAACAAGATTTGAAAAAAGTCACAAAAAGCTTGAGATTGAAATCGTGTTTAGAGGTGTTTTCAAGGGCTGAGACCTGTCCCAATCTCTTCCTGGGTGTTCACTCAATCTACCTGGATCAAAAGCAAGCTTGTTCAGACGTCCAAACACGTTGTAAGTGTCACGATAACCACCCCTGTTCTTGATTTCGCAACTCTGAATTTAAGCATCCTTTTCATGAATCAATAGCATATTCTAAATCTACATGACATTTGCCAGCGTTTGGTATTATCCAATTGCTTTTATCTTGCCTGAATGAAGAACCACCATAGCTAGGGTTCTTCGTGTGTTTTTTGGGGTTTTCTATTTCAGGTAAAATCGTGACTCAAGAAGGGCATAACTTTGATCAGAAGGCCATAACGAATCCAACCATGTTCTTGGAATGGATTTATATGGCCTGGAGGGAGTTTTAGCATAAGCCTGCGTCTTTTGCTGCAGATTCAAATCCGCAAGTAATGTTGTTACAGGTCTGAGGACAGGGATGAGTGCATGTCATCCTCCGGTTGGCCCATTCAAATATTTTTCGCACATTTTATTTTCTGACCAATAATTGTTATTTTGTTTTATTATTATTATTTTGTATTCATATAACAAATGGATCAAGATGGTGTAGTGGCAAGGCAAGCGCGTATCATCCTTCAGGACCTGGGTTCGAATCCCAGGTCCCCCACTTCTTCAATATTTTTTCTCTTCAGGTACTCCCATGCACGTATGAGCTTGTAGAACACCGTGCACCCTAGTCCATGCAGTAGCCAGATGGCCAAAGGCCGGATCTGGTGGTCCAGGAGTGGATGTCCACCAAAGTCCAAGTCAACGCAGGCACACTAGATTCCAGGGAGTCCAAGAAGGCCAGTTGTTGTACCCCAAAATTTTCCCTCTCATATTTCTCAAAACATTGCAAGAAAAATCTCCAAGCGGCTCAAGGTTGCTCAAGAGTTGGTCAAACAAGTCATCTCCTAAGGCAGTCAACCCCAAATTAGGGTTTTGTGTTTCATCAAGATTCTTGAGTTCAAATGACCTCAAGTGCTCCCCAATGTCCTAATATGTTCTCAAGGTCATCCATGTCAAATTTCAAGCCTTGCAGAGGAAGTTTGCTTAGTCAAATGCTCAAAGGGTCCAAAAATCGACTGTGTTAGGGCAAAAGTCAACTGTGACCTATAAATAGTCAAACTTCAAGATTTTTGTCAACATTCTCATTTTGAAGGATATTTCATCATTTGATCAAGGGTTGATCATGATTCATCAAGGATTGCTCAAAATTCATCAAGACTCAAAAGTTGCTAAATTAGGGTTTTGTAGGAAAAGTCAACTCAACTTTGACCAAGCCTAACTTTCTCATACTTTATGATAAATGACTCATCTAAAGCTCAGTTTTAAGAGGATGAAATTTCCTACAATCCATCTTCATACCCCAAGATCAGAAAATGCACTCACAAGAAGTTATAAATTTGGACATTATAGGTCATTTTTGAAAGTAAACAAAAACACATTTTTTTCCAAAGCTTATAACTTGAGAATGGAATATGAAAATGAGATGAGACCAAAAGTTTTGGTTAGAGGACATCTCAAGCTTTCTAAAAAGTCCAAGAACACTTCCAAAAGTTCAAAATTGAAGAAGTTATGCATTGTTGAAGTTAGGCATTTTTGCAAAATTGCAAAAAGTCAACTATCCCCAAAACTTCAAATTTTGTCAAATGGGCCCATTCTTTTCCACTTGATTTGATCTTTCCAGATTGCAAACGTGTCCTAGCTTCAGCCTTGTGTCCATTTATCAATTTTATTATTTTATTTGATTTTTTAATGAATTATTTCATTTTTAATCAAATTAAATCCAATAAAATCCAAACATTGATTACTTGATCTCCTTTTAGCTATTTCAGGATTGAATCATCATCATCAAGTGTATCAAATTCGTATCAAGCATTCCATGTGCAAAAAGATTGATTTTTTGACAAATTTGGCAGGTTTTCAATGGTTAATCAAATCCAATCTCATGGCATTGATGTGCAAGGATTCAATCCACAAATGTTGACCTAATACATCCTATCATACATATACAAGAAAAAGCACACGAAATTGGTACCTAGAGGCTGCAAGAACACCAAGAACCAAACTTGCAAAAATTGACAAAAAGTGTGAAACTGAAGTCATCCTTGGAGGCAAATTCAGAAGCAAAACTCAACGTCAATCAATTGTTGGGGATTCACTGAGTCAGAACCAACCCCTAGCAAGCTCCCATACACGCTCCAAAGCTTTGTAAGTGTCTCAAAAAACCGCTTTTCGTTTGAATTCGTGGATCCTTATTCTTACACTTTTCTGACAAACTCCAAGCTTTCTATATCATCCAATTGCATTTACCTGACCTGTAACCCCATAGCCGAATCTAGGGTTTTGTAGTTTGGTTTTTGGGCATTCCTTTTACAAGCAAAATCAGCTCCAATAATGGCCACGGGCATGACCGGAGGAGGAAGACGAGCATAACCATGGTCTTGGGAGGAATTTTCATGGCTTAGAACTGATTTTAGGGTTGACATACGAATTTAGCTGCGGATATAAATCTGCAGGTAAATTTACAGGAGGCTGGAGGTCAGGGACGACAAACGTGTCTCCCCCTGGTTGGAGGATTCAAACTTGGCGCGTTTTTTTTTTATATTTTTCTGGCATCTGATTGATTATCCCATTTTATTATTATTGGTTAGTATATTGACAAATAGAACAAAGTGGTGCAGTGGTAGTGGCGTGCATCCAATGACCAACCGGACCTGGGTTCGAATCCCAGGTCCCCATGTTATTTTTTATATTTTTCATTCAGGTGATCCAATGCAATTCCAAGCGTCCAGCTCACTATAGTCTCTCAATCATTCAATGGCCAGATGGCAAAGGCCAAATCTGGTGGCCATGACCTAGAGGTCTACCATGGGCAAAAGTCAGCGCATACACATGGAATCAGGAAAGTCAACCAGGCCTGCACAATTGGGCCATGGAATTTGCTATTCAGACTCCCCAATCAGGCCCAAACCTCTAATTCTTTCTATTTTCATATTTATTTTATTTATTTGTTTGTCTAAATACTTTTATTATTAATTAACCAATCAAACTTTTTTCTTTACAAAATTAAAACCAAAAAATATTTTTCTTCATTAAAACCAAATTTTAATTTTTATTAATCAATATTAATTTAATTAATTTAGTTTTAATTAGGAATAACTTTAATATATTTTTGCAATAATTAAAATTAACTTAGACAATTAGGTTTATGTTAACATTGATTAAATTTATTTTATTTCTTTAAATATCAAAAACCAAAAAGTATTTTTATTAATTAATTTATTTATTAATTTAATAATTAATCTAGTTTAATTTCTTTCATAAATTCAAAAATAACCAAAAAAAAAATCTTTTCTTTAATTAAAGGGTCAAAACCCTAAAAAACTTGCGCCCAATTTAATTCCCCGCACGCGATCCATTTTATATCATATTTGTATTTGTTTCCGGAATGTAATAGCTTAATAGGACTTTAAATACTTTTATCACTTTATTTATTTTCCGCATTTAATTTTCAAGGGTTGCTTTTGGCGATGTAAATACCCGACGCCTTGTAATAGTTAGTTAAATTTTCGCAATTTAATTTCCGCAAATTATAATTGTTAGATGTTTGATAATAGGGATGCATGACAAGATTGAATGTTTAACCTAAAATAAACATAGATAACCATTGAAATGTACAAAGACAAAATAACTGAAAACAACACACTCGCACATACGCACTCTTAGGGTATACCCCACTTGGTTGCCTTCGTACGCGGTCATTGAGTATAGGTAGTTTTAGAGGTCGCCCTCTTGTCTAAAGATCATAGTCGCCTCGAAATGGTTGCCTCGGATATTGTTGCCTCAAAACAAATGTTCTAAGACATTAGGGTTACCGCTAAAGCGTCCTAACATTACTTTGGTGACCGCACGTCCCTTAATCAAATTGACCCTTAAACTCCAACGACGGTGCTACCTACTCATCAATAGTGGGATAGCATTGTCTAAAGGAAGATAGCATAGAACGATTCCTTTTTCGAGTAGGTAGATGGTTCTTAAGTACTTGCTCTTTCCAAAACAAAATCTTTTTCACACTTACACCTTTCAAACAAAAACTTCTTCAAACCCACAAACACAAAGAAAAGCAATTTTGAAAACATATGAGCAAGTACCTAAGAGCCCGTGGATAACCACGGATAGAAAGGGTGCTAACACCTTCCCTTTCTATAATCTACCCCCCGAACCTGAGAAATATCTAGAAAAAGGAATTTTTCTGTGCTTTTTTCCTTTCCTTGTTGGATAAAATAAAAGTCGGTGGCGACTCTTGCTTACCGCGAAATTTTGCAAAAACAAATGCAAAACACAAACCAGCATTCCAAAAAACAGTCAGTTCTTTCCCACCGTATCACAGAACTGGCGACTCTGTTGGGGATGCTTATATGTGGGGTGTACCTTAGGATTAGATCATTGTGTTTTCAATTGTTTGCTTTGTATGCTTTATATTTGTGGGCTTGAATCGAAGTTACTATAGATCCTAACCCGGATCTGAGGGATACCCTTTAGGTAAGTAGCAATAAACTGTGAGGGAACTGTACGGCATAGACCGATGCGGTTGAAGCAGTAGCTACATTGGTGTTGCACTTTAGTTTGTACTGATATCCCTTGTGTTGGAACGAGGAGAATATGGGTCTTCTAAGGGGTTATTAAGCACCAACTGACCTTAGAACCTTTAAATTGACCAACTTGGCCATAGAACAGTAGCAGTATGCTACACTCATTAAGACTAAACTCTCGCGATGATTTCGGCCGCAAGAAAAGGTTGCTAAACTGGAATTATGAACGATTGAGGGTAGTCAGTGATATTGAGATCCTCTAGAACCCGGTTACTATTTTTAGGACAGGTTTAAACCAACTGAACTGAAAGAGGGTAGTACCTAGACTCCTTGCCAGCCTGAAATCTAAGGGCTCTCTGTGTGACTTGTGTGCCTTTACCATGTTTTCTATTTGTGGATACTTGTGGTGTGCTTTCTATCATGACATCATGACATCATAACATTGCATACATCTTGCATTGGACTAACCTATTTCAAAGACAGAAGGGATTCATCTTTGTTCTGTTTTGTAGGTCATGGCACCTATGCGTAAGAACACTATCCGAATCAACTTTGTCCAGGTTCCTACTATGCTCAAAGAATTGGTTGCAAAGATGTCTGATACTACCTCCTTCATCAGAAGACATGGGCATCTTCTTATTTTGGACACCTCCAAATTGGACGAGCAGATGATGAGTGTCCTAGTCCAGTTCTATGATCCACTGTACCATTGCTTTACTTTTCAGGACTACCAGTTGGTCCCCACCTTAGAAGAGTTCTCTGATCTTCTCGGTATCTCTATTCTGGAGCAGACCCCGTTTACAGGTTAGGAGAAGATCCTTAGGCCAGAAGAGATTGCTTCATCCCTTCGTATGACAAAGGATGAGGTAATGGCTAATTGGGAAACTCGTAGTGGAGCAAAGGGCTTTCTGACTAAGTTCTTGGTTTGTAAGGCTAATCATTTCTGGGATAGTCTACACTTCAAGGCGTTCGAAGATATTCTGGCTCTTTTGATATATGGCTTGGTATTGTTTCCTAATTCTGACTCCTTTATTGATGTGAATGTGGTGAAAATCTTCATCTCTCGCAATCCTGTACCCACTCTCTTGGGTGACATTCTTCATCAGCTTTATGCCCGTACTGCTAGAAAGCGGGGAACCTTGATGTGCTGTGCTCCATTATTGGCGAGGTGGTTTATTCCGCACCTCCCCAAATCAGTGCTGAAGAACAAAGAAGGCATGGGCTGGGCCTATAGGGTTATGTCTCTCTCTAATAATGACATCATCTGGACTATCAAGGGGATGGACGAGGTGGCTATTATTGATCAATGTGGGGAGTACCCCAATGTTCCACTGATAGGAACCAATGGAGGAATTTCTTATAATCCGTGTTTGGCCTTACATCAGTTTGGGCGTGCTATGAGGGAAGGTCCTCATGAATTGCTAATGCCTAGTATCATCTTTGATTTTCAAGGGGATAGTGACGAGCAACGCCACAGATTCATAAGGGCTTGGGATAGAGTTCATAGATCTGATCCACACGAGTTGGGTCCAAAGACTTCTCTTCCGATGGAGCCATATCTCAGATGGGTCCGTATCCGTGCCCAAAATCTGGGTATGCCGTATGAAGCCGTCCGACCTATCATTGTTGAAGTTGCTGATGAAGAAGGGGTTCTTCCGACCATCCTCCACCCTCATATGCCCACTAACATTGGGGCACTGAAAAGGTCTTGGATACAGCTGAGAGAAGAGCGGGATGCTTACCGAGAAAAGTTTAACGAACAAGAGTAGAAGATTCAGAAGTTAACAAGACAGCTGGAGAACAAGCAGATCCTCAATGACTATGTCTGCAATGAGAAGAAGCGACCATGGGAGCACTGATTGTCCTTTGTTTATTTCCTTTCCAGTCTTTATTTACTTTTCAGTATTTCCTTTCTTGTAACGCCTTAAGGGCAATTTGTTGAACAATTTGAATTTTAAGTTTATCTAATAAAAGTGTGCTTCATTTCTTGTTTACGAATTTGAATCTCTCAGTGTCTTTAAAATCATATCATACGTATTTCATTCCATGCACCTCATAACAGGTACCCTTGCAGGTTTTATCATCTTCTTCGCTATTTATTTCAGCATCATGTCTTCTGAACCATCAACTGAACAAGCAATCAAGGCTCTGCAGGCTCAAAATGCTCAATTCCAAGAGTTGTTCATGAATCTAGCTAAGGATCAGCAAGATCTGAAGACCCTTATTCTGAAAGAGAAGAAGAAGAAGAAGAAGAAGAAGAAGAAGAGGAAAATCATGTTTAACACAAGTCATAGGTTCGAAAACAGGCTACGAGATGAAGTTGATTTGACCACCTCATCTGGAGGGAAAGATGGTCAGGAAGAAAGGAGGGCTCCTAGCCCTGTGGTTTCATACAACGAGACAGACTTCGACGAAGACCAGTATCCTCCGGCTGAGGATAGATACAAGCAACTGGAAGACCGGTTGAGTGCGATGGAAGTTCAGAAAGTGTCTGGTCTAGATTTTGGTGATTTATGTCTGTCATCTGGGGTGGTGATTCCCCACAAATTCAAAGCACCAGCTTTTGCTAAGTACGACGGAGTCTCTTGCCCGAAACTTCACCTCTGGTCGTATGTAAGGAAGATTCAGTCGTACACCGTTGATAAGAACCTATGGATCCACTTCTTTTAAGACAGTCTCTCAGGGACTCAGCTTGAGTGGTTTTACCAGTTAGAAGGAGCCAGTATCCGCAGTTGGGAAGATTTGGCTGCTGATTTCTACAGGCAGTACCAATACAATGCCGACCTTGCTCCTACGCGTACCCAACTCTAGGGTATGTCTATGGGAACGGGCGAAGGTTTCAAAGATAATGCTCAGAAGTGGAGGGACCTTGCTGGAAGAGTGAAACCACCCTTGGCTGATAAGGAGCTGGTTGATATGTTCCTGGGGACCTTGTCTGGTCCGTTTTTCAACCATCTGATCGGAAGTTCTTCATCTGGGTTTACAGAGCTAATTATGACCGGTGAAAGGATTGAGGTTGGTATTAAGTCTGGAAAGATACAAAAGGGTGATTCATCGAGCACCGAGAAGAAGCCTTTTAAGAAGGAGTCCAGTGCTGTTTACAGTTTGAAGAGCTAGAATAGACCTGAACACCGCCAAGCTGTTAATGCGGTGGTCATTTCAAGACCTGCTAGTGCTCCTCAGCGCAACAATCAGCAAAAGGCCGAGAGGCCCCGAAGGCAATTCACCCATCTCAACATGACTTTGTCTCCGATTCTGCCGCAGTTATTGAAAACCAATCTAATAACTCCAAGGGAGGCCCCGCAGAATCCCAACACTGCATCGCCTAAGTACAATCCTAATGCCCGTTGTGCTTTTCACTCTGATAGCCCATGACATGATACAGATAATTGTTGGGCTTTGGAGAACAAAATACAGGACTTAATTGATGCCAAAGAGATTGAGTTCGAGGCGCCCGAAAGACCTAATGTTGTGACTTCTCATATGCCCAAGCATGGAGTGAATACTATAGAGGAAGACTCGTTTGTGGTTTATGTGAAAGATGTTGTTACCCCTTTGATGACTGTGAAGAAGAACCTTTTGTTAGCCGGTTTATTTCCGGGCTGTGACGAAGGTTGCCGTATGTGTTCTGCCCTACCAACCGGTTGCCATCTTTTGAAATCAGGTGTCCAACGCCTGATGGATAGTAAAGAAATTCTGTTTGAGAAGACTGTTGTTCCTTTAGTTCATACTGAAGAAGTTGCTATAATCACCATCTTCGACAATTCTTCCAAGGCTTCCTCGAGAAAGCCTGTTAGAATTACATCTGTTCCAAGAATCGCACCACTGATCATCACTGTTCCTGGGCCTATCCCCTATACATCTGATAAAGTTGTCCATTGGCACTACGGGGCTGACGTTTATTTTCATGGAGTTAAACAAGAGTTGGATGCTGGTACAAACGTTAGCAACATTGTTGGTCCTGCCAAAGTCACCCGCAGCGGAAGACTTTTCTCCCCTGATATCTCTCCACCAATTTCCCGGAAACCTATTATTATTACACCTGCCAGTGTACCTGCTACTATTCCTGTTCAAGTTCCCATTCTTACCCATGTTGCCGAGTCGTCCGACACTCGGGGCAAAGGGACCACTGATGAGCCTGCCCGGGTGGAGGCACCGAAGACAATTACTGTTGAAGCCTCTAGGCAAGAGATGGAAGAAATTCTGAAGATCATCAAAAAGAGCGACTACAATGTAGTTGAACAGCTGGGGAAAACCCCATCCAAGATTTCTATGTTGTCACTGTTGCTATGCTCAGAGGCCGATGCCAAGGCTCTGATTGTATTCCTGAAGACTGCACACGTACCTCAAGAAACATCAACTGATTAGTTTAAAGATTGTGTGGCTAGTCTGACTGCCGATAATGGGTTGGGTTTCTCTGACATTGACTTGACTATTAAAGGGAAGAATCACAATGACGCCCTGCATGTCTCCATTGAATGCAGGGGCACCACTCTTTCTCACGTATTGGTGGATACTGGTTCCTCATTAAACGTTTTGCCTAAGAAAGCTCTAGACCGGTTGGACTGTGAAGGGTTAGAGTTGAAACCAAGTAACATTGTCGTCAAGGCCTTTGATGGGTCTAAGAGGATGGTGCATGGAGAAGTGGATATTCTGATTAAGGTTGGTTCTCAGGTTTTCAAATCTACATTCTATGTGATGGACATTCGGCCATCTTATTCTTGTTTGCTGGGTCGTCCATGGATCCACAAAGTTGGGGCAGTAGCCTCAACACTCCACCAGAAGCTGAAGTACCCAGTGAAAGGGAAGATTGTGACAGTACAAGGAGAGGAAGAGTACATGGTGAGCCACCTCAACTCTTTCTGATATGTAGAGATGGATGGGGAGTTCATTGAGACCCCATTTCAGCATTTTGAAGAGGTTCCCCAGACGCTGGCATCAACTGAGACTGTTGTTGAAGATTCTCCTATGAAGATGGCTTCCTTTAGGGATGCCCGGGCTGTTGTTGAGAAAGGTGGGTATGCAAATTGGGGCCAACTCCCTGATTTTGCACAGAAGACTATCAAGTTTGGTTTGGGTTTCACTGCAGAAGCTCAAAAGGCTGTTCGGAATGCACGGATCGGAAGACCTCCCCTGTTCATCAGCAATTCGGGAGTGAATGCCATTGAAGACGATGTTGAAGAATCTGAGTTCGACAGTTGGATCTACCCAATGACTGACGGTGGGCTAAGCAACTGGACAGCAAAGGACTTCATCCCAATTTCTTTTGTTACCCAGTAATGAGACTTTTGTTTTGAATTTGTAACAGACAATGTTTTAAACTTTACGGCCCGGTGTCTTACCCAGGGCATTGTGGTTTCATTTGTAAGGGATTTATGTGTGTCATTTTCATATATCATTAATAAAAGCATTGGACGTTTTTGCATTTCAAATTTTGCGCTCCTTGTTTTTATTTTATTATATATTGCAAAACAGCTATTTTACACACACTCACATATACAGGTCTACATCCACTCTGGATCTTACTGATAACGACTCTGCTACTTCCAGTTATGACTTAGAAAGTCCGATCAACTTAGCCGAAGGCGAAGGTGAAGATGATTGCGAAGTTCCTGGTGAACTTGCAAGACTGTTACTTCAGTAAGAGAGGGTTATTCAGCCGCACGAAGAGCCGGTGGAATCGGTAAATCTGGGTACAGAGGTAGACAAGAAAGGGGTCAAGGTCGGTGCAAATCTGAAAGCTAGTGTTAAAAAACGGTTGATTCAGATGTTGTGTGACTATGTTGAGGTATTTGCCTGGTCTTATAAAGATATGCCTGGGTTGGATACCGATATTGTGGTTCACCGATTGCCTACCAAGGAAGACTGTCCTCTGGTGAAACAGAAGGTTCGCCGAATACGCCCAGAGATGTCTGAGAAAATCAAGGCTGAAGTAATGAAACAGTTTGACGCCGGTTTTCTAGCATTTACTTCTTCCCACAGTGGGTGGCCAACGTGGTTCCTGTGCCGAAGAAGGATGGTAAGGTTCGAATGTGTGTCGACTATAGGGATCTGAACAGGGCAAGCCCCAAGGATGATTTCCCTCTGCCTCATATCGACGTTCTGGTTGACAACACCGCACAGCATAAGGTCTTCTCCTTTATGGATGGTTTCTCCGGTTATAATCAGATTAAAATGGCTCCCGAGGATATGGAGAAGACAACCTTTGTTACTCAATGGGGTACCTTTTGCTACAAGGTCATGCCTTTCAGATTGAAGAATGTTGGGGCAACGTATCAGCGCGCCATGGTCGCTTTGTTCCATCACATGATCCATCATGAGATTGAGGTATACGTTGATGACATGATTGCAAGATCCCAGACTGAGGAAGAACACCTCGACCACCTTCAGAAGTTATTTGACAGATTGAAGTTGTACAAGCTGAGGTTAAACCCGAACAAGTGCACCTTCAGGGTGAGATCTGGTAAGCTGCTGGGTTTCATCGTAAGTGATAAAGGTATTCAGGTGGATCCTGCCAAGGTGAAGGCTATACAAGAAATGCCAGCTCCCCGAACAGAGAAAGAAGTCAGAGGCTTTCTGGGACGTCTGAACTATATTGCCCGATTCATCTCACACCTGACTGCTACTTGTGAGCCAATCTTCAAGCTACTGAAGAAAGATCAAGTGGTAAGATGGAACGACGAATGTCAAGCCGCTTTCAAAAGAATCAAGGAGTATCTCCAAGAGCCACCCATTCTAATGCCTCCAGTTGAAGGGAGACCTTTGATCTTATACTTGACAGTACTCGATAATTCAATGGGGTGCATGTTGGGGCAGCACGAGTCTGGACGAAAAGAGCAAGCTATTTATTACCTTAGCAAAAATTTTACCGACTGCAAGACCCGATACTCGTTGCTTGAGAAAACTTGTTGCGCTTTGGCATGGGTTGCTTGCCGGCTGAGACAGTATATGCTTACTCGCACTACTCTATTAATATCGAAGATGGATCCAATCAAGTATATCTTCGAAAAGCCTTCCTTGTCCAGAAGAATAGCAAGATGGCAGATGATCTTAACTGAGTATGACATCCAATACACAACCCAAAAGTAAATCAAGGGAAGTGTGTTGGCAGACCATTTGGCACATCAGGCAATGGATGATTACCAGTCTATGAACTTTGAATTCCTGGATGAAAGTATCATGATAGTGACTGACTATGAGACACCTGGACCGGATGAAGGACCTGAGGAAGTATCCCGATGGTCTATGTACTTTGATGGAGCTTCAAACGCTTTGGGTAATGGCATTGGCACCGTGATCATATCTCCTAAAGGCTCTCATACTCCGTTCACCCCCGACTATGTTTAAACTGCACCAACAACATGGCGGAGTATGAAGCGTGCATCATGGGTCTTCGAGTAGTAATTGACCTAAGGATTAAGTTCTTGAGTGTATTCGGAGATTTCACTCTCGTAATTTGTTAGATCAAAGGCGAGTGGGATATGAAACATCCTAATCTTATTCCTTACAAGGAGTATGTATTGACGTTGCTTCCGCACTTCGAGGAGATAACCTTTGAACACTTCCCTAGAGAGGAGAATCAGTTGGCGGATGCGCTAGCTACGATGTCTTCTATGTTTAAAGTCAACTGGGACAACGAGGCTCCCCGGATTATCATTGAAAGGTTGGACGAACCTGCACATTGTTGCGACATTGAGACTGAAGAAGTAACAGAAAAACCCTGGTTTCATGAGGTGAAGAGGTATCTTGAGGCTCAAGAATACCCCGAGGGTGCATCTGTTAATGATAAGAAGTTTCTGAGGAGGTTCACAGTGAAGTTCTTCATCAGCAATGGTATCCTTTACAAGCGTAACCATGATTCGACCTTACTGCGATGTGTGGATAAGAATGAAGCAGAAAAGATCATGGCAGATTTACATGAAGGTACTTTCGGAACTCATTCCAGTGGACATACCATGGCAAAGAAAATCCTACGGGTAGGATATTATTGGTCCACTATGGAAGCCGACTGTTATCAGCATTCTCTGACCTGTCACAAGTGCCAAGTCTATGCTGATAAAGTGCACATACGTCCAGTTCCTCTAAACGTCTTGACAGCTCCTTGGCCTTTTGCAATGTGGGGCATTGATATGATCGGCGAGATCAGACCTACGGCATCTAACGGGCATCGTTTCATCCTGGTAGTTATTGATTACTTTACGAAGTGGGTTGAAGCAGCTTCCTTTGCTACCGTAACCAAGAATGTCGTGGCACGGTTCATTCGGCACAATCTGATCTGTTGATATGGTGTACCAGAGAGGATCATTACAGAAAATGGTACAAATCTAAACAATAAGATGATCACTGAGCTCTGCAAGCAGTTCAAGATACAGCATCACAACTCTTCTCCCTACCGGCCGAAGATGAATGGGGCTGTAGAAGCGGCCAATAAGAATATTAAGAAGATTGTGCAGAAAATGACGGTGACATACAAAGATTGGCACGAGATGTTACCATTTGCTCTTCATGGGTACCGCACCTCAGCGCGGACGTCAACAGGGGCAACACCTTATTCCTTGGTTTATGGCATGGAGGCTGTCTTGCCCATTGAAGTTCAGATACCCTCTCTTCGGATTATGAAGGATGCAGGTTTGAGCGAAGATGACTGGATCCAGACCCGGCTTGATCAGCTGAACTTAATCGACAAAAAGAGACTTACTGCTATTTGTCATAGTTAAACATATCAAAAGCGGATGATCAAGGCATTTACCAAGAAAGTTATACGACAAGAGTATCAAGTTGGGGATCTGGTAATCAAGCGCATTATCTTACCCCAAGGTGATCCCAGGGGCAAATGGACCCCTACTTACGAAGGGCCATTTGTGGTTAAGAACATTTTCTCAAGAGGAGCTATGATTCTAACCACTATGGATGGTGACGACCTCCCTCACCCCGTCAATGCAAACATAGTGAAAAGATACTATGCATAATCAAAGACCCGCTAGGTTGACTGGCCTAGGCAAAAATAAGGGCTTCCCGGCGAACCAAAAGGTTTCGGGCAAAAATAAGGGATGAAAATGAAAAAAACTGTACACCCGGCAAGTCGAAAACCTGAAAAGGCAGCTTGGGCAAAAAGGGTATCCCGGTGGACTGAAAACCCGAAAGGGAGGTCCAGGAAAAAAATAGGGATCAAAGTGTAACACTATGTCTCATTGGATCACCTTGCAACCAGACTTCGGTATCGACTATCAAGCTCGGATGGCACTAATCAATCTAATCTACCTTCAACCAAGTAGCAAAGTGATGAGATGCTCGAAGACATAAAGGCAATAGCAGAGTTGGAATCCAGTGGGATTGTTCACATAGCTGTTTTGTTCAGTTGTTCACAAATTGTGTAAATTCTATTATTCGACGGTGTTCTCTTACTAGGACGTCAGCCTCTTGTACAAAAAACGTCTATTTACAGGCCAAACTTCAAAAATCAATACAATTAATCTTCAAAGAAATTTCAAACTGTTTTTCCTTTATCTATTTTGTTTTGCAAAGAACGTCCAACGTTCATTTTTGATATATGCGTTTGACATTAATTGCTGCTCATAAATATTGACATGTGAAACAAAAGACCATTACTTGTAATATCAGAAACAGGGGCAAATAAGAATTGTCCAAACTGTACGGTTGCTCTGTCCACCAGGTACAAGGTAAATTCAGCTGAAGAATATGGTTGAGATGCATTCACTTCCCGCAGAGTAAGACAATAATGTTAACTCTCCCCAGCTGAGACTTGCAACTGTGAATGAATCGGTAATATCCTCCCTAAGCAGAGTTTATCTACCATCAGCACTGAAAGGTCTTAATATCCCTCAACAGAGTATAATAATATTCCTTGGCAGAGTACAAAATATCCTCCAGTGGAGTCTGAAATTTTTCCCAGCGCAGTCTGAAAAAGCTTCCCCAGTAGACTTTGGAAGATTGTCCCCAGCAAATCTAAAAGGATTGTCCCCAGTAGAGTCTAAAAGGTTATTCCCAGTGAAGTCGCAACTGAAATATCATCCCCAGTGGAGTTCATTCCTTTCACAAATAGGAATTCAATCCCCAACAGGATTCAGTATCACCAGTAACGGTAATTCATCCCCAGCTGAATTTATCGGTGGAATCCTCAACAGAGCATCTCTTCCCCACAGAGTGATCGCCTCATCAGTTTATTCCCCAACGGAGTTATCCTCTCCTGCAGGTCTATTCTTATAATCATCTTCATTCGTCATCCCTAGCAGAAACGAAGAATTCATCTCCCTTCTCCAGCAGTTATACGGGATTTATGTTCCCCAGCCAAAACATTACATTTCCATACATCTGTTAGAACAATGTTTGAATCTACTACCCTATATTTGAGTTTTGATGATAACAAAGTGAAAAGATATAGTATTTATATGTTTCATGTTTGAATTATATGCTGCCTAAAATTACTATGCTCTGACTTGCAGATACGCTGATTAAAATAAGCAAGATCACTTATTCAGCATCAGAATTTGACTTCATACACCAGCATCAGAAGTTGCTGAATCAGAACGTCAAGATCAGATGATCAACTCACGCACATGCTGAAGCTTGATGAACAGAACTGCGCGTAAACACTCTGATACAGAAACACAATAGTTCATCAGCAGCGAAGCAGAATCAGAATGAGCCAAGCCAGAACGTGCATTGAAGAAGCAACGGTACTGTGCATTGAAAGCTAATTAATTCCAACGGCATCATTCTAGACAAGATCTGCTCAAAAAGGAAAGCTTGTTATTAGCATTGAATCAAGAATATTGCATTCAACGTTCATCTTCTCAAGTGCTATATAAACAAGGCTTCGAAGATTATAATGGCTAATGCTCTCCAATTCTCTACACGCACAAAGCTGAACAATAATCTTCATCTACCAGTTTTGCTAAATCACAAACTCTGATACTCCATTAGTTTTTAGCAATCTAGTTTCTAAGCTTAATTTGTGTATACATCACAGTTGTGATAAAGTTTTGTAGGAAACATTCACACACATTGTTTTATACCTTTGTAAGAAAGTGTTGCCTTGACAAACCGGATTGTGGTTTGAATCAAGAAGGCTTTAGCAGTTGTTAAAGCAGTCTGTAATATTCAGTTGAATATAGTGAATTAAGACCTCGTTGGAGAGAGGCGAAATCACCTTGACGGGTGGACTGGAGTAGTTTGAGATCAAACGAACCAGGATAAAAATATCTTGTCAATTGCTTTAAGATTTCAGTTTTACAATTCAACCCCCCCTTCTTGTGTTTTTCACCTCTTCAATTGGCATCAGAGCGCCTGGTTCTGAGCTAAAACACTTAACCGTGTCAGTACAAGATCCAGCGTCAGAAAAACACAATGGCAGGAAACAACTCTCATTTCAGCAATGACAACAATGAGGACAGAGACAGATTCAGCGGCAAACCTCCAGTCTTTGATGGAGAAAACTTTGATTACTGGAAAGACAGAATTGAAAGCTTCTTTCTAGCACATGATGCTGATCTGTGGGATATGGTGACAGATGGATACACGCACCCTGTGAATGCAACTGGTCAGAAGATTGATAGAAAATCAATGACTGATCAACAAAAGCGTGACTTCAAGAATCACCATAAGGCCAGAACCATCCTCCTCAGTGCCATCTCCTATACTGAGTATGAAAAGATCTCCAATAGAGACACAGCTAAGAACATCTTTGATTCTCTCAGAATGACGCATGAGGGCAACGTTCAAGTCAAAGAAACAAAAGCTCTGGCGCTCATTCAGAAGTATGAGGCGTTCAAAATGGAAGAATCTGAATCCATTGAAACTATGTTCTCTAGATTCCAGATTCTGGTAGCTGGTCTCAAAGTTCTGGACAAAGGATACTCTACTGCTGACCATGTCAAGAAGATAATCAGAAGTTTACCCAAGCAGTGGAGGCCTATGGTTACTGCTCTGAAGCTAGCGAAAGATCTCAACAAAATCACTCTGGAGGAACTTATAAGCTCCCTCAGAAGTCATGAGATAGAGCTAGAAGCTGATGAGCCTCAGAAGCAAGGTAAGCCTTTAGCTTTAAAATCTAACAGAAAATCTGAGTCTAAAGTTTTGCAGGCAGTTGAAGAAACATCTGATGGATCCTCATCAGAAGAAGACGAACTTTCCCTTCTCTCCAGAAGAGTAAATCAACTGTGGAAGCAAAGACAAAGGAAGTTCAGGAATCCCAGAAGATCTGATCAGAACGAGTCTTCTTCCAGATACAGAAGGACAGACTCTTCCTCTGGATACAGAAGATCTGAAGGCTCCTCCAGTAGCAAGAAGCCAAACACAAAAGACATCATCTGCTACGAGTGCAATGAGCAAGGACACTACAAGAGTGACTGCCCAAAGCTTCATAGGGAAAAGCCCAAAAAGAAGTTTGGAAGAGAGAAGAAGAAAAGTCTCATGGCCACATGGGATGACTCTGACTCGTCTGAAGCTGACTCAGAATCAGATGATGAAAGGGCGAACATAGCGCTCATGGCTAACATTCCAGATGATAGTGAAGCTTCTGAATCAGACTCAGAATCAGACACAGAAGAGGTATTCCCTAACTTCGCTGTTAATTTTACAAAGGCTGAACTTGCTGAAAGCCTCAATGAAATTCTGGAACGTTATCAGCAGATTAGAGCTAAATTCAGAGACCTGAAAAGGAATCTTGAATCTGACTCTAATAAGTCTGAGAGTCTCAAATTGGAAAACTCTGAGCTAAGAGATAAAATTTCAAAATTAGAAAACTCTTTACAAAACTCTCAGAAGGAACCAATTTCTGAAACTCCCAGCAACGCTGATGAGATCATCAAGGAGTATGATCACAGTTTCCAGAAGTTCCTTGCTAAAAGCATAGATAGAAGCAGAATGGCTTCAATGATCTATTAAGTTAGCAGAAACGGCAGGAAAGGAATAGGATACCTAGGTAAGGTTCCTACACCTAAGAATGTCATGGATTTAACCATTAAACACACTCCTTTAAATTCACACTTTGTGTATGGTCACACACATGACATCAAATATACTAGTAGTAAGCACTCTGTGAAACCAAAATTCAACCAGAGTTTCGGTAAAACTAACAAATCAGGACCCAAGAAGATCTGGGTACCTAAGGATAAAATAATACATGTTGCAGATATCTTTAGCAGCAAGTCAGAAACACCAGTCATGGTACCTGGACTCTGGCTGCTCACGATACATGACGGGAAGAAGGCATATGTTCCAAAGCCTGGAACTTAAGCCTGGAGGCCACGTTGGCTTTGGAGGCAATCAGAGGGGAAAGATAATTGGCTCTGGAACTGTAGGTAATGGAAATCTTCCCTCTATTAATAATGTTCTGCTTGTTGATGGATTGATGCATAATCTGTTATCCATAAGTCAATTAAGTGATAACGGTTATGATATAATCTTTAATCAAAAATCATGTAAAGCTGTTAGTCAGAAAGATGGGACTATCCTGTTTAATGGTAAGAGGAAAAACAACATTTACAAAATCAAACTTTCTGAACTGAAGAGTCAGAACGTAAAATGTCTTCTGTCTGTTAACAATGAGCAGTGGATCTGGCACAGAAGATTGGGGCATGTTAGTATGAGAAGAATATCTCAGATTAACAAACTCAATCTGGTCAGAGGACTTCCAAATTTGAAGTTCAATTCAGATGCTCTGTGTGAAGCATGTCAGAAAGGCAAATTTGCAAAACCTTCTTTTAAATCCAAAAATGTTGTTTCCACCTCTAAGCCATTAGAACTTCTACACATTGACTTATTTGGACCAGTTAAAACTGCTTCAGTCAGTGGCAAGAAGTATGGGTTAGTAATCGTAGATGACTATAGCAGATGGACATGGGTAAAGTTCTTAAGACACAAGGACGAGTCACACTTTGTGTTTGTTACCTTCTGTAACCAAGTTCAGAATGAAAAAGATCTTAGAATCGTTAAAGTCAGAAGTGATCATGGTGGAGAATTTGAAAATAAAGATTTTGAGTCATTCTTTAATGACAAAGGCATTCTGCATGATTTCTCTTGTCCTAGAACTCCCCAACAAAATGGAGTTGTAGAACGAAAGAACAGAACATTGCAAGAAATGGCCAGAACCATGATCAATGAGACAAACGTTGCTAAGACTTTCTGGGCAGTGGCAATAAACACAGCGTGCTACATTCAGAATAGAATCTCAATAAGACCTATTCTGGAAAAGACTCCATATGAATTGTGGAAGAACAGAAAGCCCAACATTTCGTATTTTCATCCATTTGGATGTACTTGCTTTATATTGAATACGAAGAATTATTTGAACAAGTTTGATTCTAAGGCACAGAAGTGTATTATGTTAGGATACTCTGAACGCTCAAGAGGGTACAGAGTATACAATACAGAAACACAGATTGTGGAAGAATCAATCAGTGTTCGTTTTGATGACAAGCTTGACTCTGAAAAGTCAAAGCAGAATGAAAATCTTGCAGGTATAGAAATTGAATTTGCAGGTTCTGAAGACAAGTCATCAGAAGCTCTCAACACAGACATTCCTTCAACGTCTGAAAGAAGCAATGCTAGAAATCCTACAACAGCTGCTGATCAACCTCAGAAGAGATTGCCCAGAAGCAGTTTGGATCACCCAGAAGAGACTATCCTAGGAAGAAAGGAAGATCCAATCAGAACAAGAGCAAGCTTCAGAAACTCTGAAGAAACTCTTATGGGACTTGTGTCTCTGATTGAACCTTCTTCTATTGATGAAGCACTTCTGGATAATGACTGGATTCTGGCAATGCAAGAAGAGCTGAATCAATTCACCAGAAACGACGTATGGGATCTCGTTCCCAGACCAAAAGGATTCAACGTCATTGGAACAAGATGGGTGTTCAGAAACAAGCTTAATGAACAAGGTGAAGTCGTCAGAAACAAGGCACGACTGGTTGCACAAGGTTATAGTCAGCAAGAGGGGATAGACTATACAGAAACCTTTGCCCCAGTCGCCAGGTTAGAATCTATCAGACTTTTAATCTCATTTGCTGTTAATAGAGGCATCACTCTGTATCAGATGGATGTCAAAAGTGCATTCTTAAATGGTTATATAGAAGAAGAAGTTTATGTTCACCAACCCCCAGGTTTTGAAAATACAAAACATCCAGAACATGTTTTCAAACTAAAGAAGTCACTGTATGGTCTGAAACAAGCTCCCAGAGCTTGGTATGAAAGGCTAAGTAACTTTCTGCTTGAAAATGAATTCACCAGAGGGAAAGTGGACACTACTCTATTCTGTAAAACAGTTAAGAGTGACATTTTAGTCTGTCAAATTTATGTTGATGATATTATTTTTGGTTCTACTAATCCTTCTCTTGGAAGAAAATTTGCTAAGTGTATGCAGACAGAATTTGAGATGAGCCTCATGGGGGAACTGAAATTCTTTCTAGGAATTCAGATCAATCAAACCCCAGAAGGAACTTACATTCATCAGAGCAAATACATCAGAGATCTTCTGAAGAAATTTGACCTCTCAGAATGTAAGCCATCAAAGATTCCAATGCATCCCACGTGCATTCTGGAAAGAGAAGAGGTAAGCAAAAGTGTAGAACAGAAAGTTTACAGAGGTATGATTGGTTCTCTCCTTTATCTGACAGCTTCAAGACCTGATATCTTATTCAGCGTATGTATTTGTGCTAGATTCCAATCAGATCCTAGAGAATCTCACTTAACAGCTGTTAAGCGAATTTTCAAGTATCTGAAAGGTACTACTAATCTGGGTTTGTTTTATAGAAAATCTAGTGATTACAGCTTAGTAGGCTACTGTGATGCTGATTTTGCTGGAGACAGAGTGGAACGTAAAAGTACTTCTGGAAGCTGCCAGTTTCTAGGAGAAAATCTGATCTCGTGGTCCAGCAAAAGGCAATCAACAATTGCTCTATCAACAGCAGAAGCTGAGTACATAGTAGTAGCAGGATGCAGCACACAAATGCTCTGGATGAAAAGTCAGCTTGAAGACTTCCAGATTTTTGAGAAAAGATAGAACATGCAGATTGTATCAGATGCAAGTCTAAAGATCTGAGAGTCTAATCTCAAAGACAGACGTGCTGATCACTACATCAAACAAGTGTCATCCAATCATCAGCAAATCTCTGAAGCAGAACGCGTGCACGCTTCTGAGAAGGCAAAGCGCTGATTGGGTGCATTGAGACACATGTCTGGTAACCGTTTTTAAGTATCTTTCTCAAATCCCCCAAAATCAGCAAGCATTTAATGAAAAGTAATCACGCTTGTTAAATGGCAATCATTATTTTTTCTCTCTTAAAAACGTTTAATTTTTCAAAATAATTTTTGAAAACTCTATTTAAGCACATTAATCCTTCATTCTTATTCTTTACGCTTTCTCATAATCATTCAAGTATTTTCTGCATATTTCTGAGTTTATCTCCTACAAACCTTTTTCTCTCAAATCATTCTCAAAGCTTTTTCTGTGAGAACAATGGCATCCTCCAGCATTTCTGCAGGCAATCAGAAGAAAGAAACCTCTGAACAATATCAGGTGCCCCTCAGAACTCTTCTCACACCGGTAAAGAACCTTGAAGTTCTCTCTGAGTTAATCATCGACTTTGAAAGCTTGAAGGAAAATGGATTTGACCTAACTGAAGAAATTAGGGCTCAAAAGTGGGAGAGGTATTTCGATAGGTTGGTTGGACCAACATTCCCAGCGCTTGTCAAGGAATTTTGGATTCACGCCAAGGTTTCCAAATATCTAGTCATCTCTTCTGTCATGGGAAAGAAGATTGTAATTTCTGAAGATCTCATTGCTAGGCTAATCGGTCAAAGTGGTGGTGGAGTCCGTTGTGTGGACATGGCTGAAAGATGCCCTGATATAGGTGTGGTAGCCAACAGAATTTTCACTCTTGGCATGCCCAGCAGCAAAATTAAGGATCTGAAGGACCACTGCAGAGTATGGGCCAAGATTGTTCTGGGCTGCTTCAATCACAGGAAACCAACAAGTTCTCCTGATTATATAAACGTGGATCAGCAATTTCTGATCTACTTTATTGATCAGAGGGTAAAGATCAATCTGGCACACTTCCTGTTCAACCATCTCAAGACCAGTGTCAAAGAAACAAGAGAAGAAGAAAGGACCAAAAGGGACTGGATACCATTTGGAAGGCTTATATCAGATATTCTGACAGAGAATAAGCTGATAGAGTATCTGAGCGAAGCTCAAGTGCTGAGCACTATTGAACCAACTGTTGGAAAACCGCTGAACGCTAAGAACCTGAAAAAGATGAAGCTAATAGAAAATATTAAGAAGGAACCCAGAGTTACTTCAACTGCTGACATCTCCAGCAGAAGAGTGCCTCTGAGTGATTTTCCAATATTTTCTGAAATGGAATCCAAATCAGATATGTTTCTCAAGTATCCAGATTCATACAAGGCAGAAGATACAGGTTCAAAGCTGAAGATCAAAGATCTGAGTCAACCCCAACCTGAAGTGACTCAGAAGAAGACAAAGAAGAGGAAAGCACCAGCAGAAGGATCGTCTCAGCAGACTCTAAAGAAAAGAGGTATTTCATCTGCTGCCCCTATTTCAATTTCATCTACTATTCCAACATCTGCTGCCCCTCCTCAAACCTCTCACAGAATATCAATCCCAATCCCTACCATTGATGAAACCATACCAGAAGACCCTTCTGAGACCTTACAACTCAGAAGAACCAGAATCAAAATTCCCAAACAACCAACTGTTTCAACAACACCAGCACTTGATCGAGTGCTAGCTGATATTGAGCGTGAACATGCTTCTGCTCAACCAAATTCTGAACCACCAAATATTCCTCCTCCACAACCAGAACCACAACCTGAACCAGAACAACAACATCAACCAGAACCAGAACCACAACAACAACAACCACTCACAAAAGAACCTCTGATCCCTGAGCAATCAGAGATTCCACCTCCTCAACCAGAAAATAATCCACCTTCACCACAAACAGAGTTTCACCACTATGAAACCCCTTCTCCTCATCATTCTGACCATCACTCACCTCAACCTTCACCGCTGGCAATCCAGTTGCCATGTGGAACCACCATTGTCAGGCCCCAGTTGCCATCCTCATTAGAATCGACACCTCCAAAAACTCCTACCACTCCAATTGAAATATCTGACTCTGATACCCCTCCTCCAAAACAAACAGCATCTCAGCAAACCTCTGAAAACCAATCCTCTGAAAACCCCAGCAGGATCTTCATTGACTTAACCAGTCTTGAACGTCTTGCTGATCTAAGACACAAAATTGCTATCCCAAAACCAAAGCAACCAGATGTTGGCTCTGGTATTTTGAATTTTGAAACAGGTGTGCTGCAATGGATTGCTTCTTTGAAGCAAGTCTGTCCTGGGATAATTGACCCAGCTGCTTCTGATCAGCTCTGGTCACAGTTCAGATTATGGGTACGTGCTGAAGCCCTCCAGCTGCAGGACGTCAACTATGAGCAGGCTCAACAGAACTTCAGCAAGTTGCTGAAGGAAGTTGAAAGTCAGCTGCCTCAAGAAGTTGTGCTCCCTCTGGACAGTGAACCCTGGTTGGAGAAACAGCAAGCTGCAACGGTGCAACCATCAGAAGACAAGTCCATTCAGGAAGAAAATCTAGCAGAAGATGTAGCTGAAAGTTCTGAGAAGCTCCCTCCTTCTGATGCTTCTCAAGCTGCCTTGGACAGGCAGACTCTGGAAGAATTAAGGCTGAATGACTTGCGTCTACAGCAGCGGATGGAAGAGAATGATCAGAAAATGAAAGCAAGAATGGATGTACAGGACAGCAAAATTGACACTGTTGTCACCATGGTTCAGAAGCAGAATGAAACTTCTGAAAAGATTCAAGCGATGCTGGAAAGCCTGTTCTCACGCATGCCCCCTCAACCTTAAATCTTTTTCATGCATACTTTTTCATGTTTTCTTCATTTTCTGTTGTGCTGTTTTGACTATGTTTTGTAATGTTCTTTTGCTCTGATTCTGAACTATTTTAATATAATTAGTTTTTCTGATCTTAAGTGTTTTAACACATCACCAACACTTTTTGATTGCTGACAAAAAGGGGGATAACAAGAATGATATTTAAAATCAATAACGGCTAACTAGACAGAAATTCTCAAACATTTTAACTCTATTACTTGAAATTTTTTTCTGTTTTGTCTTAAGTCTACAGGCACAAGGAAGCTCCTAAACACTATGAAGACTAGAAGCTCTAATCAAAATGTAGAAGCTCTGATCAATGTTGCTCTGATCAAATATGAAGTTCTGATCGACCTAATACTCTGACCCAAAGCAAAGCTCTGACAGGAAAAGCTCTGAAGCTCTGCTCTCTGATAAGTCAAAGACTCTTATAATCTGATGTTCAAAGAAAGAAAAAGATTTGATCCTGAAGAACACGTATATCAAAGGGAAGTAACAAACTCAGGGGGAGTATCTCTTAACTCTGATTTCTCCTTACTTCTTAACTCTGAAACATTTCCCAGATACCTTTTCACGTTATTTATCATTTAAAATATCTAGTTTTTGTCATCATCAAAAAGGGGGAGATTGTTAGAACAATGTTTGAATCTACTACCCTATATTTGAGTTTTGATGATAACAAAGTGAAAAGATATAGTATTTATATGTTTCATGTTTGAATTATATGCTGCCTAAAATTACTATGCTCTGACTTGCAGATACGCTGATTAAAATAAGCAAGATCACTTATTCAGCATCAGAATTTGACTTCATACACCAGCATCAGAAGTTGCTGAATCAGAACGTCAAGATCAGATGATCAACTCACGCACATGCTGAAGCTTGATGAACAGAACTGCGCGTAAACACTCTGATACAGAAACACAATAGTTCATCAGCAGCGAAGCAGAATCAGAATGAGCCAAGCCAGAACGTGCATTGAAGAAGCAACGGTACTGTGCATTGAAAGCTAATTAATTCCAACGACATCATTCTAGACAAGATCTGCTCAAAAAGGAAAGCTTGTTATTAGCATTGAATCAAGAATATTGCATTCAACGTTCATCTTCTCAAGTGCTATATAAACAAGGCTTCGAAGATTATAATGGCTAATGCTCTCCAATTCTC
The DNA here is from genome assembly GCA_948472305.1 of Vicia faba. Taxonomy (NCBI): domain Eukaryota; kingdom Viridiplantae; phylum Streptophyta; class Magnoliopsida; order Fabales; family Fabaceae; genus Vicia; species Vicia faba. The sequence goes on along the minus strand of OX451741.1, from coordinate 942,234,618 downwards.
TACACGCACAAAGCTGAACAATAATCTTCATCTACCAGTTTTGCTAAATCACAAACTCTGATACTCCATTAGTTTTTAGCAATCTAGTTTCTAAGCTTAATTTGTGTATACATCACAGTTGTGATAAAGTTTTGTAGGAAACATTCACACACATTGTTTTATACCTTTGTAAGAAAGTGTTGCCTTGACAAACCGGATTGTGGTTTGAATCAAGAAGGCTTTAGCAGTTGTTAAAGCAGTCTGTAATATTCAGTTGAATATAGTGAATTAAGACCTCGTTGGAGAGAGGCGAAATCACCTTGACGGGTGGACTGGAGTAGTTTGAGATCAAACGAACCAGGATAAAAATATCTTGTCAATTGCTTTAAGATTTCAGTTTTACAATTCAACCCCCTCTTCTTGTATTTTTCACCTCTTCAACATCATGATACATGCATATACGCATCATACAGCACAATCTTATTTATTTTGAGAACATCATTGCTCGATATATATCATGCATTACATACGACTTACCTTTACCTTTCAAGAAGGATGCAGTTAAGTTCTCAGCTCAGTCGAAGTACTGACCGGTTCTTAAATCTCAACTGAATTAGTCTCGGTTGAATTAGAGATAAGGTTCTAAATCTCGACAATTTTCCTCCGTCAAAGTGTGGACGAGTTCTTAAATCTCAACAGAATTATTCTCCGTTGAAGTACAGACAATTCCTAGATCTCGATGAAGATGTTTCCCTCAGTCGAAGTACTGACCGGTTCTTAAATCTCAACTGAATTAGTCTCGGTTGAATTACATATAAGGTTCTAAATCTCGACAATTTTCCTCCGTTGAAGTGTGGCAAGTTATTAAATCTCAACAAAATTATTCTCCATTGAAGTACAGACAGTTCCTAGATCTCGATGAAGATGTTTCCCTCAGTCGAAGTACTGACCGGTTCTTAAATCTCAACTGAATTATTCTCGGTTGAATTACAGATAAGGTTCTAAATCTCGACAATTTTCCTACGTCGTAGTGTGGACAAGTTCTTAAATCTCAATAGAATTATTCTCCATTGAAGTACAGAAAGTTCCTATATCTTGATGAAGCTGTTTCCCTCAGTCGAAGTACTGACCGGTTCTTAAATCTCAACTGAATTAGTCTCGGTTGAATTATAGATAAGGTTCTAAATCTCGATAATCCTCCTCAGTCAAAGTACTGACCGGTTCTTAAATCTCAACTGAATTATCCTTGGTTGAATTATAGATAAGGTTCTAAATCTCGACAGATTTCCCCCAGTTGAATTACGGACAAGTTCTTAAAACTCAACAAAGATGTTCTCTCAGTTGAAGTACAGGCAAGTTCCTAAATCTCAACAAAGATCAGGCTTCCCCAGCGGAATCTTCCACAACAACAGGTATATGAGTTATCGCTAAGGAATCTCTTATGCGATCGACACTCCTGTAGATGGCATCTGTAAGCCCATTCCCGACATCACAAGGCTGATACCACTTCATGCGAGTGCAAATTTCTGGGCACTCTAGTGTTCAATCATCTTCCACCTTCGGAACACGAAAGGCACGAAAGCCAATCTACATCCTCCGGTTTAAGAAGATTGAACAGGGGAATCTATTGTACCCAAAAATTTTCCCTCCCATATTCATCAAAACATTGCAAAAAGAATCTCCAAGTTGCTCAAGGTTGCTCAAGAGTTGGACAGATAAGCTTTCTCCTAAGGCAGTCAACCCCAAATTAGGGTTTTGTGTTGCATCAAGATCCTTGGGTCCAAATGACCTCAAATGCTCCCCAATATCCTAATATGTTCTCAAGGTCATCCATGTCAAATTTCAATCCTTGCATAGGAAGTTTGCTCAGTCAATTGCTCAAAGGTCCAAAAATCGACTATGTTAGGGCAAAAGTCAACTGTGACCTACAAACAGTCAAACTTCAAGATTTTTTGTCAACATTCTCGTTTTGAAGGATATTTCATCATTTGATCAAGGGTTGATCATGATTCATCAAGGATTTCTCAAAATTCATCAAGACTCAAAAGTTGCTAAATTAGGGTTTTATAGGAAAAGTCAACTCAACTTTGACCAAGCATAACTTTCTCATACTTTATGAGAAATGACCCATCCAAATCTCATTTTGAAGAGGATGAAATTTCCTACAATCCATCTTCATACCCCAAGATCAAAAAATGCACTCACGAGAAGTTACAAATTTGGACATTATAGGTCATTTTTGAAAGTCAACAAAAACACCTTTTTTTCCAAAGCTTATAACTTGAGCATGGAATATCAAAATGCGATGAGACCAAAAGGGTGGATTAGGGGACATCTCAAGCTTTCTAAAAAGTCCAAGAACACCTCCAAAAGTTCAAAATTGAAGAATTTATGCATTGTTGAAGTTGTACATTTTTGCAAAATTGCCAAAAGTCAACTATCCCCAAAACTTCAAATTTTGTCAAAAGGGCCCATTCTTTTCCACTTTATTTGAGCTTGCATAGTTGCCCACGTGTCCTAGCTTCAGCCATGAGCTCATATTTCATTTTTATTATTTAATTTGATTTTTTATTGAATTTATTCATTTTAAATCAAATAAAATCATAAAAAATCCAAATAATTAAAAACTCTTGATTTATTGATTGTTTTAGGCTTTGTTTACAGCTAGCATCACCATGGAATTCATATCAAAGCAAATCATGTGCAAAAAGATTGAATCAAACCAAATTTGGAAAGGTTTAAAGAGGAGATCAAATCAAATTCAAAGGCATTGATATGGGAAGAACTGATTCATAATTCTTACCCTAATACACTATACACTACATAAGCAAGAAAAAGCAATCGAAACAAGGGTTGGCAATTACAGAGAGAGGCAGAACAAGATTTGAAAAAAGTCACAAAAAGCTTGAGATCGAAATCGTGTTTAGAGGTGTTTTCAAGGGCTGAGACATGTCCCATTCTCTTCCTGGGTGTTCACTCAATCTACCTGGATCAAAAGCAAGCTTGTTCAGACATCCAAACGCGCTGTAAGTGTCACAATAACCACCCCTGTTCTTGATTTCACAACTCTAAATTTAAGCATCATTTTCATGAATCAATACCATATTCTGAATCTACATGACATTTGTCAGCGTTTGGTAATATCCAATTGCTTTTATCTGGCCTAAATGAAGAACCACCATAGCTAGGGTTCTTCGTGTGTTTTTTGGGGTTTTCTATTTCAGGTAAAATCGTGACTCAAGAAGGGCATAGCTTTGATCAGAAGGCCATAACGAATCCAACCATGTTCTTGGAATGGATTTATATGGCCTAGAGGGAGTTTTAGCATAAGCCTGCGTCTTTTGCTGCGGATTCAAATCTGTAGGTAATGTTGTTACAGGTCTGAGGACAGGGATGAGTGTGTGTCATTCTCCGGTTGGCCCATTCAAATATTTTTCGCGCATTTTGTTTTCTGACCAATAATTGTTGTTTTGTTTTATTATTATTATTTTGTATTCATATAAAAAATGGATCAAGATGGTGTAGTGGCAAGGCAAGCGCGTATCATCCTTCAGGACCTGGGTTTGAATCCTAGGTCCCCCACTTCTTCAATATTTTTTCTCTTCAGGTACTCCCATGCGCGTATGAGCTTGTAGAACACCGTGCACCCTAGTCCATGCAGTAGCCAGATGGCCAAAGGCCGGATCTGGTGGTCCAGGAGTGGATGTCCACCATAGTCCAAGTCAACACAGACACACTAGATTCCAGGGAGTCCAAGAAGGCCAGCGCTTTTGGGCCTATAGGATTTCTTTCTACACCACAAATACAGGCCCAAACCCCTCTCTCTTTTATTTTATTTACTTTGCTTTATTAATTTGTTTTTATTATTTTTATCTTATTTACTAACCAATCAAAAAAATTCTTTTCTTTATCAAATAAAAAACCATAAAATATTTTTATTCAATCAAATTTTTATTTTTATTAATAAACACTAATTAATTAATTTAGATTTTAATTAAAGTAACTTTAACCTATTTTTTGTAAATAATCAAAATTAAATTAGATTTAATTAGGTTTTAATCACTAACTTAATTATTTTATTTTTCTTTCTTAAAATAACAAAAATCCAAAAATAATTTATTTTTATTAATTAAATTATTAATTTAATTTAGTAATTAATTTAGGATTTATTTCTTTCTTAAAATAAAAACAACAAAAAGATGTCTTCTTTAAAGGGTCAAAACCCTAACCTTGCATCCGATTAAATTTTGCACCGCGATTTATTTTCTTTTATCCAATAATGTACTTGCTCCCAGATTGTAATAGTAAATAGGATTTTAATTTATTTTTATCGCTTTATTTATTTTTAAAGGGTTTGTCTTTGGCGATGTAAATACCCGATGCCTTGTAATTTAAATTCTGCATTTTATTTCCCCCAATTATAACTGTTAGATGTTTGATAATAGGATGGCATGACAAGACTGAATTTTTTAACCTAAAATCAACTTAGATCACCCTTAACATGTACAAAGATAAAAATGACTGAAAACAACACACTCGCAAATGCGCACTCCTAGGGTACACCCTACTTGGTTGCCTTCGTATGCGGTCATTGAGTATAGGTCGCTTTAGAAGTCACCCTCTTGTCTAAAAGATCATAGTCGCCTCGAAACGGTTGCCTCTGACATAATTGCCTCAAACAAATGATCTAAGACATTAGGGTTACCGCTAAGGCGTCCTAACATTGCTTTGGTGACCGTAAGCCCCGCATTCGAATTGACCCTTAAACTCCAACGACGATGCTACCTACTCACTAATAGTGGGATAGCATTGTCTAAAGGAAATTAGCATAGAACAATTCCTTTTTCGAGTAAGTAGATGGTTCTTAGATACTTGCTCTTTCAAAAAAAAACAAAAACTTTTCACACTTACACTTTTCGAACAAAGTTTTCAAAAACACTTCATACACTCTTGAGGACTGAAGCAAGAGTTAAATCAAAGTTTTTAAACAAAAACTTTTTCAAATCCACAAGCACAAAGAAAGCAATTTTGAAAACATTTGAGCAAGTACCTAAGAGCTTGTGGATAACCACGGATAGAAAGGGTTCTAACACCTTCCCTTTCTATAATCTACCCCCCGAACCCGAGAAATATCTCGAAAAAGGAATTTTTCTGTGCTTTTTTCCTTTCCTTGTTGGATAAAATAAAAGTCAGTGGCGACTCTTGCTTACCGCGACATTTTGCATAAACAAACGCAAAACGCAAACCAGCATTCCAAAAACAGTCAGTTCTTCCCACCGTATCACAGTAATCTAATGGGACATAGTCATATGCTTTGAATCCCTAACTTCTACCTAGATCGCCCTTTCGGGTTTTCAGTCCACCGAGATACCCTTTTTTGCCCAAGCCGCCCTTTCAGGTTTTCAGCTTGCTGGGTGTACAAATTTTTTTTTGTATTTTATCCCTAATTTTTGCCCGAACCCTTTTGGTTCGCCGGGATGCCCTAATTTTTGCCTAGGCCAGTCGACCTAGCAGGTCTTTGTTTATGCGTAGTATCTTTTAACTATGTCCACGTTTAAAAGGTGTGGAAGATCCTCCCCGTCCATAGTGGTAAAGATCATTTCCCCACTAGAAAATATACTCTTGATCATAAATGGTCCTTCGTATGTAGGAGTCCATTTGCCCCTGGGATCACCTTGTGGCAATATGATACGCTTGATTACCAAGTCACCAACCCGATATACCTGACGTTTGACCTTCTTGCTAAAAGCTTTGATCATACGTTTTTGGTACATTTGGCCATGACAGACAACCGTAAGCCTCTTCTTATCAATCAAGTTTAGTTGGTCAAGTCGAGTTAGAATCCATTCATCTTTATTTAGCCTTGCATCTTTTATGATTCATAGAGAAGGTATTTGGACATCAATTGGTAGGACAACTTCCATACCGTATACCAAATAGAAAGGAGTTACCCCTGTCGATATGCATTCTATGGTACGGTAACCATGGAGAGTGAATGATAACATCTCATGCCAGTCCTTGTATGTTACTATCATTTTTTGTATGATCTTCTTGATGTTTTTATTAGCGACTTCTACAACGCCATTCATCTTCGGTCGGTAAGGGGAAGAGTTATGATGCTGGATCTTGAATTGCGCGCATAGTGTAGTGATCATAGTATTGTTGAGATTTGTACCATTATTTGTGATGATTCTTTTCGGAATACCGTATCGACAGATAAGATTCTGCTTGATGAATTGGGCCACAACATTCTTGGTGACAGAAGCAAAGGATGCTGCCTTAAACCATTTCGTGAAGTAGTCAATGGCAACCAAGATGAAGCGGTGTCCATTAGAAGTTGTAGGTTTGACTTCTCTAATCATGTTGATGCCCCACATCGCGAATGGCTAAGAAATAGTTAGGACACTTAGAGGAACTGGAGGCACATGTACTTTGTCAGCATAGATCTGACACTTGTGACAGGTTCGTGAATGCTGATGACAATCTGCTTCCATGGTAGACCAGTAGCACCCTTCCTATAGGATCTTTTTAGCCATCATGTGCCCACTGGAATGGGTTCCAAAAGTGCCTTCATGTAGATCAGCCATGATCTTCTCTGCCTCACTCTTGTCTATGAAACAGAGCAAAGTAGAGTCGTGGTTGCGCTTGTAGAGAATGCCATTACTGAGGAAGAACTTAGTAGAGAATCTTCTCAAGAATTTCTTGTCATTGACTGAAGCTCCTTTCGGATACTCTTGGGCCTCGAGGTATCTCTTAATTTCGAAGAACTAAGGCTTATCCACTACTTCATCAGTATCGACCTCGTGATAGTAAGTTGGTTTGTCCATTCTCTCGATGGTGATCTGAGGAGTCTCCTTATCCCAATTGATTTTGCACATGGATGACATAGTTGCCAGCACATCTGCTAGTTGATTTTCCTCTCGTGGAAAATGTTCAAAAGTAATTTCTTCAAAATGCGGGATCAATGTCAACACATGTTCTTTGTAGGGGATGAGATTAGGGTGCCTCTTGTCCCATTCTCCTTTGATTTGACTGATGACTAAGGCCGAATCTCCAAATACACTTAAAGACTTGATTCCCAAATCTATGGAAGCTTTGAGACCCAAAATACATGCTTCGTATTCTGCCATATTATTGGTACAGTTGAAACACAATCTAGCGGTGAAGGGAGTATGACATCCTTCAGGAGATATGATTATGGCGCTTATTCCATTGCCGAGTGCGTTTGAAGCTCCGTCAAAAACCAAGGTCCATCGGGATCCTTGTTCAGGTCCGTCATATGGTTTTAGTTCTTCACAATCGCCTACCAACATGATGTCTTCATCTAGGAACTCAAACTTCATGGACTGATAGTCATCCACAGCCTGATGAACAAGGTGATCGGCTAATACACTTTCCTTTTTGGCTTTCTGGGTAGTGTATTGAATATCGTATTCGGTTAGGATCATCTACCATCTTGCTATTCTCCCAGAGAGGGAGGCTTCTCGAATATGTATTTAATTGGATCCATCTTGGATATCAATAAGGTAGTATGGGTCAACATATACTGTCTTAGCCAACGAGCAGCCCATGCCAGAGCACAACATGTTTTCTCGAGCAATGAATATCTTGTTTCACAGTCGGTAAACTTTTTGCTCAGGTAGTATATTGCATGCTCTTTTCGTCCAGACTCGTCATGCTGCCCCAGCATACACCCCATTGAATATTCCAAAACAGTTAGATACATGATCAAAGGTCTTCACTTAACTGGATACATCAAAACGGGAGGCTCTTGAAGATATTCTTTGATCCTATTGAAGGAAGCCTGGCAGTCGTCATTCCATTCTACCACTTAATCTTTCTTCAGTAATTTGAAGATTGGTTCACAAGTAGCGGTCAAATGGGAAATGAACCGGGCGATATAGTTCAACCGTCCTAAGAATCCCTTAACTTCCTTCTCAGTGTGAGGAGCGGGAATTTCCTGTATTTCTATTACCTTTGTAGGGTCCACTTCGATACCTTTTCCGCTAACAACGAAACCTAAGATTTTACCGGACCTTACTCCAAAAGTGCATTTATTTGGATTCAGCCTTAGTTTGTATCTCTTCAGTATTTTGAACAGTTTCTGCAGATGGTCCAAATGCTCCTCTTCAATTTGGGATCTGGCTATCATGTCATCCACATAGACCTCTATTTCATGATGTATCATGTCGTGAAATAGAGCTACCATGGCACGCTGATAGGCTGCCCCTGCGTTCTTCAACCCAAATGGCATAACCTTGTAACATAATGTACCCCACTGTGTGACGAAGGTCGTTTTTTCCATGTCCTCAAGTGCCATTTTGATCTGGTTGAATCCGGAGAAACCGTCCATGAAAGAAAATACTTTATGATGTGCTGTGTTATCAACCAGAATATCAATGTGGGGAAGCGGGAAATCATCCTTGGGACTTTCCCTATTCAAGTCTCTGTAGTCCACACACATGTGTACCTTACCATCCTTTTTAGGAACTAGAACAACATCGGTGACCCATTGTGGATAGGAGGTGACAGCTAAGAATCTGGCGTTGAACTGCTTCATGACTTCAGTCTTGATTTTCTCTAACATTTCTGGCCTCATGCGACAGACTTTCAATTTTACCGGAGGTCAGTCTTCTTTTGTCGGCAGACGAAGGACCACAATGTCAGTGTCTAGCCCTGGCATGTCTTCATATGTGTAATTGCAAGCTTCTCAAGTCATGTTTAAAGCATTGGTTTTGATGAAGACAACATGGATATCAACATTCAAAGGATGTGCAAAAAGTTTATCAATATCATATAAAACCTTGTTACAAGTCTTGAAGATTAGAAGAAGAATTATTAAAGAAACAACAAATGTCAAAAGGTATAAATAATTCTTAAACTTGAATATAGATGTTCACAAATATGCATTCATAATCATATACATATCCCACATTATTAACAATAAGAAAAACTATGTTTGAGATCTTTTTCAAAAGGATTTTTTGAAAATAAACTTTCAGGAACCGGTTCCTACCTAACAGGGAACCGGGTTCCAAACTTGTTCAAAAAACACTTCCCTAGAATTTGTACCAGGAACCGGGTTGTACCTATAGGGGAACCGGTTCCTGCGTGTTATTTTTGTTCCTGCGTGTTATTTTTGAATTCTGGGTTATAACGTTCACTAAGAACCGGGTTCTGCCTGGGTCGGAACCGGTTCCCAGCGAACCAGTACAGATTTTCTTTTGTTTTTTGAACATAATTCAAATGGTATTCTTTCATGATTGCATTGCATCTTTTCATATCAAATGGCATGAATGAAGAGGTATTTGTGACATTATAAATTGTGCAGATTTTCAAATTCAAATAACTTTCTTCAATTAACAATTTTCATCATTCAAATTTGCATATTCTTACAAACTTTCAAGTGTTCTTACAAATCATAAATTTTGTGAAACTTGCCATATACATTTTCATTAAGAAATCATTACAAGTTTCATACATTCATTGTGAACATTTATAATCATTGCTTGAGAATTGTTTCTTTCTTGAAGAAGAAGATCAATCAAAGATTGATAGTGCTCTCCATCTCTTTCAAATAAATCATTGTATTACAAAAAGAAAGTATTCCCTTACTATCCAGGATTGTTGGAAGTAAGTGTTATGATTTGAAGAGGATTGTTCTTCATTCACATTAGTGTTTGTTTGACCTTAAAGGTGTTAAGAACCTTTGGTCACCCTATAGGTTAGATAGTAAGCATAGGCTGTACAATCATTCTAAACTATAGTGAAATCTCTTTCGTGTTGGAAAGGGGACTGGAGTACTCTCGGATTGTGAGGGGAACCAGGATATATCATTGTGTTCTTTACTTTTCCGCTTTTATAGTTTTCATCACCATAATCAAGAAAAGATAAGATATAGTCAAAAACCTTCAAACACTTAACCACAAATTACTACAAGTATTCTCATAAAACTGAATAAATTTTTATATACCTAATTCACCCCCCCCCCCCCCTCTTAGGCACTCTTAGACTTACAATTGGCATCAGAGCAAGTTATAGGTAACTTGTTCCTAAAGATCCAGAATGGCTTCCGCAAATCAAAATCCGATTTTCAAAGATAGTGGTAGTAACAACAAGCCTCCATTGTTTTGTGGTGAATACTTTGACTTTTGGAAAATTTGCATGAAGGCTCATCTTGAAGCGCAAGGAGAAGAAATATGGAATGCTGTTGAGAATGGTCCATTTACTCCGGTGTGTGTTGTCAATGGTGTTGGGTCATCAAAGCCTAAAGCATCATGGGATGACGATGACAAGAAAAAAGTTCTCTTTGACAAAAAGGCAATCAATATTCTCCAAAGTGCTCTTAGTATGGATGAATTTTTCCGAGTATCGGCATGTACAACGGCAAAGGAAATTTGGGATACTCTTGTAGAAACTCATGAAGGAACCGCCGAAGTCAAAAGGTCTAGATTGAACACTTTGAGTCAAGAATATGAATTATTCAGAATGTTGCCCGGAGAATCCATCCTTGACTTGCAAAAGAGATTCGTTCACTTGACAAACCATTTGAAGGCACTCGGTAAGACTTTAACTAACGATGAATTAAATCTTAAAGTGCTTAGGTCTTTAACTAGGGAATGGCAACCAAAAGTGACGGCAATATCCGAAAAGAAAAGCCTAGCAACTATGACTTCCGCAACACTTTTCGGAAAGCTTCAAGAATATGAGACGGAACTTGGAAGGCTTGAAAAACATGAGAATCATGAGAAGAAATCCAAAGGCATTGCTTTGAAAGTTGATTCAAAAAAAAGTCAAGATAAAGATGCATCGGAGGAAGATGAAAACTTCTTGCTTCTTGTAAAAAGGTTAGGAAAATATTTTGGTCATAAAAATAATATTCATAATGCTAACTTTGTCAAAAGAAAGAAATTTTATAAGCATAAAGATAAAGAAGCCTCCACATCAACACAAGATGTCACATGCTATGAATGTGGAAAGCAAGGTCACATAAAGCCGGATTGTCCAAAACTCTCCAAGAAAAATGGATTCAAAGGCAAAAAGGAGTTCAAGAACAAAAGGGCTTATGTTGCATGGGAAGATAATGAGATAAGTTCTTCATCCGATTCGGATAGTGACGAAAGTGCAAATCTAGCATTGATGGCTTCACATCACTCCGACGATGAAGAAGAGGTTAGTAATGAATTTAATCTTTTTGATGATGATGTTCAAGGTGCAATTGATGAACTCTTGAAAGAATGCAAAGGTTTATACAAAAAGGTGTCAAAACAAGAAAAAGAACTTCTAATTTGTCTAGAAAAAATTGACACCATGATTAAGGATTTTGATCTTCAAAAACAAAATTTTATTAAAGAAAAGGAAAACTTTGCATGCTCCAAGTGTGAATCAAATGTCTTTCAAATTGTTCAATTGAAAAGAGTCATTGAACGATATGAAAAAGGACAAATAGGATTGGAAGGATTACTAAGCCAACAACGTTATCCAAATGATAAAAGAGGTCTTGGTTATGTGAATACTAAGAAACCAAGTAACAATCCCACTATTTTTGTAAAGGCTAATAATAGTTCCAATCCCAAGAAAGTAGAAAAGAAGCAAGTTGTTCATAATCATCAAAAGAAAAAGGCTAATGTATCTAAAAGAAAACAAATTCCTAGATACAAGAGCAAATTTGTTCCAAACTGTTTTTACTGTGGTATTATTGGACACACACCCAATGCATGCTATATTAGAAATTTCAGTATGGCTAGTGGACATTATGCATGGGTGAAAAAGGGAACTAACTGTGAAGGAACCAAGGCAACTTGGGTACCTAACAAGAAATAATTTGTTTTTGTAGGTATGCTTGAAATCCACATCAAATGTTTGGTATCTTGATAGTGGATGTTCAAAGCATATGACAGGAGATGTACACCAATTTTCATATCTAGTACATAAAGCCAAAGGGTATGTCACCTATGGAGACAACACCAAAGGAAAGATACTTGGCGTTGGAATAGTTGGCACACCTCCATCCATTCAAATTGAGGATGTTCTCTATGTTGAAGGATTAAAGCACAACCTTCTTAGTATAAGTCAACTTTGCGATAGAGGGTTCAAGATCAAATTCAACAAATAAGAATGCCTTATTAAGGATGAGGCAACCAATGAGGTAAAACTCAAAGGTAAAAGAATTAATAATATATTTATGATTTCCCTTGATGATCCATCTTTGAAGGTAAAATGTCTCATGGCAAACAATGATGATTCATGGCTTTGGCACAAAGGGATTGCTCATATTCATATGGAACACTTGAATAAACTAATCAAGCGTGATCTTATCATTGGTTTGCCTAAGAGAAAATTTGTCAAAGATAGACTTTGTGATGCTTGTCAAAAAGGGAAACAAACAAAATCATATTTCAAATCTAAGAATGTGGTGTCTACTACAAGGCCACTACAATTGTTACACATGGATCTCTTTGGTCCATCAAGAACAAAAAGCTTTGGAGGTAATGTATTCGCTTTGGTTATTGTTGATGATTTTTCTAGATATTCTTGGACTTTGTTTCTTGTGCAGAAAAGTGATGCCTTTAAAGCTTTTAAGAAGTATGCTAAGCAAATCCAAAATGAAAAATCACTAAAGATTGTATCCATAAGAAGTGATCATGGTGGATAATTCCAAAATGCACAATTTGAAGAATTTTGTGAAGAACATGGTATCTCTCATAATTTTTCAGCACCTAGAACTCCACAACAAAATGGAGTAGTTGAAAGAAAGAATAGGTTTCTAGTGGAACTTGCAAGAACAATGCTTAGTGATGCAAATCTTCCTAAATATTTTTAGGCGGATGCGGTTAGTACGGCATGTTATGTTGGAAATCGAGTTATCATTAGACCTATAATAAAGAAGACTCCATATGAACTCTTCAAAGGAAGAAAGCCAAATATTGCTCACTTCCACATTTTTGGATGCAAGTGTTTTGTTCTTAACAATGACAAAGACAATCTCGGTAAGTTTGACGAGAAATACGACGAAGGTATATTTCTTGGTTATTCTCTTTATAGTAAAGCATATAGAATTTATAATAAAAGAACTTTAACTATTGAAGAATCTATGCATGTATCTTTTGATGAAACTAACACCTCTAAAGAGGAAGTAGTTGTGTGTGATGATGATGATCCTATAGATTTACCCCCGGAAGAACTTTCAAATGATCAAGTTGTGAAATCACCGGAAAATCAAGAAGACATTGTACAACAAGATTCAAACATCAATGATCTACCAGAAGAATGGAGAACTCATAGAGACCATCCTATTGACAAAATTATTGGTGACATTAGCCAAGGAGTATCAACAAGATTAAATATAAAAGATGCTTGCTTAAACATGGCGTTTGTTTCTCAAATTGAACCTACCAAAGTTGATGAAGCCTTAGGAGATGATTAATGGATTATTGCTATGCAAGAAGAATTAAATCAATTCGAGAGAAATCAAGTTTGGGAACTTGTTCCTAGACCAAGTGGTAAACACATCATAGGTACCCGATGGGTGTTTAAGAATAAACTTGATGAGAATGGTCTAATTGTTCGAAACAAAGCAAGGTTGGTTGCCCAAGTCTACAATCAAGAGGAAGGAATCGACTTTGAAGAAACATTTGCTCCGGTTGCAAGGTTAGAAGCTATACGTCTTTTACTTGCTTATGCTTGTTCATTAAATTTTCAACTTTTTCAAATGGACGTCAAAAGCGCATTCTTGAATGGATACATCAATGAAGAAGTCTATGTCAAACAACCTCCGGGATTTGAAGACTTCAAACATCCTACACATGTCTTTAAGTTGAGAAAGGCTCTTTATGGCTTAAAGCAAGCACCAAGAGCATGGTATGATAGACTTAGCAATTTTTTGTGTGAAAAAGGTTTCGAAAAGGGTAAGGTTGATAAAACTTTGTTCATTAAGAAAATCAAAAGTAACACTTTATTGGTTCAAGTCTATGTTGATGATATCATTTTTGGATCGACTAACAAAGAAATGTGTGAGGAATTCTCATTGATGATGCAAGGAGAATTTGAGATGTCTATGATGGGAAAGATGAACTACTTTCTTGGACTACAAATCAAGCAACTAAAAGATGGAATCTTCATCAACCAATCTAAGTATTGCAAAGAATTATTGAAAAAGTTTGATATGGACAATTGTAAAGCAATGAATACTCCAATGGGCTCCGGTACATATGTTGATCAAGATGAATCCGGTACTCCAATTGATATTACAAAATACCGAGGTATGATTGGTTCCTTATTGTATTTGACGGAAAGTCGTCCTGACATAATGTTTAGTGTTTGTCTTTGTGCTCGCTTTCAAGCAAATCCAAAGGAATCACACCTCATGGCAGTTAAAAGGATCATGAAGTATCTCAAAGGAACAACCAATGTCGGCTTATGGTATCCTAAAGGTAGTATTTGCACTTTAATTGGTTATTCTGACGCGGATTATGCAGGTTGTAAAACTGATCGTAAAAGCACAAGTGGTACTTGTCACATTATTGGAAATGCATTAGTATCATGGGCTTGTAAAAAGCAAGCATGTGTTGCTCTTAGCACGGCCGAAGCAGAATACATAGCAGCGGGTAGTTGTTGTGCACAAATTCTTTGGCTCAAGCAACAACTCCGTGATTACGGACTTGATCTCGGATGCATTCCTCTTCGATGCGAAAATACAAGTGCTATCAATATTACAAAGAATCCGGTCATGCATTCAAGAACCAAACATATAGATATTCGACATCATTTTCTCCGTGATCATGTACTTCAAGGAGATGTCGAAGTCACTTTTGTGGATACTCATAACCAACTCGCAGATATCTTCACAAAACCGCTTGCTCGAGAACCATTCTTCAAAATCCGAAGAGAACTTGGTATTTTGGATGAAGGTGATCTCTAAATGTTTCTCATAAGGTGCACGTCTTAAATTTTCTTCAAAAAAAAAATTTATGTTTCAGTACACTCTGCTTCTACTCCTTCTTTTATATGTTTTTATTTGATAAAATATGTGTGGTTGTGTTTAAAATTGTTTGTGTTTTTTAAATGAATTTGTTTCACTCTTTTTCCCCGTCCTTTTTGATGTTAACAAAGGGGGAGAAGAATATGCATATGTGTTGTTTTGTTTCAAAGAAATTGCAGGCCAAAATAACTATCATAAAACTCACTCCAAAATTCAAAGAATCATGGACTTAGGGGGAGCATACAATTTAGGGGGAGCCTTGCATTTGCTTAACATTTTTGCTACACAAAACAACATAAACATTTCAAGAATTGTTTTCAAGACTTGGTTGTCATCATCAAAAAGAGGGAGAATGTAATTGCAAGCTTCTCAAGTCATGTTTAAAGCATTGGTTTTGATGAAGACAACATGGATATCAACATTCAAAGGATGTGCAAGAAGTTTATCAATATCATATAAAACCTTGTTACAAGTCTTGAAGATTAGAAGAAGAATTATTAAAGAAACAACAAATGTCAAAAGGTATAAATAATTCTTAAACTTGAATATAGATGTTCACAAATATGCATTCATAATCATATACATATCCCACATTTTTAACAATAAGAAAAACTATGTTTGAGATCTTTTTCAAAAGGATTTTTTGAAAATAAACTTTCAGGAACCGGTTCCTACCTAACAGGGAACCGGGTTCCAAACTTGTTCAAAAAACACTTCCCTGGAATTTGTACCAGGAACCGGGTTGTACCTATAGGGGAACCGGTTCCTGCATGTTATTTTTGTTCCTGCGTGTTATTTTTGAATTCTGGGTTATAACGTTCACTAAGAACCGGGTTCTGCCTGGGTCGGAACCGGTTCCCAACGAACCAGTACTGATTTTCTTTTGTTTTTTGAACATAATTCAAATGGTATTCTTTCATGATTGCATTGCATCTTTTCATATCAAATGGCATGAATGAAGAGGTATTTGTGACATTAAAAATTGTGCAGATTTTCAAATTCAAATAACTTTCTTCAATTAACAATTTTCATCATTCAAATTTGCATATTCTTACAAACTTTCAAGTGTTCTTACAAATCATAAATTTTGTGAAACTTGCCATATACATTTTCATTAAGAAATCATTACAAGTTTCATACATTCATTGTGAACATTTATAATCATTGCTTGAGAATTGTTTCTTTCTTGAAGAAGAAGATCAATCAAAGATTGATAGTGCTCTCCATCTCTTTCAAATAAATCATTGTATTACAAAAAGAAAGTATTCCCTTACTATCCAGGATTATTGGAAGTAAGTGTTATGATTTGAAGAGGATTGTTCTTCATTCACATTAGTGTTTGTTTGACCTTAAAGGTGATAAGAACCTTTGGTCACCCTATAGGTTAGATAGTAAGCATAGGCTGTACAATCATTCTAAACTATAGTGAAATCTCTTTCGTGTTGGAAAGGGGACTGGAGTACTCTCGGATTGTGAGGGGAACCAGGATATATCGCTGTGTTCTTTACTTTTCCGCTTTTATAGTTTTCATCACCATAATCAAGAAAAGATAAGATATAGTCAAAAACCTTCAAACACTTAACCACAAATTACTACAAGTATTCTCATAAAACCGAATAAATTTTTATATACCTAATTCACCCCCCCTCTTAGGCACTCTTAGACTTACAATATGACCAAGCAAAAACCTCAACATAGTCACGTAGTAACTGAGTTAAACGCTTCTTGACGCTAGGCTGCAAGTTGGCACCTACTTTGACCTCTTTTTTGTCCTCTTCAGTACCTAAGTTAACTTTTTCCACTGGCTCTTCGTGGGGTTGTATGGCCCTTTCTTCTTGTTGCAATAACCTGGCTACTTCCCCTGGTACCTCACAATCTTCCTCACCTTCGTCTTTGGCCTGGTAGATTGGATTTTCAAAGTCATGATAGGCCATAGCAGAGTCGTTACCCATGGGATCCTGAGTGGAGGTGGATCTGCATTTTGATATGTGTGTGTGTGTAAGAGCATAGCTATCTTTAACGATAAAAGCTAAAAAAGAGAAAAATAATGAGCGTAAAAATTTGCATGCAAAAACGTCCATGATTTATTGATGACATATGAAGATGAAGTAACAACCCTCACAAATGGACCGTTGTGCCTTGGGTAAGACACAAGGTTTTAAAATCTAAATTGTTTGATTATTACAAATATGACAAAAATTGAAAGACAATTACTCTTAAAGAAAAGTAATAGGGACAAATTTTGTGGCTTTCCAGTTGTTAAGTCCTCCGCTGACGATTGGGGAGATCCACTCGTCCAGGTTACAGTTACTATCACCGTCTTCCACCGCGTAGATTCCCTGATTGCTGATACGCAAAGGTGGCCCCCCAGCGCGAGTTCGTCGAACAGCCTTTTGTGCCTCCGAGGTGAATCCCAAACCAAATTTATCGGATTTGTAAGGAATATCTGGGAGTTGACCCTAGATAGTGTGTTCACCTTCTTCAATTTCTACTCTAGCATCCTTCAACGAGGCCATTTTCAAAGGTGGTCTGGTAGCTCTTGGAGTTTTGGTAGTAGTCTTAGTTGTCGCAATTGTTTGTAGGACCTCCTCGAAATGTTGACACGGAGTTTCGATGAACTCACCATTCATTTCCACGTACTTGAAAGAGTTCAGGTGACTGACCATATATTCCTCCTCCCCGTGAACAGTGATGATCTTTTCTTTGATCGGGTATTTTAACATCTGATGCAACGTAGAGGTGACGGCACCGGTGCCATGGATCCAAGGTCGTCCTAACAGGCAGGAATAGGAAGGACGGATATCCATTACATAGAAATTTGAATCAAAGGTCTGAGAACCAATTTTGATGGGGATGTCCACCTCCCCGTGCACCATTCTCTTTGAACCATCGAAGGCCCTTACTACTATGTTGCTGGGTTTTAAGGTCAAACCTTCACAGTCTAGCCTATCTAGAGCCTTCTTAGGCATCACATTCAATGATGAACCAGTATCTACTAGGACATGGGCCAAAGTAGTGCCTCGGCATACAATAGAAATATACAGCGCATCATTGTGGTTTCTCCCTCTGGGTGTCAAATCAACATTAGAAAATCCCAGACCGTTATTCACTGTCAGACTAGCTACACAATCTTCGAATTGATCAGCAGAGGTTTCCTGTGGCACATGGGCGCTTTTAATAAATTTCACCAAAGCCTTTGCATGAGCTTCGGAGCATAATAATAAATCTAGCATAAAAATCTTTGAAGGGGTCTACCCTAGCTTTTCGACTACATTGTAGTCACTTCTCTTTAAAATTTTCAAAATTTCTTCCATCTCCTTCTTGGAAGCCTCAGGGATAGATATTGGTTGTGCCTTCGTCCCTCCAAGCTCAACCAAAATGTCTTTGCCCCGAGTCTTGGTCAACTCGGTGATAGGGGTGTCAACAGGGATAATCACAGGAACTGTAGTAGTAGTATCAGTGGGAACAAAAGCAGGAATGATCACGGGACCAGTGACAACTTTCGGAGGAGAAATCTCAGGGGAGAACACTCTTCCACTTCTGGTTATTTTGCTAGTTCCCACAATGTTGTCAATGTAGGGGTCAGCCTTCTCAAAAATTGAGTCTTCATCAGCCAACCACTCTTGCTTGACACCGTGGTAGTAGACGTCACCCCCATAATTCCAAGGAACAGATTCATCTGAGGAGTACGGGATTGGCCCGAGCATAGTAATTATTAGTGGAGTCACCTTTGGAAAGGATGTAATCCTGACGGGTCTTTTGGTGGAGACCCTTGGAGTATTGGAGGAAATGGTTATTATTTAAACGTCCTTGTAAGAAATGATTGGAATGGAAGTCTTTTCGAACAAAATCTCTTTGTCATCCATCAGGCGCTGGACACCTACCTTCAATAAATGACAATCGGTCAGTAGAGATAAATAGAGGTGACAACCTTTGCCACAGCCTGGAAATAAACCGGCCTTTAACAGTTCCCTCTTGACGGTTAGGAGAGGAGTAACAAGTTCATCAACAATAGTAACAAATACATCATCTTCAATGGCGTTAACACTACGACCGTGCTTGGGCATAGGAGCAGTGATAACAATTGGGATCTCGGGGGAGTCAAATTAAATTTCCTTTTCCTAGAGAAGATCTTGCACCTTGTTTTTCAAAGCCCATCAGTCATTTGTATCATGACCTAGACTTTCTGAATGGTAAGCACAATGAGGATTTGGGTTGTAACGGGGAGAGGTGGTGTTTGGATTCTTCGGAGCTTCCCACAAGGTTACCAGGTTAGATCTCAACAAATGTGGAAAAACTTGAGACAACGTCATATTTATCTGGGTAAATTGTCTTACCGGTCTTTCTGTTCTCGGATGATTATTCCTTTGTTGAGTAGGTGCAGGCTTTATGATCATGACGACCCCTACCGATGGACGACATTCAGTTTTGTCCTGATTCCTTTGATGGTACATAGCACCAACCTCTTTCTTCCCAGCAAATGGTTTCTTCAACACACTCGAGGATGCATCTTTTTGAATTTTGCCACTTCTTATACCCACCTCTACTCGTTCGCCAGTCATGATTAATTCGGTAAATCCAGCCGAGGAGCTTCCGATCAGGTGTTTGAAGAAAGGGCCAGATAGCGTGCCTAAGAACATATCCACTAATTCCCTGTCAGATAGAGGGGGTTGGACTCTTCCCGTGAGATCCCGCCACTTTTGAGCATAGGTTTTGAAACCTTCACATGTACCCATGGACATGTCTTGCAACTGTGTCTGAGTTGGAGCTAAGTCAGCATTATACTGGTATTGTTTATAAAAGGCGGCAGCCAAGTCTTCCCAATTGTGAACATTGGTTCCTTCCAACTGATAGAACCAATCCAATTGTGTTCCTCACAAGCTTTCTTGGAAGAAATGTACCCATAGATCCCTATCGGTTGTATGGGGTTGAATTTTCCTAACGTATGACCTTAAATGTAACTTTGGGGAAGAGACACCGTCATATTTAGTGAAAGTAGGGACCTTGAATTTATGTGGTATGACAACCCCTGAGACCAGTCCTAATTCTTCAAAATCCAATCTGGGTTCCCTCTGGATCTCCATAGCATTTAGGTGATCTTCCAACTGTTTGTATTTATCGTCAGCTGGAGGATACTTCTCTTCAGAGTAATCAACCTCTTCTTCCTCTTCAAATTCTGAACGATCAGTCACTTCCTTGTTTTTCCCTTCTTGATTGTCCCCTTCACCCGATGATGTTGTGAAATCTAGAGTCCGTCTAGCTTGTCCTTGGAACATTCTTCCTAGATTCAAAACACCGGCGGACTTCTTTGCTTTCTTCTTACTTTCTTTGTCAGCAGAGTTTTCAACTCCTCTTGTCCTTTTGCTAGAGTCAAGAATATTTGTTGAAACTGAGTGTTCTGCGCCTGAAGATCTTTTACTGTCTGTTCAATATCCATTTCACTGAAATAAACAGTAGAAAGATAAGGAGACCTGTTGTAAGAAACCTGTTTGTGTTATGATGAATGATGATGCATATGCAAATAATTTCAAGGAAATTAGGGATTTAAATTTGCTTTAGACAAAAAAGGAACATACGTTATATTAATAAATCCAAGTTTGAGTACATCATGCCACCTTGGGCTTACAATACAAAACTCCTAAGATAAAAAGGTTGAACACATCCTTTTTGGTGCGATGTAGGCATTCAGATTTCGCTCCTCGTGAAGCTGCTTGGTGAGTTTTAGAACTTTCCTCTCACTGGCGTAGAATTGGGCTTCGAAAGTATCCCTTTCTTCTTTAAGCTAGATCCAGGATTTATGTAGCTCCTCAAAATCAGTAGGCATATCAGGATGAGGAACAACGTAAGGAGTGTCTCCCTCAGCAACTGGCTCCATAATCACAGGTAAGATGGCGGGGTAAGGCATAATAAGACATTGAGCACGAGCTCGCACCCATTTTAGGTAAGGCTCAAGAGGGATGGAATTCTTGTGCCCCAGTGTCTTGCTGTCAACTCTGTTTATCATGCCCCAAGCTCGAACGAACCTTTTGCGATAACCCTGAACATAATTCTCATAGTCAAAGACGATTCCTTGGACGAGTGCCTCATGAGGACCATCCCTTCTAGCATAACCAAACTGTCACAATGCTAAACAAGGATTATAAGTGATCCCCCCCCCCCTAATTCCTATGAGAGGGACATTAGGGAATTCCCCACCGCGATCAATGATGGTAACATCCTCCGAGGATCGTGAACACCAATGAATATCTGAATGTGTAAGGGATATCATCCTACGAGACCATTTCAAACCTTGCTCATTCTTCAAAGTAGGCTAAGGTAGGAGCGAAATAAACCACCTAGCTAACAGAGGAGTGCAACACAGAAGGGTCCCTCTTCTCCTTAGAGTGCGTGTATACAGAGAGTGTAGAATATCCCCAAGTAAGGTAGGCACCGAATTATGTGACAGAAAAACCTTAACTGCATTCATGTCTATGAGTTGGTCTGTGTTAGGGAAAAGTACCATCACATAGATTAGAAGGGCCGTCACCTCCTCAAAATCTTGTAAATCAAGGCTATCCCAAAAATAGTGAGCTCTCTCGAATAGATACTTAGCTGGAAATCGTTGGACACCTCTTTTGGTTTCCCAATTTGCCACTACGTCAGACCGTTGTAAACACAGAGCTTGAGCAATCTCTTTAGGATTTGGGTCTCTTTCTGTACCATTGAATGGTAGCTGATTAAGGATATGTATCCCCGATAACTGAGAAAACTCCTCCATAGTAGGCACTAGCTGGTAATCAGGAAAAGTGAAGCAGTGGTGCATCGGGTTAAAGAACTGAAAATGCACCTTTAATAATTCTTCATCAGGGGTGGAAGTGACCAAGTTGGGAAGCAGACCATGTTTTTCAGTGAAGGGAGAGATTTTAGGAATCCTTGATGCTAACTCCTTGAGTTGAGGATGTACTTTCACAAGGTTGATTTGGATAGTGTTCATGCGAGTGGATGTCATGTCCTACAAAACAAATGCAAAGATAAACCCTCAAAAATCCTTGAAATGGTTAGTATGATATGCCATGTCATGATGTCATGATTATGCTAAGAGATCACAAATATATCAAGCACAAGCAAATCACACAAGAGACCTTAGGTTTAAGGTTTGCATGGGTTTTAAGGTAGTACCCTCTTGAAGTTGGATTGGTTCAACCTGTCCTATAAATAGTAACCGGGTTCTAAGGGATCTCAATATCACTGGCCTTTCCCACAAGCTTCGCTCGGTAGGCGATTCACTCGTAACCAAACAAAACTAAGGAGTTAAGTCTCAACGAGTGTAGCATCGAGTATCTTCCGACCTTGGGAATACACCAAAGACGGCCATCTCGCTACGTCCTAATGGCCAAGTTGTTCATTTAAAGGTTCTAAGGTCAGTTGATGCTTTATGATACCATGCAGCGGCCCTGTATTCTCCTTGATTAACTCAAGGGCTATCGATACCAACCAAAGTGTCGCATCAATGTAGCCATCGCTTCAACCGTGTCGATATACCCCGCACATTTTCCACAATCTATTGCTACTTACCTAAAAGGTTTTCCCCAGATTTGGGTGGAGGATCAGAACAAACCCAAGCAAGGAACCAGAATGTAAAGCATACAAGTCAAACAAGGAAAGCAAGTAAATGTGATCTAGCCCTAAGGTAACCCCACTTTTAAGTGACTTTCCCCAGCAGAGTCGCCAGTTCTTTCATATAGTGGGAGAATTGAATTGGCTGTTTTGCGTTTGATTGCAAATGTTGCGGATAGCAAGAGTCGCCACCGACTTTTCTTTTATCCGATAAGGAAAGGCTGAAAAGAACAGGAAAGACCTTTAGAGATGTTTTCTTGAGTTCGGGGGGTAGATTATGAAAAGGGAAGGTATTAGAACCCTTTTCATCTGTAGTTATCTACGGGATCTTAGTTGCTTTCTAGATCACTTTCTTTTGTTTGAATGTTTGCTTGTGGTGTGGGTTTTGAAATTATTTTAAAAATGTATTTGTAATGGTTCTCGTTTCTATAAGAACGCGTACAAAGTGTTGTTTCAAAAATAGTTCAAAGAGGTGTTTGTGGAATGTGTTTTTTGAAAGTGATTTTGAAAATGTGTCTTCTTTGTAATGGCTCTCTATTGTATCCCAAAATTTTCCCTCTCATATTTCTCAAAACATTTCAAGTGAGATCCCCAAATTGCTCAAGGAAGTCCAAGGGTTGATCAGACAAACTCTCTCCTAAGGCAGTCCACCTCAAATTAGGGTTTCATGTTGCATCAAGACACTTGAGTCTAAAGGGTCCCAAATGCTCACCATTGTCCTAATATGTTCCCAACATCATCCATGTCATGTTCCAAGCCTTGCAGAGAAAGTTTGCTCAGTCAATTGCTTAAAGGCCTGAAAATCGACTTTGCTAGGGCAAAAGTCAACTGTGGCCCACATACAGTCAAACTTCAAGATTTTTGGTCAACATACTCATTTTGAAGTATTATTCATCATTTGATCAAGGGTTGATCATGATTCCCCAAGGATTGCTCACAATTCATCAAGAACCAAATGTTGCTAAATTAGGGTTTTGTAGGAAAAGTCAACTCAACTTTGACCAAGCATAAATTTCTCATAATTTATTATAAATGACCCATCCAAAGCTCATTTTGAAGAGAATGAAATTCCCTACAATCCATATTCATCTCCCAAGTTCAAAATATGCACTCACAAGAAGTTATGAATTTGGACATTATAGGTCACTTTGAAAAGTCAACAAAAACACATTTTTTGTCAATTGAGATTAGACCAAAAGGGTTGCTTAGAGGACATCTTGAACTTTCTAAAAATTCTAAGAACACCTTCATAGAGTCAAAATTGAGGAAGTTATGCATTAGTGAAGTTGACCTTTTTTGAAAAATTGTCAAAAGTCAAATGTGCCTCAAATTGCAATTTTTGTCAAATGGGCCCAACTTTTTGTGCTTGTTTTGAGTTTGTAACATGGTCCACGACCCATGATCCTTCCCACTTGCCTTTATTTTATTTTTTCCATTTATTTTGATTTTTATTTCAATTAAATAAAATTAAATCAAAATAAAATCATGAAAATATCAAAGTCATTTAAACCTTGAGATTTTGTGCATATTTCAGGTCTCTTATACAGCTAGCAATGAAATCAAATCGTGCAAGGCCTGTTTGTACACAAAAAGATTGGTTTTTTCTTGTTTTGGAAAGATTGGATACAAGTATGAATCAAGGATCAAATATTCATGATTACAAATATTGGATGCAAACTTGTAAACCTAATCCACTCAAGGACATATATAGGACTTTTGCAGACCAAATGCACAGGGGTTGGAGGCGTGTAGAGTGAAGAACAAACTTGTAAAAACTCAAGAAAGGTAGGAATCTGTTTTCATACTTCCATGCATTCTCAAGCCTCCCAAGCTATCTCATTCTCTTCCTGGGTGTACAAGGAGTCTATACCAATCAAAAGTAAGTGTTTTTATGCCCAGAAACGCGAGGTAAGTGTTTCACGACATCCCTCCCTTTTTGAAATCGAATCTCATGAATTTGGCATTGTTAGCATGATTGGTTTATATATTCTAAATCCTTGAAGCATTTGCAAGCTATTGGTAATGATTAATTGCATTTTTGCTAACCCTACATAGATATGCCATTGTTAGGTTTTCTTGTTTTGTTTTGGGATTTTCTTGTACAGGTAAAATTGGCCCAAAATAAAGGTACCATGATGTTCACAAGGCCAAGGCGAATTGGTCTGTAGCATTAGTTTTCATTTATGGTGCATGTATGAGATTTTAAAAAATTGTAGGGGTTATAGCTACAGGCTGTGTCCGTAGGTAAAAGTCTTAGACTTTTACCAACGGAGTGAGGAAGAAGAAGGGTGGCGTGGCACCCCCTGATTCATCCATTTGAAATTCGCGCGCTGTACAATTATTAATTTGTGTTTTTTAATATAATGTTTATTTGTTATTTGATATACAAACAAGCGCGCTGGCTCAGTTGGTAAGGAGGTGTGTGAAAAGGCCATAGGACCTGGGTTCGAATCCCAGGTCCCCCATATTATTTCACAATATTTTTCCTTGTGTGACCAGGCATGTGCACAAGCGTGGAGCTTACCATACGCCTCAACATTCAACCACCAGATCTCCAACAAGCTTGATCCAAGAGCCATATTCTGAGGGTCTACCATAGGCTTGGTCAAACGTGCAACACTGGATCATGAAGGTCAACCTTGGACCAAGGCTTATTGGGCCAGAAATCAGATTGGCACCTCCCTTTCTATCTTGACACCAGGCCCAATTTCTCTCTTTCTTTTCTTTTTATATTTTCTTTTATTTAATTATTTTGATTATTTTCTAACATAAAAATTAATTCTTTTTAATACAAAAATTCACAAAATCAATTTTCATCAAATTAGACTTAGGTTCTTTTTTTTATCAAAAAATTAATTTAATTAGTTTATTTAATTTTAAGGTAATTTTAATTCTTTTGTAAATAAATTAAAATAAATTAGAAAATTAGGTTTTATTTGATTTAACTTATATTTTCTTTTCTCAAAATAACCAAAATACAAAAATAGGTCAAGATTAATTAATTTTCTCAATTTAATTTAATTAGTAATTAAGTTTGTATTTATTTAATTAAAAACCTATTTTTCCCAAATATAATCAAAAACAACCAAAAAATAATTTTTCTTTTAATTAGGATTAGACGGGGTCAAAACCCTAATTTTCTCTCGTTCTCGTTTCATCGCGCGCGTTTATTTATTTTTACAATATTGATGTAACTGTTCATGGGATGTAATAGTTAATTAGGATTTTTCTTTTATTTATCGTTTTACGGGTTTTTGGCTATGTGATTAATTAATCCCTGAAGCCTTGTAATAGGTAGCTTTATTTTTCGCATTATTTTCGCAAATAGTAACTGTTAGATGTATGATAATAGGATTGCATGACAAGAATGTATGTTAATTTTAAAACGGTTAGCAAACGCTAAATGTGCAAAGATAATAATTGAAATCAAATCACTTGCACGTGTGCACTCCTAGGGTATACTCTTATTTCGGTTGCCTTAGGTAAACGATCATTAAGTATAGGGTGTTTTAGTGGTTGCTCTATTGTCTAAACAAAGATCAAACGTCCCGTTCGGAAATGTTTCCTCGGAAATGTTGCCTCGGAAATGTTTCCTCAAATATGATCTTAAGATATTAGAGTTATTACTAAGATGTCCTAACATTGCTTTAGTGATCGTACGTCCCTTTCGAATTGACCCTTATAACTCCAACGACGGTGCTACTTACTCACTAATAGTAGGATAGCACCGTCTAAAGAAAACGAGAATAGAAACAATCCTTTTTCGAGTAGGTAGATGCTAGTAGGTACTTGCTCAAAATCAAACTTTCACACTTACACTTTTTTCAAACAAAGTTTTCAAAAACACTTCGTAACACTCTTGAAGACAGAAGCAAGGGTTAAAATGAAGTAAAATAAAACTTTTCAAAACAAACACACACAAGAAATTTTTAAAATGATGAGCAAGTACCTAAGAGCCCATGGAAAACCACGGATAAAAAGGGTGTTGATACCTTCCCTTTCTATAATCTACCCCTCATACTCAGAACATCTCGAAAAAAGGAATTTTTTTGTGCTTTTGTCCTTTCCAGTTGGATAAAATAAAATTCGGTGGCGACTCTTGCTTACCGTGACATTTTGCAAACACAAACGCAAAACGCAAACCAGCATTTTCCTAAAAAGGTCCGGTTCTGCCACCGTATCACAGAGCTGGTGACTCTGCTGGGAATAAAATAAGTGGGGTATACCTTAGGATTAGTTCATCATAAATTGATTCTCTTGTTTGATTTGATTGCTTTAATTTTAAATGGTTTTATATTGGTAGTTACTATAGATCCTAACCCGGATCTGGGGGACACCTTTTAGGTAAGTAGCAATAAACTGTAAGGGAACTGTACAGCGTAGACCGATACGGTTGAAGCAATAGCTATGTTGATGTGGCACATTGGTTGGTACAGGTATCCCTTGTGGAGAAACGAGGAGAATACAAGGCTGCTATATGGGTCGTTAAGCATCAACTGACCTTAGATCCTATAATTGACCAACTTGGCCATAGGAAGTAGTGAGATAGCCGGTCTTGGTGTAAAGCTGGGAACTAGTTGATACTCGATACTACACTCATTGAGACCATACTCTCGAGATAGTTCCGGCCGCAAGAAAAGATTGCGGGAGCTGAAACCATGACTGGTGGAGGATGGTCAGTGATATTGAGAACCTCTAGAACCCGGTTACTATTATTAGGACAGGTTGAAACCAACTGAACTTCAAGAGGGTAGTACCTAGACCCCATGCAAGCCTGAAACTTAAGGGCTCTTGTGTGACTTGTTTGCCTTTACCATGTATGTTATCTACTATACCTGTTGTGTGTTTTATCATGACATCATGCATCATAACATAGCATGCATACTTCATCATACTAACCATTTCAAAGACTGAGGGGATTTATCTTTGTTCTGTTTTGCAGATTATGGCTTCAATGCACAGAAACACCATCCGAGTTAACTTTGTGCAAATACCTGCTCAACTCAAAGATTTAGCCTCGAGAGTTTTTGATACTTCTTCATTCATTAGAATAAATGGTAAGTTTCTTAGTTTGGTTACCTCAAAGTCTGATGAGCAGATGATGAGTGTGCTTTTCCAGTTCTTCGATCTGGTGCATCATTGCTTCACTTTCCCAGATTATCAGCTAGTTCCCACTATGGAAGAGTTTTCTCACTTATTGGGCATATCCATCCTTGAGCAGATGCCCTTCATAGGTTTGGAAGAGACTCCTAGACTAGAGGACATTGCTTCAGCTTTACATTTGAAAAGGGCTGATGTAGTATCCAACGGGGAGACACGAAGCGGGGTTGAAGGTTTCTTTGCCAAGTTTCTGATGGATCAAGCTCAACTGTGCTGGGATAATTTGGACTTTCAGGATTTCGAAGACATCTTGGCTCTCCTTATCTACGGTTTGGTTCTCTTCCCGAATCCATATTCTTTTATAGATGTGAATGCGGTTAAGATCTTCATGTCTCGCAATCCTGTGCCTACTCTTCTGGGTGATATCTTACATGCCCTATATACTCGTACTGTGCGAAGAAGAGGAACTCTCATGTGTTGTATGCCGCTGTTGGCGAGGTCGTTTATTTCGCACCTCCCCAAGTCCGTGTTGAAGAATGAGGAAGGTTTAAGATGGTCTTACAGGATAATGTCCCTTGCCCATACAGACATTCTTTGGAGTTCTAAGGTTATGGAAAGCATTGTTGTCATTGATCAATGTGGGGGATACCCTAATGTCCCGTTGCTTGGAATCAGAGGGGAAATAACCTACAGTCCTTGCTTGGCTTTACGATAGTTTGGTCGTGCTCGGAGAGACGGTCCTCATGAGCTACTTCTTACAGATATTATCTTTGACTACAAGGGGGACATTGATGAGAATCGGCGCAGGTTTATACGAGCTTGGGGCATGGTGAACAGATATGACCCTCAAGAGCTAGGACCAAAGACTTCTCTCCCTATGCAACCTTATCTCCAGTGGGTCCGAGCTCGAGCTCAGAAGCTTAGGATGCCTTATGAAGCTATGTTACCAGTGATTGTGGAGCCTACTAATGAAGAGGGTGTTCCTTATACAGTCCTTTATCCCCACATGCCCACTGATTTTGGGGCATTAAAGAGATCCTGGATTCAGTTGAAGGAGGAAAGGGATACCTACCGAGAGAAGTACCATGAGCAATAAAGGAATATCTTGAAGCTCACCAGGCAACTTGAGAATGAAAGAACAATCAATGACTACGTCAACACCAAGGGGAAGCGTCCATGGGATTTCTGATTTTTGCTTTTTCTAGTTTAGATTTTTTTTTTCATTTGTTTCTTTTGTAACGCCTCAAAGGCATTGATTAAACATTTTTACAAGTTAATCTAATAAAGTTTGTTCATTTCTTGTTTTGCAAATTTAAATCTCCCAAAGTCTTTGAAATCATTACATACGCATCCCATTATCATGCACGTCATTACAGGTACCATTACAGGTTTCTCATCTTCTTCGCTGTTTATTTCAGCAATTATGTCTTCTGAAATACCTATCGATCAAGCCATCAAAGCTCTTCAGGCACAGAATGCCCAATTCCAAGATATGTTCTTGAACTTGGATAAAGGGCAAGAAGATTTGAAGACTCTCATCCTGAAGGAGAAGAAGAAGAAAAAGAAGAAGGTGGTTCTTCTGAATATGGGTCACAGATTTGGAAATAGGTTGCGACAGGAAGCTGATATGTCTCTTTCATACAAGGGAGAGGAGAACTAAGAGGAAGAAAAGGGTCCTAGTCCTGTAGTCTCTGATAATGATACTGATTTTGATGATGAACAGTATCCTCCTGCTGAGGATAGGTACAAACAACTTGAAGACCGTCTGAGCGCTATGGAGATTCAGAAGATACCTGGTTTGGACTTCGGAGATCTGGGACTAGCATCTGGGGTGGTGATCCCTCATAAATTCAAAGCTCCGGTTTTTGCTAAGTACGATGGAGTGTCCTGTCCAAAACTCCATCTCCGCTCGTATGTCAGAAAAATCCAACCTTACACTACTGATAGAAATTTGTGGGTACATTTCTTTCAAGATAGTCTGTCAGGGACTCAGCTTGAATGGTTTTATCAATTGGAAGGAGCTAATGTCCGCAACTGGGAGGACCTTGCTGCTGCTTTTTACAAGCAGTATCAGTATAACGCCGACCTTGCTCCCACTCGTACTCAGCTTCAGGGTATGTCTATGGGTACAAATGAAGGTTTTAAGGACTATGCTCAAAAGTGGAGAGATTTTGCCGGAAGAGTCCAACCCCCTCTGTCTGATAGGGAGTTGGTTGACATGTTTCTAGGGACATTGTCTGGTCCATTTTTCAATCATCTGATCGACAGTTCGTCATCTGGGTTTACTGAATTGATCCTGACTGGGGAAAGAGTAGAAGCTGGTATCGGAAGTGGTAAGATACAGAAGGATACATCGTCAAGTGCAGTAAAGAAGCCTTTCACTGGTAAGAAAGAAGCTAGTGCAGTTTACAGCTCGAGGAGCCAAAACCGACCTGAACGCCGTTAAGCAGTGAATGCAGTAGTAATATCAAGACCCACTATTGCCCCACAACACAACAATCAGCAAAGAATGGAGAGGTCGCAGAGACAGTACACTCGGCTTAATATGACCTTATCTCAAATTCTACCATAGTTATTGAAGACCAACCTGGTAACTCTGAGGGAAGCCCCGAAGAATCCCAGCACCACATCTCCGCTATATAATCTGAATGCCCGTTGTGCCTATCACTCTGATAGCCTGGGTTATGATACAAACAAATGTTAGGCCTTGAAGAATAAGGTGCAGGATTTGATCAAAGCTAAAAAGATTGAGTTTGACGCTCCGGAGAAGCCCAACGTCATCACTGCACCTATGCCCAAGCATGACTCGAGAATCAATGCTATTGAGGTTGTCTCCGCCACAGAAGATGCTGATGATGAGAACCCGGATATCGACAGCTGGATTTACCCGACTACCGACGGTGGATTGAACAACTGGAAGACGAAAGACTTCGTGCTCGTTTATTTTATTACACAGTAATAAACTTTTGTTTTGAGATTTGTAACAGACAATTTGAAACTTTACGGCCCGATGCCTCACCCGAGGCACCTTGGCTTTGTTTGTGAGGGCTTATTATTTGCCATTTTCATATATCATCAATAAAGCATTGGACGTTTTCTTGCATTACAAATTTTGCGCTCCTTATTTTTATTTTCTATCTTGCACTTTATCAAAACAGCTATTGTCTTACACACACTCACATATCATAATGCAGATCCACATCCACTTTGGATCCCATTGATAACAACTCTGCTACTGTCAGTTATGACTTCGAAAATCCTATCAACCAAGCCGAGGAAGAAGGTGAGGATGATTGTGAAGTGCCTGGGGAACTTGCTAGACTGTTACTACAGGAAGAGAGGGCCATTCAACCTCATGAAGAGTCAGTGGAGTCAGTAAACTAGGGTACAGAGGAAGACAAGAAAGAGGTCAAGATATGTGCAAATCTGGAGCCTAGTGTTAAGCAATGGTTGATACAGATGCTACGCGACTATGTTGAGATCTTTGCCTGGTCCTATGAAGACATGCCTGATTTGGACACCGACATTATGGTTCACCGCCTGCCAACTAAAGAAGATTGTCCTCCGGTAAAAAAGAAGGTTTGCCGTATGCTCCCTGAGATGTCTGAGAAAATTAAAGCTGAGGTCATGAAACAGTTTGATGCTGGTTTTCTAGCTGTCACGTCTTACCCACAGTGGGTTGCCAACGTTGTTCTAGTACCCAAGAAAGATGGTAAGGTTCGGATGTGTGTGGACTATAGAGATCTAAACAGGGTGAGCCCCAAAGACGATTTCCCACTGCCTCACATCGATGTTCTGGTCGACAACACTTCGCAGCATAAGGTCTTCTCCTTTATGGATGGTTTTTCTGGTTACAATCAAATTAAGATGGCTCCCGAGGACATGGAGAAGACAACTTTTGTTACGCAGTGGGGAACCTTTTTCTACAAGGTCATGTTATTCGGATTGAAGAATGCAGGGGCAACGTATCAGCGCGCCATGGTCGCTTTGTTCCACGACATGATTCACCATGAGATTGAGGTTTATGTTGATGACATGATTGCAAGGTCCCAGACTGAAGAAGGACACCTTGACCATCTTCAGAAGCTATTTGACAGGTTGAAGATGTACAAACTGAGGCTGAACCCAAACAAATGCACCTTCGGGGTAAGGTCTGGTAAGCTGCTGGGTTTCGTTGTTA
This sequence comes from Vicia faba, assembly GCA_948472305.1. Taxonomy (NCBI): domain Eukaryota; kingdom Viridiplantae; phylum Streptophyta; class Magnoliopsida; order Fabales; family Fabaceae; genus Vicia; species Vicia faba. The sequence goes on along the minus strand of OX451741.1, from coordinate 942,202,783 downwards.
GTGATAAAGGTATTCAAGTGGATCCTGTGAAGTTGAAGGCAATACAGGAGATGCCAGCTCCCCGAACGGAAAAAGAAGTCAGAGGCTTTTTGGGACGTCTGAACTACATTGCCCGATTCATTTCACATCTGACTGCTACTTGTGAGCTGATCTTTAAGCTGCTGAAGAAAGATCAAGTGGTAAAATGGAATGATGAGTGTCAGGCCGCTTTCGAAAGGATCAAAGAATATCTCCAAGAGCCACCTATTCAGATGCCTCCAGTTGAAGGAAGACCTTTGATCTTATACTTGACAGTACTCGACAATTCAATGGGGTGCGTGTTGGGGCAGCATGACGAGTCTGGCCGAAAAGAGCACGCTATTTACTACCTTAGCAAAACGTTTACCGACTGCGAGACCCGATACTCATTGCTCGAGAAAACTTGTTACGCTTTGGAATGGGCTTCTCGCCGGCTGAGACAGTATATGCTGACTCACACTACCCTATTGATATCAAAGATGGATCCAATCATGTATATATTCGAAAAGCCTTCCTTATCCGGAAGAATAAAAAGATGGCAGATGATCTTAACTGAGTATGACATCCAATATACAACCCAAAAAGCAATCAAGGGGAGTGTCTTGGCGGATCATTTGGCGCATCAGGCCATGGATGATTACCAATCCATGAATTTCGAGTTCCCGGATGAGAACATCATGTGTGTGACCGACTGTGAAAAACCTGGACCGGATGAAGGACCTGAGGAAGGATCCCGATGCTCTATGTATTTTGATGGAGCTTCAAACGCGTTGGGTAATGGCATTGGCGCTGTGATCATATCTCCTGAGGGCTGTCATACTCCATTCACCGCCCGACTATGTTTTAACTGCACCAACAATATGGCGGAGTATGAAGCATGCATCATGGGTCTTCGAGCTGCTATTGACCTGAGGATTAAGTTCTTGAGTGTATTCGGAGATTCCGCTCTAGTGATCAGTCAGATCAAAGGCGAGTGGGATACGAAGCACCCAAATCTTATTCCTTACAAAGAGTATGTACTGACATTGCTTCCGCACTTTGAGGAGATAACCTTTGAACACTTCCCAAGAGATGATAATCAGTTAGCGGACGCGCTAGCTACCATGTCTTCTATGTTCAAAGTGAGGTGGGATAATGAAGCTCCTTAGATTACCATTGAGAGGTTGGACGAACCTGCACATTGCTGTGATATTGAGACTGAAGAGGTAGCAGATAAACCCTGGTTTCACGAGGTAAAGAGGTATCTTGAGGCTCAAGAGTATCCCGAGGGTGCATCTGCTAATGATAAGAAGTTTCTGAGGAGATTCGCTGCGAAGTTCTTCATCAGCAGCGGGATCCTTTACAAGTGTAATCATGATTCAACCTTACTGGGATGTGTGGACAAGAATGAGGCAGAAAGGATTATGGCAGAGTTACATGAAGGTACTTTCGGAACTCATTCCAGTGGACATACCATGGCAAAGAAAATCCTACGGGAAGGATATTATTGGTCTACTATGGAAGCCGACTGTTATCAGCATTCTCGGACCTGTCATAAGTGCCAAGTCTATGCTGATAAGGTGCATGTACCTCCGGTTCCTCTGAATGTTTTCACAACTCCTTGGCCTTTTGCAATGTGGGGCATCGATATGATTGGCGAGATCAGACCTATTGCGTCCAACGGGCATCGTTTCATTCTGGTAGCTATTGATTATTTCATGAAGTGGGTTGAGGCAGCTTTCTTTGCTACGGTAACCAAGAACGTCATGGCGCGGTTCATCCGACACAATCTGATATGTCGATATGGTGTACTAGAGAGGATCATTACGGACAATGGTACAAATCTCAACAATACAATGATCACCGAGCTCTGCAAACAGTTTAAGATACAGCATCACAACTCTTCTCCCTACCGGCCAAAGATGAATGGGGTTGTTGAAGCGGATAATAAGAACATCAAGAAGATTGTGCAGAAGATGACGGTGACATACAAAGACTGGCATGAGATGCTACCATTTGCTCTTCATGGGTACCGTACCTCAGCGCGGACTTCGACAAAGGCAACACCCTACTCTTTGGTGTATGGTATGGAGGAGGTCTTACCCATTGAGGTCCAGATACCTTCTATCTGGATTATGAAGGATGCAGGTTTAAGCGAGGACGACTAGATCCAGACCCGGCTTGATCAGTTGAACTTAATCGATGAAAAGAGACTTACTGCTATTTGTCATGGTCAGACGTATCAAAAGCGAATGATCAAGGCATTTAACAAGAAAGTTAGACGAAAAGAATATCAAGTCGGGGATCTAGTGATCAAACGCATCATACTGCCGCAAGGTGATCCCAGGGGAAAATGGACTCCTACGTACAAAAGGCCATTTGTGGTTAAGAACATTTTCTCAGGAGGAGCTATGATTCTAACCACCATGAATGGTGACGACCTTCCTCACCCCGTCAATGCAGACATAGTGAAAAAATACCACGCATAATCAAAGACCCGCTAGGTTGACTGGCCTAGGCAAATAACAGTAAGGGATACTGTGAAGCTTGGATTTCGACCAAATAGCAGTTTACCCGGCCAATTACTATGATGCCCGGAAATCGACCGGATATTAGTAGGCCTTAAATTCAAATGGAAGCCCGGATGCGACTGGATAACCACTTGATTTCTTCTGAAGCCTAGAATACGACCAGATAAGAAGTAAGGTATTGTGAAGCCTGGAATCGACCAGATAACAGTACAGGACACCATGAAGCCTGGATTCGACCAGATAACGGTATAAGACATCGTGAAGCTTGGATTATGACCAGATAGCGGTAAAAGACACTGAAGCCTGGGATTACGACCAGATAACAGTACAAGACACTGTGAAGCTTGGATTTCGACCAAATAGTAGTTTACCTGGACAATTACTAAGAAGCCCGGAGTCGACCGGATATTAGTGTGCCCTAAATTCAAGTTGAAGACCAGAGGCGACCGGATAACAACGTAATTCCTTCTGAAGCCTGGAGTACGACCAGATAAGAATTGATAAGTTGCAAAGCCTGGATTACGATCGGATAGCAAGTTTAATCTCATTTTCCCAGTAAGTCACTGTAAAGCCTGGAGCACGACCAGATAGCAGTCGATCTTATTACTACGAAGCCTGGATCACGACCAGATAGTAGTTCATTTTTACCTCTTCGACCAAGAGACAATTTCCTAGTAGAATAACGGACGACTGAATCTCCTAAAATTCTATTTCTCTCAAGACAGATATCAGTATTCCCCAGCGAAATCTTCCTCAACAACAAGTATACAGGCTCTCGCTAAGGAATCTCTTATGCGATCGACACTCCTTCGGATGGCATCTTTAAGCCCATCTCCCGTCATCAATCTCCAAATGGCATCTATAAGCCCATTCCTGACATCACAAGACAAGTACCACTTCATGCGAGTGCAAATTTCTGGGCACTCTAGTGTTCAATCATCTTCCACCTTTGGATCACGAAAAGCAAGCAAGCTAATCTATATCCTCAGGTTTAAGAAGATTGAACAGGGGAAGCTGTTGTACCCCAAAATTTTCTCTCTCATATTTCTCAAAACATTTCAAGTGAGATCCCCAAATTGCTCAAGGAAGTCCAAGGGTTGACCAGACAAACTCTCTCCTAAGGCAGTCCACCTCAAATTAGGGTTTCATGTTGAATCAAGAAACTTGAGTCCAAAGGGTCCCAAATTCTCACCATTGTCCTAATATGTTCCCAAGATCATCCATGTCAAGTTTCAAGCCTTGCAGAGAAAGTTTGCTCAGTCAATTGCTTAAAGGCCTGAAAATCGACTTTGCTAGGGCAAAAGTCAATTGTGGCCCACATACAATCAAACTTCAAGATTTTTGGTCAATATACTAATTTTGAAGTATTATTCATCATTTGATCAAGGTTTTATCATGATTCCCCAAGGATTGCTCACAATTCATCAAGAACCAAAAGTTGCTAAATTAGGGTTTTGCAGGAAAAGTCAACTCAACTTTGACCAAGCATAACTTTCTCATACTTTATTAGAAATGACACATCCAAAGCTAATTTTTAATATAATTAAATTACATACAATCCATCTTCATCTCCCAAGTTCAAAATATTCACTCACAAGAAGTTATGAATTTTGACATTATAGGTCACTTTGAAAAGTCAACAAAAACACCTTTTTGTCAAAGCTTTACACATGAACATGGAAGACTCAATTGAGATTAGACCAAAAGGGTTGCTTATAGGACATCTTTAACTTTCTAAAAATTCTAATAACACCTTCATAGAGTCAAAATTGAGGAAGTTATGCATTGGTGAAGTTGACCTTTTTTGAAATATTGTCAAAAGTCAAATGTGCCTCAAATTGCAATTTTTGTCAAATGGGCCCAACTTTTTGTGCTTGTTTTGAGTTTGTAACATGTTCCACGACCCATGATCCTTCCCACTTGCCTTTATTTTATTTTTGCCATTTATTTTGATTTTTATTTCAATTAAATCAAAATAAAATCATGAAAATATCAAAGTCATTTAAACCTTGAGATTTTATGCATATTTCAGGTCTCTTATACAACTAGCAATGAAATCAAATCGTGAAAGGCATGTTTATACACAAAAAGATTGGTTTTTTCTTGTTTTGGAAATATTGGATACAAGTATGAATCAAGGATCAAATCTTCATGATTACAAAGATTGGATGCAAACTTGTAAACCTAATTCACTCAAGGACATATATAGGATGTTTGCATACCAAATGCACAGGGGTTAGAGGGGTGTAAAGTGAAGAACAAACTTGGAAAAACTCAAGAAAAGTAGGAATCTGTTTTCATACTTCCAGGCATTCTCAAGCCTCCCAAGCTATCTCATTCGCTTCCTGGGTGTACAAGGAGTTTATACCAATCAAAAGCAAGTGTTTTTGTGCCCAGAAATGCGAGGTAAGTGCTTCACTACATCCCTCCCTTTTTGAAATCGAATCTCATGAATTTGGCATTGTTAGCATGATTGGTTTATATATTCTGAATCCTTGAAGCATTTGCAAGCTATTGGTAATGATTAATTGCATTTTTGCTAACCCTACAGAGATATGCCATTGTTAGGTTTTCTTGTTTCATTTTGGGATTTTCTTGTACAGGTAAAATTGACCCAAAATAAAGGTACCATGATGTTCACAAGGCCAGGGCGAATTGTTCTGTAGCATTAGTTTTCATTTATGGTGCGTGTATGAGATTTTGGAAAATTGCAGGGGTTATAGCTACAGGTTGTGTCCGTAGGTAAAAGTCTTGGACTTTTACCAACGGAGTGAGGAAGAAGAATGGTGGTGTGGCACCCCCTGATTCATCCATTTGAAATCCGCGCGCTGTACAATTGTTAATTTGCGTTTTTTAATATAATGTTTATTTGTAATTTGATATACAAACAAGCGCGTTGGCTCAGTTGGTAAGGAGGTGTGTGAAAAGGCCATAGGACCTGGGTTCGAATCCCAGGTCCCCCATATTATTTCACAATATTTTTCCTTGTGTGATCAGGCGTGGAGCTTACCATACGCCTCAACATTCAACCACCAGATCTCCAACAAGCTTGATCCAAGAGCCATATTCTGAGGGTCTACCATAGGCTTGGTCAAATGTGCAACATTGGATCATGAAGGTCAACCTTGGACCAAGGCTTATTAGGCTAGAAATCAGATTGGTAACTCCCTTTCTATTTTGACACCAGGCCCAATTTCTCTCTTTCTTTTCTTTTTATATTTTCTTTTATTTAACTATTTTGATTATTTTCTAACTTAAAAATTAATTCTTTTTTATACAAAAATTCACAAAATCAATTTTCATCAAATTAGATTTAGGTTCTTTTTTTTATCAAAAAATTAATTTAATTAGTTTATTTAATTTTAAGGTAATTTTAATTCTTTTGTAAATAAATTAAAATCAATTAGAAAATTAGGTTTTATTTGATTTAACTTTTATTTTCTTTTCTCTAAATAACCAAAATACAAAAATAGGTCAAGATTAATTAATTTTCTCAATTTAATTTAATTAGTAATTAGGTTTGTATTTATTTAATTAAAAACCTATTTTTCCCAAAAATAATCAAAAACAACCAAAAAATAATTTTTCTTTTAATTAGGATTAGACGGGGTCAAAACCCTAATTTTCTCTCATTCTCGTTTCATCGCGCGCGTTTATTTATTTTTACAATATTGATGTAACTGCTCATGGGATGTAATAGTTTAATTAGGATTTTTCTTTTATTTATCGTTTTACGGGGTTTTGGCTATGTAATTAATTAATCCTCGAAGCCTTGTAATAACGTAGCTTTATTTTTCGCATTTTTATTTTCGCAAATATTAACTGTTAGATGTATGATAATAGGATTGCATGACAAGAATGTATGTTAATTTTAAAATGGTTAGCAAACCCTAAATGTGCAAAGATAATAATTGAAATCAAATCACTCGCACATGCGCACTCCTAGGGTATACTCTCACTTCGGTTGCCTTCGGTATAGGGTGTTTTAGTGGTCGCTCTCTTGTCTAAACAAAGATCAAACATCCCGTTCGGAAATGTTGCCTCATAAATGTTTCCTCGAATATGATCTTAAGACATTAGGGTTATTACTAAGATGTCCAAACATTGCTTTAGTGATCGTACGTCCCTTTCGAATTGACTCTTACAACTCCAACGATAGTGCTACCTACTCACTAATAGTAGGATAGCGCCATCTAAAGGAAATGAAAATAGAAACAATCCTTTTTCGAGTAGGTAGATGCTAGTAGGTACTTGCTCAAAATCAAACTTTCACACTTACACTTTTTTCAAATTTCAAAAACACTTCGTAACACTCTTGAAGACAAAAGCAAGGGTTAAAACAAAGTAAAACAAAACTTTTCAAAACAAACATACACAAGAAATTTTTAAAATGCTGAGCAAGTACCTAAGAGCCCGTGGAAAACCACGGATAGAAAGGGTGTTGATACCTTCCCTTTCTATAATCTACCCCCCGTACTCAGAACATCTCGAAAAAAGGAATTTTTCTGTGCTTTTTTCCTTTCCAGTTGGATAAAATAAGAGTCGGTGGCGACTCTTGCTTACCGCGACATTTTGCAAACACAAACGCAAAATGCAAACCATCATTTTCCTAAAAAAGGTTCGGTTCTGCCACCGTATCACACTCTCGTTTCTATAAGAACGCGTACAAAGTGTTTGTCTTTTAAAAATATTTCAAATGAGTGTGTTAGTGTATAAAATGTTTTTGTTGTAAGCAAGCGAGCAACTAGGAGCGAATCTACCTACTAAAAAGGTCTTAAATGTTCTTTTCCTCCTCCTTTAGATGTTGCTATCTTACCATTGTTTTGGTAAGAAGCCCCGTCGTTGGATGTGAAGGGACGGGTGTGGGACGTTTGTATAGTCATAGAAGGTAACCTATGTGACATTTTAGTAATGTCATTTAGGGACTAGATCATTTACCGAAGGCAACATTGAGGTTCATCGAGGGACTACGATACTTTATCGAGGGTCTTTGCTAAAACGCCCATGTTCGAGGGACATGACTATTTTTCGAGGCAATAAGCGAGATTACCCTAAGGGTGCATGTGTGAATAGGGTGTTTGATTGCATGTGTTTAGTCTTTGATTTTTGGGTTGTCTATTTGTTGTTTTCATGTCTTACCATACATACCCTAATTACTAACAATATATGAAAGCAATAAAAGTGAGGAAAAGTAAAGTCCTACACTATTACATCATTAAGGGGATGGGGTGTACAAATTTACAAATGGGGATTGCAAGAAATTAAAGTCTTAATTATCTATTAAAACCATATTGAAATAATACACAAGAAATGTAAAATGGGTTTGTTTTGTTTAAGCAAAGAAGTTAGTTTACTTGAGAAAATATTTTGATCTTTTTTTTTCTAAAAGAAACAAAATAAAACATGTGAATATGAAATATTTTTGGTGTTTTTGGTTATTAAAAGCTAAAATAAGATAAATAAGAGAAAAAGGAGTCAGAGTCAGCACATTGCTGAAACGAGGAAGAACAGAAGTTCTGACTCCGATATGCTACAAGAGAGAAAATGTTAGTAGGAAAGTAGAGGGTCAGAAGTTCTGGGCCTGGGTACACCAAGTTCAGAAGTTGCTAGGAATAAAGGAAAACCTAGAAGTTCTGATTGTTGAAGGGGTTCAGAAGCTATAGTGTAGCTGGGAACCTAGAAGTTCTAATGTCACTAGAAAATCAGAAGTTCTGGGTATTTGAGAGAGTGAGGTGATAATGTTGTTGGGTAAGATTGTCTAGAAGTTCTGATTTAGGAATATTGTCTGACAGATGAATGGGTGAAAACCGTTGAGAGATTTAAACTGAACCAGCAGGAGTCTGAAAGGAGTATTTTTCATGTAGATAGTCATCCTGGCTTGTTTCGGGAATTGATCTATAATTGATTTGTTCATAGACATTTTCCTTGTTTTATTTAAAATTTGATCATAATTTTCTGTTGGTTGATCTTTCCTGAAAAAGGTAAAGATTTAGTTGTATGTGATGCCGTGACATATGAAATGCATAGTGCAATGAGATTGTGATATATGCATTTATGCCAGCGATACTTATGATGTATGGATGCGATGTACACGCATGTAAGCTGTTTTGCTGCTATGTTGTTTGGATTAGGGAAAATAAATCCCTGACTACTGCTGAGGATGAGGAGTGTATGTCTTCATGTTATGTTTGAAGTTGAAGTGTTGATGGATGAGTTTCCATAACCAAAGAAATAAGCTATGCGGGGGAAGAGAAACATTGTGTATTGCTTGTAGGCTTTATGAAATCCTGCTGAGAAATCCTGAGAAACTGAATGACTTTTGTTGGGGAATCTTTGAGGTGGCAACTGGAAGTTTTGTCCTCTCAAGGATATGATAAAGATCCTATAATAGGATGTTCGTGCTTCTGCCTTTGCTGGAGAAAGTACCTGCGAGGATTTAGTGCAATGGCCCACAGATGTTGTCCTATTTCTTAAAGTCATTAGTAATTGTCTTTCTGGTTTAGTTTCCCTTTTTTACGAGTTCATTTATGAACAGTAAATACATTTAAATGCATATGCTCAAAAATAAATGATGGACGCTTTTGTAAACAAAACAAGAACATTAGAAGAAGAAACAGATAATTTTTTTCACTTTCAAAGGAGCGCCTTTGTATTATCTTGAATAAGTGTTTATACAAAGAGACGAACATCCTAGTAAGAGAATATCGTCGTAAAAAAAAGAAAATCGATACAAAGGAAAAAGAAACTATGTGAAATAATCCCATGGGGTTCCCATTCTGCTATAGCCTTCATGTCTCTGAGCGTCTCGTCCATTTGGTGCTTTGTACGAAGTTGATTGGATTGATTAGTACCATTTGAGTTTGATGATTGATGATGGAGATTGCTTGTAAGGTAATCTAACGGGACATATTCATACGCTTTGAATCCCTAAATTTTACCTGGATCGCCCTTTCGGGTTTTCAGTCCACCGGAATACCCTTTTTTCCCAAGCCGCCCTTTCAGGTTTTCAGCTTGCCAGGTGTACAAATTTTTTTTTGTATTTTATCCCTAATTTTTGCCCGAACCCTTTTGGTTCACCGGGATGCCCTAATTTTTCCCTAGGCCAGTCGACCTAACGGGTCTTTGTTTATGCGTAGTATCTTTTAACTATGTCCATGTTTAAATGGTTTGGAAGATCCTCTTCGTCCATAGTGGTAAAGATCATTGCCCCACCGGAAAGAAGGTATTTGGACTTCAATTGGTAGAACAGCTTCCATACCGTATACCAAAGAGAAAGGAATTACCCCTGTCGATGTGTGTTCTATGGTACAGTAACTATGGAGAGCGAATGATAACATCTCATTCCAGTCCTTGTATGTTACTATTATTTTTTGTATGATATTCTTGATGTTTTTATTAGCGACTTCTACAACGCCATTCATCTTCGGCCGGTAAGGGGAAGAGTTATGATGCTGGATCTTGAATTGCACGCATGGTGTAGTAATCATAGTACTGTTGAGATTTGTACCATTATCTGTGATGATTCTTTTCGGAATACCGTATCGACAGATAAGATTCTGCTTGATGAATTGGGCCACAACATTCTTGGTGACAGAAGCAAAGGATGCTGCCTTAAACCATTTCGTGAAGTAGTCAATGGCAACAAAGATGAAGCGGTGTCCATTAGAAGTTATAGGTTTGACTTCTATAATCATGTTGATGCCCCACATCGCGAATGGCTAAGGAATAGTTAGGACATTTAGAGGAACTGGAGGCACATGTACTTTGTCAGCATAGATCTGACACTTGTGACAGGTTCGTGAATGCTGATGACAATCTGCTTCCATGGTAGACCGATAGTACCCTTCCAATAGGATCTTTTTAGCCATCATGTGCCCACTGGAATGGGTGCCAAAAGTGCCTTCATGTAGATCAGCCATGATCTTGTCTGCCTCACTCTTGTCTATGAAATGGAGCAAAGTAGAGTTGTGGTTGCGCTTGTAGAGAATGCCATTACTGAGGAAGAAATTAGTAGAGAATCTTCTCAAGAATTTCTTGTCATTGACTGAAGCTCCTTCCGGATACTCTTGGGCCTCGAGGTATCTCTTAATTTCAAAGAACCAAGGCTTGTCCACTACTTCATCAGTATCGACCTCGTGACAGTAAGTTGGTTTGTCCATTCTCTTGATTGTGATCTGAGGAGTCTCCTTATCCCAATTTATTTTGCACATGGATGACATAGTTGCCAGCACATCTGCTAGTTGATTTTCCTCTCGTGGAAAATGTTCAAAAGTAATTTCTTCAAAATGCGGGATCAATGTCAACACATGTTCTTTATAGGGGATGACATTAGGGTGCCTCGTGTCCCATTATCCTTTGATTTGACTGATGACTAAGGTTGAATCTCCAAATACACTTAAAGACTTGATTCCCAAATCTATGGAAGCTTCGAGACCCAAAATACATGCTTCATATTCTGCCATATTATTGGTACAGTTGAAACACAATCTAGCGGTGAAGGGAGTATGACATCCTTCAGGAGATATGATTACGGCGCCTATGCCATTGCCGAGTGCGTTTGAAGCTCCATCAAAAACCAAGGTCCATCGGGATCCTTGTTCAGGTCCGTCATATGGTTTTAGTTCTTCACAATCGCCTACCAACATGATGTCTTCATATGGAAACTCAAACTTCATGGACTGATAGTCATCCACAACCCGGTGAGCAAGGTGATCGGCTAATACACTTTCCTTTATGGCTTTCTGGGTAGTGTATTGTATATTGTATTCTCTTAGGATCATCTGCCATCTTGCTATTCTCCTAGAGAGGGCGGGCTTCTCGAATATGTATTTAATTGGATCCATCTTGGATATCAATAAGGTAGTATGGGTCAACATATACTGTCTTAGCCGGCGAGCAGCCCATGCCAGAGCACAGCAAGTTTTCTCGAGCAGTGAATATCTTGTTTCACAGTTGGTAAACTTTTTTCTCAAGTAGTATATTGCATGCTCTTTTCGGCCAGACTCGTCATGCTGCCCCAGCACACACCCCATTGAATTTTCCAAAACAGTTAGATACCTGATCAAAGGTCTTTGCTTAACTGGCGGCATCAAAACGGGAGGCTCTTGAATATATTTTTTGATCCTGTCGAAGGAAGCCTGGCAGTCGTCATTCCATTCTACCACTTGATCTTTCTTTAGTAATTTGAAGATTGGTTCACAAGTAGCGATCATATGGGAAATGAACCGGGCGATATAGTTCAACCGTCCTAAGAATCCCCTAACTTCCTTCTCAGTGCGAGGAGCGGGAATTTCTGGCATTGCTATTACCTTTGCAGGGTCCACTTCGATACCTTTTCCGCTGACAACGAAACCTAAGAGTTTACCGGACCTTACTCCAAAAGTGAATTTATTTGGATTCAGCCTTAGTTTGTATCTCTTCAGTATTTCGAACAGTTTCTGCAGATGGTCCAGATTCTCCTCTTTAATTTGAGATCTGGCTATCATGTCATCCACATAGACCTCTATTTCATGATGTATCATGTCGTGAAATAGAGCTACCATGGCATGCTGATAGGCTGTCCTTGCGTTCTTCAACCCGAATGGCATAACCTTAAAACATAATGTACCCCACTGTGTGACAAAGTTTGTTTTTTCCATGTCCTCAGATGCCATTTTGATCTGGTTGTATCCGGAGAAACAGTCCATGAAAGAAAATACTTTATGCTGTGCGGTGTTGTCAACCAGAATATCAATATGGGGAAGCGAGAAATCATCCTTGGGGCTTGCCCTATTCAAGTCTCTGTAGTCCACACACATGCGTACCTTATCATCCTTTTTAGGCACTAGAACAACATCGGCGACCCATTATGGATAGGAGGTGACAGCTAAGAATCTGGCGTTGAACTACTTCATGACTTCAGTCTTGATTTTCTCTAACATTTCTGGAATCATGCGGCAGACTTTCTATTTTACCGAAGGTCAGTCTTCTTTTGTCAACAAACGATGGACCACGATGTCAGTGTCGAGCCCTGGCATGTCTTCATATGACCAAGCAAAAACCTCAACATAGTCACGTAGTAACTGAGTTAAATGCTTCTTGACGCTAGGCTGCAGGTTGGCACCTACTTTGACCTCTTTTTTGTCCTCTTCAGTACCTAAGTTAACTGTTTCCACTGGCTCTTCGTGGGACTGTATGGCCCTTTCTTCTTATTGCAATAACCTGGCTACTTCCCCTGGTACCTCATAATCTTCCTCACCTTCGTCTTTGGCCTGGTAGATTGGATTTTCAAAGTCATGATAGGCCATAGAAGAGTCGTTACCCATGGGATCCTGAGTGGAGGTGGATCTGTATTTTGATATGTGGGTGTGTGTAAGAGCATAACTATCTTTGAAAAACGATAAAAGTTAAAAAAGAGAAAAACAATGAGCATAAAAATTTGCATGCAAAAACTTCCATGATTTATTGATGACATATGAAGATGAAGTAACAACCCTCACAAATGGACCGTTATGCCTCGGGTAAGACACAAGGTTTTAAAATCTAAATTGTTTGATTATTACAAATATGACGAAAATTGAAAGACAATTATTCTTGAAGAAAAGTAATAGGGACAAATTCTTTGGCTTCCCAGTTGTTAAGTCCTCCGCTGACGGTTGGGGAGATCCACTCGTCCAGGTTACAGTTACTATCACCGTCTTCCACCGTGTAGATTCCCTGATTGCTGATACGCAAAGGTGGCCCCCTGGTGCGAGTTCGTCGAACAGCCTTTTGTGCCTCCGAGGTGAAGCCCAAACCAAATTTATCGGATTTGTAAGGAATATATGGGAGTTGACCCCAGATAGTCTGTTCCCCTTCTTCAATTTCTCCTCTAGCATCCTTCAACGAGGCCATTTTCAAAGGAGGTCTGGTAGCTCTTGGAGTTTTGGTAGTAGTCTAGTTGTCGCAATTGTTTGTGGGACCTCCTCGAAATGCTGACACGGAGTTTCGATGAACTCACCATCCATTTCCACGTACTTGAAAGAGTTCAGGTGAATGACCATATATTCCTCCTCCCCGTGAACAGTGATGATATTTCCTTTAATCGGGTATTTTAACATCTGATGCAACGTAGAGGTGATGGCACCAGCGCCATGGATCCAAGGTCGGCCTAACAGACAGGAATAGGAAGGACGGATATCCATTACATAGAAATTTGAATCAAAGGTCTGAGAACAAATTTTGATGGGGATGTCCACTTCCCCGTGCACCATTCTCTTTGAACCATCGAAGGCCCTTACTACTATGTTGCTGGGTTTTAAGGTCAAACCTTCACAGTCTAGCCTATCCAGAGCCTTCTTAGGCATCACATTCAATGATGAACCAGTATCTACTAGGACATGGGCCAATGTGGTGCCTCGGCATACGATAGAAATATACAACGCATCATTGTGGTTTCTCCCTCTGGGTGTCAAATCAGCATTAGAAAATCCCAGACCGTTATCCACTGTCATACTAGCCACACAATCTTCGAATTGATCAGTAGAGGTTTCCTGTGGCACATGGGCGGTTTTAATAAATTTCACCAAAGCCTTCGCATGAGCTTCGAAGCACAACAATAAAGCTAGCATAGAAATCTTTGAAGGGGTATGCCCTAGCTATTCGACTACATTGTAGTCGCTTCTCTTTAAAATTTTCAAAATTTCTTCCATCTCCTTCTTGGAAGCCTCCGGGATAGATATTGGTTATGCCTTCATCACGCCAGGCTCAACCAAAATGTCTTTGCCCCGAGTCTTGGTCAACTCGGTTATAGGAGCTTACCTTGCAGCTGGAGAAAGTCTTGTGAACTGGAGCCTGGTTCTGACTGCTTGTAATGTTCTGATCAACTTCCTCACGTGCTCAGAAGACTGGAACAACCTTTAACTTAGGTTACGAATGGCTGGAAAATTTAGAAGTTGTATGAATAATTTGGTCAAGAAACACTTGAGGGAAGTTGGAGTTTAAATGCAAGAATTAAAAACTAGCAGGTTTTGTATTTGTGTTTGCAGTTTCGGATTCCTAGAATTTTTAGCAAGGTTTCAAATCTTTTTCTTTTCAGTTTTTCCGACCGTCCCCTTACAGTTGCTGTGATACGGTGGGAGAACTGACTAGGGTTTTGTGTTTGTTTTCGCAAATGTTTCGGTTGAGCAAGAGTCGCCACCGACTTTTTATTTTATCCTAAGGAAAGGTTTAAAAAGCACAGCAAAAACCTTTGAGATATTTTCTTGGGTTCGGGGAGTAGATTATAGAAAGGGAAGGTATTAGCACCCTTTCTATCCATGGTTATCCATGGGCTCTTAGGTACTTTCTTAGATCAACTTGCCTTGGTTTTCAATTGTTTGAAATGGTGCTTTGTGTGTGGCTTTGAAAAGGTTTTGAAAAAGATGCCTTGTCTAGGCTACCCTTGTAACAATTCTTTACTCGAATGTTTTACAAAAGGTGTTTGTCTTTTTGAAAAGATGTTTCAAGGTTTTTTGAAAGTTTGTTTTGAAAGTGTTTGTGAAGTGTGGTTTGAAAAATAGGCAAGTGTTTTTGTTTTGCAAGTTGACAAGTACTTAAGAGCTATCTACCCTAAAGTTCTCAAAGATTTTTGTTATGTTTTAACCCTTTTAACAATTTTGTTCCACCATTGCATTTGGTGGACAATCTTGTGTTAGGATGTGAAAGGGACGGACGCGGGTCATCGCTTAGACCATAATTGCAATGGTGCCAAGTATCTTTGGGCAATTTTCCTTTAAGGGACTTGATCATTTTTTAGGCAACTTTTCGAAAGCGTCATCGAGGGACTATGATCATTTGATTGTTTGTCTTGTTTTTTCCCAAAGAGACCTAACATGCAATATGGCCCATTATTGAAGGCAACAAGTGGAATACCCTAGAGGTGCAAGTGTGATTGGTGTAGTCCATTTTCATGCTTGATTATCTTGAAATTAGGTCAAACTATTTTTGTTCTTTTTATTTGCATACAAACCCTAATTCTAACATGGTATATTTAGAAAGCATTAAAGTGCGAAAAATAAAGTTCTAAACTATTACAACACAATATGGGAAGGGGGGTACAAATGTTCAAATGGGGGTTTTGACAAGGAATTTAAACCTAGCTATTACATCAATTTGGAATTTATTTACAAGATAATTAATTTGCACAAATTAAATAGAAATAAAATAAATATGCAAGATGCAAAAAGGGTTTTTTATATGTATGAAAAAAGTATTTTTTATGTCAAATAAACAAAAATAAAAAGTATTATTTTTGGAGATTTTTTATGCTTAGGGGAAAACCCTAATTTTATTAAGTAAATGCATTAATTATTTAATATGTACAAATATTTATCAATTATATACTAAATAAAATAAAAATGAAGTATGTTTGTCAAAAATGTATTTTTATTATCAAATATTAATAAAAAATAAAATGTATATATTTTTGTATTATTTACTAAATATTCTAATAAATATATATATATATATATATATATATATATATATATATATATATATATATATATATATATATATATATATATATATATATATATATATATATATATATATATATATATATATATATATATATATATATATATATATATATATATATATATATATGTATTAATTTCTAAATATGTGTTATATATACAAAAATAATAATATTTAATATTTATAAAAAAAAGTATATATTATATAAAATATTTTCAGAAGATAAAATAAAATAAAAAATAAAAAATGAATGTGTTTACATTATTTTTTAGTATTTTAAGTAAAAAGTGTTTATTTATTTTTCTATGTACAAATATCAATATAAACAAATAAATGCCTAAAAATATAAAAAATGGTGTGAAAAATATTTTTTATGTTTTTAATATTATTAGCAAAAATAAATAAGTCAGAATAAAAAAAGAAAAGTTAAAAAATCAATAAAACAAACAAAATGGGCTCAGGGGGTGTGAAAGCAAAAATAGTGTGTAAAAAGCAAAAGCAAATCAGGCCCAGCCCATGAAGACCTTCTTCAACCTCCAGACAGTTCTTGTTCAAAAACGCGCGCTTGGTGTATGAATTCAAACATCCTGATTCCTTGAGTTTTTGCACAAACTTACAACACCAAAAATATTAAGCATTGAATCACGATTCTGAATATGTAAAGAACTCCTCCTAACTCTCAGAAATGAGAGAGAATTTTATCATTCCCAAATCTTAACCTAACTTTTTATCAATATTCAGACCTTAAATTCTCACAGCATATGCAAAATAAATGAAAAGTAAAGGTATGTACAGTTTTAGGGGCATGAGTAGAACACTTCTTATTCACAAACCTAGAGCTAACAATGCCTACATTAAGAGTTAGAAGTTCAAGAATATACCTGTTCAATTGAAGTTGTATCTGATGATGGAGGTACTTTCAGAGCAAGGTGATGATTGGTACAGCTTCCTTGATGTCCAGGGATGCTATTCCAAGCTTTACTTTGTCTTGAAACCTTTTGAATCGAGCTATGGAACTTCAGCTGCAAAACAAGAAAATGAAAATGGTGATCTTGCCTGGGAGTGTTACAGGTCGTGTTTGAGGTTTTGATTAGCTTCAAGGGATGTTATGGGATGTATTTAAGGTGGTTTTAGCAAGAATGCATGAAAGGGATGAGAGTTGGAACTCAAACTGCAGCAGGCCCTGTTTTTGTGTAGTTCAATGGTGATTTTGTGAGTGAGAGTGTTTGGGACTTGGTTAGCTCGTGTTCTAGCTTAGGATGGATGTTTAGGAAGTGTACAAAGTATTTTCTTAAGCTCTTTTGTGCTGAGATGAAAGTTGAGTTGTGTTATGCTAGCTTTCTTCACACTTAAGCAAGCAAATGTCCACTTGAGTTTTAGACAGCTAGAGGCCCCCCTAATATGCTACAAACCTTGGCATTGATCAGTGTGATTAGTCCTAAACTTGTGCCAAAGAGATTTGATCTGTACTTGCTGATTTGCAACTTTGACATAAAGTTTAACTTTTCAAAAATGGATATTATGCTTTATCTAAAAATGGCTTAATCTTGCAAATAATGTTTGGACACACAAAATAAGGCTTTGGCACAATGAGTATGCATTAAATTATTGAGTGCAAATGGGATTAGAGGCCTGTAATGTAGCATAAACCAAGCTGACTTGAAAGTGGCAATGTGTATGAACATGTCTTGGTCAAGAACAAAAGTGACTTTTGCCCAACTTGCCAAATTCGATTCTCCCTAACCATGAGGTTGTTTGATGAGTTCTTGGACATTTTGGAAAGCTTGGAATGTGTACTACAATCCATCTTTGAAATGAAAATTGAAATTCCAAGTGGAAGTATGTGAAAAATGGTCTTGAAGTTAGGCAAAAACCTTGCCTAAAATAGGTCAAATTTTCACTAAGTTAAGAATGGTTTGGTACCCTTGTTCCAAAAATTGTAACTTGAGCTACAAGCTTCTTTTGGTAAAACTTTGTGAATCAAAGTTGTAGATTATGAAATAGTCTACAACTTTCATGTTTTGACTTTTGTTTGAATCCAAATGAATCTTGGTGAGAAAGTGGGGCAAAGTTGGGAAAAAATTAGGGTTTTTCATAACTTAGAAAAATTCTAAGTTATGAAAAATCTTCATTTCAAACCTTAATTTTCAATTCTTGGTTTCTTGGTGAACAAGTTTCATGATTTGGAATGTTTTGATGAAAAATTAATCTTGACTCTTGATTTTGACCAAAAAGTCAAAGTTTGACTTTTCAGTATACAGTCAAAATTGATCAATTGACTGGGAAATTCAACTGTCAATCTTGTGCATTTGGGATCTTTTGGACTTGTTGAGCATGTCAAGACAATTCCATGGGGTCCTTGAGTCCATATATGAGCTTGGTTTGCCATTGGCTAGGTCAAACAGTCAAAAATTGCCTTTGTGCAGTCAAAACCCTAAAAATGACCATTTTGCCCTTTTGGTGATCTGATCAAATTTCCTGTGGAACTGTGATCCAAACTTGATCAAATGGTCCATGTGAGTTTATAATGTTGATGTGGGTCAATTTTCATGAGATTTGACTGTCAATTGGCCACAGTTGACTTTTTCCCCAATACAGTTGATTTCTAGGTCAACTGTCCAATTGACTGGGCAAAACTTGGAATCAAGACTTGAAACTTGGTATGGATAAACTTGGGAGTCCAATATGAAGCATGAAAGTCATCTTAGGCATTTTTGGTCAAAACATCTTTGTGCAAACACAAACCCTAATTTGGGTCAACAGTGCAAGGAGAAGTCTTGAGCAGATGAAACCCTAACTGGATCTTGAGTTCCAAGGGCTTTGTGATGAAAAATTATTGAGAAATGGGAGGGAAAATTTTGGGGTACAACAGTTGCCCCTGTTCAATCTTCTTGAATTCGAAGAGTTAGATTGGAAAGTTTGCCTTTCGCGACTCGAGGGTAAAAGGAGATTGGACACTAGAGTGCCCTTAAATTTGCACTCGTCAAAGCAATGGATGGGGGAATGGGCTTAGAGATGCCATTTGGAGATGGGCTTAAAGATGCCATCTGGAAGAGTGACAGAAACTTGTCGGGGATGGGCTTAGAGATGCCATCTGGTATGAGTATCAGAAAGGTATCCATGTTTTAAACCACATCTGAATTGGGGGCCTGAACAAGCAATAGATTGACATCCGTATCTGGAGGCATCCGTAAATTGTTTTCAGAGGTTGAGAAGAGTCTGAAAAAGCGATAGATTAACATCCGTTGTTGGGAAGAATCCGTAAACTGTTTTCAGAAGTATGGAGAAGAATCTGAACAAGCGATAGGTTAACATCCGTTACTTGGAGAACCCGTGAACTGTTTTCAGAAATCTTGGAGTTGAATAAGCAATAGAGCAGCATCCGTTGTTGGGAAGCGTTCGTAAACTGTTTTCAAAAGTTGCATCTGAACAAGAGATATATTAACATCCTTTGTTGGGAAGAATCCATAAACTGTTTTCAGAAGTCTTGAGAAGAAACTGAACAAGTGATAGGTTAACATCCGTTACTTGGAGAACCCGTGAACTGTTTTCAGAAATCTTGGAGTTGAATAAGCAATAGAGCAGCATCCGTTGTTGGGAAGCGTCCGTAAACTGTTTTCAAAAGTTGCATCTGAACAAGCGATAGATTAACATCCGTTGTTGGGAAGAATCCATAAACTGTTTTCAGAAGTCTTGAGAAGAAACTGAACAAGTGATAGATTAACATCCGTTACTTGGAGAACCCGTGAACTGTTTTCAGAAATCTTGGAGGTGGAGGAAGAATCGGTGTAGGGTTTCCTGATGATGAGCTCGTATAAAACTGCATCTGGATGAATCTGGAATAAGCATTAGAATGTTGCCATGTCTGGGTCACATCTGAACTATCCCTGGAAAGACTCTCGGAAGATAATGATTTTGTCTGTCGACTGATCTTATCTGAAAAGGTAAAGAGTTAGTTATATGCAATATCATGATGCATGATACAATGTATGTTATATGATATGAATGTAAATGGATGCGTATGTAAGCTGGAGAGCTGTCTTGCTGAGGATAGATGGATCCGAGATGGCTGAAGATAAAAGCATCTTGACTGCTGTCGGGACGAATAATTCCTTGGCTGCTGCTGGGGAAGAGAATTCCTGATGACTTCTACTGGGGAGTTCCAATCTAATAGACTCATGCTGGGGAGGCAAGACTGAGAATCTTCAGTTTGGTGGGAAGCATCTCTGTGGGGAGAAGGTTCACTAGTCTGGCTTCGCTGGGGATTGATAGTTTGAAGTTTTAGCTCTGCTGGGGATACTGAAACTTAAACTTTGAGGGGAATCGAGTTCTGGAGGATTCTCTGGCTGGGGATAATAAAAGATAAGCTCCTCTGGGGGATTTTATTGATAAGTTATGTTGGGGAACTTTGATGAACTCCGCTGAGGAAAGGAAGAAATTTGCTGAGTGCGATCTTCCGTGACAATAAGCTGAGGATAACCCAGTTATAAGCCCCTGTGAATAAAACTCGGGAGAGACGTCTGTACTCTGTAGGGGATAAGCTTCCAGAATCTACTAGGGATAAGCTTCAAGACTTGCTGGGGATATGGATTCCAAAGCTCCTGGGGATTTTCTTTTGAAAGGGTATCAAGATACCCAACTGCACTTCCAACCTATCAGTAATCCTCTTTCTTGATTCATAAGGAAATGATTATGTTCAAATGCATATGCCTATTTAACAAAACATTGGACGTTTCTCAAAATAAAACAATTAGTGCAAGAGAAAAAGGAAAAGGAAATGACACAAATTTCTGGGAAGAGTAGTTGTATTAACTTTCTCTGAGTATATTTGTACAAAGGAGACAAACATCCTAGTAAGAGGATTTTGTCGTAAAATATTTGAAAGATTTATACAAAATAAATATGGCTATGCGAAATAATTCCATGGGATTCCATTCCGCTATAGCCCTCACAACTCTGAATATCTGTCCATTCAATGCTTCGTCTGCCGATGACTGGATTGATCAGAAACCTGGAACTGGTTGATGAAGAGACTATCTTTTGAAGTGATTCAACGAGACATAGTCATACACTTTAATTCCCTAACTTTTGCCTGAATCGCCCTTTCGGGTTTTCGATCCACCGGGAAACCCCTTTTTACCCAAGCCGCCCTTTCGGGTTTTCAACTTGCCGGGTGTACAGATTTTTTTTGTTTTTATCCCTAATTTTTGCCTGAACCGCCCTTTCGGGTTTTTGGTTCACCGGGATGCCCATTTTTTCCCAAGCCGCCCTTTCGGGTTTTCGACTTGTCGGGTTATTTTATGCGTAGTATCTTTTGACTATGTCTGCGTTCGCAGGGTGCGGCAAATCGTCACCGTCCATGGTGGTCAGGATCATTGCACCACCAGAAAATATGCTCTTGATCACAAATGGTCCTTCATATGTAGGAGTCCATTTTCCCCTGGGATCACTTTGCGGCAAGATAATCCGCTTGATTATGAGATCTCCGACTTGATACACTTGACGTCTGACTTTCTTATTGAAGGCCTTGATCATCCGTTTTTGATACGTCTGACCATGGCATATAGCAGCGAGTCGCTTCTCGTCGATCAAATTGAGTTGATCAAGTCGGGTCTGAATCCAATCATCTTCATTCAAACCTGTGTCCTTCATAATCCTTAGAGAAGGAATCTGAACTTCCATAGGCAGGACAGCTTCCATGCCATATACCAACGAAAATTGGGTTGCCCCGGTTGAAGTACGTGCCGTCGTACGGTATCCATGTAGAGAAAACGGTAACATCTCATGCCAGTCTTTGTAAGTGACTGTCATTTTCTGAATGATCTTCTTAATGTTTTTGTTCGCAGCTTCAACAGCACCGTTCATCTTCGGCCGATAGGGAGATGAATTGTGATGATAAATCTTGAACTGTTCGCACAAAGCGGTGATCATTGTGTTATTCAGATTTGTACCGTTGTCTGTGATGATCCTGTCTGGAACACCATACCGACATATGAGATTTTGCTTGATGAAGCGGGAAACCACATTTTTAGTAACAGAGGCGAAGGAAGCTGCTTCGACCCATTTGGTGAAATAGTCAATGGCAACTAGGATGAAGCGATGTCCGTTGGAAGTCGTGGGCTTGATCTCTCCAATCATGTCAATGCCCCACATTGCAAATGGCCAAGGAGCAGTCATAACGTTGAGAGGGACCGGAGGGATATGAACTTTGTCAGCGTAGATTTGACATTTGTGACAAGTACGGGAATGTTGATGGCAGTTAGCTTCCATGGTAGACCAGTAATAGCCTGCCCTTAGGATCTTCTTAGCCATTGTATGCCCGCTCAAGTGAGTGCCAAATGTGCCGCTGTGTATCTCGGTCATGATCAACTCTGCTTCATCTTTGTCTACGCATCGGAGTAATACACAATCATGGCTTCGTTTGTAAAGGATGTCGTTGCTCAGGAAGAATTTAGCAGCGAATTTCCTTAAGAACTTCTTGTCATTTACGGAAGCTCCTTCGGGATAATCTCTAGTCTCGAGATACCTTTTGATTTCATGGAACCAAGGTTGTTCCACTACTTCTTCGGTATTAATCTCGTGACAATGTGCCGGTTCATCCATTCGCTCGATGGTGATTTGGGGAGCCTCGTTATCCCAGTTGAGTTTAAACATGGAAGACATTGTAGCTAGAGCATCTGCTAGCTGATTCTCTTCTCGCGGGAAATGCTCGAAGGTAACTTGCTCGAAATGAGGCAACAATGTCAAGACAAGTTCTTTGTATGGGATAAGATTAGGGTGCTTGGTATCCCACTCTCCTTTGATTTGACTGATAACCAAAGCCGAGTCACCAAATACGATCAAAGATTTGATCCCCAAGTCTATAGCAGCCTTGAGACCAAAGATGCAAGCTTCGTACTCAACCATGTTGTTTGTGCAGCTGAAGCAAAGTCGGGCCGTGAAAGGTGTGTGACAACCTTCCGGAGAAATGAGTACCGCGCCGATACCGTTTCCAAGTGCATTTGAAGCACCATCAAAGTACAGGGTCCATCGGGATCCCTTTTCGGGTCCGTCATACGGTATGTTACCTTCAATGTTGTCCAAATTCATAATGTCCTCGTCTGGGAAGTCAAATCTCATGGGTTGATAATCTTCGATAGCTTGATGAGCCAGATGGTCAGCTAGTACACTCCCTTTTATAGCTTTTTGAGTGGTGTACTGGATGTCATACTCAGTTAGGATCATCTGCCATCTGGCTATTCTTCCAGATAAAGCGGGCTTTTCGAAGATATACTTGATAGGATCCATTTTGGAAATCAACAAGGTAGTATGAGTCAACATATACTTCCTTAGTCGGCGAGCAGCCCATACCAAAGCGCAACAAGTTTTCTCGAGCAGTGAGTAGCGAGTCTCACAGTCGGTAAACTTTTTGCTAAGGTAATAAATAGCATGCTGTTTTCGACCAGACTCGTCATGCTGGCCCAAAACACACCCCCATTGAGTTATCCAAGACGGTTAAATACATGATCAGTGGTCTTCCTTCGATGGGTGGCATCAGAATAGGAGGTTCTAGCAAATACTCCTTGATTTTATCAAAAGCAGCTTGGCAATCGTCGTTCCATTCGACTACCTGATCTTTCTTCAAGAGTTTGAAAATTGGCTCACAGGTAGAAGTCAGATGAGAGATGAACCTGGCAATATAGTTCAAGCGCCCCAAGAACCCTCTAACCTCCTTTTCAGTATGGGGAGCAGGCATCTCTTGTATTGCTTTCACTTTTGTTGGATCGACTTCAATGCCTTTGTTGCTTACAATGAATCCTAGAAGTTTACCAGACCTAACTCCAAAAGTGCACTTACTTGGATTCAGCCTGAGTTTGTATTCTTTCAACCTGGCAAACAGCTTTTCTAGATGTTCAAGGTGCTCCTCCTCTGTTTGTGACCGAGCTATCATATCGTCCACGTAAACTTCAATCTCATGATGTATCATATCATGAAACAAAGCTACCATGGCGCGTTGATAAGTTGCCCCAGCGTTCTTCAGCCCGAACGACATCACCTTGTAACAGAAAGTGCCCCATTGTGTGACAAAAGTTGTTTTCTCCATATCCTCGGGGGCCATTTTGATTTGATTGTAGCCCGAGAATCCATCCATGAAGGAAAACACTTTGTGCTGAGCTGTATTGTCGATCAAAATGTCAATGTGTGGCAGCAGAAAATCATCTTTAGGGTTGGCTCTATTCAAATCCCGGTAGTCCACACACATCCTGACTTTGCCATCTTCCTTAGGTACTTGCACGATGTTAGCGACCCATTGAGGGTAGGACGTAACAGCCAGAAATCCAGCGTCGAATTGCTTCATCACTTCTGCTTTGATCTTTTCAGACATGTCAGGCCTCATTCGGCGGACTTTTTGCTTGATCGGTGGACAATCCTCTCTTGTAGGGAGACGGTGAACCACGATGTCTGTGTCTAAACCCGGCATGTCTTCATAAGACCAAGCGAAGATTTCAACATACTCATTCAACAACTGTATCAGGCGTTCCTTGACACTTGGCTCCAGATTGGCACCTACTTGTACCTCCTTCCGGTCTTCCTCGGTCCCTAAGTTGACAGTTTCCAATGACTCTTCGTGCGGTAAGATGGCCCTTTCCTCTTGCTGTAGAAGTCTGGTTAGTTCCCCTGGTACTTCACAACCTTCGTCATCTTCATACTCGGCTTGATTGACCAGATCTTCAGAGTTATTGAAGGATATAGCAGAATGGTCACCCATGGAATCCGGAGTGGATGGGTACCTGCATTTGTGAGTGTGGGTGTGTGTAAGGGATAGCCATCCTTAAACAAAAAATGCAAAAGGAAAGAAAATGAACACAAGCAGTTTATCAAATGAAAAACGTCCAATGAATCATTAAACATGGCATATGGATATGAAAGTAATCAAAACCCTTACAAATGGACCTACATGCCCCGGGCAAGGCATGAGGTGAAAAGGTAGTGTACGGATTGTTTGAAAATAAATATTACAGACCGAATAGGAAATGTTTGACAGATAAATTACTGATGAATAAAAGTGATGGGGACAAAGTCTTTTGCCTCCCAGTTGCACAATCCTCCTTTGACAGTCGGGTAAATCCACTCTTCGATGTTGCTCTCTTTGTCTTCATCCTCCAAAGCGTTGATTCCGTAGGGAGAAATTTTGACTGGCGCTCTTTCAATCTTCGAACGGCGCATAGCTTTCTGGCCCGCGGTAGTGAACCCTAATCCAAATTTGTCTGTTTTATGCGGAATATCAGGCAACTTCCCCCATGCTGAATTCTTCCCCTCCTTTATTGCGGCCCTTGCGTCCTCCAGAGATGCCATCCTGGCCATCTGCCTCGGTGTCTCAGCTGCCAACTTTGCTACTGTTATTTCAGGAAGGACTTCTTCGAAATGCTGGAAAGGCGTCTCAATAAACTCCCCCTCTACCTCCACATACCATAATGAGTTTAAGTGGCTGATCATGTACTCCTCTTCACCATGGACGGTAATGATCTTTCCCTTGACAGGATACTTCAACATCTGATGTAAGGAGGAGGTGACTGCCCCAGCATGGTGTATCCAAGGCCTACCCAACAAGCAAGAGTATGACGGACGGATGTCCATCACATAGAAAGTAGATTTAAACACCTCAGTGCCTACCTTGATGGGAATTTCAACCTCCCCATGGACCATTCTCTTCGAACCATCGAAAGCACTGACAACAATATCACTCGGCTTCAACAATAACCCTTCACAATCTAGTCGGTCCAAAGCCTTCTTAGGCAGTACATTCAGCGACGAACCAGTGTCGACCAAGACATGTGCGAGAGTAGTTCCTCGGCACTCGACTGAAATGTGCAAAGCATCATTATGGTTTCTACCTTTAGGAGTTAGGTCGGCATCAGAGAAACCTAATCTGTTGTCCGCAGTAAGGCTGGCCACGCAATTTTGAAATTGATCTGCAGAAGTTTCCTGGGGCACATGGGCTGCCTTCAGGAATTTTATCAAAGCTTTAGCGTGCGCTTCTGAGCAAAGTAGTAGTGCCAACATGGAGATCTTTGAGGGGGTTTGCCCCAGCTGTTCTACCACATCGTAATCACTCCTTTTGATTATCTTCAAGATCTCATCCATTTCCTTCTTGGAGGTTTCCGGGATGACCAAGGGTTGAGCCCTCGTCCTGACGAGCTCATCTTGGATTCCCTTACCTTTATCAGCAGCGGTAGGAGGGACTGTACTAGGAACAACAACATCTTCAATCAAAGGGGTTCTAGCGGAGAGTTTTATTGGTGCAGGGATGACCTTGTCGGCAGATGAGGGTCCAAAGATTGTTCTTGGAGGGGCAATCTCTGGAGAAAATATTCTCCCGCTCCGGGTGATTTTACTCGTGCCTGCAATGTTTCCAATGCTGGCTTCTTCATCATCCGAACTTTCTTCAGTTATTTCGATTTGTTTAATACTATGGTAGTAGACGTCACCGCCATAGTTCCATGGTATCGACTTCTCAGAAACATAGGGGACAGGCCCTGGCATCGTTATCTTCAAAGGAACAGATTTCGTAGCTGGTGTAATCTTAACAGGCTTTCTGACGGCCTTGGAAAGATTGGCGTGAATGGTTATGATTGAGACATCTTCAGTATGAGTTGGAATAGCAGAAACTTTTTCAAACAAAATTTGTCGACCGTCCATTAGGCCTTGGATGCCTTTCTTCAGTAACGGACAATCAAACGGCAGAGAGTAACAACAATAGCAGTCTTCTTTACATCCCGGGAAGATCCCGGCCCTTAACAGATTCAACTTGATGGTTAACAATGGAGTTACCAGATCATTGACATCAGCAACATACAACTCTTCTTCAATGGCATTGACATTTCGGCCGTGCTTCGGCATGGGAGCAGATATCACATTAGGCTTCTCCGGAGCATCAAACTCCACCTCCTTCGCCTCTATCAGGTCTTGGATTTTATGCTTGAGTGCCCAACAATCATTGGTATCGTGCCCGACACTGTCAGAATGGTAGGCGCATTTAGCATTAGGATGATAATGCGGAGAGGACGTATTCACATTTTTTGGTGCCTCTTTGATAGTGGCGAGATTCAACTTTAACAGATGGGGAAGTACTTGCGCTGGAGTCATATTAATGCGGGTGAACTGCCGTTGTGGCCGTTCCACCCGTTGTTGATTTGGCCTGGACTGGTTATAGCGAGGATGCTCACTTGAAGGGTTTTGAATCATTACGGCCCCCACGGTCGGCCGGCGCTCAGTCTTCCCTGCTCTTCCTTGGGAGTATACAACAGCTGTTTCCTTCTTAAAAGGCTTCTTCTCAACACTTGCAGCAACACCCTTTTGAATTTTTCCTGACTTGATGCCAGCTTCTATTCTTTCGCCTGTTAAGATCAAATAGGTAAACCCCGCGGAAGAGTTACCAATCAGATGATTGAAAAATGGCCCAGATAGGGTCCCTAGAAACATATCGACAAGTTCACGGTCGGTTAAAGGAGGCTGCACCCTACCAGCCAAATCCCTCCACTTTTGTGCATATTCTTTGAATCCTTCGCCTGTTCCCAGTGACATACCCTGAAGTTGGGTACGAGTAGGAGCAAGGTCAGAATTGTACTGATATTGTTTGTAAAAGGCGGTGGCCAAATCTTCCCAATTTCGGACGCTGGTTCCCTCTAGCTGATAAAACCACTCCAGTTGAGCCCCAGAAAGGCTGTCTTGAAAGAAATGAATCCAAAGGTTTTTATCTGCCGTATAGGGTTGAATCTTTCTTACGTAGGACCTGAGATGCATTTTTGGACAGGACAGCCCATCATACCTCACAAAAACTGGCACTTTGAACTTTGGGGGAATCACAATCCCAGCAACCAAACCCAAGTCTTCAAAATCCAAACCCGGTACTCTTTGTAGTTCCATGGCGGCCAACCTATCTTCTAAACCCTTGTATTTATCATCAGCCGGAGGGTATTGCTGATCAGAGTAGTCTTCATCCTCTTCGACCTCTTCTTCTTCCACATCGGACTCGGAAGGTACCGCAGCCCCACCTCCTTTACTGGTCCCTTCATCAGAAGTAGGAGGAAATTCAAGCACTCTCCTGGCCTCTCCGTCAAATCTTCTCCCTAAAGTAGCCACCCCGAGTCTCTTTTTCTTCTTTTTCACTGGGTCTTTATTCCCCAGCAAGGTCTTGAGATCCTCCTGACCTTTAGTCAAGGTCGTCAGGAGTTGCTGGAATTGTGCATTTTGAGCTTGTAGGTCTTTGACTGTTTGCTCGAGATCCATCCTACTGAAATAAACAGCAGACAGATAAGGAAACCTGGAGTGAGACCTGCTTATGCACATGATGAATGATATGCTTATGTATGCAATGCATTCAAGGATT
This sequence comes from Vicia faba, assembly GCA_948472305.1. Taxonomy (NCBI): domain Eukaryota; kingdom Viridiplantae; phylum Streptophyta; class Magnoliopsida; order Fabales; family Fabaceae; genus Vicia; species Vicia faba. Next base: position 942,174,409 of record OX451741.1, on the reverse strand, counting down.
TAGAACATTCAAAATTGTTGGAGACAAAGAAGAACGCACGTCATATTAATAAGAAGAAATTTGTTAGTACATAAATGCCCCATGGGCCAAATATTACAAAAACAACTTCTCAAGGTAAAAAGACATTGCGCATCCTTTTTGGTGCGATGTAGGTGTTGAGGGCCTCTTGCTCATGGAGTCGGCGGGTAAGCTCTAGAACCTTCTTCTCACTGGCGTAGAAGCTAGCTTCAAAAGTGTTTTGTTCCTCCTTGAGCTGAATCCAACTTTTCTGCATTTCTTCCCACGATGTAGGCATGTCAGGATGTAGGATGGTGTAGGGAACCTCTCCTTCCTTGACGGGCTCTTTAATCACAGGGAGAACATGAGGATAAGGCATCATTAGACTCTGGGCTCGGGCTCGTACCCACTTGAGATAAGGCTCAAGAGGGATGGAGTTCTTGTGTCCCAGAGTCTTGCTATCAACCTTGTTGGGTCTTCCCCAAGCTCTGATGAATCTTTGGCGAAGTCCTTGCGCATCATTGTCGAAGTCAAAAACTAGGTCAGGAATCAACATGTCATGAGGGCCATCCCTCCGTGCATATCCAAATTGCCTCAAAGCTAGGCAAGGGTTGTAGGTGATACCTCCTCTAATTCCAAGTAAAGGAACATTAGGAAACTCTCCACAACGATCGACGACGATGACATTTTCTCTGGACCGAGAACACCAATGTACATCAGAGTGAGTAAGAGTCATCAACCGTTGGGACCACCTTGAGCCTTGGTCATTCTTCAAGACAGATTGTGGAAGGTGCGAAATAAACCACCTTGCAAGGAGAGGAGTACAACACATGAGAACACCCCTCTGTCTCATTGTTCGTGTGTAAAATGAGTGAAGAATGTCCCCAAGCAATGTTGGTATTGGATTTCTGGACAAGAAAATTTTGACGGCGTTGACATCTATCAATTGGTCAGAATTTGGGAACAAGACCAACCCATAGATAAGGAGTGCCACAATTTCTTCAAATGCTTGAAGGTCCAATGAATTCCAACATTCTTGTGCCTTCTCAAACAAGAATTTTGCTAAGAATCCTTTGACGCCGCTTCTGGTTTCCCAATGCCCCTTGATGTCAGATGGTTGTAGATGTAATGCTCGAGCAACATCTTCCGGCTTTGGTTCCTTTTCCGTACCGTTGAAGGGTAGTTGATTAAGGATAGGGATTCTTAGGAGTTGAGAAAACTCCTCCAAAGTGGGCACCAACTGGTAATCAGGGAAAGTGAAACAGTGGTGAAGAGGGTCAAAGAACTGGAATAGCACTTTCATCATGTCTTCTTCAATGTTGGTGTTGACTAAGCTGAGCAGTCTACCATTTCTTTCACTGAAGGATGAGCTTTCCGGAATTCTTGAGGTGAGCTCCTTGAGTTGAGGAGAGATTCTCACAAGGTTGACTTGGATGGTTTTTCTGCGAGGAATTTCCATGACCTACAAAACAAGAACAAAGATGAAGATCTGAACCCTTGAAATGGTTAGTGAATGCATATGATGCTTTATGATGTTTATGATGTATGCACAAACATATGTACAAGCAAATCACACCAAACCCTAGTTTCAGGCTTGCATGGGGTTTCATAGGTAAGTACCCTCTTGAGTGTAGTTGGCTTAAAAACCTGTCCTATAAATAGTAACCGGGTTCTAAGGAGCTCAATATCACTGGATTGTTTTCATTGTTCATTGTTTTGGTTTAGCCACTTAACTAGCGACCAAAATATTCCAAGAAAACAACCCTCAATGAGTGTAGTATCGAGTATCTACCAACTTCGGACTGCACCAAAGCCGGTCATCTCACTACCCCTAATAAAAGGCCAAGATGGTCAAGTAAGGTTCTAGGTCATTAGTGTTTAGTGACATCACTCAGCGGCCCCGTACTCTCCTTGATTGAACTCAAGGGTTACCGGTACTCACAAATATGTCGCACTAATATAGCTATTGCTTCGATCGTGTCGGTATACCCCGCACAGTTTCCACAATGTATTGCTATCTATGAATGTTTCCCAAAATCCGGGTGTAGGATTGCAAACCCAAACAATAGAGCCAAGATATAAAGCAATCAATTCAAACAATTAGTCATGCAAGAGGGTGATCTAAGCCCTAAGGTTACTCCACTTTTAAAATTCTCCCCAGCAGAGTCGCCAGTTCTGTGATACGGTGGGAGAACTGACTAGGGTTTTGCGTTTGTTTTCGCAAATGTTTCGGTTGAGCAAGAGTCGCCACCGACTTTTTATTTTATCCTAAGGAAAGGTTTAAAAAGCACAGCAAAAACCTTTGAGATATTTTCTTGGGTTCGGGGAGTATATTATAGAAAGGGAAGGTATTAGCACCCTTTCTATCCATGGTTATCCATGGGCTCTTAGGTACTTGCTTAGATCAACTTGCCTTGGTTTTCAATTGTTTGAAATGGTGCTTTGTGTGTGGCTTTGAAAAGGTTTTGAAAAAGATGCCTTGTCTAGGCTACCCTTGTAACAATTCTTTACTCGAATGTTTTACAAAAGGTGTTTGTCTTTTTGAAAAGATGTTTCAAGGTTTTTTGAAAGTTTGTTTTGAAAGTGTTTGTGAAGTGTGGTTTGAAAAATAGGCAAGTGTTTTTGTTTTGCAAGTTGACAAGTACTTAAGAGCTATCTACCCTAAAGTTCTCAAAGATTTTTGTTATGTTTTAACCCTTTTAACAATTTTGTTCCACCATTGCATTCGGTGGACAATCTTGTGTTAGGATGTGAAAGGGACGGGCGCGGGTCATCGCTTAGACCATAATTGCAATGGTGCCAAGTATCTTTGGGCAATTTTCCTTTAAGGGACTTGATCATTTTTTAGGCAACTTTTCGAAAGCGTCATCGAGGGACTATGATCATTTGATTGTTTGTCTTGTTTTTGCCCAAAGAGACCTAACATGCAATATGGCCCATTATTGAAGGCAACAAGTGGAATACCCTAGGGGTGCAAGTGTGATTGGTGTAGTCCATTTTCATGCTTGATTATCTTAAAATTAGGTCAAACTATTTTTGTTCTTTTTATTTGCATACAAACCCTAATTCTAACATGGTATATTTAGAAAGCATTAAAGTGCGAAAAATAAAGTTCTAAACTATTACAATACAATATGGGAAGGGGGGTACAAATGTTCAAATGGGGGTTTTGACAAGGAATTTAAACCTAGCTATTACATCAATTTGGAATTTATTTACAAGATAATTAATTTGCACAAATTAAATAGAAATAAAATAAATATGCAAGATGCAAAAAGGGTTTTTTATATGTATGAAAAAAGTATTTTTTATGTCAAATAAACAAAAATAAAAAGTATTATTTTTGGAGCTTTTTTATGCTTAGGGCAAAACCCTAATTTTATTAAGTAAATGCATTAATTATTTAATATGTACAAATATTTATCAATTATATACTAAATAAAATAAAAATGAAGCATGTTTGTCAAAAATGTATTTTTATTATCAAATATTAATAAAAAATAAAATGTATATATTTTTGTATTATTTACTAAATATTCTAATATATATATATATATATATATATATATATATATATATATATATATATATATATATATATATATATATATATATATATATATATATATATATATATATATATATATATATATATATATATATATATATATATATATATATATATATATATATATATATATATATATATATATATATATATATATATATATATATATATATATATATATATATATATATATATATATATATGTATGTATTAATTTCTAAATATGTGTTATATATACAAAAATAATAATATTTAATATTTATAAAAAAAGTATATATTATACAAAATATTTTCAGAAGATAAAATAAAATAAAAAATAAAAAATGAATGTGTGTACATTATTTTTTAGTATTTTAAGTAAAAAGTGTTTATTTATTTTTCTATGTACAAATATCAATATAAACAAATAAATGCCTAAAAATATAAAAAATGGTGTGAAAAATATTTTTTATGTTTTTAATATTATTAGCAAAAATAAATAAGTCAAAATAAAAAAAGAAAAGTCAAAAAATCAATAAAACAAACAAAATGGGCTCAGGGGGTGTGAAAGCAAAAATAGTGTGTAAAAAGCAAAATCAAATCAGGCCCAGCCCATGAAGACCTTCTTCAACCTCCAGACAGTTCTTGTTCAAAAACGCGCGCTTGGTGTATGAATTCAAACATCCTGATTCCTTGAGTTTTTGCACAAACTTACAACACCAAAAATGTTAAGCATTGAATCACGATTCTGAATATGTAAAGAACTCCTCCTAACTCTCAGAAATGAGAGAGAATTTTATCATTCCCAAATCTTAACCTAACTTTTTATCAATATTCAGACCTTAAATTCTCACAGCATATGCAAAATAAATGAAAAGTAAAGGTATGTACAGTTTCAGGGGCATGAGTAGAACACTTCTTATTCACAAACCTAGAGCTAACAATGCCTACATTAAGAGTTAGAAGTTCAAGAATATACATGTTCAGTTGAAGTTGTATCTGATGATGGAGGTACTTTCAGAGCAAGGTGATGATTAGTACAGCTTCCTTGATGTCCAGGGATGCTATTCCAAGCTTTACTTTGTCTTGAAACCTTTTGAATCGAGCTATGGAACTTCAGCTGCAAAACAAGAAAATGAAAATGGTGATCTTGCCTGGGAGTGTTACAGGTCGTGTTTGAGGTTTAGATTAGCTTCAAGGGATGTTCTGGGATGTATTTGAGGTGGTTTTAGCAAGAATGCATGAAAGGGATGAGAGTTGGAACTCAAACTGCAGCAGGCCCTGTTTTTGTGCAGTTCAATGGTGATTTTGTGAGTGAGAGTGTTTGGGACTTGGTTAGCTCGTGTTCTAGCTTAGGATGGATGTTTAGGAAGTGTACAAAGTATTTTCTTAAGCTCTTTTGTGCTGAGATGAAAGTTGAGTTGTGTTATGCTAGCTTTCTTCACACTTAAGCAAGCAAATGTCCACTTGAGTTTTAGACAGCTAGAGGCCCCCCTAATATGCTGCAAACCTTGGCATTGATCAGTGTGATTAGTCCTAAACTTGTGCCAAAGAGATTTGATCTGTACTTGCTGATTTGCAACTTTGACATAAAGTTTAACTTTTCAAAAATGGATATTATGCTTTATCTAAAAATGGCTTAATCTTGCAAATAATGTTTGGACACACAAAATAAGGCTTTGGCACAATGAGTATGCATTAAATTATTGAGTGCAAATGGGATTAGAGGCCTGTAATGTAGCATAAACCAAGCTGACTTGAAAGTGGCAATGTGTATGAACATGTCTTGGTCAAGAACAAAAGTGACTTTTGCCCAACTTGCCAAATTCGATTCTCCCTAACCATGAGGTTGTTTGATGAGTTCTTGGACATTTTGGAAAGCTTGGAATGTGTACTACAATCCATCTTTGAAATGAAAATTGAAATTCCAAGTGGAAGTATGTGAAAAATGGTCTTGAAGTTAGGTAAAAACCTTGCCTAAAATAGGTCAAATTTTCACTAAGTTAAGAATGGTTTGGTACCCTTGTTCCAAAAATTGTAACTTGAGCTACAAGCTTCTTTTGGGAAAACTTTGTGAATCAAAGTTGTATATTATGCAATAGGCTACAACTTTCATGTTTTGACTTTTTTTTGAATCCAAATGAATCTTGGTGAGAAAGTGGGGCAAAGTTGGGAAAAAATTAGGGTTTTTCATAACTTAGAAAAATTCTAAGTTATGAAAAATCTTCATTTCAAACCCTAATTTGCAATTCTTGGTTTCTTGGTGAACAAGTTTCATGATTTGGCATGTTTTGATGAAAAATGAATCTTGACTCTTGATTTTGACCAAAAAGTCAAAGTTTGACTTTTCAGTATACAATCAAAATTGATCAATTGACTGGGAAATTCAACTGTCAATCTTGTGCATTTGGGACCTTTTGAACTTGTTGAGCATGTCAAGACAATTCCATGGGGTCCTTGAGTCCATATATGAGCTTGGTTTTCCATTGGCTAGATCAAACAGTCAAAAATTGCCTTTGTGCAGTCAAAACCCTAAAAATGACCATTTTGCCCTTTTGGTGATCTGATCAAATTTCCTGTGGAACTGTGATCCAAACTTGATCAAATGGTCCATGTGAGTTTATAATGTTGATGTGGGTCAATTTTCATGAGATTTGACTGTCAATTGGCCACAGTTGACTTTTTCCCCAATACAGTTGATTTCTAGGTCAACTGTCCAATTGACTGGGCAAAACTTGGAATCAAGACTTGAAACTTGGTATGGATAAACTTGGGAGTCCAATATGAAGCATGAAAGTCATCTTAGGTATTTTTGGTCAAAACATATTTGTGCAAACACAAACCCTAATTTGGGTCAACAGTGCAAGGAGAAGTCTTTAGCAGATGAAACCCTAACTGGATCTTGAGTTCCAAGGGCTTTGTGATGAAAAATTATTGAGAAATGGGAGGGCAAATTTTGGGGTACAACAGTTGCAAATGAAGTTCAATTTATAGGCAAGAATTTTGTAGCTCGGAGAAGTCAAAAGTACCAACATCATGCTAGCGAGCTGGCTTGTTCTTGAAGCAAGATAAACAAGTATGGTGGTTAGCAGCTTTTAGTCATGCCTAAGCTGGATTTGTAAGCATGAATTAAGGAAAAGTACCCTCAAAAGAAAAAGCAAAGCATGGGCCTAGCATACTCTTGTACAAAAGTTTGCTTTTTGAAGGACAACAATGTACTTCTATGTCACACGTGGGGAAATCCTTTGGATAAAAACTCAAAAGTGGTTGTGAGCATTTAAATGATGATGAGATTTATCAAACCAGAAATCCTGCAATGTGAGATTATGCATCATAGCTTAATTCTGGGTCAGAAGTTCAGCATCAGCGCAACTTAGAACCAACATCCAACTTCTGATCCTTTAACCTCTTTACTCCAGCATGTTCTGAGCGAGTTCTCAGACTTTCCAGAAATCTTATAACGTGCTTTGTAAGCCCTCTTTGAATTACTCTTGCAACTTCTGATTGAACCTACATGAAAATTGGCCCAGAAGTTATAGACAACTTCTGACTTGAAAATGCTTAGAATTTACTAAGTGTTTAAGTTTCAGGGACGTGACTTTGAGGATGTATAACTTGAAATCCCATCATTTCTAAAAGAAGTTCTGTTTTGCAGTGTTTTAGGTCTCATTGAGGTTTAAAACTCTTGAGTTAGCAGTTGTTCCATAATCAGCTTGCATCATAGTGGAAATCTGGCCAAAAGTTCTAAATTTGTCATATTTCTTAAACACTTAGGAAAATTCTAAGTATTTATAATTTTGACTTTTCAATTTCTTGATGAAACAAACTTCATATTTCAACCTGTCTTGATGAAATATGACTCTTGAAACTTGACTTTGATCCAAAAGTCAAAGTTTGACTTTTCAGTATGTAAATGGCCATTTTGCCCTTGTGAATGACTTTCTTGGGACATTTGTGATTCAAGGCTTTGAATTGAATGGAAGAAAACCTGAGGGTCCAGGATGATCCTTTGAGAAATGAGATGGAAAATTTTGGGGTACAATAGTTCCCATAACTTATGGCAGTTATTCCCTCAATTGCTCAAGCTTTCCTAGGTGGAACCCAAGCCATTGAAGCCTATCATTCCTCCTTATCCTATGGATTTTGATCCTAATGTGCAATGTGATTACCACATCGGGGCACTAGGCCATTCCATTGAAGACTGCAGGGTTTTCAAAGAAAACGTGCAAGACCTTCTTGATGCAAAGGCTATCAATTTCGGTCCAGCTAGTCAGATTTAAATCCACCTTTGACTCAGTGAATGTCAGGACTTCCAGACCATCTTCATAAGCAATAAGTCCATACGGAGATGAGTCTCCTCAACATTGAAATTTCTAGTTTCATTTGCAATTTTCATTTGTAATATTTCTTGTTTTGGTTCAGTACTTTCTTGTATGCAAAATTTGCTTATTCTTTAATATTAATCATAATGTATTAAATATGTTTGTCTTGAATTAATCCGTTCGTATTCACTCATTAATATTTTTTTATTTGCTTTTTGATACTTAACTTTTGATAAATAAAGAAAAATACCTCTAGAGGGAGGATGATGAGTAATATACCAAAATTCTTAAACGGTGTGCTTTTGAATAAAAACCTTGCTGACGATGTACATGCATTGTTTCAAATTCCAAAAAACCGGATATATAAGGGAGATAGACCCTCGTCAACCCCTTTGAGCCTTGAAGTATGAGTTTCTTTTCTTTTCAGAAAAACCCTCACATTTAACTCGGGTCAGGGTAGATTTCAGTTGATCCGATCGAGCGTTCAAAACTCATCAGGAGTGCGCACCTAAGGATACAATAATGGTTATCCATCAAAAGGCTAAGGAATGTCAAAACCGCAATGGTTAACTCTCATCTATCAGCAGCGTGCATCAAGGAGAATGATATCCCAATGGATATCTATCGCACGTCAAGAGGTCAAAAGACGACGATACCACAACGGTTATTCCTAGTCAACCAAACAGCAAGGCAGTTACACCTTTTCAGCAAGTCAAAGAATGACTCGAAGTCACATGAGTGGTTCAAACAAAATGAAATGATGAAAGAAAGAGACAAAAAGCCCCGCTAAGTCAAAACTTGAAAAAACAAGTCGCTTAGGAAAAAATCAGGGCATCCCGCTAGACTTCAGAGTAAAAATCAAAAAGAAATTGTCTAGGAAAAAGTTAGGGAAAACAAAAAGAAAGCAAAAAATGTGAAAAGAGAAATGGGATTACCAAATAAAAATCCTTAGCAAAGAATAAAGTAGTATGATCATACACCAAGAACGAAAGAGGTGAGTGACTGTCGTGTTCAGAAAAAACCTCGTTTGACTCCTCAACCATTGTAACCTCCTTTTGAGAGATGGGTGGGCACCAAAAAAATTTTAAGCCTTAAATCCTTTTTTCTAAAACCGTGAACTAGGCCACATTACAACTCTGAAAAGTCCTAACCGAAGCAAGGGTTAATTCGAAAGCGCATTGTAACGAGAATACGGTAATCTGACTCCCAGGAGGCTTGCAAAAAATTTTGAGTTGGTACCACACCATCTCTTTAATTTCTTTCGCACAAAATTTTTTGATGTTTAATCTTTTCAATAAAAAGTTTTTAAAAATTCAAGACAAACATGAGCTTTGCATTACAATTATCATTCTTAGAATAAACATTTTTGCATATGAGCAAGTGCTTAAGCATTAAGTAAGCTTGCATAATGAACATCAGATGGAAGTTTTATTATCCCAAAGGGACAAATTTCTTCAAGATACCGTTGAAAGGTAAATCATTTGCGAGAATGATCTTAATTTGGGGCAGACCTTCTATTGACTCCATTGAGTAAAAGAATACCAGTTTGAGAAATAGTCTGAAACAGATTGCAAAAGTTGATTGCCCAGAGTCTCTGTCAAGTAATGGTGCGTTACTTTCAGTTGATATTGAGGGCCCGATTTCTTCAAGTGTCTGTTTATGAACAAGACAATTCAAGTTGAGACGCACGGTTGTGCAGTAGCCTACTTTCAAGATGTAAGTCATCCACCCAAAGGTTATGTTGTCTTCATAACTCCACGTGCTTCTCATTTCTCCGTGAGCATGAAATGAAGAAAAGGTTTGTCAAGACTCTGTTGAGCAGGGGAAAGCATGTTAAATACTTTGTTGAGTAAGTGTTCAGCTAATCTGAGGCATTCAAGTTGGGATTTTATCCCTCAAAAGTACAGCCAAATTGGGGCAATTATGTGGAGATTTGACAAATATCTCTGAGAATTCATTGATTAGAGGAGAATCCTTTCAGAATCTACAGATGCATGGGCATTCACTCAAGCATGGTTGAAACCATTTCCAACTTTGGTCAGCCAGTAGCCGTATGCTCCAAAGTTCATAACATTGGGATGTTTATCTTAATGGTACAGATCTCAAAAAGTATTCTCGAGGAAATTTTATTTAAAAGCCTTATAAACTGGGGCAAGAAATTATGCAGGGGCATTTTATCCTCTTCAAGGGTTGATCATATTAAGTCCAGGCGCAGGATAAATAATTTGTGTACTTAAAGAGCGTGTCAGAAGTCAAGATTGGTATCCTCGACTCATCAAAGACTTAGGTCCACTTATTGATGTTATTCCAGAGGTCAGGATCATTATCTCTAATCAAAGTTGGATCGTTATCCTTAGTGGGATATGAGCAGTAACGCAAAGATCATTTGAGGTGGTTTACCTGTACAAGTTCGTGATAGAAATGGTGTTCCCAAAAAGGACTCCTTTCCCCAGCACGGGATCTATTACTACTTGACAAAGTCTGACTTCTAAGGGGTTTTCTCTTATGAGATTTTTATTATCCTGTGAAGCATTCCTTATTTTTCTGTAGGAGGAGAATGATTCTTCTCCCCAAAAATTGAGAAGATGTTTGAAATCAAGAAGATTTCTTTTCAGTGGACTGTAATTTATTTTTCCAGCATCTTCTCTAAAGTCCACTTTTTAGTGGCATTCCTCCTCAGAGTAGATATGATGAATTTGTAATCTTGCATCATAGTTTTTACCCAGTGGTTGGTAGTCCTGATTGTTTATTCTTCGGTGAAGTTTGCCTTTCCTAACTGGGGCATGTTACCACAGTTTCCCTTTTTGCAAGTGTGTTGTTGGTCTTTTATGACAAGAAGCATACCAACAAATGAATCAAGAAGGGTTTGTATGCGACCAGCATGAGGATTTTTGTAGAATGGGATCCAATTTCCCAACTAATGCTCTTTTTTTCTCAAGACATAATCATTCATCCCTAGTGAATGCTCACTTCTGCTCAAGACAGAATCATTCATCCCCAGTAAAGGCGTGCTCTCGCCTAGACAGGATTCCTTATCTCCGATGAAAGTATACCTATGTGTAATCCCCACTGAAGTCAGCACTCATGATAAGAGTTTGTTTAAGAATTCGTTCCCGCCAGAAGGCTTATCTCCGAAGAAGTGCATTTCAGTGTGATTCTATACAATCTTCCTCTTGAAGTCGATAACTTGCATCTCTGTGGTTGGTATTTATCTCCCTAGTGAGGTTGTCTTTCATCGTCTCCATGAAGTTTATATCTTTTCTCCCCAGGGAAGTTTTTCCCAAGTCAGGTTTTCTTGAAGAGATGCTTGATCAGCATGCTTATTATGCCTCAGTGGAGTAAGTCTCCTGTTTTTCTAGAGCAATGTGCATAGACGAATTCAATTTAGAATTATTTGACTCCCAGTGATATAGTATTGCTGAAATATTTCCTCGGTGGAGTTCTTAACCTCAAGCTTATGGTTCAAAGATGCCCTCATCTTCCCAAGGGATGATTGTTACTCTCAACGGTAGTACCACCAGTGTGGCCTGGTTAGAATTCTTTTATTTAAAAATTTATATGATTCCCCACTAAAAGTCACTTTTATTGAGGATTTACATCAGAAGGCCCCAGTTCCCAACGAGATTATATTTATCCCTGGAAGGAGATGTTGTATTTTTCCCCATGGAAGTTGGGAGTTGGATCAGAGTGCATATTTTTCTATGAATTGCAATTTATTTTTGCAGTATATTCCCTAGTAAAGGCATACTCTCGCCCGAGTATTCCTCTTTCTTAGTGATGTTTGTTTCCTTCTAGGTTTTCTCGGAAGAATCGGTTTACTCACCGATCGGGGATTCTTGATATACTCCCCTTGAAATCGACTTTCTACAGCTTCCTCAGTAAGGTTCACACTTGTTCTCCCCATGAAGTATGCATTCTCCTACTCAATGAGGTGTGCACTCTCTGTCTCCAACGCATCCTACCTATATAGGAGTTTCTTGAAGAGACTCGTGTTTACCTACAGGAGATTCTAGTTTGGTATCCTCATAAGGACTACCATCATCCCCAATAAAGTGATTTCTGCATCCCAGTACAAAAAATCCTTGTCGGCTTGAATCTTACCGAGATGACTATACCCAATGTAATGTGTGATCGGTGGATCTGGAACTGACTGTTTAACGCTGGTTCGCGAAATGTCGCGGAAGCAAGAGTCGCCACCGTCTTTTATTTTCTCCAAATGGAAAGGACAAAAGCACAGAAAAATTCCTTATAGAGATTGCTCTCGGTTCGGGAGGTAGGTTATAGAAAGGGAAGGTGTTAGCACCCTTTCTATCCATGGTTATCCATGGGCTCTTAGATACTTGCTCAATGTGTTTTCAAAATTGTTTGTTTGCTTTTCAATGTGGGTTTAAAAAGTTTCTTTGAAAAATTTCAGATCGACTCGTACGTCAGAGTGTTTGAAAAGTTTGTTTTGAAAACTTTTGAAAATGTGTCAGTGTGAAAAGTCTTTTGAGTTTGTTTTGAGATTAGAGCAAGTATCCTTGAGAACCTACCTACCCTAAGGAATTCGTCTGTGTAAATGTCCTTTAAAGTAGTGCCATCCCACCATTGAGAGGTAGGTAGCACCACCGTTGGAGGTGTTCGGGTCAATTCGAGTTTTAGGGACGTGGTCATCACCAGAGCAATGGGAAGACACCTTAGAAGCTACCCTCATGCCAGGTTCCCGGATCATGAGGACTTACTAAGACGTCCTCTACTCGACGACCACCTTTCGAAAGGCAACAGTGAGGCGTACCCTAGGGGTGGTGTGTGCGAACGGTGTGTCATGTTTCAGTTATTTGTCTTGTCATGTTTGTTGTGATCTACGCTTGATTTTATTTTTAAGGCCATACATTCTTTCATGCTTATTTAACAGTTAAAATATTTGCGGGAAAATAAATCTAAGGTTATTACAAATGGCGCGGGTCCACATCGCCAAAATTAAACCGGACCCGATTTAGCGGAAAAGTAAATAATGCGAAGTAAATAAAAGTGCGAAAAGTAAAGTTACATGGCTTTGGGAGATTTACATAATTACAATGAACGATAAAAATAAATCATGCGAAATTAAATGATTAAAACAATGGGCGTTGGACCCGTTTGCAAAAGATTAAAATTAATAGGAAATTAAAATTAAATGTTTTTGGGAATTTTATGTTTTTTAGGATTTAAAAGAAAAAAGGAAAAATTAATTAAAATTAAAATGCTAAACCCTAGTTCTAATGTTTTTTAAGTTTATTATGAAAGAATTAAATTAAAACCTAAATTAAACTCTAAATTAATTTATGTACAATTTTTAATTTATGAAAATAAAATAATAAATAAATAATATTGTTATTCTGAAAAAAAGGAAAATTGAAAAAGAAAATAAAAGGTTATTAAACCTAAATTCTATGTTTGGATTTTTATTATGAAAAATATTTGATAAACCTAAATTAAAGCTAAATAACTACAAGCATTTATTTAGAAAATAATTATAATATAAATCTTTATTATTTTTGGTCTTTTCTGATCTTTTGTGATGTTTTTATGTTTTTTGTGAAAATAAATTAAATAAACAATAATTAAAATAAACACAACAATTAAAATAATAATTAAAAGATATAAGAAAAAGAAATAAAATTTGTCAAACCAGAGTGGGGTGTTGCCCCAAATGGGAGGTTCAGGCCTTAGAACATTGGCCCATTAAGCCTTGAATTTGCTGACTTTTCAAGATTCCATATGGTGCGTTGACTGGAGTTTATTGTGCTCCTGGGATCCATGCCTTTGATTTGGTCGTTTGGGACACGTGTGTGGCCTGATGATGAGAGAACATGATGTACCTGGATGTTAGCATAGCATAGGATCTTATTTTGAAAAATAACATGGAATTTTGCCAGACCTGGGACTTGAACCCAGGTCTTTGATGTCATATGCCTAACGTGTTACCACTGAACCAAATGCTTTTTAGTTAACATATAATAATACGTAAATATGATAAATAAAACATAATGCTAATGGATTAAAAAACGCGCGAATTTCAAAAGAGCCAATGACCATTGGACACGAGGTCGTCTTCTTCCCCACCCTGTAAAACAAAACTCAGAGGCCACGGTTTTTATAGCGTTGCATTAGGGGGGCTAGCAGAAAATAGCGAATAGCTCCATGAGCTTCATAAATTGTTCGCGAGGTATGTCTCTTCTTCGTCTCTAAGCGCTGAGTTCAACCATGGTACTCATGAACCCTAATTTTTCCTCTACGCAAAAGCCCTAATTCAAGCAACCTGTAACCCTAAATTTTAGCAATGGCAAATCCATATATATGGCACAAAAATGCAATCAAACGTATCAGTTAGTTTAGAAACATCATTATGAATATGAATACATAAATAAAAATGCACAAATATGCTTGAATCATGTTATACGGTTTCAGAATTTTTGAGGCACAGTTTGACTTAGGGGTACCAATTCAGGGTGTTTTGGTTGATGGTAATGGTTGGAATGTGTCCAGCAATTGCCACTGAAGCTTTTGGAATAGGTTTGGAGGTTTGAATCGACCTCTAAGGCACTTTTCAGATTTGAGTTTTTAAAAAATTTTCAATATGCAATGGCTTGTTTGGGCGCAGCTTGCAGTCTTTTTGTATTAGGTCTTTGATTCTGAGTATGTATAGAGCATGCTAGGTCAACAAAACTACACAAAATCTCAAGCATTCATTGTTTTACATATTTGATTTCATGAAATCTTTTCCAAATCTTCTCCATGTGCATTTTGTGTTCAATCAGCTCAAATCACACCAAAACTTGCCTATTTAAGATATGCACGAAATATTAAGAATAAACATGCATGAAAAGATTTTTTTAGGTTAAGTTTGTTATTTTTCATGTATTTAATTAATTTAAATGAATTAATATTGATATAAATTCAAATAAATAATTAAAAAATGAGAAAATATTTCCCTTTGGTCCTAATGGTCGTGCATAGGCTTGGCATGAAGAATCTTGGAAGAAAAATGGGCCCATTTGCATTTTTAGGCCTTTTGAAGTAATGTTGACTTTCAAAATTTTCCAAAAATTTCCCAACTTCCACAAGGCATAACTTGGTCAATTTTTAAGCTTTTCACATGTTCTTGGACATTTTGGAAAGGTCTTTGAGTCCTTTAACCAATTCCTTTGGTCCCATGTCATTTTGATTTACCAATCTCAAGTTATGGTCTTTGACTTAAAGTCCCTTTTTGTTGACTTTTGAAAATGACCTATAATGTTGAAATTGATAACTTTTTGTGAGAGCATTTCTTGGACTTAGAACATGAAGATGAATTGTAGGAAATGTCTTTCTCTTCAAAATGAGCTTTGGATGGAATTTTTCTGATAATCCATGTGAAAGTTATGCCCTGGTCAATTTCAGTTGACTTTTTCAACTGTCCAAATATAGCAACTTTTGCATCTTTGATGATTTCTGAGCCAAATTTTGATAATCATGATCAAGCATTGATCAAATGATGTTTGTGGCTTCAAAATGATATGTTGACCAAAAATTTGAACTTTTGACTGTCAAATGACCATTTTGCCCCTACAGTTGACTGTAGCGCAATCTAGGGTTTTGACTGTGCAATTTTGAGCTGAATGTCTTGAAACTTAATATGGGGATGCTTGACCACATTTGTAGGCATATTAGACTTGATTGGGCCTTTGAAAAGTTCATTTGCTTGACCAGAACTCAAACCCTAGTTTTGACTGTATAGGAGACAGTTGAGCTGCACAACCCTTGGGGAATTTTATGACCTTGACTTGGCAATTTCTTGATGAATATGGGAGGGCAAATTTTGGGGTACAACAGTTGCCCCTGTTCAATCTTCTTAGACCTGAGGATGCAGATTGGCAGACGTGCCTTTCGTAATCCGAGGGTAGAAGATGATTGAACACTAAAGTGCCCAGAAATTTGCGCTCACATAGTAGCAGTGATGGGGGAATGGGCTTATAGATGCCATTAGGAGATTGCTGAATAGGATGATGGGCTTATAGATGCCATCTGGATGTTGATTGCGTAGGAGATTCCTTAGCGAGAACCTGCATACCTGCAAAAGAGAAAATGAGTACCTGACACGCTGCAGGAACTGATTTTAAATGCTTGGTATAGATGTGTCCTGACTGGTTACAGGAGCTGAGTCTGGAGCTTCAAACGCTGATGAATGAACCAGGGATGGTTACTACCTTAGTATGGATGGTAAGAGAACCTTGGGCGATTTTAACTTTCAACAACACTCGTTGAGAAAAATCTTGGGTGTTTTCTACTGGAATAAGAATCAAGGAGATCTTAGGGTCGATCTGACTGAACCAGAGAGGCCTTTGACTGGGTAAGAATCAGGAAAATCTTAGGATCAATTTAACTGAACCGGTCTAGGTCTTGAAACATCTTCAACTGGATAAGTATCAGGGAGATCTTAGGGTCGATCTGACTGAACCAGAGAAGGCCTTGGACTGGGTAAGAATCAGGAAAATCTTAGGGTCGATTTAACTGAACCGGTCTAGGTCTTGAAACATCTTCAACTGGATAAGTATCAGGGAGATCTTAGGGTCGATCTGACTGAACCAGAGAAGGCCTTGGACTGGGTAAGAATCAGGAAAATCTTAGGGTCGATTTAACTGAACCGGTCTAGGTCTTGAAACGTCTTCAACTGGATAAGTATCAGGGAGATCTTAGGGTCGATCTGACTGAACCAAGAGAAGGCCTTTGACTGGATAAGCATCAGGAAAATCTTAGGGTCGATTTAACTGAACCGGTCTAGGTCTTGAAACATCTTCAACTGGATAAGCATCAGGGAGATCTTAGGGTCGATCTGACTGAACCAAGAGAAGGTCTCTGAAATGTGATTGAGATTTTAAACTGCATCCTTCCTGAAAGGTAAAAGGTCAGTCGTATGCAATGCATGATATGGGTCAAGCAATGATATTCTCGATATAAAGGAGACTTGTATGATGCAGTGCGTTATGCATGCTATGATGATGTATGTGAAGTTTTATGTATGTTTTCGTCTAGGAAAGTGAATCTTTGACGGGTGCCGGGAAGTTGTATCCTGGGCTGATGTTGAAGAATAAATTTTGCTTCCGCTGGGGATGATAACTGCAAGAATACCGGTAGGAGAAGATAACTCCGTTGTGGAATAAACTTGGCAAATGACGAGTCTGCGGGGAGAAAAAGATACTCTTGCGACCATGCTGGGAAGCGGTACTCTGTGGGGATAGAGAAGTTTTGCTGAATTGTTGATAGCTTGCTGAGGATGCCCTTGTTGTATAGGAAGTGTTGAAGGACTTCGCTGGGGTAAGAAGACTTTATCGACGACGCTCTTTCCATGGCTTTTGGCTGAGGATAACCCAGTTATATCCTGTTAAGGAAATAACTCTTTAAATAAAGCCGGACGACGCGTTCGTGCTCTGTGAGGATCAGCTTCCAGAATTTACTGGGGATAAGCTTACTGCTTGGGGGTATGAACTCCAAACTTCCTGGGGAACTGGATTGGACTCTCATGGGGAGTTTTGGACTGCGGGGAAGTGATTCCTTTGAATGTTGACATACCGCCGGGGAACAATCTTTAGACCAAGACTGCCGGGGATGCTTGTTAAGAATATATATATTGCTGCTGGGGAATGTTTGAGATCGGCTGGAGGATACTCAATTTCCTTGATAATTTTGCTTGGAGAGGAATGTATTGTTTTACTCTCTGGGGAACTAATATGTACTGGTTGTGTTCTTTAGCTGAACCTACCTTGGTACCTTGGAGGATAGAACAATTGGATTGGTTAGACAACTCTTTATTGCCCCTGTTTCTAGTGTCACCTGCAACTAATTCCTTTGTTTCGTATGCAAATATTTATGAGTTAGCAAATTATTGTCAATGCATACATCACAAATTGAACCTTGGACGTTCTTCGCAAAACAAAACAGAAAAAAGAGAACATTTGGCACGTTTAACTGAAAAACATATTTGTATTGATTTTTGAATGGCCTGAAAATAGGCGTTTTGTACACAAGAGGCTGACGCCCTAGTAAGAGGTACGTCGCCGAGCAAGAGTTTATACAAATTTGTACAAAAGAAAATAAACAGCTGTGTGAAATATGAATGATCCCACTGGGTTTCAACTCTGTTATTGCCTTTATAACTCTGAGTGTCTCATCACTTGATGACCTTGGTTGAAGGTGAAGCTGACTGATTGATGCCGTCTGAACTTGATGTAGATACCGGATTCTGGATGCAAAGTGATCAATGAGACATAGTTTTACGCTTTTATCCCTAATTTTTGCCTGGACTGCCCTTTCGGGTTTTCAGTCCACCGGGATACCCCTTTTTGCCCAAGCCGCCTTTTCAGGTTTTCGACTTGCTGGGTGTACAGATTTTTTTCATTTTCATCCCTTCATTTTGCCCGAACCCTTTTGGTTCGACGGGAAGCCCTAATTTTTGCCTAGGCATGTCAGCCTAGCGGGTCTTTTTTCATGCGTAGTATTTTTTTACTATGTCTGCATTGGCGGGGTGAGGAAGGTCGTCACCATCCATATTGGTCAATATCATTGCTCCTCCTGAGAACACATGCTTAACCACAAATGGCCCTTCGTACGTAGGGGTCCATTTGCCCCTTGGATCACTCTGAGGAAGGATGATTCGCTTGATTACCAGATCCCTAACTCGATATTCCTGTGGTCTGACCTTTTTGTTAAATGCCCTGATCATCCGTTTCTGATACGTCTGACCATGGCAGATAGCAGCAAGTCTCTTTTCGTCAATGAGGTTGAGTTGATCGAGTCGTGTCTGGATCCAATCATCCTCGTTCAGATTTGCATCCTTCATTATCCGGAGAGAGGGAATCTGCACTTCGATTGGCAAGACCGCCTCCATGCCATAAACCAGAGAGAAGGGAGTTGCCCCGGTTGACATCCTTGCTGAGGTACGGTACCCATGCAGAGCGAACGGTAACATCTCATGCCAATATTTGTAAGTTACTGTCATTTTCTGCACGATCTTCTTGATGTTCTTGTTAGCTGCTTCTACAGCCCCATTCATCTTCGGTCTGTAAGGAGAAGAATTGTGGTGCTGTATTTTGAACTGTTCGCAGAGCTCAGCAATCATCTTGTTGTTCAGATTGGTACCGTTGTCTGTAATAATCCGCTCAGGGACGCCGTACCGACAGATCAGATTGTGCCGAATGAACCGTGCCACAACAGTCTTGGTTACCGTAGCATAAGAGGCTGCCTCGACCCACTTCGTAAAATAATCAATCGCCACTAGGATGAAGCGATGTCCATTGGATGTCGTAGGTTTAATCTCGCCGATCATGTCTATACCCCACATTGCAAACGGCCAAGGCGCAGTCAGAACATTCAGGGGAACCGGAGGAACATGCACCTTATCTGCATAGATCTGGCACTTGTGACATGTCCTGGAGTGTTGGTAGCAATCGGCTTCCATGGTGGACCAATAATATCCTGCCCGTAGGATCTTTTTAGCCATGGTGTGCCCACTGGAATGCGTACCAAAGGTCCCTTCATGTAGCTCCTCCATGATTCTTTCTGCTTCAGTCTTATCCACACAACGCAGTAAGGTTGAATCATGGTTTCGCTTGTACAAGATGTCGTTGCTTAGGAAGAACTTGGCTGCGAACCTCCTCAGGAATTTCTTATCATTGACAGAGGCACCTTCAGGGTATTCCTGAGCTTCTAGATATCACTTCACTTCGTGGTACCAAGGCTTCTCAGTCACCAATTCAGTTTCGAGATCACAACAGTATGCCGGTTCGTCCAGTTTCCAGATGATGATCCGGGGAGCTTCATTATCCCATTTGACCTTGAACATTGAAGACATTGTAGCTAACGCGTCCGCTAACTGATTCTCTTCTCTTGGAAAGTGCTCAAAGGTTATCTCTGTGAAGTGGGGAATCAGGGTCAACACACATTCTCTGTAAGGAATCAAGTTTGGATGTTTCGTATCCCACTCTCCGTTGATCTGATTGATCACAAGAGCGGAATCTCCGAAAACACTTAGAAATTTGATCCTTAGGTCAATCGCAGCTTGAAGACCCATGATACACGCCTCATACTCCGCCATGTTGTTGGTACAGTTGAAACACAGCCGAGCAGTGAGTGGAGTATGAGTACCTTGAGGGGATATGATTATGGCGCCGATGCCATTTCCCAAAGCATTGGAAGCTCCATCAAAGTGCATAGACCATCGGGATCCTGGTTCAGGTCCTTCATCCGGTCCAGGTACTTCACAATCAGTTACTATCATGATGCTTTCATCTGGAAACTCGAAGTTCATTGATTGGTAGTCATCTACAGCTTGATGAGCTAAGTGGTCTGCCAATACACTCCCCTTGATGGCTTTCTGGGTTGTGTACTGAATGTCGTATTCCGTCAAGATCATCTGCCATCTTGCAATTCTCCCAGACAGAGCAGGCTTTTCGAATATGTACTTTATAGGATCCATCTTTGAGATCAACAAGGTAGTGTGAGTCAGCATATACTGTCTCAGCCGGCGAGCAGCCCATACCAAAGCGCAGCAAGTTTTCTCAAGCAGTGAGTATCGGGTCTCACAGTCGGTAAACTTTTTGCTAAGGTAATAAATGGCATGCTCTTTTCGGCCAGACTCGTCATGCTGCCCCAGCACACACCCCATTGAGTTGTCCAGCACTGTCAGGTATAGGATCAGAGGTCTCCCTTCAACCGGTGGCATAAGGATAGGTGGTTCTTGGAGATACTCTTTGATTTTGTCGAAGGCAGCCTGACATTCATCGTTCCAACGTACTACCTGATCTTTCTTCAGCAGCTTGAAGATTGGCTCACAGGTAGCAGTCAAATGAGATATGAATCGAGCGATGTAATTCAGGCGTCCTAAAAAGCCTCTGACTTCCTTCTCTGTCTTAGGAACTGGCATCTCTTGAATAGCTTTGACCTTAGCAGGGTCCACTTGAATACCCTTATCACTGACCACGAAGCCTAGCAACTTCCCAGATCTTACCCCGAAGGTGCACTTGTTCGGGTTCAATCTCAGCTTGTACAGTTTCAACCGGTCGAACAACTTCTGTAGATGATCTAGATGCTCTTCCTCAGTCTGGGACCTAGCGATCATGTCGTCCACATACACTTCGATCTCATGGTGGATCATATCATGAAATAAGGCTACCATGGCACGTTGGTAGGTTGCCCCAGCATTCTTTAGTCCGAACGGCATGACCTTGTAGCAGAAGGTGCCCCACTGAGTAACAAATGTAGTCTTTTCCATGTCTTCAGGTGCCATCTTGATCTGATTGTAGCCTGAAAAGCCATCCATGAAAGAGAATACTTTGTGTTGGGCTGTATTATCAACGAGGACATCAATGTGAGGTAAGGGGAAGTCATCCTTGGGGCTGGCCCTATTCAGATCCCTGTAATCAACACACATTCTGACCTTGCCGTCCTTTTTAGGTACTGGCACCACATTAGCAACCCACTGAGGGTAAGAAGTTACTGCAAGGAACCCGGCATCAAACTGTTTCATGACCTCGGCCTTAATCTTCTCTGACATCTCTGGACGCATCCGACGGACCTTTTGTTTAACTGGAGGGCAGTCTTCCCTAGTCGGCAAATGATGGACAACAATATCGGTATCCAACCCTGGCATGTCTTCGTAGGACCAGGCAAAGATCTCCATATAGTCATGTAACATCTTGGTTAACCGTTGCTTCACGCTGAGCTCTAGGTTGGCACCAATCTTTACCTCTTTTCTGTCTGCCTCAGTACCCAGGTTTATGGTTTCCACTGGCTCTTCATGGGGTTGAATTGCCCTCTCTTCCTGAAGCAACAGCCTTGCAAGCTCGCCAGGCACTTCGCAATCATCTTCACCTTCGTCTTCGGCTAAGTTGATCGGATTTTCGAAGTCATAATTGGCATTAGCAGAGCTGTTATCAGTGAGATCCAGAGTGGATTGGAACCTGTATGAGTGAGTGTGTGTGTAAATACAGCTGTTTTGAAAATTATGTAAAGGAAAAGAAAGACAGAAAAGGAACACAATATTTGCAATGCGAAAAGTACGTCCAAGATTTTCATTCATGATGTATAAAATGACAGTTCGTATGCCCTCACAAATAGAACCACGGTGCCTCGGGTAAGACACCGGGCCATAGAGTTCATCATTGTTTATTACAAAATATAACGAAACAAAGAAGTTTATTACTTAGTAACAAAAGAAACAGGGATATTGTCCTTGGCGCTCCAATTGTTAAGTCCACCGTCAGCAGCCGGGTAGATCCAGCTATCAAACTCAGCTTCATCAACTTCCTCTTCGTCCCCAATAGCATTAACTCCATGAGCAGGTAGGGGAGCAGTCACCATATTAGGCTTGTCAGATGCCTCAAACTGTACCTCCTTAGCGTCAATGAGGTCCTGCAGCTTGTTCTTTAGTGCCCAACAGTCATCAGTAGAGTGCCCCGGGCTTTCTGAGTGGTAAGCACAACGAGCATTCGGGTTGTACTTGGGGGATGTAGTATTTGGAAACTTCGGTGCCTCCCTGACAGTCACTAAATTAGTTGCGAGCAACTGTGGCAGGATCTGCGACAAGGTCATGTTTAAACGGGAGAATTCTCTCTGGGGTCTTTCCACCTTCTGAGCATTGTTTGGCCGGGGAGCGGCAGCAGGCTTAGCAATCATGACCGCACTGACAGATTGGCGGTGTTCATTTCTCTCTGATCTCCTGGAACCATATACGGCACTAGACTCTTTTTTAAACGGTTTCTTGTCCGAACTAGATGATGATGCAGCCTTTGCAATCTTCCCAGACTTCAGCCCAGCTTCGATCCTCTCTCCAGTCAAGATCAAATCAGTGAAACCAGCAGAAGAATTCCCAATGAGGTGGTTGAAAAATGGCCCAGATAGGGTCCCCAAGAACATGTCAACCAACTCCCGGTCAGTCAATGGTGGCTGCACCCTTCCAGCCAGGTCTCTCTATTTCTGAGCGTACTCCTTAAAACCTTCGCTTGCACCTAACGCCATACCCTGGAGTTGGGTACGTGTGGGGGCAAGGTCGGCATTATACTGATACTGCTTGTAGAAAGCAGTAGCCAGCTCCTCCCAGTTACGAACTTTGGTCCCATCCAGCTGATAGAACCATTCGAGATGAGTCCCTGAAAGACTCTCCTGGAAGAAGTGGATCCATAGATTCTTGTCCGCAGAGTACGGCTGAATTTTCCGAACATAGGACCTCAAATGCAGCTTGGGACAGGATGCCCCGTCATACTTGGAGAAGGTGGGTGCTTTGAATTTATGCGGGATAACCACACCAGTCGCCAAACCCAGATCTCCGAAATCCAGCCCAGGTGCCTGTTGCACCTCCATAGCCTTCAGCCTGTCCTCCAGTTGTTTGTATCTGTTGTCTTCAGGAGGGTACTGCTCTTCATCAAAATCCGTCTCGTTGTCGGAGACCACCGGAGTAGGAACCTTGACTTCTGCCTGAGAAGGACTCCTGCCAACAGAAGAACCAGCCTCTTCATGTTGCAGAGTATTACCCAACCTTCGGCCCGAGTTGAACAGAACAGTTCTTCTTTTCTTCTTCTTCTCCTTCTTCAGGAGCATAGTCTTCAGTTCTTCTTGGCCTTTAGCTAGACCCATGATTAGTTCTTGAAACTGCGCATTCTGCGCCTGGAGAGCCTTGATTGATGTCTCTGTAGATTCAGATCCGGGATTCATGATGCTGAAATAAACAGCGAAGAACTGTAAGCAACCTGAAAGAGAGGAAAAACCTGCTATGCACATGATGTATGAAATGCGTATGCAATGCATTCAAGGGTTCGAAAGTTCAAATTTGTTGTAGACAAGAAAAGAACACACGTTATCATTAAAGAAAACCATTGTTTAATACATCAAGGCCTCATGGGCAGAAAAGTACAAAAATCAAGTCAATCCCAAAACACACTGCGCATCCTCTTCGGAGCTATGTAGGTGTTGAGATTCCTCTCTTCATGCAACAGACGGGTGAGCTCCAAGACTTTCTTTTCACTGGCATGCAGACTAGTCTCAAGAGAACTCCTTTCCTCCTTAAGCTGGATCCAGCTCTTCTGCATCTCTTCCCAGGATGTGGGCATATCAGGGTGCTGAATAACATGAGACACTTCCCCTTCCAAGACAGGCTCTTTGATTACCGGGAGCATGTGAGGATAAGGCATCACTAACTTCTGAGAGCGGGCGCGTACCCACTTGAGATAAGGCTCCAAAGGGATGGAGTTCCTGTGCCCCAGTGTCTTGCTGTCTATCCTACTAGGCATCCTCCAAGCTCTGATAAATCTCTGACGAAGTCCTTGAGTATCATTGTCGAAGTCAAAAACTATGTCGGGAATTAGCATGTCATGAGGGCCATCCCTCCGAGCATAACCAAACTGTCTCCAAGCCAGGCATGGGCTATAAGTAATACCTCCTCTGATTCCAAGTAAAGGAACATTAGGGTACTCCCCACAACGATCAATGATAGTGACATCTCCTCTGGATCTAGGACACCAATGTATATCTGCATGTGTAAGAGTCATCAACCGTTGTGACCATCTCAAACCCCGTTCATTCTTCAGGACTGATTGGGGAAGGTGCGAAATAAACCACCTTCCCAGGAGGGGAGTGCAACACATAAGGACACCTCTTTTTCTCATGGTTCGAGTGTAACATGAGTGAAGGATGTCCCCCAGCAATGTAGGTATGGGATTCCTGGACATAAAGATCTGAACGGCACTGATATCAATGAGCTGATCTGGGTTAGGGAACAACACCAAACCATAAACCAGGAGGGCCACAACCTCTTCAAAAGCTTGCAAGTCAAGGGAGTTCCAACATTCATGAGCCTTCTCAAACAGAAACCTGGCTAAGAACCCTTTGATACCACTTCTGACTTCCCAATGTCCCTTGAGGTCAGATGACTGTAGGTGCAAGGCTTTAGCAATCTCTTCCAGCTTAGGTTCCTTTTCTGTACCGCTGAAGGGTAGCTGATCAAGGATAGGGATCTTCAGGAGCCGGGAGAACTCCTCCAATGTAGGTACCAACTGATAGTCTAAGAAGGTAAAGCAGTGATGCAGAGGGTCAAAGAACTGGAATAAGACCTTAATCATATCTTCCTCAATGTTGGTGTTGACCAAGCTGATGAGGCTTCCATGCCTGTCACTGAATGAAGAGTTCTCGGGAATCCTGGATATAAGTCCCTTAAGCTGAGGAGGGATCCTTACAAGATTGACCTGAATTGTCTTTCTACGAACAGTTTCCATGTCCTACAAAACAAGAACAAAGATGAAAATCCGAACCCCTGAAATGGTTAGTCAATGCATATGATGCTGGATGATGTCATGATGCTATGATTAAACACACCACAGATATTTACAAAGACAAACATATAGGGCAAACAAGGCACACCAGACAAGCCCTTAAGGTTTAAGGCCAGCATGGGGTCTGGGTAGTACCCTCTTGAGTTGGTGGGTTCAACCTGTCCTAATCAAAGTAACCGGGTTCTAAGGTTCCCAATATCACGGGATTGCTTTCATTGTTCATCGTTTCGATTTGGCCACTGAACTGGCGACCGAAATATTCCAGGAAAGCAACCCTCAATTGAGTGTAGTATCGAGTATCAACCAACCTCGGACTGCACCAAAGTCAGTTATCTCACTACCCTAAAGAGGCCAAGATAGTTCAATTAAGGTTCCTAAGGTCTGTTGATGCTTCACGACACCACGCGGAGGCCCCGTACTCTCCTTGACTGAACTCAAGGGTTACCGATACACACCAAAGTGCCACATCAACGTAGCAGACTGTTTCAACCATGTCGGTATACCCCGCACAGTTCCCTCACAACCTTGTTGCTACTTTCTAAGAAAGGTATCCCCAGATCCGGGTTAGGATCTATAGAACTCCCAAGCAACCCACAATTTAAAGCACACAAGGAAAACAATTGAAAACATAGTTATAAGCTAGCCCTAAGGTACACCTCACTTTAAGTTTTTCCCCAGCAGAGTCGCCAGTTCTGTGATCGGTGGATCTGGAACTGACTGTTTAACGCTGGTTCGCGAAATGTCGCGGAAGCAAGAGTCGCCACCGTCTTTTATTTTCTCCAAATGGAAAGGACAAAAGCACAGAAAAATTCCTTATAGAGATTGCTCTCGGTTCGGGAGGTAGGTTATAGAAAGGGAAGGTGTTAGCACCCTTTCTATCCATGGTTATCCATGGGCTCTTAGATACTTGCTCAATGTGTTTTCAAAATTGTTTGTGTGCTTTTCAATGTGGGTTTAAAAAGTTTCTTTGAAAAATTTCAGATCGACTCGTACGTCAGAGTGTTTGAAAAGTTTGTTTTGAAAACTTTTGAAAATGTGTCAGTGTGAAAAGTCTTTTGAGTTTGTTTTGAGATTAGAGCAAGTATCCTTGAGAACCTACCTACCCTAAGGAATTCGTCTGTGTAAATGTCCTTTAAAGTAGTGCCATCCCACCATTGAGAGGTAGGTAGCACCACCGTTGGAGGTGTTCGGGTCAATTCGAGTTTTAGGGACGTGGTGATCACCAGAGCAATGGGAAGACACCTTAGAAGCTACCCTCATGCCAGGTTCCCGGATCATGAGGACTTACTAAGACGTCCTCTACTCGACGACCACCTTTCGAAAGGCAACAGTGAGGCGTACCCTAGGGGTGGTGTGTGCGAACGGTGTGTCATGTTTCAGTTATTTGTCTTGTCATGTTTGTTGTGATCTACGCTTGATTTTATTTTTAAGGCCATACATTCTTTCATGCTTATTTAACAGTTAAAATATTTGCGGGAAAATAAATCTAAGGTTATTACAAATGGCGCGGTCCACATCGCCAAAATTAAACCGGACCCGATTTAGCGGAAAAGTAAATAATGCGAAGTAAATAAAAGTGCGAAAAGTAAAGTTACATGGCTTTGGGAGATTTACATAATTACAATGAACGATAAAAATAAATCATGCGAAATTAAATGATTAAAACAATGGGCGTTGGACCCGTTTGCAAAAGATTAAAATTAATAGGAAATTAAAATTAAATGTTTTTGGGAATTTTATGTTTTTTAGGATTTAAAAGAAAAAAGGAAAAATTAATTAAAATTAAAATGCTAAACCCTAGTTCTAATGTTTTTTAAGTTTATTATGAAAGAATTAAATTAAAACCTAAATTAAACTCTAAATTAATTTATGTACAATTTTTAATTTATGAAAATAAAATAATAAATAAATAATATTGTTATTCTGAAAAAAAGGAAAATTGAAAAAGAAAATAAAAGGTTATTAAACCTAAATTCTATGTTTGGATTTTTATTATGAAAAATATTTGATAAACCTAAATTAAAGCTAAATAACTACAAGCATTTATTTAGAAAATAATTATAATATAAATCTTTATTATTTTTGGTCTTTTCTGATTTTTTGTGATGTTTTTATGTTTTTTGTGAAAATAAATTAAATAAACAATAATTAAAATAAACACAACAATTAAAATAATAATTAAAAGATATAAGAAAAAGAAATAAAATTTGTCAAACCAGAGTGGGGTGTTGCCCCAAATGGGAGGTTCAGGCCTTAGAACATTGGCCCATTAAGCCTTGAATTTGCTGACTTTTCAAGATTCCATATGGTGCGTTGACTGGAGTTTATTGTGCTCCTGGGATCCATGCCTTTGATTTGGTCGTCTGGGACACGTGTGTGGCCTGATGATGAGAGAACATGATGTACCTGGATGTTAGCATAGCATAGGATCTTATTTTGAAAAATAACATGGAATTTTGCCAGACCTGGGACTTGAACCCAGGTCTTTGATGTCATATGCCTAACGTGTTACCACTGAACCAAACGCTTTTTAGTTAACATATAATAATACGTAAATATGATAAATAAAACATAATGCTAATGGATTAAAAAACGCGCGAATTTCAAAAGAGCCAATGACCATTGGACACGAGGTCGTCTTCTTCCCCACCCTGTAAAACAAAACTCAGAGGCCACGGTTTTTATAGCGTTGCATTAGGGGGGCTAGCAGAAAATAGCGAATAGCTCCATGAGCTTCATAAATTGTTCGCGAGGTATGTCTCTTCTTCGTCTCTAAGCGCTGAGTTCAACCATGGTACTCATGAACCCTAATTTTTCCTCTACGCAAAAGCCCTAATTCAAGCAACCTGTAACCCTAAATTTTAGCAATGGCAAATCCATATATATGGCACAAAAATGCAATCAAACGTATCAGTTAGTTTAGAAACATCATTATGAATATGAATACATAAATAAAAATGCACAAATATGCTTGAATCATGTTATACGGTTTCAGAATTTTTGAGGCACAGTTTGACTTAGGGGTACCAATTCAGGGTGTTTTGGTTGATGGTAATGGTTGGAATGTGTCCAGCAATTGCCACTGAAGCTTTTGGAATAGGTTTGGAGGTTTGAATCGACCTCTAAGGCACTTTTCAGATTTGAGTTTTTAAAAAATTTTCAATATGCAATGGCTTGTTTGGGCGCAGCTTGCAGTCTTTTTGTATTAGGTCTTTGATTCTGAGTATGTATAGAGCATGCTAGGTCAACAAAACTACACAAAATCTCAAGCATTCATTGTTTTACATATTTGATTTCATGAAATCTTTTCCAAATCTTCTCCATGTGCATTTTGTGTTCAATCAGCTCAAATCACACCAAAACTTGCCTATTTAAGATATGCACGAAATATTAAGAATAAACATGCATGAAAAGATTTTTTTAGGTTAAGTTTGTTATTTTTCATGTATTTAATTAATTTAAATGAATTAATATTGATATAAATTCAAATAAATAATTAAAAAATGAGAAAATATTTCCCTTTGGTCCTAATGGTCGTGCATAGGCTTGGCATGAAGAATCTTGGAAGAAAAATGGGCCCATTTGCATTTTTAGGCCTTTTGAAGTAATGTTGACTTTCAAAATTTTCCAAAAATTTCCCAACTTCCACAAGGCATAACTTGGTCAATTTTTAAGCTTTTCACATGTTCTTGGACATTTTGGAAAGGTCTTTGAGTCCTTTAACCAATTCCTTTGGTCCCATGTCATTTTGATTTACCAATCTCAAGTTATGGTCTTTGACTTAAAGTCCCTTTTTGTTGACTTTTGAAAATGACCTATAATGTTGAAATTGATAACTTTTTGTGAGAGCATTTCTTGGACTTAGAACATGAAGATGAATTGTAGGAAATGTCTTTCTCTTCAAAATGAGCTTTGGATGGAATTTTTCTGATAATCCATGTGAAAGTTATGCCCTGGTCAATTTCAGTTGACTTTTTCAGCTGTCCAAATATAGCAACTTTTGCATCTTTGATGATTTCTGAGCCAAATTTTGATAATCATGATCAAGCATTGATCAAATGATGTTTGTGGCTTCAAAATGATATGTTGACCAAAAATTTGAACTTTTGACTGTCAAATGACCATTTTGCCCCTACAGTTGACTGTAGCGCAATCTAGGGTTTTGACTGTGCAATTTTGAGCTGAATGTCTTGAAACTTAATATGGGGATGCTTGACCACATTTGTAGGCATATGAGACTTGATTGGGCCTTTGAAAAGTTCATTTGCTTGACCAGAACTCAAACCCTAGTTTTGACTGTATAGGAGACAGTTGAGCTGCACAACCCTTGGGGAATTTTATGACCTTGACTTGGCAATTTCTTGATGAATATGGGAGGGCAAATTTTGGGGTACAACATAATGGATATTATTGATGTTGCCATCTAAAGTTTTTGTGGCTCCCCCGTGTAAAAGGCAGTCTTTATACCCAGTCGAAGTCGAATTTAGAGAACCTGCCGGAATAATTTATCCATTATTCCCCAGTGGAGAAAGCTTTATGTCCCTAGTGGAGCAAGTGTCATCTTCTCCCTAGTATGGTGTACATGGGAGTTTCAGTCATAACTCTTTCATTCCCGTTGATAGAAGATTTTCTTGAGACATCCCCAGTGGAATTCCTGTCCAAGGATGTTTATTTCCTCTCTAAGTAAAGATTTTTACCCCTCAGCGGTGTCATCCCCAGTGTGATCTGATTAGAATTATTTTTATTTAAGAATTTATACACCCCCAATAGAAGTTATCTTCCTCCAGAAGTTTCCATCCTCAACGAAGCTCTCCTATTTCTAACAGAAGATAAAGAATTTGTTCCCCAGGAAGTTGGGTGTTTGATCAGAATTCAAGACTTTCTCTGAAACTGCAATGTATTTTTGCAGTATTTCTCTTCGGATAGTTACTTCCCCGGTGATATCGATATTTAGAGGTTGGTGGTTCCGAGTCTCGATGCCCCATTGAATTTATGATTTCCTTTTCTCTACAGAAGATCAGATGTGCAGAATAATCATTCGGAAGTTCATTGTCTTCTCAGTAGCCTATTATTGACGTGCTTTCCCCCCAGTGCATTGCTAAATATGCATCATTACATTGAATCTACCAAAACGTGTAGTGTTTCCATTGTATGGAACATTACGCTATAAAAAAATTTCATACATGCATAAGTATAAGCCAATTATGTTCTCCTGTGGTAACCAGATTATTATGTGCTCAGATTTGATTTATCTCCACAGCAAGCCTAGGGTGATCATATTATATTTCCCCAGCGGAGTCTGTTTGATGTACCACCAGTCGGGTCTTTGGTATTTTCCATTTCCCCAGTAAGTTGTGGTTTTCTCTTGCCCTTGCAAGCCCTTGGTTGTTTTCCCCGTGTTTTCTTTTCCATTAGAGTGTGAGTAAGATTCGACGTATATCCTTTCTTGCTTCTCAAATATTTGAATATCCATACTTAGTGTGTGGCAATTCAGATAATTACCACTCTTGAAGAATTACACCCCGCATTTGGCCCGAGGGATTTTTTAGTTCTTGTGTATTCGCAACTCTTAAAGCCCAACATGTGTTGGCAATCCTTGTTTAGAGTCTCTAGAGTTGGTCTCTCTTTTCTAATCACAAGTCCGCCTTCGACCAGCGTTTTGTTTGGTTTCAAGACATATGTGAATCCCCAGTAAGTTATTTTCCCTTAAATCCGTCTTCAATTGGTATCCTTGTCAGAGTACCCCTCGGCTGGTTTCTTTCTCCTGTAAAGTTCGCCTTTGATTCGGCACTCTCTATGAATTTTTCTTGGTCAAAGTTCTCGCCCAGTTTCCCTAAAAGGGATCTATCACGGGGTATCTCCAGAAAGTCTACCTTCGACGTCCCCTGTTAAGAGTCTACTTCAGTCGGTCTCTTTCTTATATGTGTTTAACTTTGGTCGGACACATATATTTTACCCCTAGTTCGCCTTCATTCGGTTTTCTTTCTCTAGGAGTCTATCTACGGTTAGTGTTCCTTGATAAATCTTGTCGAGGTCACTTTGTTAGATCTCTTCCATCTTTGATATCTAGTTGAAATCGATTTGACAAATTTCTTCCATCTTGGATATTTGGTTGAAATTGATTTGACAGATTTCTTCCATCTTTGATATCTGGTTGAAATTGATTTGACAGATTTCTTCCATCTTTGATATCTGGTTGAAATTGATTTGACAAATTTCTTCCATCTTTGATATTCGATTGAAATCAATTTGACAGACTTCTTCCATCTTGTATATTTGGTTGAAATCGATTTGACCGATTTCTTCCATCTTTGATATCCAGTTGAAATCGATTTGATAGATTTCTTCCATCTTTGATATCTGGCTGAGATTGATTTGACAGATTTCTTCCATCTTTGATATCCGATTGAAATCGATTTGATAGATTTCTGCCATCTTGGATATTTGGTTGAAATTGATTTGATAGATTTCTTCCATCTTGGATATTTGGTTAAAATCGATTTGACAGATTTCTTCCATCTTTGGTATCCGGTTGAGATTGATTTGACAGATTTCTTCCATCTTTAATATCCGGTTGAAATCGATTTGACAGATTTCTTCCATCTTTGATATTTGGTTGAAATCGATTTGACAGATTTCTTCCATCTTTGATATCTAGTTGAGATCGATTTGACAGATTTCTTCCATCTTTGATATCTTTTGTATGTCTGCTACCGACTCGGGCATATATCTTTGATATCTTCTGTATGTGTCTGTTACCAACCCAGACATGTACTTTCGATATTTTCTCATATATATCCGCTACCAACCCCGGGTATGTATCTTTGATATCTTTTTGTATGTCCGCTACCGATCCGGGCATATATCTTTGATATCTTCCGTATGTGTTCGCCACAAACCCTGAACATGTACTTTTGATATCTTTCTTATCATATGTTCAATACTAACTCCGAATAGATATTCCTTGATAACCAAGTTCTCTTCTGTGTGTCTAACCCTGGTCTGACATACATTTATCCCCGATGACCCCTTTTACCTAGAAAGAAAAAAAAAGAGACAGAAAATACAGAAAACTAAAAAATTAGTAAACTTGACTGGCTTTGGAGTGCAAATTTTCGGGTTCTTTTAGTATTTAATCTTCTTCCACCTTGAAAGTTCGAAAGGCTGACGCCAATCTCACTTACAGGTTGAAGGCGATTAAATATGGGCAACTATTGCACCCCAAAATTTTCCCTCCTAGTTTCTTTTATATGGCTTAGGCTTTTGCATTCATCTGCATATATTCCATTAGGTCACTAGCATAGCATACATTTGCATTCCAATAAAGCACAGGGGTTCAAAAGTTCAGCGGGTGCACAATGCCACGATTTTTCATAGTACTTTGAGGGGTACATATCAAATAAGACTGATTCTCCTGTTTCTCTTAAGCGTTGAACTGAAGAATTAGGGTTTCTTTAGCTCTGATGATCTCATCTTTAATTAAGGGTTTTCAATGTGTTTCTTAATCAATATTAGCTTAAGGAATTAGGGTTTGTAATCATGAGCATTGAGAATTTCTTCTTTTACCAATGCAAAGCCATCTTTCAAGTTACTTCTGGAAGTAATTTGATTAAGGATTTTCACATTCTTTTGAGGAGTGCATATCAAATAGAGCTTGATGTTCTTGGTTTTCCTCCTATTAGTAAAGGAGTGGAATTAGGATTTTTGTGGCTTCAAGGGGATTCCTCCCATTCAAAGAAAGATTAGGATTTATATCATATCGTACTTGGGTTTAACAACATCTTTAATGGAGGTTCATGGGATGATAAGGCGTGATATAAGGATGGCATTATGAATTCATTAAGATAAAGTCGGTTTGTTTCTATTATTTTTTGTTACACAAGATTGATGGGGATCAAGGTATTAGATCCATTCTCTCACAAAAGGCAGAGGGTAATGTTAGGGACCATTTGGTTCATGGCCATCAATTGAAGATTGGGCTTGCTTCATGGCTTATGATATAAGTCATTTGCTTTACGGTTCATTCAAGAAGTTTGAATTCTGATCATGGAGTTTTCTTTGGATTATTTCAAGAGAAATATCATGCGAATTCAAGTTTTGTTCAAAAATTGGATTAAAGTTCATTTATCAAGCATGCAAGGTTAGAAAAGGATTCATGTGGATTTCTTGAGAAACAAGTTATTTGAAATTTAGAGCAAATATCAAGTTCATTCATGTACAAGGTCACTCGAGAATTAATCGAGGCTATTTCAAATTTCAAGATCACAAGTCCAAATTTCATTCACTGTTCAAGTGACCATAATACGAAATTGCAAGTTTTAAGTACAAAACTTCAAATTCCAAGTTCAACATTCACTATTCAAGTTTTACAATGTTTATCATTTACAAACCATAAATCCAATTTACAAAACCATGACCATCATGTCTAAACATCATACAAAAAATATTACACAAACTTTTGTTCTAAGCCTAAAATCCTACTATCCAAACATCTTCATGCTTCCTTATTCGTGCCAAGTATCCATCTTCAAATTCTCTTTCACTTAGCCCAAACTACGAACTGTTTTGTCTTGGTATTTCTTCATGCCATATTCAACCTCTCATGTCATCTTCTCAATTTTCCTTGACTCTAATTTTAAGCCTTCTTCAAATTGCAAGCTATACATTATCAATTACCCAAAATAGTTCAGCCAACCAAACACGTATACTACTCATTTATCACAGACAATAGCATTCTGCGTGTGCAGCTCTACAAACCGAATTATTCTATGTCCAAATGCCTCGAAACTAGTTCCAAACTTGTCCACAAGATATTCCATATCAGTTCATATAGCCCTGCATATTAACAACCAAAAAGCCAAATCTTTGTTTAAGCCATGACAGAAATACAACTCAGCTGCTTGCTCAAATCGCATTGCAAGTTACATTCTCATACATTACATCATCTAAAAAAAACCTACATCAAGTCAGTAAGCTACAATAATCCTTTTCTTTATACCATCCTCGGTGTTCATCATATAGTTCTTGCATCACCACCATTCAAGTAATTTCGATTGGCTGAGTTATGAAAAAAATCCTTCAAAATCTGCATCAACATGGGAACTGTCTATCATAACCGTGTAAAGAAAAATAAGCAGGTATGCTCGAGTATACAGGATGAACCAGACAAACAACATTGTCGCATCGGTGTTTCATACAAATCTGACCTGACCTGCATCCATCAGTGACCAAAATAACGGATAAAAGAAGTCAGAAAAGCAAAGGAATGATATCGGTTTGTAAAACAGAAATGGGAAGGGATCAAAAACAACGAATATATATATATATATATATATATATATATATATATATATATATATATATATATATATATATATATATATATATATATATATATATATATATATATATATATATATATATATATATATATATATATATATATATATATATATATATATATATATATATATATATATATATATATATATTGACATTCATTAGTATCTTTTGTTAAGAACAGAAATATTTTCTATCAAACTATACTAACTTTTTTCAAGCTAACTTTGTATAACTGCAACTAACAGTTTTTGTTTTAGCATTAAACTTAGGATACCAAGTGTTGTACCCCAAAATTTTCCCTCTCTTTTCTCAAGACATTTCTCAGAGACTTTCAAAAGCTCAAGTTTGCACAAGTACAATTAGACTTTTAATGCCCCATATAGTTTCCATGGATCATATTGGACTTTCAAGCATCAGGTCAAAGAGGAAATTGTCGAAAGGGCAAAGTAGATAAAAAAAGGTGTGCAGATAACTATGTCAAATTCAAAATCTAATTCAGGTTAATCGAACCACATGATTGATCTAAAGGAGTGGTTGGCAGATTTTGACAAATCGAAGAAGAGCAAGTTTGCTTCAATCCACAAGCTTCGAGTGGTACATTCAGATGAATGTGGTCTATTCGAAGAACATACAATTGGTGGATTCAAAGAACATACAATTGGTGGCCCATTTGAAGAACATACATTTGGTGGATTCGAAGAACATACATTTGGTGGTCCATTCGAAGAACATACATTTGGTGGATTCGGAGAACATATAATTGGTGGTCCATTCGAAGAACATACATTTGGTGGATTCGAAGAACATACATTTGGTGGTCAATTTGAAGAACATATATTTGGTGGATTCGAAGAACATACAATTGGTGGATTTGAAGAACGTACATTTGGTGGTCCATTCGAAGAACATACAATTGATGGATTTGAAAAACATACAATTGTTGGTCCATTCTAAGAACACATAATTGGTGGAAACATATATTGTTTTGTCTGTTGATGAGTTTGGTCGAAAGTTGTGGATCATTGTGATCAAAACAAACGGATGGAGTATTCAATTCAAGGAATCAAATTGAAGACAAAATGTTGAAAGAAAACATTGATCAAATCCATAGGTCATGCTATAGGATCTTGCTTTGCATGCCTCATTTCTTGTGTTTCACTCCATAATTAATTGTTTACACGATGAATTAAGCTCTTACCCAAGTGTTTAAGCCTTTGTCCAAAAGATCTCTACATTTATGGCATAAAGTTATCATTGCTATTCTTGGAAAGCAAACTTTTTGGTACAAGTTTGTCTTGAGGCCATACTTTGTTTGCTTCTGATTTTTGCCCCACCATAAATCATAAAAAGCAACCCCTATAAACCAGTAACTTTGGTACTTCATCTTGGGATCATGGAAAAATTGACATAACTTGATATTTGCTTTCCAATCAAACCATAATTTGTTATCTTACAAATTTGGTTACTCCAAATTCCCAAACCTTTTCTTTATAAATAGAGAGGCCATTTGCAAGCTAAACAGGCCATAGATTCTTGTTGTGTTCAAAAATCCTCAAACACTCCTAAGCTCTCAAAAAACTCAAAACCTGCACACAAGCACAAAACTTGGCACATCCTGACTTTACACACAAAAATATAAAATCCCTTCATGTGTTAGTGATCCTTTCGATTCACTCCCAACTTCCATATACCAGCCTTTCAATTCACTCCCAGCTTCCATATACCAGCCTTTCGATTCAGTGAATTTTAAAGCAAAGTAGTGATCCCACTAGCTCAAGGAAGGTCCCTACAAGATTAATCCATCATCAAGTCATTTCTGGAAGTTATACAGAGGTCATTCGAATTGCACTTAAAGAGGTAAGATTTCTTAACTGTGATATCTTGACATAAGCATTTTCAGTATATACAAATAAAAGAAAATATGTAGATATCATATCTAGGAAGTTGAACATACTCTTAGTTTTGATTATCACTGCTTATTTATTGAGAATTTCATATCAGATCAGTTTGGTTTTAGTTTTTGTACTGAACAAAATTCATGCTAACCTTTGATCCATATCTTTCGAAAATTACATGGTTGGATTTGAATTCAAATTTTAGGCAGGTTTGATATTTACATCTTTCGATTTTGGCTGAGAAATAGAGCTTTTCAAAGCTTAACAATGGAGTTATGCATCCCTGTACGCGCGAAGGAAGAAGATGAAGCCATGTTCAAATTTTCAGAAATGAGTTTATTTTATATTTAGTACAAGTTGGATAACTAACAGATGAAACAGACCACCCCAGTGGTACAAACAGCATGCGCTAAAGCCTTGCCATGTAGAAGGTCCTGGGTTCAAGCCCCATTGAGACCTATTGTATTTATTTTGTCCTTTTTTCCAAAACTAACATGCAGGTTTATAACATATTGAGTGTTGGCTGTTTGAAATGGAAGGTGTGGAGAACCTGGGTTCAAACCTTGGCAAGACCAAAACAAATTCTTATCGCTTGTTTATTTTCATCTTTTTTAACAAACTTCAACATTTTTCCAACCAATCAAAATAACTCTTTTTCAGTTGATTTTTTGCACACTATTTATTTACAATGTCTATTTTATGAATATATAAAAATATCACAAAAAATATTTTATTTTCATATTTATTTTAAAAAACCAAAATCCATTCCCTTTTCATTTATATCCTCGTACATCACATACATTTTTATTCTTGTACATTATTCAAGTTCAATATGGTTGTAATAGATAATTAGGATTTAGTTTCTTGCAATCCCCATTTATAAATTTGTACACCCTATCCCCAAATGATGTAATAGCATTGTAAATTTACTTTGCGCAATTTTTCGCTTTCATATCAATGCTAGTAAATTTGGGTTTGTATGGAAAGATAAAATCAATACTTAGAAAACCCTAATTCAAGATAAAATCAAGCATGAAAATAAACACTTGAACACTTGCGCCTCTAGGGTTAACTCCACTTGTTTCCTTGAGAAAATAGTCATAATATACATGTGATACATCTTAGCAAAAATAATCAAAAAATACAAGACCATAGTCCCTCAATGAAGCTTCGAATGTTGCCTTATAAATTATCTTAGTCCCTCAAGAGAAATGCTAAGATATCTCACAACATTGTTATTCATGAATATACGATGACCCACGCCCGTCCCTTTACATCCAAAGATAAGGCTTCTTACCAATCAATGGTAAGATAGCAATATCAAAGGAAGGAACAAATGAGCAAAAGACTTTTTGAGTAGGTAGAACGTTCTTAGTTGCTTGCTCACAATCCATCTTCAAAAAACAAACATCTTTTCAAACACACCAAACACTTTTAAAACATGAAATATTTTCAAAAGTCCAACACTTTGTATGCATTCTTATAGAGACGAGAATCATTACAAAGTTTGCCTAAACGAATGCGCTTTTCAAAAATACTTTCAAAACCCACCACAAACACATTTCAAACAAAGCAATTTCAAAAGTGATCTAGCAAGCAACTAAGAGCCCATAGATAACTATGGATGAAAAGGGTGCTAACACCTTACATTTTCATAACCTACCCCCGAACTCAAGAAAATATCTCAAAGGTCTTTCCTGTTCTTTTCACCTTTTCCTTATTGGATAAAAGAAAAGTCGGTGGAGACTCTTGCTGTCCGCAACAATTGTGATCAAACGCAAAACAACCAAGTCAGTTCTCCCACCGTATTACAGAATTGGCGACTCTGCTAGGGATTAGTTAAAAGTGGGGTTACCTTAGAACTAGATCACATTTAATTTCTTTCATTGTTTGACTTGATTTCTTTACATTTATGGCTCCTTGTTTAGGTTTGTATTGATCCTCTGCCGGGATCGGGGAACACCATTAGGTAAGTAGCAATAGATTATGGAAATTGTGTGGGGTATACCAACATGGTTGAAGTGATGGCTATGTTAGTGTGACACATTTTTTGGTACCGGTAGCCGTTGAGTTTAGTCAAGGAGAATACAGGGCTGCTGTATGGTTTCATGAAGCACTAACTGACCTTAGAACCTTTAATTGAACAACTTGGCCATTAGGAAGTAGTGAGATAGACGGATTTGGTTCTGACCGAAGCTTGGTTGATATTCGATGCTACACTCATTGAGATCGTACTTTCAGGATATTTCGGTTGCCAATAAAGAGGCTTGCGCTGAAACAATGCCCAATGAAGAAAGATCAATGATATTGAGATTCCCTATAACCCAGTTACTTTCTAGGACAGGTTGAACCAACTAAACTTCAAGAGGGTACTTACCTATAAACTCCATGAAAGCCTAAACCTAAGGATTTATTTGCTTTGTTTGTACATAACGATTTGTTTGCTTTTGCTTACTTGTACATAACATCATGACATCATACCATAGCATTGTCAATAACCATTTCAAGGATCTCAAGGGCCTGTG
This sequence comes from Vicia faba, assembly GCA_948472305.1. Lineage (NCBI taxonomy): Eukaryota > Viridiplantae > Streptophyta > Magnoliopsida > Fabales > Fabaceae > Vicia > Vicia faba. The sequence goes on along the minus strand of OX451741.1, from coordinate 942,135,463 downwards.
ATGTAGGGTCGTGTTAAACCAGACGTCAATCAAGGGGAAAGAGGATTTATTCTCCTCTAACCAAATGTTGTTAAAGACCAAAGCACGGTAACTTGAGTCAAGGGCTATGACCCACTTGACATGGTGAGCTTGATTCTCGTGGAAGGACATCCAATGATACGAAGTTATTCACTCAAAGTTGTGATTAAAGTTCAACTTCTAACATCTTCTTGTGTTTACCCCGCGAGATCCTTGAAAACATCGCATCCACATAACATGCATGTCATCATAACAGGTTTTCCCCATACAGTTTTTCTCATCTGCTTACTATTTATTTCAGTAGAGATGGCTCTAGAGCAAACAATTAAAGATCTCCAAGCTCAGAATGCCCAGTTCCAACAAATGTTCCTGAACGTAGCCAAGGGGCTGGAAGATCTGAAAGCACTCTTCACCAAAGGGAGCAAGAAGAAGACTAAGAAGAAGTCTGGCATCCTAAACATGGGGAAGAAGTTCAAGGGCCCCGTTCAATAAGTCCAAGTTGAAGAGGATTCCTCCAAAGAGGATGAAAGTTAAGATGAAGATGCTAGAACCACCCATGCTGGGGGTGGAAACAATCAAATCTATGAAGACGAGGATTATTCTGATGAGCAATACCCGCCGACCGATGATAGATATAAGTAGATAGAAGACATGCTAAAGGCTGTGGAGATCCAAGTTGTGCCTGGATTGGACTTTGGAGAATTGGGTTTGGTTCTTGGGGTGGTCATTCCCCATAAATTCAAGATCCCTATCTTTGCCAAATATGACGGGGTCTCTTGTCCTAATATGCATCTGAGATCTTATGTCCGCAAGATTCAGCCACACACCACTGATCAGAAGTTGTGGGTTCACTTTTTCCAAGAGAGTATATCTGGGACTCAACATGAGTGGTTCTATCAATTGAAGGGTTCCTGCATCCACACTTGGGAAGATCTAGTTGCTACTTTATACAAGTAGTACCAATATAACCTGATCTTGCACCAACTCGTGTACAGTTGTAGAATATGACCATGGGTTCCAACGAGGGCTTCAAAGAATACGCCAAAAAATGGAGAGACCTGGCTGGCAGGGTGCATCCACCCTTAACTGAGAGGGAGCTGATTGATATCTTTATGGGAACTTTGATAGGACCTTTCTTCAACCACCTAATCGGAAGCTCCTCGGTTGGGTTCACCGAGCTGATTCTAACTGGGGAACGAGTCGAAAATAGAATTAAAAGCGGAAAGATCCAAGTGGTTGCATCTTCAAGTACTGAAAAGAAGACGTACATTGGAAAGAAAGAGTCCAACATTGTATATGGCCAAGAGGGACATGCTAGAGGTAACCACAACCAATATGTGGGAGTTGTGCTAATATCTAACACTACGTATGTGGGACAACATCAATAAGGGAATCATCTTAAAGAGGTTGCATCCAAAAGACAATTTACCAAAATCAACATGTCACTGGCTCAAGTGTTACATCGCATGTTGAAGGCATAGTTCATTACGTTAAAGGTTCCTCTGCGGAATCCCAATACTTCTGCTCCTAGCTACCATCCCAATGAAAGGTGTGCATACCATTCCAATAGTCCTGGACATGATATGAATGGATGCTGGTCTCTGAAGAACAAAATTCAAGATATGATTGACGCCAAGGAGATTAAATCCGGTCCTCTGGAGACTCCCAACGTGATCACTTATCCCATGCCAAATCATTGAGAGCGTACAGTTCATTTTTTAATTTTCAATTGTAATTTCTTTTGTTGGCTCGAACACTTATCTATTATGTCAAACTTTGTTTCAATTAATGCATTGCATATGTTTGCCTTGAATTAATCCATTCTTTTTCACTATATTTAAATTGTTCTTTTTACTCCCTTTGTGATATTCAACTCTCGTTAAAAGTTGTAAGCCTTTAGAGGGAGGATGGCGAAAATAATACCATAATCTCATACAGTATGCTTTTGGACAGACCTTGCTGACGATGTACATGCGTTGTTTCAATCCCTAAACACTGGAGTTAAAAGGAAGATAATCCCTAGTCAACCACTTAGAGCCAAAGAAGCAGGAGTTTTATTTTCCACACAAATTGAAACCTTTAATCAAAACCTGGGGCAGGGTTAGTTTCTCAGTTAATTCAAATGCGCGTTCGATCGTAAGCTTTCACTTCGTACACACTGAATGACATTAAAAAAATCCTTCTGAATCAAAAGACAGTGATGGTTCCCTATGAAATAGGCTAGGCAGTCATTATCTCTCAAAAGAAAAGCCCACTAAGTCAAAACCTACGAAGGAAACTTAAGAAAGAAAAAAACGGGGGCATCCCGTTGACTGTAGTCACAAAATAAACAGTCGGGAAAAACTTAGGGATAATAAATTAAAAAAAAAGAGGTCACTACAAATCCTCGACAACATGAAAAATGTTACAAAAATGACTGCCTTCTCCAACAAACTTAACTTGTCCGAACCATCGCCAAAACGTCATTCCAGACTCAATTGGAATTCAAAACACACAATTAACTGAGTATAGGACTGGAGAACATCATGAAGAAGAGGTGGGTACAAATACACTTTGAGCCTTATCCTTTGTTTCTTAAACCATGAACCAGGCCACGTTACAACCCTTTAAAAGTACTAATTGAAGCATGGGTTAGTTCGAAATCATACTATTACAAAAGGTATCCTGACTCCTGTAAGGCTTACTGTAAATCCTAAGTTGAATTCATGTTTTTACAAAATTCTTCTATTTTCTAAAAATGCATTTTCAAAACTTCAAGACAAACATGAACTTTGCATTTGTTTGAATACCACTGTTTGCATATAGCTATTTGTTTGATAACGGAGAAATTCGCACGGAGAATATTCAGTGAACAGAAATTCTCTCAATGAACAGAACCACTTCAAATTGAAAAACACTTCCAACGAAAAATTCTCATAATCAGGGGGCACGGCATGATCATTGTCTAGCACATCTGGGGCAGTCTTCAAAGAATCTCTCAAGAAATGTTGAATAGCCAGGGGCAGGTATGCATATGAATCACTTGGGGCATTGAACTTGAATTCCAGCAAAGGGTCATGTACGACCAAGCACACATTTTCTGGAAGCGCTGCAACACTTACTACTATGGACAATGACAAGTCCCCACAGAGCCACCTCTACAAGGTTATCCCCACAGAATAATATTCACGGATAAGGGTATAAACCCCTCAAGGCCAACTCATGGATATCCCCGTAAAATTGGATCCATGCAATCCCCAGCCAGAGTTTCGGTCTTCGAAAAACCTCTCCCCGGCTGAGTTGGTCTCAAGAAGAATCCTCGAGGAGTTCTGCCAAAAGAAAACACCTCCACAGCAGTTCGTCAAATATTCTCTTCAACATGGTTTATTTCCCCAACAAACTACAAGCTCCCCAGCTTAAGTTTGCCTCTCAAACTATTACAAATTAAGGGACCACAACCCCTAATCCCTAGTGAAGTCATCAGCAAAGTCAGTGTTATCTCGGAAGTTGCTGCAAATGCTAGACCTGACCAGATAATAGTTTAAAAGCTCCTCTTCCCCAGTAGAGTTTTCCACTATCCCTAGTGAGTTATTGCGAAGCCTGAAATTCGACTAGATAACAGTTAACTTCTTTATCCCCAACAAGTTATTAACTTCCATTCTCTCCAATCAAGATATAACTCCCCAGTAGATAAGCGGACAACTAAAACTCCTGAACTCTTTTCCCCAAACAGAAATCAACATTCTCCATGGAGTCTCCTTCAAGCAAAGTTAACATTCCCCAGCAGAGTTCTCCTCAAACAACAGAATAGGAATCCCCAGCGAAAAAATCCAAAAACATGGTCTAAAGAGGAGCATACTCTTCATCCCCAGCAGCAGTCTCGGATTTAATTTCCCAAGGCTCAGCAGCATTTGTCAAGGATTTATTTTCCCAGACAAAGATATACTTCAACAACATTTCATACATCATAGCATATGCATACGAAACGCATATAGCCCAATCTCATTTATTTTGAGAACACCATTACACAATGCATTTCATACATTATGACATTGCATACAGCTAACGCTTTACCTTTTCAGGAAAAGATCAATCAACAAATAGTTATCATCAACAATTTTCAACAGGTCCAAGATTAGTTTCTGAAGCAAGACAGGGCAACTACCTACGTGACCAGATGCAACTTCACACGGGCTCATCATGAAGCAATCTTACATGGGTTCCTTCTAATTTCCAGATGCAGCTTTACATGGGCTCATCATAAAGCAATCTTACACTTCTCTTATAGTTCTAGATGAAGTTTCACACGGACTCATCATGAAGCAGCCCTATCCAGGTTCCTTCTCATACATTTCCAGATGAAGTTTCACATGGACTCATCCCGAAGCAGCCCTACCCAGGCTCCTTCTCATACATTTCCAGATTGCAGTTTCACACGGACTCATCCCGAAGCGTCCCTACACAGGCTCCTTCTCATGAATTTCCAGATTCTCTTCTAGATATAGTCCAGATATGATCCAGAGACGGATGACATTCTGACACTTATTCCAGATTCTCCTCTAGAAACGGTTCAGATACGATCCAAATACATATGACATTCTGACACTTGTTCCAGATTCTCTTCTAGATACAATTCAGATACGATCCAGATACGAATGACATTCTTACACTTATTCCAAATTCTCTTCTAGATACAGTTTAGATACATCCAGATGTGGATGTCATTATGACACTCATTCAATACATCTTTCAAATATAGTTCAGATACGATCCATATGAGGATGTCATTCTGACACTCATTTAATACATCTTTCAGATACAGTTCAGATACAATCCAGATGCAGATGTCATTCTGACACTCATTCAATACATCTTTCAAATACAGTTCAGATACGATCCAGATGTGGATGTCATCTGACACTCATTCAATACATCTTTCAGATACAGTTCAGATACGATCCAAATGCGGATGTCATTCTAACACTCATTCAATACATCTTTCAAATACAATTTAGATACGATCTAGATGTGGATGTCATTCTGACACTTATTCAATACATCTTTCAAATATAGTTTAGATACAATCCAGATGCAGATGTCATTCTGACACTCAACAGATCTTTCAAACGCGATTCAGATACGATCCAGTTATGGATACTATTCTGATACTCATTCTAGCATATCATTTAGAATTGAATCAACCAACGATTTATTCTGATACTTCTCCCAGTTACAGTCAAGTTTAGACTTAGTCTAATTTCTCTCAACCATCACCTTTGGATGGCATCTATAAGCCCATCTCCGAAAACTCTCCATCATCTCTCCAAATGGCATCTTTAAGCCCATTCCCGACACAATCAACCACCACATCATCGAGTGCAAATTTCTGGACACTCTAGTGTTCAATCATCTTCCACCTTCAAGTCACGAATGGCGGACTTTCCAATTCAACTCTTCAAGTTTAAGAAGATTGAACAGGGGCGGTTGTTGTACCCCAAAATTTTCCCTCTATTTTCTCAAGACATTTCTCACAAAGACTTTAAAAAGCTCAAGTTTGCACAAGTAGAATTGGACTTTTAATGCCTCATATAGTTTCCATGGATCATATTGAACTTTCAAGCACCAGGTCGAAGAGGAAACTGTCAAAAGGGCAAAGTAGATAAAAAAAAGGTGTGCAGATAACTATGTCAAATTCAAAATCTAGTTTAGGTTGTTCGAACCTTATGACTGATCGAAAGGAGTGGTTTGCAGATTTTGACAAATTGAAGAAGAGCAAGTTTGCTTCGATCCACAAGCTTCGAGTGGTACATTCAGATAAATATGGTCCATTCGAAGAACATACAATTGGTGGATTCGAATAACATACAATTGGTGGCCCATTCGAAGAACATACATTTGGTGGATTCGAAGAACATGCATTTGATGGTCCATTCGAAGAACATACATTTGGTGGATTCGAAGAACATATAATTCGTGGTCCATTCGAAGAACATACATTTGGTGGATTCAAAGAACATACATTTGGTGGTCCATTCGAAGAACATACATTTGGTGGATTCGAAGAACATACAATTGGTGGATTCGAAGAACGTACATTTGGTGGTCCATTCGAAGAACATACAATTGATGGATTCGAAGAACATATAATTGTTGGTCCATTCGAAGAACACACAATTTATGGAAATATATATTGTTTTTTCTGTTGATGAGTTTGGTCGAAAGTTGTGGATCATTGTGATCAAAACAAAGGGATGGAGTATTAGATTCAAGGAATCAAATTGAAGACAGAATGTTGAAAGAAAACATTGATCAAATCCATAGGCCATGCTACAGGATCTTGCTTTGAGGGCCTCATTTCTTGCGTTTCATTCCATAATTAATTGTTTACACAATGAATTAAGCTCTTACCCATGTGTTTAAGCCTTTTTCCAAAAGATCTTTACATTTATGGAATAAAGTTACCATTGCTATTCTTGGAAAGCAAACTTTTTGGTACAAGTTTGTCTTGAGCCCATACTTTGTTTACTTCTGCTTTTTGCCCCACCATAAATCATAGAAAGCAACCCCTCTAAACCAGTAACCTTGGTACTTCATCGTGGGATCATGGAAAACTTGACATAACTTGATATTTGCTTTCCAACCAAACCATAATTTGTTATCTTACAAATCTGGTTACTCCAACTTCCCAAACCTTTTCTCTATAAATGGAGAAGCCATTTGCAAGCTAAAGAGGCCAGAGATTCTTGTTGTGTTGAATAATCCTCAAACACTCCCAAACTCTCAAAAAACTCAGAACCTGCACACAATCACAAAACTTGGCACATCCTGACTTTACACACAAAAATCTTAAATCCCTTCATGCGTTAGTGATCCTTTCGATTCAATCCCAGCTTCCATATACCAGCCTTTCGATTCACTCCTAGCTTCCATATACCAGCCTTTCGATTGTTTTTAAGGTGGTTCAAGTGATTTCGATTGGCCGAATTATGAACAAAATCCTTCAAAATCTGCATCAACATGGGAACTGTCCGTTATAATCGCGTATACAAGAAAAATAAGCAGGTATTCTCGAGTATGCAGGATGAACCAGACAAAAAATATTGTTGCGTTGGTGTTTCATACAAATCTGGCCTGACCTGCATCCATCAGTGACCGAAATAACGGGAAAAAAAGTCTGAAAAGCGAAGGAACGATATCGGTTCGTAAAATAGAAATGGGAAGGGATCAGAAACAGCGGATATATATATTGACATTCATTAGCAGCTTTTGTTAAGAACAAAAATATTTTCTATCAAACTATACTAACTTTTTTCAAGCTAACTTTGTATAACTACAACTAACAGTTTTTGTTTTAGCATTAAACTTATGATACCAAGCATTATCCAACAGAATTCTAACCAAAGAAATTTTTTTCCATGTATTAACTAACTCATAAAACTGTTTCTAACTAACATTTAGCAGCAATGAACTTCTAAACAGAAATTCTCTAACCGACCTTAAAACAATTAGTAACTAACTGTCAACTAATTTTCTAACCTCTATCAAATCCATCTCACCCGTTCCTTTTATAACAAGCTGCTAAGATCTTAGGGCTAAAATTGGATCCTTCGTAACAAACTTCAGAGAAAAGAATCAAACTCTCTAACAAAATTTAACAAATTAACTAACTAACCCTCACCCCTAACTAACTCTAACCAAATCCTAACTAACTTCTAACAGCTATAACAGAAATATAAAAAATAGAAGATTACCTGGATCTGGATTGATTATTGAACATTCAGAAGAATCACCAAAATAGGCTTCAAACTTCTCTCTGCCCTCTCTCTCTCTCTGACTTTTCTATCTTCTTTCTCCCTGAACTTCTCCGACCTTCATCTTCATCGTTCCTCAATCACTACCTTAAATCTTCACGAGAACCACCATAAGCACCTTAAATCTTCTCTTCACATTGGATGGAGATTCTTCAAGGTTCTCTCTAACCTTCAATATCCATCTCCATCAATCCTCACGAGAACCTCATCACCATCGTATACTTCATCATAGTTCTTTGCACCTTCCTCATCTTCGAGAGTCATCATCAATCTTTATCGCGTCATCATTGTCATTCATTTTCATCTGTGAATCAACAATAACATCAACGCTACTGCAACAACAATAGTCTAGTGCAGTAAGAACACAACGCATCAATACAACTCAAACAGTTGCATATAGAAAGAAGAAAAAGGTGTAAAAGATCGTTGCCGTCATAGAAAAGAATGAGAAAGTGGAGGAAAAAGAAAACGGGGGTGAGTATAACTTTACTTGATACGAGGTCTTCGTAGGTACGATTTCTTCGTCTCTTTTTCCAATCTCGTTAACGCCTTGTAGAGTACGGTGAGAGGAAGCGAAGCCCCATGGTAACAAACTCTGATGCTCAACACATGGCATTTAATTTAAACATAGGAAAACCTTGGGTTTTAGCTTGGATTTAAGATTCCATAAAAATGATGAAAGATCAATGGAATGAAAGATTTGGTACGGACTGAGGCGAGAAGGACGAAGCAAATTGTGTATAGACTGGCCTTCTCCGAGGAATAACCGCCATGGACGTCGTTGACGCGGCGTTTGTTCTCGACTGAAGCTTGAAGACGAAGAGGGAATTATAGGTTTAAGACATTATTGTGAGATTCCAAAATGCAATGTTTCTGTTTTTTTTTCTTTTTTAAATAATATACTGAAATAAATAATAATACTTGATGTGTGAAGTTGGGATTTGAAGAAAGCTAGTTCCTAATGGTGAGTTGTATCGATTGAAAGAAGAGTTAGACTGAGTTGTATGAGGCTTGGCCTAATATACCTTTTTTTTGTTTAAAGCTTTGCATCATAAAAAAAATGGTTGTTGAATCTCATTGCCTTGGGCCCTAGCGCCTGTTTGTTACTACACTCCCCAAATATTGGTTCCCCACCCCCGGCCTTGTCTTCTTAACATTTTTTTTTCTTTTAATGTTTCTTAAATTTTATTTTTCATGATTTTGATAGAAAGTTAGTGACAAAAGGGTTATGAAATTAATAAAAATAAAAACTTGTTAGATTTTTTTTATTTTGATTTTAGGAAATTAAATTCCGATTATCCGATTATTCGATATTTGTGATTCACCTTTGCTTGTTGAGATCTGGAATCATATGCAGGTTTATTGTGCGATATGCGAATGTGCTTGAAATTTTGATTGTGATTTATTTTCACATCGTAATGCATCGATACTTATTCCGAGCGTTTGATTTCTAACTCTTTTCTTTGATTGGTGAAGCTTTCACGAAGATCGTCGGGTTTATTTGCTTTGATACGCTTTGCTACATATTGATATCCGTTTGGTATTTTCTCTTGTTTATCTCATTTCGTACTTTACTGCTTTCTAGATATCATGAGAAGCAGGAAATAAAGAGCGTGCACTCGAAGTCACTATTTAAAGACCTGTAGCAGGAATTCTGCACTTCATTTGCTATATGTGTTGTGCTTGTGTTTGTTTCCTTGGTTGTTGATCGATGAGTCACTCAATTTAGAAATTGAGATCACGACTTCGCTCTCAATGCATGCTCCCTATAGGATTTTACCGCTTTCCTTGATTTCTTGTTGATCTATGAGTCACTCAATTTAGAAATTGAGATCACGACTTCGCTCTCATTGCATGTTCCCCATAGGATAATTTTTGTTAGACTTTCTTTGGTATGATAGCCTAGATAGGATCTCTGTAGGTGTGCTATCTTGAGCTAGCTCTCTTGAGCTTATTGTCTTTCTTGTTTGATTTCATCTTTGTGTGTATATTTTGAGATGAGACACCCTCGGCATGTTCCCTTATGAGCTCTCTATTTAACTATAGATGATTTGAGATAGACATAGTTTTAGGTGATAGACCCTTGCTATGCTCCTTTAGGACTTCTTGATTCATCTATAGATTATGAGTTGAGATAGACATTAGGATTGTTATCCAAGCATGTCAATGTAGGGTAGAGATTTCCCTTTAAAAACTCAACTTCAGGACCAATCATTGTATGATAACTGTGATACGGTGGCAGAACCGACTGTTAATACTGGTTTTGCATTTTTTGTTCATAAATGTTGCGGTAAGCAAGAGTCGCCACTGACTTTTATTTCATCCAACAAAGTAAAAGGAAAAAGAACAGAAAAAACCTTTTTTCGAGAGTTTCTGAGTACGGGGGGTAGATTATAGAAAGGGAAGGTGTTAGCACCCCTTCTATCCATGGTTTTCCATGGGCTCTTAGGTACTTGCTCATTTTGAAGCTGCTTGTGTATGTTTTGAAAAGTTTTTGTTTAACTTCGTGATAACCCTTGTATTTGTCCTCTAGAGTGTGACAAAGTTGTTTTTGAAAACTGTTTTGAAAGTGTTTGTGTAAAAGAGTTTTTATTGTTTTGAGCAAGTACTTAAGATTTCTACCTACTCGAAAAAAGACTGTTCGTTCTCATTTCCTTTAGACAGCGCTATCCTACTATTAAGGAGTAGGTAGCCCCATCGTTGGAGTTTTAAGGGATATTCGAAGGGACAAGGACAGTCACAAAAGCAATGGTTAGGAAACCTTAGTAGTTACCCTAAAGTCCTAAAGATATTTTTGAGGCAACATTCAAACGGGTCATTTTTTATCTTTTGGGACTAGAGGACGAACACTAAAATTCCCTATGCTTCACGATCGTTTATCGAAGGCAACCGAAATGAGGCAAACCCTAGGAGTGAGCATGCGCATGTGTTTGATTTCAGTTATTTAATCTTTGCACAATTAAGGTGATCTACTGTTTTAATTTCATTTGTCTTTTGCATGCAAGCCTATTATCCATACATCTAGACATTTCATAGTTGCGGAAATTAAAAGCGGAAAAGTAAATCTACGTTATTACAAGGCTTCGGGGAGGGGGTTACATGACCAAAAAACTGGGGATTAAACAGTAAATAATATGCGGAAAACCCTAATTAAAAACTATTACAAACCCGAAGCAAATACAATAATTGGAAAATAAAATATAAAATATTACGCGCGAGGATTAAATACGGGAATCAAATTTTAAATTCAAAGGGAATTACAGAAAATATTTTTGTTATTTTTTGATTGAGAAAACAATTAAATTGCAAATTAACCCTAATTTTCTAGTTGATTTTAATTATGAAAATAAGAATTTAAATTTCCCTAATTAAATTAATCTAATTAATTTAATGAAATAAAATATTTTATGAAAAAAATTTGATTTTAATGTCTTTGCGATTTTTTGATTTAATAAAGAAATGATTTTGTTTTTGTAAAAATAATTAAACAAACAATTAAAATAAATAAAAGAATAAAAAAGAAAAATTAAACTGGGCCTGGTGAAGTAGCAATCTGGGAGGTGCATTGTTTGAAATTTCCAGGCCCAACATAGTTGGCCCAAAGCTTACGTTTGCTCCAGTGAGATGCTGGCCAAGAAGGTCCACCATGCGCCTGCATGCTTGAGGCATTAGATCTGGGACGGAGATGATCCAAAGATGAGGAATTGGAAGCCTATGGTGAGCGCGCTTATGATAGTAACATGGAATCTGCAAGCAATTATTAGGAAAAATAATAGAAGCACACGCCTGGGATCGAACCCAGGACGTTTGCTTCATAGGCACGCTCCTCAACCGTCTGTGCTAGCTGGAACATCTGTACATATAATAAAATGAATAACATATAATGGAAATAAAGTTCCTTGCCCAGAAACACGCGCCAATTTCAAATGGGCCAATGGTGTGCTGCCACCTCTTGTCTTCTTCTCCATAACTGTTGTTTTTTATATTAGCTTTTACCTACGGATAAAACCTTCACTAAAGGCTATAGTGACAGTTTTTGTCCGTAGCTACATCCCTGCAAGATTCAAAATAATAATACAAGCAAGATGAATCAAACCAAAGGCATAGATCAGTTGCAAATCACGCCCTGAGTTCATTGGTACCCATAATTTAGTCTAATTTCGCCTCTATGGAGAGTCCCCAATTGGGACCTTAAAACCCTAACAATGGTGTCGTTCCATTCCTGCACTTGAACTCATATTAAACCATCCAGAAACAATGCAAATATGATAACAAGTGTGGATATGTGATCAAAATAAGTTTATAATGGGTAAATTAATAAATTCGAGTTTGAGAAAAATATGCAAATCGTGGTACTGTAAGGGAACGATTCTTGATGTTTTTGGCTTTGAGGATGATTGGAATAGCTTCAGAACACGTACAAGAACAAATTGTTGGCTTTGAAACGGCTTGAATTGGTCTATGGAAGAGAATCCGGTCTGCACTTTTTCTTCCAAAATTTGCAACTTCTTCCTTTGTTTTAACGACCCCAAACCCTCTTTTTTTGCCTTGAGAATGTTATGTCCTTATATTGGAATGCATTAGGTCAATAAAAACTAATCATATCTTTGCAAATTATGGAGATTTGATTTCATTCTTTGTCTTGTATGATTTGTTTCCAAAACAGACCAAATTAAGATCTTTTCCAATCAATTAGCTCTTGTACGAATTTTTTGATTTGCTAGTTGTTCATGGACTCATAATATGCTCATAAAATCAAATCTTTGATTTTATTTGATTATTCTACTATTTAAATTGATTTATTTTGATTTAAATGGATAGAAAATCAAAATAAATAATAAAAATAATAAAATAATAGGTGGATAAGCTCAGGGGTCGTGGGCCATCTTAGGAACAAGTTTCAAACAAGAAAACATGGGCCCATTTGGAAAAAAAGTCATTTTTATCAATGTTGACTTCATGCACATTTCCAAAAATTAGTCAACTTTGACAATACATATCTCCCTCAATTTTAATCCTAAGAGGGTGTTCTTGGAATTTTTAGAAATCTAAGGATGTCCTCTAAATAACCCTTTTGGTTTCATCTCACTTGGATCTTCCATGTTCATGTAAGAAGATTAGACCCAAAAGGTGTTTTTGTTGACTTTTTGAAATGACCTATAATGTCTAAATTTATATCTTTTCATGAGTGCATTTCTTAAACTTGAGGACTGAAGATGAGTTGTAGGGAATTGAAACCTCTTCCAAACGAGCCTTTAATGGGAAATTTCTGATAAAGTATGAGAAAGTTATGTCTAGTCAAAATTTGGTTGACTTTTTCTATAGAAACCCTAATTTAGCAACTTTTGAGTTCTGATGAATTTGGGGCATTTCTTGAGGGATCATGATCAAACCTTGATCAAATGATGGATGTTACTTTAAAATGTTGATGCTGATCAAAAAGTTTGAAGTTTGATTGTATGTGGGCCACAGTTGACTTTTGACCTAGTACAGTTGATTTTTAGGTATTTGAGCAGTTGACTGAGCAAACTTCTTGTGCAAGGCATGAAACTTGACATAGATGGTATTGATAACATATTAAGACCATGGAAAATATTTGAGACCTTTGGAGTTCACATATCTAGATGAAAGTGGAAACCCTAGTTGAATGTTCATTGCTTTAGGAGAGAACTTGTCTGGTTAACTCTTGGGCATCCTTGAGCAATTGAGGATCTCTAGGAGTATATTTTGTGTAAAATGGGAGGTAAAATTTTGGGGTACAAAAATAACATTAGAGATAGATTTAGGTTAGTATCCCCTTAGACTTTTCTTTCACCTTTTGCATTTGCATTAAAATAAAAACTTCTTTTTCTTGCAAACTTCAAAACACTTAAAGATTACTGATGAGAGTCATACCTTTGTTGAGCGTAGAAAATGATAAGCGGGTTTATTATTGATCTTATTGTCCTTCCATTCTAAGCCTTAGTATGGTTCAAGTCTCAAATAATTATTTCATGAATAAGTAGAGAAATGGCTAATATCTCTCTCTTGAGATTAACTAGTTGTTATCCACAGCAAAAACACCAACAAATACAAACTCTTTTGCCTACGAGCTTTTCTTTCAAAAACTTTTTCAAAAGAACATGTTAATTCACTTATGTGCTGGCGCGTAAGTCTCCAAAGGTTGAGTTGTGGCAGAAGGCGAAATTAATACTGTTCATTAAAAAATACAAACCAACAAAAACTTTTGAAGCCGAACTACAGCTGCTCTGATTCCTTAAAAGGGATACGTAGGCATTGAGGTAGGGCCCGAACGAGCACAATTTTATTTTCCCTACATTCTTTTCTCCTTTCTTTTGTATGCATTCCCTGTACAACTTAGATATAGATTTGAAACACACCCATAAGATAGACAACAAGAATGGATACCGTAGAGTACTACAGGCATGTGGGTGCTAATACATTCCCCTCGTGTAACAGACTCCCTTACCCGTATCTCTCGGTCATTTGATCGTGATTTAACCCTTCTCGATGTTTACCTTTCCCCTCTTGTGGGATAAAAAACATTTGATAGCGACTTCATTGATTTCATTATCAGTTGATTGTTCAGCTGGTTGTTTCAACGTGCAGGTAATCCAGAGTGAAGGTGGTTTACCTTCAGTAGTTCAAGTCGGTGTTATTGCTCTGATACGTAACACTCGGGGGATGAACGCTTATTGATTTATTGCTGATTTTACTTCTGTTGCTGAATTTTAAGTTGATTTTTGTTAAGCACTTGTCGTTTTAAAGTTGTTTCCGATTAGACAAGATGTTATGTCCTTTAAGTAGGATATTATGATTTTCCGCTGCTTAGTTATGAAAGTTGTTGATTTCAAAAGATTAAATTATGTTGTCGTTGGTTCATCCAAGTTTAATGTGGTATGTATCTGTAATGAATGTCGTTGTTTTAAGTTAAAATTATACCATCCTGATTCGGTTGTCAGAATTTTTTAACTCTGATTTTATAATAATTATCGGGTAGAATTGGGGTGTTACATGACACATCAGCCTCATTAATTGCTAAACGAATGTGGTTGTAACAAATTTCCAATAGTCATTTTTAACCCTGGAATCAGAAAAATTTAGACATTTAATTAGAGGGTTATACATGGTATTTCTAGGTATTTTATATTTTATATATTTATAATAGATACAAAAATAGGATCACTTCAAATCTGCAATGCAACAACATATATAGTAATACCAAACTGCTCAAAGGTCAAATGAGCTCCTGCTCTTAATCCAACATTTGAATATAAAGAGGGTTCATACCTCATCCTACCAGCCAAAGAACTATATTCCTCAAAATTTCAAGGATTTAAAGAAAGATTCATTAAAAAAACACAACCCTGCTACAAAAGTCTCATCATATAAAAACAGTTCCCTCCATGTAACTAAAGTCTATCATGCAAGACCAAAACCAGGAACCTACATTCTTGCATCCATGAGCAGTCATAACTTCCAATAGAGTGATTGTTCAAATGAAGTTCTTTTTGTAGTAGAGTAACGATTTCTGTACACTTTCACCTACTGCTTTCATTCCAGCAAAATGTATGACTGCATTAGACCTACAATTAAATAATAAAAATGCTATAAGAAAAAAAAAACTATAAGAGAACATGAGGCGCCAAAAGGAAGGAACAAATCTAAAAGCTCTAAGCAATTTGAAAAAGTTTCAACTTTACTAAACAGATAAACAATTTGTTTCTCAAGTTTTCAGTGATGAAATCTGAGTTGCGGAGAAAGTCTCACAAGAGCAGATTCAGAGGATGATTTACAACGGCTCCGCTTTCAAAGTTGGCGGGTGAACCGATGCGGTTTCGTGTTTTTGTGTGGTGGTTTGTGATGGATCTGGCGGGATGAAGCTATTGTGGTGGCGGACCAGAAACAAAATTTTGAAACAGCGATTGAGAAAGTCTCTTAAATTTTCGTTTCAGGCGAAGTATAAATAGGATGTGCCAAGCGATATAAGTCAGTTGAATTTTTGTTCTTAATTTCTACATGACTTTTAATTACTCTATGTATTAATTAAACAGAATGTTAATTCAAATTTTTATTAAAAAATTCAAAAATAACTATTTATTTTTTGATAGAGAACGAGAATCAACTTTAATATATAATTATAAAATAAAATAAAATAAAATAAAAATAAGTAAGAAAAATTGTGAGAAATCAGACTCATTAATTACGAAACGAATGTGATTGTAATAAATTTTAAATAGTTATTTTTAACTCTTGAATAAAAAAAATTAAATATTTAATTAAATGATTATACATGATATTTCTAGACATTTTACATTTTACCTATTTTAAATTTTAAATATTTATAATAGATATGAGAGTTAAACTAGAAAATTCCATGGAACACATTTCCATTTTTCTCTCCATGTGATGTGAGTAACGAACAAGGCGTGTTTGCTTTTCGTCTTGGGACTAGACTTCGCTTTTTGGTTTTTGGTCAACGTGTAAGACTAAACTTAATTTGCTGTACGCGTTTAAGGTATAACTACATTTTTCTTCTTCTTCCATATACTTTTAGATCGTCAACGCAATCAATGATAAACAATATTATGAAGAATATTTTTACTTTAAGAATAAGTTTAAAAAAGTTATTCTAAATTTTAATTTTTGTTTTTTTATTAATGTAATAATTTTAATTGATTATTTAATCTATTTATTTTTTAAAGTAATTAAAACTGTTAGATTAATAAAAATCAAGAGTTAAAATTTAAAATAATTCTTTTTAAATATATAATATCAACAACTTTTATTTATATTTATGAATTGATATAAATAATTTATTAATATTTATAAATTGATTTTTTTTAAACATCATGTTATTATTTATTTCATTATTTTTTAAATATTTTACTGATATACAAAATTATTATTTTTATTTTGAATTAAAATAGTTTTGATTTCTCTATCATATTTTTAAATTTAAAGATAAAGTTTTTATTATTTAATTTATATTTTTAGTTATAATTATATATAACATTTTATAAAATATTTCTTTATAATAATTTATCATATTTTACATGTGACATGTCATTTAAAATTTATGTATAATTATTTTTTTTTTAGATATATCTATAATTATATAAAAGAATATAAATTTTTAGGCTGACCTATTTTTAAGACTAATTTACCCTCTAATTTTCTCTTTTATTTTAGAAATTTATTATTAAAAAATTGTCTCTTAATTTATTTACCGATTATTACACGATACAAATTATGTTTCTGTCTAATTTTTTGAATTAGCCAATGCAAAAACTTCACTATTGTATAATTTCAATTGCTCTTCATCTTTCTCAATCTTACAAAATCAAAATTTCTTTCAATCATTCATCTCACAAAATAACATTCAATGTTCACCAAGCAAACTCTCTAAACCATTAAGTGTCAGAAGATTTGAGAAAACTTTATGATTTGATCAGTTAGTTATTTCTCTTCTTCATTTGAATATGGATCAAATATCA
The DNA here is from genome assembly GCA_948472305.1 of Vicia faba. NCBI lineage: Eukaryota > Viridiplantae > Streptophyta > Magnoliopsida > Fabales > Fabaceae > Vicia > Vicia faba. The sequence goes on along the minus strand of OX451741.1, from coordinate 942,118,158 downwards.
TTTCTTTTAACCATTGAGTCCACATTTTTTGCAATCTGATTCATATTTATGTTAGGCTAAAGTTAATAATACAATGTTTTGGTCTAGTTTTCTGATTTGCAAAATGTACCATCCCATGCATTTTTTAAGGATTGTAATTTGTCCTTAATAGCCAATTTAAGTGTTAATCGTCCACTAAAAACAATAGCAAGACATACTATTACGTTTTGTATTTTGAACAAAGATAAACATATACTGTTAGTTAACTTTTTAATGTTGTGTTTTTTTAATGGAAGAACAAACAGAGATGTAACTGAAAATAATTTTTGTATCTAATCTATTCCTTTTCTCACAATTGCATTTCCTTTAAGTTTGCTAAAGATATTTCATTTTTGAAATGATCGAAATTTCAATACCACATTGACTCCACCATCGATTTTACCCCTTATCATTTTCTGTTTCATTATTTTAACAATTTCTTAAATTAATGGTGTCTTTGGCCATTCAAATCTGGAACCACACATGTAATATTTTGAGTTAATTCCCGTATAACATTTAAATAAATTGCTTCCATAAAAAAAATATCAATTCTAAAAATTGAACAAATATACTCTTGACTTATTTATTCTTTGTTATATTAGTTCAATATTTATCTTATATTTCACTTGTAAACCGATAGTTGTAATACATTGTCTTTGTTTTAATATGGTAGATACAATGCTCATATGTTTCATCTTTTATTTATTTATAATTATTAATAAATCTGTGTGTATGTAAGGTTTTGATCTGGTATACATATTTTTGTTTATATTATATATTTATTTTAAATAAAAGTTTAAAAAAGAAAAAATATTTATATTAATAGTAAATTTTTTCTCCATATATATTTTTTGGATCGAAAATATTTAGATCATAAATATTATTTTTTGTATATAAAAATATTGAAATATTATTTTTGTTTATGTATCGTTTATAAAAAATATTTTTGACCAATAGAAATTTTTCGTATATAAAAGTATTTATATCAATAATATATTATTTTCCCGTATATTATTTTTGGATAAAAAATATTTAGATCATAAATATTATTTTTCATATATAAAAATATTTAGATCAATAATAAAAAAAATTTCGTATATAAATATTTTTTTTTAGGTATCGTTCATAAAACTATCTAGATCAATAGTAAATTTTTATATATAAAAATATTTAGGTCAATAATATATTTTTTTTCCGTATACCATTGTTTAATAAAAAAAAAATTAGATCATAAAAATTATTTTTCGTAAATAAAAATATTTAGATCAATAATAAATTTTTTCCAATATACAAATATTATTTTTGTTTAGGTATCATTTACAAAAATATCTGGATCAATAATAAATTTTCATATATAGAAATATTTAGATCAATAATAGATTTTTTCTCGTATACCATTTTTAAATCAAATTATTTGGATCAAAAATATCATTTTTTTTGTATATAAAAATATTTAGATCAATAATAAATTTTTTTCCATATACAAATTTAATTTTTGTTTAGGTATTGTTTAGAAAAATATTTAGATCTATTATAAATTTTCGTATATAAAAATATTTATATCAATAATAGATTTTTCCCGTATACCATTTTTGAATAAAAAATATTTGAATCGTAAATACTAATTTTTCGTATATAAAAATATTTAGATTAATAATAGAGTTTATCCTGTATACAAATATTATTTTTGTTTAGGTATTGTTTACAAAAATATTTAGATCAATAGTAAATTTTCGTATTTAAAAATATTTTAATCAATAATAGATTTTTCTGTAAACTATTTATTAATACAAAATATTTAGATCATAAATACAATTTTTCGTATATAAAAATATTTATATCAATAATAGATTTTTTTCCGTATACAAATATTATTTTTGTTTAGGTATCATTTATAAAAATATTTGGATCAGTAGTAAATTTTCATATATAAAATTATTTAGATCATTAATAAATTTTTTCATATACCATCTTTGAATCAAATTATTTGGATCATAAATACCATTTTTCGTATTTAATAATATTTATATCAATAATAGATTTTTTCCCGTATACAAATATTATCTTTTTTAGGTATCATTTATAAAAATATATAGATCAATAGTAAATTTTCATATATAAAAATATTTAGATCAATAAGAAATTTTTTTCTGTCTATTATTTTTTAATAAAAAATATTAAAATCATAAATACTATTTTTCGTATATAAAAATATTGAGATCAATAATAGATTTTATCCCATATATAAATATTATTTTTATTTAGATAACATATACAAATATATTTAAATCAATAATAAACTTTCGTGTATAAAAATATTAATATCAATACTAAATTTTCTCTCTTATGTCATTTTTGAATCAAACTTAAAATATCAATTTTTATTCTAATTTCAAAGAATGCTCTACTCAAAAAATAAAGTGATGGGACATTGAAGCATAAGTAAAATAGCAGTCTTGAAACATGTAATAGAGAATAAATTTGAATCTATGGTATAAAAAGCACAAATAATAGTAACATAAATTTAAAATTTAATATTGATTATGATTTTGTTTCTCTTGAAAATATATTATTTTCTATTTCCATTAACGAGTAGTGAAAAATAAGGTAAGATTCTTCTAATTTTGTTAGTTATTTTCAATTACTTTTTCTTATATCTCAATAACTAAAAAAAATTATTTGAATTTTAAATAAAAAAATTCATGTAATATATTTATTTACTAATTTTGTAATAAAACAAAAATATATTAATTTTTGTGAAGATTGTTATAAAATGGATTGGTTTAATACCAAATTGATTAAGGTGAAATCGAATGACTTAAACACATAGTTAATTAAGATCTAACTATAATAAAAATTTTAAACACATATTATAGGTGATGGCACAATTTCATTCATCTCACCATCTAACTTAGGATTTGAGGGGAGATCCTCAGTCAAATGGTTTTTCAATGGATTGCAAGAGTTCAAGCTTCAAGGCTATGTCTATGAAACCAAAGATTTGTGGTCCAAAAAGCTCATTCACTTTATTTAGGTCAAGTTCTTCTCAAAGTTGGTGGTGACATTCATCAAGAAGATTCATAGGTTCATGTGTTTATTTCCATGCCTTCTTCAACAAGTTTCATTGAGACTTTAGCTCCACCTTTGAGTATTCTTCAAGACAACATAATTTTAAGGTCTATTGTGATCCATCATGCTTTATTTTGCCAAGAAAGTTCAAAAAGATTCAAGGTTTGTTCAACAAGTTTGACCTAATGGAGAAAATGCTTGATTCAGTGATCACATGTACATAACTCTCTCAATTTTCAATGTTTTGAGTTGGTTCTTTTTTCTATGGATTCTTATCATCATCTACAACAACTTCTCTTCACATGACAAGATCCAATTGTGCAATAAAAATCATCAAAAGTTGAAAGGGGTTTCAAGTCATTTTGACACTCTCTGAGCTAGAGTTTATTGACTTCTAAGGACCATATCATGTTTAGTTTTTGAGATTTTTTATTGACTTCAAAGTCATGATTCTCTTTAAAGGGTCCTTAACTAGCTCTCTTCAGGAATCTAAGGCTAATTTTGAATGGATGATCACTAATGGTTGAGAAAGATTAGAAATCTCCTTGAAAAGCCTTTGAGTTTTAGGGTTTGACTTCAAATGATCATAACTTGGTAAATTTTTATATCCTTGAGCCCATTCATTTTTCACAATAATCTTTAGGATGTCTACTATAACTTTGTTTCAATTTGCAAGACTTGAAAATGCTTGGAAAGTTGTTGAAGAATTGAAAAGATTATAGGTCTTTTGTGAATTTTCCCAAATTTGTTCATCATTTTCCAAAGACCATAACTCTTTCAATTTTTATGGTTTTTGAGTGATCTCAATTCCACAATTCAATTTAATAGGTTTACTTCATGTCATCTTTAGATATCAAGATCAAATTTTGAGTAGAAGGTCATGTAATTTTGAAGAACATTATAGGTCACTTTGGACTTTTATACTTAGAAATTTTTCTAAGTACAAAAATCAATTTATTTTCACGATTTCAAGAGGACATAACTTCCAGCTCAATTATCCAAATGGAGTTTTTCTTGTCACATAGTAAAGATTGTGACCTTGTCTATCAAATGTCTCAAGAATCATTCCCTATAGCCTTCTGAGCTGTGTGCACCATGGATTCAAAGTTTGTACCTTGAAACTGAAGTTTCACTTACAGTAAGATTGAAAATTGACTAATGTGGCTTCTAATGATCAATTTTGTGTGTGTTTTCCACTTAAACATGTTGAACAAAGTTGGTAAGACTAGATTAAGGATTGAAACACAAGAATTACCCGAGTTTTAATAAGTTAGAAGTCACACTTTTGTCATGATCAGGGTGCACATGATTTCAATTAATTGCTTATCATTCACTCTTTCCCAGTATTGCATCACATTCTTCTATAAATAGAGATATCCTCTACTTCATTTTACAAGATTTAGAGAGCCAGAAAACCTCTGTTGAACTTCCTCCACACCTCTCAATTCCGCAACTTTGAATTTTGTTTTAGTGCTCTTTTCAATCCAATTTCTTTGCTGATTCTTCATCCTTGAACTTCATTGAAGCTAATAGAAGAAGAGTCAAGCCTTGTAGTGCTCTAAATCGTTCTAGCCAAGTCAAGTTTCAGAGCAATTTTTTCATACTTTGTTCAGGTAGTTTAAGATATCAATTCTTCTAACTCAAACTACTGGAATGGTCTATGATGTTTATTGATGCTTACTGATGGTTTAATTTTGATCAATTGATGCATTTGATGCATCTATTTTCGATTTCAATTTTTTTTTAAAATTCTCTAGTTTTTCTCAAATCGACTGAGCTACACTTTTTCATGAGCGTTTATTGAAATTGTCTTGAAGAGACGGAGCGAATGGCACCAGTATGAAATCCTGATTTTACATTTTAGGAGACCTCCAATTCGCGCATGGCTGGAGATTGAAGATGACCAGAGTGTCATCTCTCAACCAATGACATGGTGCCACACATTTTTTTCAAATATGTTTTTAATCAATGATCCGGTGGTTTATTCACTAATGACCATGATATGCATAACACGTCAGATCCTTTGGATTTGATTACTAACGCATTTTGACATTGATTTGATGGTCTATATCTTATTGGTTTTATTTTTATTTTCTGATTTTATATTTTAATTATTTTATACTTCAAAAATTCATAAAAAATCATTTTAATTTCTAAAATTCTAAAAAATTATCAAAAATACTTTTGATTTTTCTTTTATCTTATTCTTATTTTTTCACATTTTTATTTTGTGATTTGGTATTTTTTATGATCTTTCACTTTATTTGACTTGTTTTAATTGTTTAAAATAATTTTCTTGATTTTAAAATTTTGGAAAAATAATAGAAGGATCGAATGACCTCTTGACAAATATTGGTGACCTCATTTTATTTTTATTTTTTATTTTACTATTTTTCATAAATTTTGGCTTGTTTTGCTTATTTCTTTAAATTTTAAAAATAGTTTCTGACTTTAAAAAATTCTGAAAATTTTTGTCAACACTTAATGACTCATGTTTGACTTCTGATATTTTTTTTAGAATTTTTATTTGGTGTTTTAACATGTTTTGTGTATTTTACCAATTATTTCCCCTTTATTAATCATTTAAATATTGTTTTATAAAATATATCTTTATTATTTTTGCTTTGTCCTGATTTGAGTGTTATTTTGAGACAAGTTCCTCAACCTCATTGGATCTTGGATGTTGATAGGTTGAAAAACCAAATCCACCAAAATGGATTAATGATGTTGATGATATTTGAAACCCTAATTTCATCTGATACATCTCCTTCCTCTTCATCTTGTCCCTTTCTTGTTTTTACTTGTGCTACATGTTTTTGGAGAATGATCTATATATCATTTCTCTAACATGTTGGTACATGGATTACTATTGACCGGCCTCAAAATAGGTATGACTTCTACATAAGTTCACTTATGATTGCTTAACATAGCACTAAATTTGTCCTGATTCGAAAAATAGTCATTCGTGGCCTAAACCTATATTTGTAAACCCAAGTATGTTTAAATTGAAACCTTTAATCTAATAACTTTGAATTTCATTGTTAGGAGGCTTTAATCTTATCAATCCTCTAATGAACTTCATGAACTTTTGTCTAAGTGAATTATTTGAACATCGTTGATCATATGTGGTTGCTTTGAGCATTTGAAATGAATGATATAATTGACAAAAAGCAAATGAGACTTGTTGTTGAGAAGCTTTGATTTTATCAATCTTCTAATGAATTCTCAAATGCAAGCTTCAAGATGGTCATTCAACTAACCTTTTAACTTCTAATTTACTAACAATTAACTTTACTTTGTGCTTTTACTTTATGCCTTTATTTTACGCCTTTATTTTTATGTACCATTTATTTTATCATTTACATTCCATGCCATTTTTCTTTTGTTCACTTAAGCATTTTTCTTTATGCCATTTTATCTTTGCTCATTTGAGCTTTTATTTTCTTTTAAATACACTTAATAATAAAATTGAATAGTAAAAAACTTTAAGGTTACTTGGACTATTTGGTTACCATCCTTGGCATTATGGAGTGGTGAATCTCTTGGACTTAGGATTAGAAGCCTTGATACTTGGGAACTTGTGGCTCTGTTGTTATTTTTTCTGAAGCTCTTGGGGTATATCCCAAGACATTGGATTTATTTTCTTTGTGTGCAGGTTATTCTGATTATATGCTTTTTTTATTGAGATTTCTTCTATATACAGCTGTTACACTGTCCAATTTTTTTGAAAACTTAATTCATCTGAAGCTTGATATTTCTCAGAGGTTTAGTATTCTGGCTTGCTTGGTTTCAATCCAAAGGATGAGAATTCTACATTGACTTCATATGTCAAGTGTTGGCTTCTTGTTGGTTAGATCGTTCTTTTATTTAGCTTTTACCTTATGCTTTAGGATAGTCCCTTCATCTTCTCCTATCTTCATTAATTTCAAAAATCTTCTCCATCCTTTCCAAAACTTTTCTTGTTTTCTAACTTGAACCACTTTCATAATAAACTTGGACTTAAGTCCATGCATTTTCAAAAATCTTTTATTAATAAAAAATTAATTAATTTAATCATACTTTAACATCTTATCAAGACTAAAAGTCAATTAACCTCATTCAAAACATTTTTCCACTTTGGCTTTTTTACTTTAAATTTTTTCTCAAAAGATTAGACTCTTGTTGATTCTTATAGTGATGTGAGCTACTATACTTCTATGATATATAGTAAAGTTAGATATTTTTCACATGGGTGTTGAGTGAGACTTTGTTTATTTTAAAATCCAAGCTATATCCTCCACTTTGAGATGATGCAAATTCTCCTTTCTCATAATTGTGGGTAATAAGTATGTCTTCCACTCGGATATGACGATGATGTCTCTTCTGTTAAAATTAACCAACACACATTTGTGTTTTAAATTTTTTAAGGTGAACTACGAGTACCCTTATCCCCTATTGTACAGAAGATGGTACGTATGCACTAGAGGTTCGCAACTGCGACGAGTGCAAAATTGTAAAAAACACTTCTTTTCTCATCTCCACCGTCTATTTTTGTATACACTTTTTATAACCAAAATACACTGACTTTCAAAGAGATTCATACGGAGTACCGTAGATGTTTAGGGTGCTAATACCTTCCATTTTCATAATCAACCCCCGTACCTAGATTCTTCCCCCTCTTTTTTTGGGTTTATTCGCTCTTCTCCCATTTTCATTGGAAACAATAAAGCGCGGTGGCGATTTTTATTTGATCTGTGAGAGTTAAGTTAATTCAATGGCTTAGTCTTAACTTTCTACCGCTACAGAAAAATGGAGACTCTGCTGGGAAAAAAATTTCTAAGTTGGTCTAGCCTATCTTTGTTTATTTGCGTATGTGTTATTTATTTTGTTGTATATTATTTGTTGGATATATGCATGTATGTGTGGATTTTTATGGTTTTTAGGGTGCTTGGTGATCTCTTATTAGTCCTCTACCCGGACTTGGGAAAACTTAAGATAGGGCGGGTAGTATAGTCATGTTAACTTTGAGGGAGTAATCTCAAAAAAGGAGACATGAGATCCCTCACTCAGTGGAGGCCCCTTTAGCTGTAGTATTTGTTTACCAAGTAATCAAGAAGACGTGCTGCTTTCGAACCGTGAGCATACTAAAGCTGAGGACCTTAGAACCCTTAACCCATCTTTGCTTTTTAGGTGTAGTTATGAGACTATGACAGAGAAATCTGGAAGTGGTTGTCGTGCGATGCTACACTCAGACGAGTTTTTCCTGAGAATATTACTAATTACCGAGCTAATTGGGACGTTAGTAATATCCAAAGGAAGGATGTAGACTCTGGGAACTCTTTAGAACCTTGTTCGGGAACTCTTGAGAACCTTGTTTGGCAGGTGATAAACCAATAGTCCTTACCTTGTGGGTAGTAGCGTCGACTTCATACTCATGACGGAAAACCTATGAACCCCCATGTTTGTGATCTTATGTGGGATTGTTGCACCATGCATTCACGCACCCATGAGCATTCTTTAAACAATTTTTCAAGGAACTTAAGGTTGACTGTTGCAAATATCTCAGGTACTTTTTGACCACTGATTTTGGAAAGAGAAATACTCAGAAGTACAATTTCAAAGATCCTAAGATAGAAGAACCGATGAGTTTGATTCCTGAGATTGAGAGTTCTACATATTTCCAAAAGAAGTATGGAGCCATTGTCACTCTTATGAAGCTCAAGATGAAGGAGGGTATTTTTTCTACATTGGTCCAGTTCTATGATCCATTACACCACTGTTTTACTTTTCCTGATTATCAGCTAATGCCCATGTTGGAAGATTATTCTTACTTACTTGGTTTACCTATTACATATTGTGTTCCTTTCACCAGTTTAGAAGGAGAGCCCAAGTCTCATGAAATTGCTACCATGACTCACTTGAAGAAGTCTGAGATTGAGGCTAACATGACTAATAAAGGAGGAATCAAGGGTTTAGCTGCTCAGTTTCTATTGGAGAAAGCTCGTTACTTTGCCAAGATGAAGAGTACAACTGCTTTCAAGGCTATATTTGCTTTGCTTGCTTATGGGTTGTTCTTATTTCCTAACGTCGACAAATTTGTGGACGTTAATGCCATTAGGGTATTTCTGATTGGGAATCCAGTCCCTACGCTGCTAGGAGATACTTGTTATTCCATTCATCTTCGGAATTTCTATCAGGAAGGGATGCTCATCTGTTGCACGCCGTTGTTATATTAGTGGTTTATTTCTCACTTACCTTAGTCTGTTTCTTTTTGGGATATCAAGAAGGAACCGCGTTGGGCCCTAAATATTATGGCTCCCAATCGTTCTGAAATTGATTGGTATCATCAAGCTTATTATGATATGGAGATTATTGATAGCTATGGTAGTTTCCCCAATATGCCTCTTCTTAGTACAAAGAGAGGAGTTAACTACAATCTCGTTCTTGTGCATCGCCAACTTGGATATCCAATTAGAGACAAGCCATAAGTATTGATGTCAACCCTTGCCTCAAAGATGGGAGGGAAAATTTTGGGGTACAACAACTGCCCCTGTTCAATCTTCTTAAACCTGAAGAGTTAGATTTGCATGCCTGCCTTTCGTGATCTGAAGGTGGAAGAGGATTTAATACTTATAAGTGCCTGGAAATTTTCACTCGTGGGTGCACGAAGTAACACTGCATGTTGATTGTATCGGGAATGGGCTTAAAGATGCCATTTGGAAAAGGTGATGGGATACCGTCAGAGATGAGCTTATAGATGCCATCCAAAGTAACCGTGTTCTTGGATAACTGTTGACAGGAGTATTAGAATGAGTCTATGCCCGACCGTATTTGAAAAGTATTAGAATGAGTCTATGCCTGACTGTATCTAAAGGTTGATTAGAATGAGTCATCGCCCGACTGTATTTGAAAAATATATTAGAATGAGTCTACGCATGACTGTATCTAGAAATGGATAAGAATGAGGCTTCACCTGACTGTATCTAAACAATGTACTGGAATGAGTCTACGCTTGTCTGTATCTAGAAGTGGATCAGAATGAGTCTTCACCCGACTGTATCTGCAAAAGTTACTAGAATGAGTGTACACCCGACTATATCTAGAAATGGATCAGAACGAGTCTTCTCTCGACTATATATAAACAATGTATTGGAATGAGTGTATGCCCGACTGTATCAAGAAGTGGATCAAAATGAGTCTTCACCCGACTATATCTGAAAAATGTATTGGAATGAGTCTACGCCCGACTGCATCCCGAAGTGGATCAAAATGAGTCTTCGCCCGACTGTATCTAAAAATGTATTGGAATGAGTCTACGCCCGACTGTATATGAAAGAGTATCAAAATGAATCTACGCTCGATTATATCTGAAAAATGTATTAGAATGAGTCTACGCCGGACTGTATCTAAAAGTGCATTAGAATGAGTCTTCGCCCGACTGTATCTGAACAATGTATTGGAATGAGTTTATGCCCAACTGTATCCAGAAGTTGATCAGAATGAGTCTTCGCCCGATTGTATATAAAATGTATTGGAATGCATATATGCCCAACCATATCTAGAAGTGGATCAGAATGAGTCTTCGCCTGACTGTATCTGAAAAATTATGTTGGAATAAATCTACGCTCGACTGTATCTAGAAGTGGATCAGAATGAGTCTTTGCCCAACTGTATCTAAAAAATGTACTACAATGAGTCTACGCCTGACTGTATGTAGAAGTGGATCAGAATGAATCTTCTCCCGATTGTATCTGAATGATGTACTGGAATGAGTATCAGAATGAATCTATATCTCGATCGTATCTGAACTGTATCTAGAAGATATACTGGAATGAGTATCACAATGAATCTATATCTCGATCGTGTCTGAATTGTATCTAGAAGATGTAATGGAATGAGTATCAGAATTAATCTATATCTCGATCGTATCTGAACTGTATCTAGAGGATGTACTGGAATAAGTATCAGAATGAATCTATATCTCGATTGTATCTGAACTGTATCTAGAAGATGTACTAGAATGAGTATCAGAATGAATCTATATCTCGATCGTATCTGAACTGTATCTAGTAGATGTATTGGAATGAGTATCAGAATGAATCTATATCTCGATCATATCTGAACTGTATCTAGAAGATGTATTGGAATGAGTATCAGATTGAATCTATATCTCAATTGTATCTGAATTGTATCTAGAAGATGTAATGGAATGAGTATCAGAATGAATCTACATCTCGATCCTATCTGAACTGTATCTAGAAGATGTACTGGAATGAGTATCAGAATGAATCTATATCTCGATCGTATCTGAAATGTATCTAGAAGATGTACTAGAGTGAATCTTCGACTGTTTGTATTTGAAAGATGTGTTTATCAGAATGAATCAACATCTGATTGTATCTGAAAGATGATAAACTGTTGACAATATCTATCTATTCGGGAACTAACCTGAAAAGAAAAAGTTAACACAATGTCATGATGTGTGAAATATACTTTGTAGTGATGCTCTCAAAATAAATGAGAATAGTATATGCGTTTTGTATGCATATGTTATGATATTTTGTAAATGATGTATGGATTCAATATGTCATTGGAGCATATTGGTAGCTTCTTGTAACAATGTCTAACTCGGGAAAATAAATCCCTGACTATTGTTGGGGATGAAGAAAGTAATTCTTCAATTTTTGTATAGAACGACTTTACTAGGGATTCCCGCTTTCTGTTTGAGGACACTCTGCTAGGGATGTTTGACTTTTTCTTAGGGATAGAAGAATTCCAAGAAAGTCGATCGTTCTTCTTATTGAAGGATTTGATTTTTATGTACTATGACTGGGGATAAAATAGATGGATATTCCTCTGATGCACTATCTCACCAGTTTCCGATATGGATATCAGCTATTCTAGGGAGGACAATGTTGAATGACATCTGGTCGGAGAAGAGAATTTTGTCGGGGAATTTGCAGTATTAGAGAAATAAACTCCATTGGGGAATTAAATCATGTAGACTGTGTTGAGGAAATAATCTATGATGGGGTTTGGAATTTCATAGGCTGCATTGAGGAAGTTTCCACCGCATGCTAGGGAAATGATCCAACTTCCTTATCTTTTAGGGGACCTATTAGGGAAGATGATCATGTCAATCTATCCATCAGGGATATGGAGGTGAACTGCTGGAAGATGCCCTAATTTCTGTGTGAAGGAATATTAGATTTGTTGGGGAATATATCTCTGATGGGGATGAACTTATGAAGATAGCTTTGTAGAGATAATTCCATGGAGATTGCTCTATGCGTATTTGTGGATAACTTGAACATAATCCCAACTCGTAGAGTCTTTATTAATTGCTGATCAGAGTGATAAATCTTCTATTGATAAACAGAACATAGTCGTACGCTTTAATCCCTAACTTTTACCTTGACCACCTTTTCAGATTTTCAGTCCACCGGGATGCCCTTTTTTTCCCAAGCCGCCTTTTTAGGTTTTCGACTTGCCGGGTGTACAATTTTATTTATATATCTCTAATTTTTTTCCGAACTCTTTTAGTTCATCGGGATGCCCTTATTTTTGTCTAGGCCAATCAACCTAGCGGGTCTATTTTTCATGCATAGTATTTTTTGACTATGTCAGCATTCATAGGGTACGGAGAATTTTCATTGTCCATGGTAGTAAGTGTTGTAGCACTGCCAGAAAATATTTTCTTGATCATACGTGGCCCTTCATATACGGGAGTCCATTTTCCCCTGGGATTAGTCTGGTGCACCCAATGTTTGAAGTTATTGATCAACCATTAATTGTCAACTTTCTGATAGTATTGACCTTCCTCAGTATGTTTCTAAGAACTGTCACGGCAGAATGACACCATCTGATACTACAGACATAGACAAGCAATCTGGTGATACTGAAGATTCATTTTTCATAGTGTATTTTGCTGAAACTCATGATTAATGTAACATGCCCCAAGTGATTCATATGGAGATCTGCCCCTGGGTATTCAAAACTTTTGAGAGGTTCTTTGAATCTTGACTTGACTTCTACAAATGAGTTGGACAATAACATGTCATGCCACTTGATTTATAACCAATTGGGTCCATGAAAGGCTTGTTACTGAAAGTTTTTCTCTTTGACACATCATCTAAATTAATTCTATATATTGGGAGGATTTTCATTCATTGAATATTCATCATGAAAATTTCTCTGCTGTCAAACACTTAGTCATATGCAAACAGTGGTATTAAAATGCAAAGCTTATGTCTGTCTTGAAGTTTAAAAAAGTATTTTTAGTAAAACAAAATTTGTAAGAATGTGATATCAACTCAAGATTTATAGTAAGCCTTACAGGAGTCAGGATACCTTTTTGTAACAGTATGCTTTTGGACTAACCCATGCTTCACTTAGGACTTTAAGGGTTGTAACATGGCCTGGTTCACGATTTAAGTAACAAAGGATAAAGGCTCAAAGTTTATTTGTACCCAACCCAATCTCCGTGATGTTCATCAGTAATATACTCAGTTAATTATGCATTTAGGTTCTAATAGAGTTTGGAATTATATAACTAATGTTTTGGTGATGGTTCAGAAACCAGAAGCTTATTTGGGAAGGTAGTCAGTTTTTCTTGTAACATCTTTATTTTGTTGAGGATTTGTAGCGACCTCTTTTTGACTTTATTATCCCTAAATTTTTCCTGGACTTCTTTGTTTGAGATTACAGTCAGTGGGATGCCGCAGTTTTTTTCCTAAGTCTGCTTCGTAGGTTTTGACTTAGCGGGCTTTTCTTTTGAAATATAATAACTGTCTGACTCAATTATTACAGGGAACCATCATCAGTTTTCAATTTAGAAGAATATCTTTGACACTAATCATCGTGTATGAAGGTAAAGCTTGTGAATTCACATTTGATTTGACTGAGAAACTACCCTTCCCCAGGTTATGTTTAAGGGTTTCAATTTGCGTGAAAAAGAAAACTCCCACTTCTTAGCTTCAAACAAGTCTTGAATCTTATTTTTCAATGTCCAACAGCTGTTAGTGTCATGTCCATGACTGTTGGGGTGATATGCAAACCTTACATTGGGATTATAACAGGGAGAGAAAGTATTGGGGTTCTGAGGAGGTTCTTTCAACGTAATCAGCTCCATCTTCAACATGTGTTGCAAGGCTTGAGACAACAGCATGTTGATTTTGGCTAATTGTCTTCTGGGTGCATCCTACCTACGCTCATTACCTTGTTGTTGATGTTGCGTTGGTGCAGAATTGGAAATCATAACTGCCTCCAAAGATTGGTGGCAATCACCTTTACTACGACCCTTCTGGCCGTACACAACATTGGATTCTTTCTTACCATTTTATGACTTCTTCATAGTATTCGAAGATGTAGCCACCTGAATTTTACCACTTATGATTCCATTCTCAACATGTTCCCCTGTCAATATCAATTCAGTGAAACCGACTGAAGAACTTCCAAGTAGGTTATTATAGAAAGGACCTGCTAGCGTACTCATGAACATGTCAACTAATTCCCTGTCAGCCAAAGAAGGTTGAACTCTACTTGCAAGATATCTCTATTTCTGTGCGTACTCATTAAAGCCTTCCTCAGAACCCATGGACATACTCTGTAGTTGCATGCGGGTTGGTGCCAAATCAGAATTATATTGATAATGTCTATAGAAAGCTGCAACTAAATCTTCCCATGTATGGATATTGGTACCTTCGAGTTGATAATACCACTCCAATTATGTTATAGACAGACTCTCTTGAAAGAAATGCAACCATAATTTCTTGTCAGCAGTGTGTGGTTGAATTTTTTGAACATATGATCTCAAATGCAGCTTCGGGCCAAACACTCCATCATACTTAGAAAAGGTAGGAGTTTTGAAATTAGGAGGAATGACGACTCCTGAGACTAAACCCAATTCTTCAAAGTTCAAGCCAGGCACCTTTGGAACCTCAATAGCTTTCAAACGCTCTTCTAACAGCTTATACTTCTCACCAGCAGGGGGATATTGTTCATCCAAATAATCCTCTTCCTCTTCATCAGAACATTTGTCATAACCATGATTGAATTTTTTTTAGTTTTAACACTCTTACCATCTTCATCCTGTTCATCATCTTCGTTCAATTGGATTTCAAGATCTTGAGCTTGCTTGACTGGACCTCTGAACTTTCTCCCCATGTTAAGGATGCCAATTGGTTTCTTTATCTTATTCTTCTTCTTGTATGTGATGAGCACCTTCAGTTCTTCTTTCCCCTTGGCTAAGCTTAGGAATATCTCTTGGAACTGAGCATTCTGAGCCTAGAGATCTTTGACTGTCTGTTCGAGAGCCTTTTTTTTGCTGAAATAAACAACAATAAGATGAGAAACCTGTCTTGGAAACCTGTTATGCAATGATATGTATGGAATGTGGATGCATATGTAATATTTTCAAGGACCTCGTGGGATTTAAATTTGTTAATCAAAATGGAACAGAAACAACGACTCTTATTAGTAAGTTCAAATTATAATTTCCTCTTAGGCTTACAATGAAAACAAAAAGGGTTACACGAAAACAAATTATGAACTCCTAAGACCTAAGACTAAAGTATCCAATGGACGCTTCCTCTTTGTGTTAACGTATGCATTAAGGCTCTGCTCTTCGTGAAGTCGTTTTGTCAGCTCCAACACTTTCTTCTCACTAGCATATAACTAAGTCTTAAAGGTGTCCCTTTCTTCTTTCAATTGAATCCAAGACTTTTGTTGCTCTTCAAGGTCAGTAGGCATATCTGGATGAAAAATGGTATGAGGAATATCTCCTTCAACAACAAGATCCATAATTACTGGTAGGATAGAAGGATTTTGAATTATAATATTTTGAGCACGAGATCGCACCCAACTGAGGTAGGGCTCCAAAGGGATGGAGATTTTTTGTCCCAAAGTCTTGCTATAAATCTTATTCACCATGCCCCAAGCACGTATAAATGTTTGATGATAACCTTGAGGATCATTCTTGTAATCGAATATAATACCCTGGATAAGCATATCATGAGGACTGTTTCTTCAAGCATAACCAAATTAACGTAGAGCTAGAAAAGGGTTGTAAGTAATACCACCCCTTATTCCAAGGAGTGGCACATTAGGGAATTCCCCATAGCGGTCAATAATAGTGATGTACTCTCGAGATTGGGAACACCAATAAATATCTGAATGAGAGAGTGACATCATCCTTCGAGACCACTTCAAACCTTGTTCATTCTTCATCATTGATCGGGGAAGGTGCGAAATAAAACATCTGGATAGTAAAGGTATGCAACACAAGTGGAGTCCCTCGCTCTCTCATAGTACGAGTGTGAAGAGAGTGCAAACTATCTCCAAGAAAAGTAGGCATAGGATTATGAGTAAGAAATATTTTGATGGTGTTCACACCTATGAGTTGGTCTAAATTAAGGAATAATACCAAACTATTGATCAATAGAGCCAAGATCTCCTCAAAAGCATGAAAACTCATATCATCTAGAAACAACTGAGCCTTCTCTATCAGAAATTTAGAAAGAAGACCATTAACTCCACTTCTTATTTCCCAATTAGACACAATGTCTGACTGCTTCATATGTAAGGTTGTTGCAATAACTTCAGGTTTTAGAACTTTCTCTACACCGGTGAAGGGTGTCTGATCAATAATAGGTGCTCCAAGTAGCTTAGAAAAATCTTCAATTGTGGGTACCAACTGATAATTTGGGAAGGTAAAACAGTGATGCTTAGGATAAAAGAACTGAAATAGAACACTCATCACATCTTCTTCAAAACCTGAGGTAACTAAACTGAGTAGATAACCATGCTTCTTGGTGAATTGAAAGTTTTTGGGAACCTTTGAGACTAACTCTTTAAGCTTGGAAGGTACCCTTACAAAGTTTATTCAGATAGTATTTCTGCGAGCAGAGACCATAACCTGCCACAAGGAACAAATACAAATCCCTAGGTTCTTGAATTGGTTAGTGAAAATGTTATGTTATGATGATATGATGATATGATGTTATGATGTTATGTTCATGTTAAATAAGTAGCAAACACAAACAAGTCATACAAGAGCCTTAGGTTTAAAGGCTTACATTAAATCCATAGGTAAATACCCTTCCCCACTGAAGTTAAGTTGGCTCAACCTATCCTAAAATAGTAACTGGGTTCTAAGAATCTCATATCACAAATCTTTCTCACATGCTTTATTTTAGCACGACAACCGACTTGCCACCAAAACATCCTGAAAGTAGAATCTCAATGAGTGTAGCCTCGAGTATCAACCAACTTTGAACTGCAACAAAGTCGGCTATCTCACTACATTCTAATGGCCAAGACGGGTCAATTAAGGTTCTAAAAGTAAGTTAGTGTTAATGACACCATGCAAAAGCCTAATGTTATCCTTGACTGACTCAAGGTACATCAGTACAAACCAAAGTGTCACACTAACTGTAGCTATCATGCTAACCATATCGGTATAGACCGTACAATCTTTATAATCTATTTCTACTTACCTAAGGAATCACTAGATCCGAGTGTAATATATTTCATACAAGCAATACCCAAACAAGCCCTTAAATTTAAAGAAAACAATTCAAACAATTAAAGCAAATAAAAGTGATATAAACTCTAAGGTAACCCCTCTTTTTTATGTAGTCCCCAGCAGAGTCGCTAGTTCTGTAATACGGTGGGAGAACTGACTTTTTTGGTTTTATCGCAAATGTTACGGTTAGCAAGAGTTTCCACTAAATTTTATTTTATCCAACAATTAGGAAAGGTGAAAAGAATAGGAAAGACCTTTGATAGATTTTGAGTTCGGGTGGTAAGTTATGAAAAGGGAAGGTGTTAGCACCCTCTCCATCCGAAGTTATCTACGGGCTCTTAATTTCTTAGCTCACTTTAAACATGCTTTGTGTGTGATTTGTTTGAAAATATTTTGAAATACCAATGTAAGGCTAACTTTGTAATAATCCTTGTGTCGGTCCTCAAGAATGTATACAAAGTGTTATAGAAAATCTTTGTTGTTTTGAAAGTGTGATGTCTGAACATGTTGTGAGCAAGCAACTAGGAGTATTACCCATTAATAAGGCCTTTCTTGTTATTTTCCTTCTCCTTTGGAGATAGTATTATCCATACCATTAGTTGGTAGGTAATCCTATCTACTGGATATGAAGGGAGATGTGTAGGGTCATCGTATGGTCATCGAACGCAACATGTAAGGATACTTTAGCAAGTGTATCGAAGGGACTATCATCATTTTGCTTGTAGGGTCATTGAAGGGACTAGATCACTTTGTAGAAAACTTGAAGGGTCATCGTGGGACTATGATCTTTATTCGAAAGGGAACATGATGATATTGTTGAATCGAAGGTCTTTTGCTAAAGTATCCCCACTTTTGAGTGACATGACCAAAGTATCATAGGGAAACAAGAGAGGTTACCCTAGAGGTGGAGTGGGAAAAGTGTATTAGTTTTAGTTATTTAGTCTTGAATTAGGGTTTTCTAGATTTGCTTTTAGTCTTTCCATACAAACCATATTTTACTAGCAATTAAATATGTACAGAAAATTAAAGTGTGGAATGTAAAATCCTACGCTATTACATGGCTTTGGGGGCAGATACATAATAGAAAAATACGAGAGAAAAAATCTATGCTATTACAATTGAGAATGCGATCTATACACTTGATCTATGAATTCAAATAGAAAAAGATGAGTAAAATAATGTTGGAAAAATGTTAAATTCCCTAAAAATTCTATGCGTCAGAAAATATATTTTTGGTGTTTTTTATAGAAAATAATTTGAGTGTTAATAAATAGTAATTAAAGCCTATTTATAATTAATTTTAATATTAATAAAAGTCTAATTAACCAATTAATTAATAAATAAAGATATGTCAAAAATTTAATTACTAACTAAAAAACCCTAATCCTCATTTGTTATGGTTTTGAAAAAAGTTTAAGGTTTGTTAACGGTTAATTAGAAAGTAATTAGTAAAATGGAATAATAAACTAGGGTTAGTAAAATAAGAAGAAAAAAAAACAAAATGCATGGGGTGGGAGTTGAACCCACGCCCTCAGCCTCACATGTATACCCTTCTATCCACTGCACCATGGTGTTGTTTGTGTTTAAGAATGAGAACCAATCAATCTATTATAAACCTGCGTGTTATCCTGAAAAAAGAAAAATTATTTGAGAAGAGGAGGGATCAAACCCATGCATCTATGATTAACATTCATCACTCTTACCACCCGTTCACTTGTCGTTGCATGTTCATAACATGATAACTAAATATTATATAGTAAACAAAGTACTAAAATCAGAAATCAAATAAAACACAAAACGCGCGTAGGAGATAGGGTCAAATTTTTGAATGAGCCAATAGAATGGTGACACGCCTAGGTTGCCTGAGATAGGAGATTCAAAACACCGTGGAGGGTGGTCAACTTCATCTTCTCCAATGAAGGGGTTTTGAAAACCTGGAAAAATGGAAAAAATGAAAGATCTAATGACTCTGATCCACTAGTTAGCAAGTTGCGAGCTTAATGGCATGATTACTTTGGCCTGAAACAACCTGCAACTGTAGATTCAAAGCTTTGAGAGCTTCGTGCCCTAGCAATGGTTGGTGTGACTTCCTGGGAACCTTAGGAAGTGTGATAGAATGCTTGGAATTGATTGATAAAGGCTGCACACGAGGGTTTGAGTTGGCCCTAATTTCTTGAAAATTTGAAGATTTTAGGGTTGCTTCTATGATGTAGCATGCGTGTCCTTTGAGGTATGAATGAGTTGTGTATTTATAGGCCAAGGATTAGGTTAACAAAAATGGAAAAAATCTTGTATGATCAAAGCATGATTTCTTTCCAAAATGATTTCAAAAAACTTTCCAAAACATGAATATTTCTTTCCTTCTTGGTTCCACACGTTTTCTTTGCATGGTTGGCAAGGTTTTTGGGCCCTTGATTGATCTAATTGAAGTCCATTCATGCTTTAATCTATTTATTTGATATTTTCATTTAATTCTTTTGCAAAAATTGATTAAATATTGAAGTAAATAGAATAAAAAATCCTGGTCATGCACCAATGGACTTAGAGGTCCTATAACATGTTATAAGCATGTTTAGACTTCAAAAATTAGGCGCACTAGCTCAAAAATAAAAAATTGCTCAACTGAGGTTTCATGCATTTCTAAAAAATTGCTCAACTTGCACAACTCACAACTTTCTCAATTTTTGTCATATGAAGGTGATCTAGGACTTTTTGGAAACATTAGGATGTCTCCTACAACATGCATTTTGATCATTTTTCATTTGAAGTCTTTATCATTTTGTAAATTGCTTTGAAAAAAGATGTGTTTTTGTTGACTTTTAAAATGACCTGTAATATTTTGACATATATCTCTCAAATGAAGCATTTTTGGCCTTAGGCTTTAAGAGAAAAAGTTGTAGAGAATTGAATTTCCTTCAAAATGAGCTTTGGTTGAGAAATTTATGATGAAGTATGTGAAATTTGTGCTTGGTCAAAGTTCAGTTGACTTCTCCTTAAGAAAACCCTAATTTAGTAAGTTTTGACATTTAATGAATCTTGAGTTTTCTTGATGAATCATGATAAAACCTTGATCAAATGATGAATGTGACTTTAAAATGTTGATGTTGACAAAAAATCTTGAGGTTTGGCTGTAGATTGGTCAAAGTTGACTTTTTGTCCAATACTGTTGATTTTCAATCATCTGATCAATTGAATGAGAAAACTTGTACTACAAGGCTTGAAATTTGTTATGAGGATTCCTTAAAGCATGTGAGAAACCATGAAGTCCATTTGACGCATTAGAAAATCAATTTCCTTTGAGAGAAACAAAGCCCTAATTGTAGGTCAATTGCTTAGGATGAGGGTTTGTCTGGTCAACCCTTGAGTAGTCTTGAGCACTTGACACTCCTATGAGCATGATGATGTGTCTTGAATCAATTTGTCTAAAAGATGGGATGGAAAATTTTGGGTTACAATAGTAATCAATGGAAAGGTCATAAGAGAGAAGCTTTTAATCCTATTCCAATGAGTTATGTAGAATTCTGCCTTTAATTCCAAAGAATTTGGTGCAGACTAGGCCTCCTCCTGTTATACCTTCACCTTTACCATGGTATTACAAGGAGAACTAGACTTGTTCTTTTCATCAAGGAGCCCCTAGGCACAACATTGAAAATTGTTATCCCTTGAAGTCTGAAGTGTAGAAAATGGTAAGATCTTGTCTCCTGTCTTTTAAGGATGTTGGTCCCAATGTGAAGGATAATCCAATACCCAAACATGGAGGTGGAAGTGTTGTAGATATAGTTGCTGGTTTTCCTGGGGACTTCATAATTTTTTATATCAATCTATTCAGAGGTTATTTAGTGAAAATGCATGTTGATCTTTGTGAATTCAGTTATTATACACATGACCATGCTGGTTGTGGTATTTGCAGTTCGAATATCCATGGGTGCGATAAAGTGAGAGATGATCTTCAAGAAATGATGGATGAAGGTCTTATCCACATGATCATACCAAGGGCTGAATATGAAGAAGATGTAAATATGGTTTATGGTTTCCCCGTAGGATTCCAGATTTTCGACGTGAATTACATGAACGATGATCTGGTGCAGTTGCATGTCACATTTTGTCACATGGATGGCCAGGAGGTACATCATTATGGGTCCTATCAGATTTGCTGTAGGGATTCATGTGGTTGTTATATTGTAAGAAGAGGTGTTAAATTGATGTTAGATAATGGTACTATCAGAATCACAGGAAGCAAAGATGATTATAATGGAGTTAATATGATTTAGGACTACTTTGTTGATGCCATGCATGATGATAAGTACATTTCTGTTGATTAGTTCTTTTTTTTTATGAGTCAGAATCTGTGAATGAGGATGTTTTGTCTAACAATGATTCCATGTCTCTTGAGTATTCTGAAGAAGCGGGGGTTAATGTTATTGTACCATGTTTTGGTGAACCCATTCCTGTAGATTTTGAGTACCATAACAAGCCTAACGTTACCCGTGTGGTTATTTATCTTCCTGGTCCTATCCCATATGATTTAGATAAAGTTGTTCCTTATAAGTACAATGAAACTATCCTAGAAGATGGTGTGGAAATTCCTATCTAACCATTGTCCCATATTGCTGAAGCTATTCGGGTAACTCGCAGTGGTCGTGTCTTCGCCCCTACTATTTAAGGAGATGTTAATCCTGGCAAAAAGATTGTTGGGACTTGTGCTAAGCCTAAGAAAATGGTAGGAGAATCTAGTGGTACCACCTTGGAAAAACATGTTGATGATCTGTTGAAAATCATCTAGATGAGTGATTACAAGACTGTGGATCATTTTTTGCAAACTCCCTATAAGGTTTCCATTTTAGCCTTGTTGATAAAATTTTCCAGCTCATCGAGGATCTCTAATGAGGGTGTTGGATCGGGCCTTTGTTGAAAGTGATATTTCTCTAAATTAGTTCAACGGTGTTGTGATCGGTGGAAATAAAACTGACTGTTTTTTGGAATGCTGGTTCGCGAAATGTCGCGGTAAGCAAGAGTCGCCACCGTCTTTTATGTTCTCCAACATGGAAAGGACAAAAGCACAACAAAATTCCTTTTCGAGATGTTTCTCGGTTCGGGAGGTAGATTATAGAAAGGGAAGGTGTTAGCACCCTTTCTATCCGTGGTTATCCACGGGCTCTTAGGTACTTGCTCACTATGTTTTCAAAAATTGTTTGCTTTTATTGTGTATGTGGGTTTTGAAAAAGTTTCGTTTTGAAAACTTCTAGGTAACTCTTGTATCAGTCCTCAAGAGTGTATGAAGTGTTTGTTTGAAAACTTTTCGAAAGTGTAGGTGCGAAAAGTTGTTTTTGTTTTTGAAATAGCAAGTACCCAAGAGAAATCTACCTACTCTAAGGAATTAAGCTGTGTAAGAGTCCTTTAGACAGTACTATCCCACTATTGAGAAGTAGGTAGCACCGTCGTTGGAGTTATTCGGGTCAATTCGATTATAGGGACATGTGTGGTCACCAAAGCAATAGTAGGACACCTTAGCGGTAACCATAATGTCCTAGATCCTTTTTATCCGAGGCAACCATTTCGAGGCAACTGGATCTTTAGACAGGAGGGCGACCTCTAAAACACCCTATACTTAATGACCACCTCGAGGCAACCGAGTGAGGCGTACCCTAGGAGTGGCATGTGCATGTGTGTCAAGTTCAGTTTATATTATCTTTGCACATGTATTTGTGAGCTACGGGTTGATTTTATTTGTCAGGCAAATCTTGTCATGCATATTTAACCGTTAATAAGTGTGCGGAAAATAAATTGCGGAAAGTGAATCTACGCTATTACAAGGGGTCGGGTATTTACATCGCCAAAAACATAACCCTTTGGAAAATAAATGCGAGAAAATAAATAAAGCGATAAAGGCCCTAATTAACTATTAAATTCTCTGAGCAGATACATAAATATGATCAAAATAATAAAACGTGCGCAAAGAAATTGAATCAGGACGTCCTTAGGGTTTTGACCCTTTTTGAGAAAAGAATGAAGTTTGGTCCTTTTTGCAATTAATTAAATATTAAACCTAATTCACTAATTAATTAATTAATTAATTAAAAGAAAAAGTATTTTTTTTTAGTTTTTTAATGTTTTAATAAAAAGAAATTAAAAGAATCAAAACCCTAATTCTAGATTGATTAAATTTATTATGAAAAAGATTAAAATTGTCCTAATTAAACAACTAAACTAATTAATTAGAATTTATTTACAAAATAATAATTAATAGTGAAATTAATAAATAATAAAAATAAATAATATTTTAGGTTTCTGAATTTATTATGAAAATAATTATTTGTGAATTAATTAAATAATAATAATAATAGTTATTAAAAGAAAATAAAAAGAAAGAAAATAAGAAAATAATAAACCAGGGGGGTGTGTTGGCCCAAAGAGGAGGTTAGTCTGGAATTTCTGAGGCCCACTAAGCTCAAGCCTGCGTTGACTTTGATAATTCCCCATGGCACGGTTGACTGGGAGCATGGTGGTCTTCCACTTATGATCTTCTGATTAGTGCATATGGCCACTTGGCGTTTGGACGTGAGAGGTGCATGATAGAACCCCTTTGAAAGCCTGCATGGGATTACCTAAGAAAAAATAGAAACAATTGTTTTGGGGGACCTGGGAATCGAACCCAGGTCCCAACGCTTACTGAACACCTGGCCAACCACTCCACCAATTTGCACGCTTTGTTATATGAATAAGAGACAAAGATAATATATAAAAATAATCACATGTGCTGGAAACAAACAAAATCATGCGCGTATTTTGAATCGTCCAACCAGGAACTAACACGTCCTTCGTCTTCCTCAGATTCCCTGTAAAATAAAGTTAAATAGCGGGGGTTTTTAACCCCCACAATCTGCATCCACGAATAATAACGATTAGGCGTACGCTAAATATAAATATGGCACGATGGTCTCATTGTGTTCGTCTCGTTCCAGTGGTCTCAACCGTATGCATTAGGGGTCTCAATTTTACTGGATGTGGAAAGCCCCAAAATCAAAGCTTCGGAACCCTAATATTTGTCAATGGTAACTTTGGATTTAGGGCGTTTCAATGCAATTAAACCACACCAAAAGCTTCACCTGAGTTCTAGCAATGCAAAGCACACAAAAAATCACGTTAATGATGCATGAATAATGAGTTACGATTATAGAAAAAATCACCAAACCGTGAGTCTGTTCTGGGTGATTCCTGTAGCTTTAATGCTTGGTTTTGATTGCAAATCGTTCCTCTCACTCCCAGCAATGTATTTGAATCACTATAATGCTTTGAATTGGCTTGGAATATGGAAAACGGTTTTCAAGTTTTCTTGAATTTTTTGGAATTGGTTATGGCCTTTTGCAGCAGCTTTTCACGTCTATGGCATTAGGTTTAGGTTGTGCATATATAGGAGACTGAGTTTAGGTTAAATATTGGCCAAGAAATCCATTGCATTATGGTTTCAATATTTGATTGAAAATCAAATAATTTTCAATCTTTTTGATTGGAAAAACTTGCTAAATTGAGAGATTCTTGTCCCCTTGATGTGCACACGAATTTTCCAGCTCTTGTAGGTCATATTTGCTTCATGAAAAGATTGCAAAACCATATCTTGACATTTTCCTACAATTAAATGAATTAAATGAATTAATATTGATTAAAAATTCAATTAATTAATAAAAAATAAGAAAATAATTCAATTTAATATCAATGGGTCGTGCATAATCCTTGGATAAAGTTTCAAGAAGAAATTTGAGGCCCATTAGCAAAAACAAAGTGTTTTGAGCAAAGTTGTCTTTTGCAAATTCATAAACATTTCCCAACTTCTCCAATGCATATCTTGCTCAATTTTGATCATATGAACATGTTCTTGGTCATTTTGGAAAGGTCTTGAAGTCCTATAACCAATGCCTTTGGTCCCATGTCATTTGGATGTACCAATCTCAAGTTATGGTCTTTGACTTAAAGTGCATTTTTGTTGACTTTTGAAATTGACCTATAATGTAGAAATTGATAACTTTTTGTGAGAGCATTTCTTGGACTTGGAATGTGAAGATGAGTTATAGGAAATGTCATCCCCTTCAAAATGAGCATTGGATTGGATTTTTCTGATGAACCATTAAAAAGTTATGCCCTGGTCAAGATACAGTTGACTTTTCTACTGTCCAAAAATAGTAACTTTTTGCATCTTGATGATTTTTGAGCCATGCTTGTGGAATCATGATCAAGACTTGATCAAATGATGATTGTGAGCTTAAAATAAGATGTTGGCCAAAAATTCTGACTTTTGACTGTAAAATGACAATTTTACCCCTGCAGTTGATTGTGAAGCAAATGGGACTTTTGACTGTGCAAGCTGGCATTGTGAGACTTGAGACTTGACATATAGATGCTTGGCAATGTATATAGGCCTATGGGACTTGATTGAACCATTGAAAACCTCAAATTCCTTGAAAGAACCAAAACCCTAATTTTGACTGGCTTAGGAGGTGTTTGACTGTGCAATCCTTTGAGTAGTCTTGAACCATTTGAAGATGATCCTTGACAAACCTTGAAGAAATATGGGAGGGAAAATTTTGGGGTACAACAGTTGCCCCTGTTCAATCTTCTTAGACCTGAGGATGTAGATTAGCTTGCGTGCCTTTCGTGATCCGAAGGTGGAAGATGATTGAACACTAGAGTGCCCAGAAATTTGCACTCGCATAGTATGGTATCAGCAGTGTGATGGCGGGAATGGGCTTATAGATGCGATTTGGAGAGATGATGGGTAGGAGGATGGGCTTATAGATTCCATCGGAAGATTGTCGATCGCGTAAGAGATTCCTTAGCAAGAACTTGCGTACCTGAGAAAGAAAGATAATTTCCTGGCCTGTTACATGTGTTGATCTTCAAACTCTTCATGTAGATAACTTTCCTGGCTAGTTACAGGTATAGATCTACAATCAATCGCTCGCAGATATGCCCTGGCTAGATACAAGTATCGAATCTGGAACTCCAAAAGGTTGGTCGAGATAACTTTCCTGGCTGGATACAGGCGTAGACCTCTGATCAGTCGCTTACAGATATGCCTTGGCTGGATACAGGTATCGAATCTACAAACAATCGCTCACAGATATGCCCTGGCTAGATACAGGTATCGAATCCGGAACTTCAAAAGGTTGATTGAGATAGCTTTCCTGGCTGGATACAGGCGTAGACCTCTTATCAGTCGCTTACAGATATGCCCTGGCTGGATACAGGTATCGAATCTACAAACAATCGCTCATAGATATGCCCTGGCTAGATACAGGTGTCGAATCCGGAACTTCAAAAGGTTGATCGAGATAGCTTTCCTGGCTGGATACAGGCGTAGACCTCTAATCAGTCGCTTACAGATATGCCCTGGCTGGATACAGGTATCGAATCTACAAACAATTGCTCACAGATATGCCCTGGCTAGATACAGGTGTCGAATCCGGAACTTCAAAAGGTTAATCGAGATAGCTTTCCTGGCTGGATACAAGCGTAGACCTCTAATTAGTCATTTACAGATATGCCCTGGCTAGATACAGGTATCGAATCTGGAATTAGTCGTCCACGGATATGCCCTGGCTAGATACAGGTATCGAATCTGGAACTTCAAAAGGTTGACCGAGATAGCTTTCCTGGCTGGATACAGGTGTAGACCTCTGACCTGAGAATGAAAGATAATTTCCTGGCCTGTTACAGGGGTTGATCTTCAAACTCTTCATGCAGATATGCCATGGCTAGATACAGGTATCGAATCTACAAATAATCGCTCACAGATATGCCCTGGCTAGATACAGGTATCGAATCTGGAACTGCCAAAGTTGATGGTAATCGTCTTTTGTTTGACCTTTTCCTGAAAAGGCAAAACATTAGTTGTATGCAATGTCATGATGTATGAAATGCATGATGTCATGATGTTCTCAAAAATAAATGAGATCGTGTCGTATGCACTTTATCATGTATGTAAGCAGGATGTATGAAATGTGAAATGTCTATGAATGTATTTTCGTCTAGGAAAATAAATCCTTGAAGAATGTCGGGAGCTTGTTGAATCCTGGGCTGATGTTTGAAGAGTAGAGTTCTTCATTTCCGCTGGGGATGATGATTGCAAGAATAAACTGGTAGGAGAAGATGACTCCGTTGGGGAATAAACTTGGTGAAGAGATTACTCTGCGGGGAATTACTCTGTGGGAAGAGATACTTCGCTGAGGATTTAATGATAACTCCGCTGGGGATTCCGTTGATAAGTTTTGCTGGGGATAGAAGATGAACTCCGCTGGGGATAGGAAGAACTTCACCGAGGACGATCTTTCCGTTGCAATTTACTGAGGATAACCCAGTTAGACTCTGGTGGGGAATAACCTCTGAATATGGCTGGGAGAGATATGTGTACTCTGTAGGGGATTAGCTTCCAGAACCTACTAGGGAGATGATTCAACTCTCCTGGGGAAACTTTTTGGACTGCACTGGGGAAGTGGCTCCACTGGGGTGTCTGGTATTCCGCCGGGGAACAATCTTATATTTCTGTCGAGGAATATTAAGACTGCCGGGGATGCTTGCTGAGGCACATCTGTATACTCGGCTGGGGAATATTGAGATCTTCTGGGGATACTCAACTTGATGGTAGACTAACTCTGCTCGGGGGAGAGTATTGCTGACTTGCTGGGGACTGTGCCTTTTTAGGGCTGATGGGAGACCAACTCTGCTTGGGGAGAGCGTGGCTGAATCTTGTCTTACCCTGCGGGGAGTGAAGGTATCTTGGTTACATTCTTCAGCTGAACTTACCTTAGTACCTTGATGGAAAGAGCAACTAGATTGCTTAGACAATTTCTTATTGCCCCTGTTTCTGATGTCACCTGTAATTAGTCCTTTGTTTCGCATGCAAATATTTATGATTAGCAATTAGTGTCAAATGCATATATAAAAAATGAACATTGGACATTCTTTGCAAAACAAAACAGATAAAGGAAAAACATTGGGCAATTTGTCTGAAAAAATGAGCTTGTATTGATTTTGAAATTTTCCTGTAAATAGGCGTTTTATGTACAGGAGGCTGACGTCCTAGTAAGAGAACGCTGCCGAACAACAGAGTTTATACAATTTTGTGAAAAGGAAAACAAAACAGCTATGTGAAAAATCCCACTGGGTTCCAACTCTGCTATCGCCTTTATGTCTTCAAGCCTCTCATCACTTTGCTTCTTAGTTGCAGACGAAGCTGATTGATTAGTGCCGTGTAAGCCTGATGGTTGATACTGAAGTCCGGATACGAGGTGATCCAATGAGACATAGTATTACGCTTATCCCTAATTTTTGCCTGGACCGCCCTTTCGGGTTTTCAGTCCACCGGGATACCCTTTTTTGCCCAAGCCGCCTTTTCAGGTTTTCGACTTGCCGGGTGTACAGATTTTTTTTCATTTCATCCCTTATTTTTGCCCGAACCCTTTCGGTTCGCCGGGAAGCCCTTATTTTTGCCTAGGTGTGTCAACCTAGCGGGTCTTTAGTCATGCGTAGTATTTTTTTTACTATGTCTGCATTAGCGGGGTGAGGAAGGTCGTCACCATCCATGGTAGTTAGAATCATTGCTCCTCCTGAGAAGATGTTCTTAACCACAAATGGCCCTTCGTACATGGGGGTCCATTTGCCCCTGGGATCACCTTGAGGTAGAATAATGCGTTTGATTACCAGGTCTCCAAATTGATACTCTTGGCGTCTGACTTTCTTGTTAAAAGCCTTGATCATCCGTTTTTGGTATGTTTGACCATGACAAATAGCAGTGAGTCTCTTTTCGTCGATTAGGTTTAATTGATCAAGCCGAGTCTGGATCCAGTCATCTTCACTCAAACCTGCATCCTTCATTATTCGGAGAGAGGGTATCTGAACTTCAATGGGCAAGACTGCCTCCATGCCATAGACCAAGGAAAAGGGAGTTGCCCCTGTTGACGTTCTTGCTGAGGTACGGTACCCGTGGAGAGCAAACGGTAACATCTCGTGCCAATCTTTGTAGGTCACTGTCATCTTCTGCACGATCTTCTTAATATTCTTATTAGCTGCTTCTACAGCCCCATTCATCTTCGGCCGGTAGGGAGAAGAGTTGTGGTGCTGTATCTTGAATTGCTCGCAGAGCTCAGTGATCATCTTGTTGTTAAGATTGGTACCATTGTCCGTAATGATCCTCTCCGGTACACCGTATCGACAGATCAGATTATGCCAAATGAACCGTGCCACAACGTTCTTGGTTACGGTAGCATAGGAAGCTGCTTCTACCCACTTTGTGAAGTAATCAATCGCTACCAGGATGAAACGATGCCCGTTGGATGCCGTAGGTCTGATCTCGCCGATCATATCAATGCCCCACATTGCAAAAGGCCAAGGCACTGTCAAGACGTTCAGAGGAACTGGAGGAATGTGCACCTTATCAGCGTAGATCTGGAATTTGTGACACGTCCGAGAATGTTGGTAACAATCAGCTTCCATTATGGACCAGAAATATCCTGCCCGAAGGATTTTCTTTGCCATGGTATGTCCACTGGAGTGGGTCCCGAAGGTACCTTCATGCAGCTCTGCCATGATCCTTTTTGCTTCAGTCTTATCCACACAACGCAGTAAGGTTGAATCATGGTTTCGCTTGTAGAGAATGTCATTGCTGAAGAAGAACTTTGCCGCGAACCTTCTCAGAAACTTCTTGTCATTAATAGATGCACCCTCGGGGTATTCTTGAGCTTCAAGGTACCTCTTTACTTCATGATACCAGGGCTTTTCTGTTACCTCTTCGGTCTCAAGATCACAGCAATGTGCAGGTTCATCCAATTTCCAGATAATGATCCAGGGAGCCTCGTTGTCCCATTTGACTTTGAACATAGAAGACATCGTAGCCAGCGTGTCCGCTAACTGATTCTCTTCTCTTGGGAAGTGTTCAAAAGTTATCTCCTCGAAATGGGGGATCAACGTCAGTACGTACTCCTTGTAAGGAATAAGATTTGGGTGTTTCGTATCGCACTCGCCTTTGATCTGGCTGATTACGAGAGCGGAATCTCCGAAGACACTCAGAAACTTGATCCTTAGGTCAATTTCAGCTTGAAGACCCATGATGCATGCTTCATACTCCGCCATGTTGTTGGTGCAGTTGAAACATAGCCGGGCGGTAAGTGGAGTATGAGTGCCTTTTGGAGATATGATCACAACGCCAATGCCGTTACCCAAGGCGTTTGAGGCTCCGTCAAAATGCATAGACCATCAGGATCCTTCCTCAGGTCCTTCATCCGGTCCAGGTACTTCACAATCAGTTACTACCATGATATTCTCGTCTGGAAATTCAAAGTTCATCGACTGGTAATCGTCCACTGCTTGGTGTGCCAAATGGTCTGCCAATACGCTTCCCTTGATTTCTTTCTGAGTCGTGTACTGGATGTCATATTCTGTCAAGATCATCTTCCATCTTGCTATTCTTCCGGACAATGCAGGCTTTTCGAAGATGTACTTGATCGGATCCATTTTTGAAATCAGCAGAGTAGTGTGAGTCAACATATACTGTCTCAGCCGGCGAGCAGCCCATACCAAAGCGCAACAAGTTTTCTCGAGCAGTGAGTATCGGGTCTCACAGTCGGTAAACTTTTTGCTAAGGTAATAAATAGCGTGCTCTTTTCGGCCAGACTCATCATGCTGCCCCAGCACACACCCCATTGAGCTGTCCAGTACTGTTAAGTATAAGATTAGAGGTCTCCCTTCAACCGGTGGCATCAGAGTGGGTGGCTCTTGGAGATACTCTTTTATTCTTTCGAAAGCGGCCTGACATTCATCGTTCTAACGTACCACTTGATCTTTCTTCAGCAGCTTGAAGATTGGTTCACAGGTAGCAGTTAGATGTGAGATGAATCAGGCAATGTAGTTCAGCCGTCCTAGAAAGCCCCTGACTTCTTTATCTGTCTTGGGAACTGGCATCTCTTGTATGGCTTTCACTTTGGCAGGGTCCACTTGAATACCTTTGTCGCTCACGACGAAGCCTAACAATTTTCCAGATCTCACCCCAAAGGTGCACTTGTTTGGATTCAACCTCAGCTTGTACAACTTCAACCGGTCAAACAGCTTCTGTAGATGGTCAAGGTGTTCCTCCTCAATTTGGGACCTTGCAATCATATCATCGACATATAATTCAATCTCGTGATGGATCATATCATGGAACAAGGCAACCATGGCCCGTTGGTAGGTTGCCCCAGCATTTTTCAACCCAAAAGGCATGACCTTGTAGCAAAAGGTGCCCCACTGAGTAACAAAAGTGGTCTTCTCCATGTCTTCAGGAGCCATCTTGATTTGATTATAACCTGAGAATCCATCCATGAAGGAGAATACCTTATGCTGAGCAGTATTGTCAACCAGAACGTCGATGTGAGGCAGAGGAAAGTCATCCTTGGGGCTTGCCTTGTTCAAATCCCTGTAGTCAACACACATTCTGACCTTACCATCCTTCTTTGGCATTGGAACCACGTTGGCGACCCACTGAGGGTAAGAAAATACTGCTAGAAACCCGGCATCAAATTGTTTCATAACCTCAGCTTTGATTTTCTCGGACATCTCTGGACGCATACGGCAGACCTTTTGCTTTACCGGAGGGCATTCTTCCTTGGTAGGCAGGTGATGAACCACAATGTCGGTATCCAACCCAAGCATGTCTTCGTAAGACCAGGCAAAGATTTCCACATAGTCATGCAGCATCTGAATCAACCGTTGTTTCACACTAAGCTCCAGATTGGCACCAATCTTGACTTCCTTTTTGTCTGTCTCAGTACCCAGATTTACCGTTTCCACTGGCTCTTCATGTGGCTGAATGGCCCTCTCTTCCTGGAGTAACAGTCTTGCAAGCTCACCAGGCACTTCACAATCATCTTCACCTTCGTCTTCGACTAAGTTGATCAGATTTTCGAAGTCATAACTGGCAGTAGCAGAGTCGTTACCAGTGAGATCCAGAATGGATTGGAACCTGTATAGGTGAGTGTGTGTAAATATAGCTGTTTTGCAATATATAATAAATAAAGACAAGGAGCGCAAGATTTGAAATGCAAAAAACGTCCAATGCTTTTATTAATGATATATGAAAATGACACATAAAAGCCCTCACAAATGAAACCATAGTGCCCCGGGTAAGACACCGGGCCATAAAGTTCCACAAATTATTGTTTGTTACAAATTCAAAACAAAGGAGTTCATTACTGAGTGACAAAAGTAATAGGTACGAAGTCTTTCGCAGTCCAGTTGTTCGGTCCACCGTTGGTCGTTGGGTAGATCCAACTGTCGAATTCAGATTCCTCCATGTCGTCTTCAATAGCATTTACTCCCGGGTTGGTGATGAACACAGGAGGTCTTCCAATCCTCGCCTTACGAACAGCCCTCTGAGCTTCTGCAGTGAAACCCAAACCAAATTTGTCAGTCTTCGGAGTGAAATCCGGAAGTCGGCCCCAGTTTGCACACTCACCCTTCTCAATAACATCCCGGGCATCCTTTAAGGAAGCCATCTTCAACGGAGAATCTTCGATCACAGTTTCTGCTGATGCCAGTGTCTGAGGTACCTCCTCAAAGTGTTGAAAGGGGGTCTCAATGAACTCCCCATCCATCTCTATGTACCAGAACGAGTTAAGGTGGCTGACCATGTATTCCTCCTTCCCCTGAACTGTCACAATCTTCCCTCTGACCGGGTATTTCAGCTTCTGATGTAGTGTGGAGGTCACAGCTCCAGCCTTGTGGATCCAAGGACGACCCAGCAGACAAGAATAGGACGGCCTGATGTCCATCACATAGAATGTAGAATCAAAGACCTGATAACCAACCCTGGTTGGGATATCAACCTCACCATGTACCATCCTTTTAGACCCGTCAAAGGCCCGGACAATAATGTTACTTGGCTTGAGCTCTAAACCCTCACAATCCAGCATGTCTAGAGCCTTCTTGGGTAATACGTTTAACAAGGAACCGGTGTCAACCAGCACATGGGCAAGAGTAGTGCCCCTGCATTCAATGGAGACATGCAGGGCATCGTTATGGTTCTTCCCTTTAGCAGTCAGATCAGCATCGGAGAAACCCAAACCATTATCAGCAGTTAAGTTGGACACACACTCGGTAAATTGATCAGCTGATGTCTCTTGTGGCACGTGGGCCGTCTTCAGGAAGGTAATCAAAGCCTTGGCATGGGCTTATGAACACAACAACAGAGATAGCATAGAAATTTTAGATGGGGTGTGCCCCAGCTGCTCAACTACGTTGAAATCACTCTTCTTGATAATCTTAAGAATCTCT
This sequence comes from Vicia faba, assembly GCA_948472305.1. Classification (NCBI taxonomy): domain Eukaryota; kingdom Viridiplantae; phylum Streptophyta; class Magnoliopsida; order Fabales; family Fabaceae; genus Vicia; species Vicia faba. The sequence continues at coordinate 942,084,272 of OX451741.1, read as the reverse complement.
TCCATCTCCTGCTTGGAAGCTTCAACAGTGGTTGTCTTCGGTGCTTCCGTCTGGGAAGGCACATCAGTAGCAATCCCTTTTCCCCGAGCGTCAGATGACTCGACAGCAGGGGTAGAAACAGGAACTTGGTCAGGAAGGGAAGCAGGCACACTTGTAGGTGTGATGACAAGAGGTCTCTGGATTGTTGGTGGTGCAATATCTGGCAAGAAAAGTCTACCACTGCGAGTGACTTTGGCAGGCCCGGTGATGTTGCTGACGCTGGTACTAGTATCAAACTTTTGTTTAACTCCAAGCACATAAACATCTGCCCCATAGTGCCAAGGGACCGCTTTGTCAGATGTATAAGGGAGGGGCCCCGGAACAGTGATGATGATAGGAGCAATCTTCTGAGTAGACATGATTTTGACAGGCTTCTTTGAGGGAGCCTTAGAAGAGTTATTGAAAATAGTAACAATGGACACTTCTTCAGTAGGGGTAGCAGGAACAACAATTTTCTCGAACAAGATCTCTTTGCTATCCATCAGGCTTTGGATACCTGATTTCAGCAAAGAACAACCAGTAGGTGAAACAGAACATAGACGGCAACCTTTACTACATCCCGGAAATAAACTGGCTAGCAACAGGTTCCTTTTGACAATCAACAACGGAGTAACAATCTCATCCACAGAGGATACATACAGGTCTTCTTCCACAGCATTCACTCCATGCTGGGGCATGGGAGCAGTCGCCATATTGGGCCTTTCGGGAGCCTCGAACTGTATTTCTTTAGCATCAATAAGGTCCTGAACCTTATTCCTCAGAGCCCAACAATCATCCGTAGTATGCCCCGGGCTGTCAGAGTGGTAAGCGCAGCGGGCGTTGGGGTTGTACTTTGGAGATGTTGTGTTTACAACCTTTGGAGCTTCCTTGGCAGTTACCAGATTGGTTGACAGTAGTTGTGGCAATATCTGAGACAGGGTCATACTGAGCCGAGTATACTGCCTTTTGGGTCTCTCACCCCTTGGCTGGTTGTATTGCTGAGGAGTAGCAGCAGGATTTGACATTACCACCGCGTTGACAGCTTGGCGGCGTTCTGGTTTATTTTGTCTCCTTGAACCATAAACAACACTAGATTCCTTCTTGAAGGGCTTCTTTTCAGAGCTCGAGGAGGCACCCTTTTGTATCTTTCCAGACTTGATACCAGCTTCTATCCTCTCACTCGTCAAGATTAAATCTGTAAACCCAGTAGAAGAATTCCCAATCAGATGGTTGAAGAACGGACCAGACAGGGTCCCCAGGAACATATCAACAAGCTCACGGCCAGTCAAAGGTGGCTGCACCCTTCCATCCAGGTCTCTCCACTTTTGCGCATACTCCTTAAATCCTTCACCCGTTCCTAGTGACATACCCTGGAGTTGAGTACGCGTGGGAGCGAGGTCGGAATTATACTGATACTGCTTATAAAACACAGTAGCCAAGTCCTTCCAGTTACGAATACTGGCTCCATCCAACTGATAGAACCATTCGAGTTGAGTCCCTGAAAGACTATCCTGGAAGAAATGGATCCATAAGTTCTTGTCAGCTGTATAAGGTTGGATCTTCCTTACATATGATCTGAGATGCAGCTTAGGACAAGAAGCTCCTTCGTACTTTGCAAAAGCAGGCGCCTTGAACTTATGGGGAATCACCACCCCAGAAGATAAGCCTAGGTCTCCAAAGTCCAACCCGGGCACATGTTGAATCTCCATAGCACTTAGGCGGTCCTCCAGCTGTTTGTACCTGTCCTCAGCAGGAGGGTACTGTTCATTATTATAATCTGTCTCGTTGTCGGAGACCACGGGACTAGGAACCCTTCTCTCTTGGGGACTGTCTTTCCCTGCAGAGGAAGTAGCCAGATCAGCCTCATTTTTTAGTCCATTTCCAAACCTTCGTCCGGTGTTGAACAACACAGTCCTCTTCTTCTTCTTCAGAATCAGAGTCTTCAACTCCTGTTGACCCTGGGCTAAGCTCATGACTAACTCTTGGAACTGGGCGTTCTGGGCCTGGAGGGCCTTGATAGCTTGTTCTATAGTAGGCTCAGAAGACACGATGATTGTTGAAATAAACAGCGAAGAAGATAAGTGACCTGTAAAAAGAGGGTACCTGTTATGCATATGATGCATGGTATGCTATTTATGCAATGCATTCAAGGGTTCGAAAGTTCAAATTCGTTGTAGACAAAAAGGAACACACGTTATATTAATAAATAATCTGTTCAGTACATCAATGCCTCATGGGCGAAATATTACAAAATACTTAATCCCAAAAGACACTGCGCATCCTCTTTGGAGCTATGTAAGTGTTGAGGTTCTTTTCATCGTGCAGTAGGCGGGTGAGCTCCAAGACCTTCTTCTCACTGGCATGCAAATTGGCTTCAAGAGAATTCCGTTCTTCCTTGAGTTGGATCCAGCTCTTTTGCATTTCTTCCCAAGATGTTGGCATGTTAGGATGTTGAATGGTGTACGGGACCTCTCCTTCCAAAACAGGCTCTTTGATCACGGGGAGAACATGAGGATATGGCATCACAAGCTTCTGGGAGCGGGCTCGTACCCACTTGAGATAAGGCTCAAGGGGGATGGAGTTCTTGTGCCCCAGTGTCTTACTATCTACCCTGTTAGGCATCCTCCAAGCTCTGATAAACCTCTGGAGAAGTCCTTGCGTATCATTGTCGAAGTCAAATACTATGTCAGGAATTAGCATGTCATGAGGGCCATCCCTCCGAGCATATCCAAATTGTCTCAAAGCCAGACAGGGGTTGTAAGTAATGCCTCCTCTAATTCCAAGTAAAGGAACATTAGGAAATTCTCCGTAACGATCAATGATAGTGACATTTTCTCTGGACCAAGAACACCAATGTATATCAGAATGTGTAAGAGTCATTAGCCATTGTGACAACCTTAAGCCCTGCTCGTTCTTCAAAACTGATTGTGGAAGGTGCGAAATAAACCACCTTGCCAGGAGAGGAGTGCAGCACATGAGAACACCTCTTTTTCTCATTGTTCGAGTGTAAAATGAGTGGAGGATGTCCCCAAGCAATGTAGGTATAGGATTCCTGGACATAAAAATCTTGACAGCATTTATATCTATAAGTTGATCCGGATTTGGGAACAACATCAACCCATAGGCAAGGAGTGCCACAATCTCTTCAAAGGCTTGTAAATCAAGAGAATTCCAACATTCTTGTGCCTTCTCAAACAGGAACTTTGCCAAGAATCCTTTGATACCACTTTTGATTTCCCAATTCCCCTTGATATCAGATGGTTGCAGACGTAATTCTTGAGCGACCCCTTCAAGTTTTGGTTCCTTTTCCGTACCGTTGTAGGGTAGTTGACTAAGAATAGGAACCTTCAGAAGTTGATAAAACTCTTCCAAAGTAGGCACAAATTGATAATCTGGGAAAGTGAAACAGTGGTGTAAGGGGTCAAAGAACTGGAAGAGAACTTTTATCATATCTTCTTCAATGTTGGTGTTGACCAAGCTGATGAGTCTACCATGCCTTTCACTGAAGGAAGAGTTCTCGGGAATCCTGGAAGTAAGCTCCTTAAGCTGAGGAGGGACCCTTACAAGGTTGACCTGAATTGTTTTCCTGCGGATAGTCTCCATGTCCTACAAAACAAGAACAAAGATGAAGATTTGAACCCTTGAAGTGGTTAGTAAATGCATATGATGCTTTATGATGTTATGATGTTATGATAAAAACACACCACAAGTATTCACAACAGGAAAACATGATAAGGCACACAAGTCACACCAGACAGCCCTTAGAGTTTAGGCCAGCATGAAGTTTGGGTACTACCCTTTTGAAGTTGGTGGGCTCAAAACCTGTCCTATCAAAAGTAACCGGGTTCTAAGGAGCTCAATATCATTGGATTGTTTTCTATGTTCATTGTTTTGATTTAGCCACTGAACTAGCGATCAAAATATTCCAAGAAAACAACCCTCAATGAGTGTAGTATCGAGTATCTACCAACTTCAGACTGCACCAAAGTCGGTCATCTCACTACCCCTAAAGAGGCCAGGATGGTCAAGTAAGGTTCCTAAGGTCAATTGATGCTTCACGACACCACGCGGCGGCCCCGTACTCTCCTTGACTTGACTCAAGGGTTACCGGTACTCACCAAAGTGCCACATCAACGTAGCAACTGCTTCAACCGTGTCGGTATACCCCGCACAGTTCCCTCACAGTTTGTTGCTACTTCTAAAAGGTATCCCCCAGATCCGGGTTAGGATCTATGAAACTCCAAGGCAAGCCCACAATATTAAAGAAAACAAAGCAAGCAATTGAAAACATAAGAGTGGTCTAATCCTAAGGTACACCTCACTTTATAAATGTCCCCAGCAGAGTCGCCAGTTCTGTGATCGGTGGAAATAGAATTGACTGTTTTTTGGAATGTTGGTTCGCGAAATGTCGCGGTAAGCAAGAGTCGCCACCATCTTTTATGTTCTCCAACATGGAAAGGACAAAAGCATAGCAAAATTCCTTTTCAAGATGTTTCTCGGTTCAGGAGGTAGATTATAGAAAGGGAAGGTGTTAGCACCCTTTCTATCCGTGGTTATCTACGGGCTCTTAGGTGCTTGCTCACTATGTTTTCAAAAATTGTTTGCTTTTCTTGTGTATGTGGGTTTTGAAAAAGTTTCATTTTGAAAACTTCTAGGTAACTCTTGTATCAGTCCTCAAGAGTGTATGAAGTGTTTGTTTGAAAACCTTTTGAAAGTGTAGGTGCGAAAAGTTGTTTTTGTTTTTGAAAGAGCAAGTACCCAGGAGAAATCTACCTACTCTAAGGAATTAATCTGTGTAAGAGTCCTTTAGATAGTACTATCCCACTATTGAGAAGTAGGTAGCACCTTCGTTGGAGTTATTCGGGTCAATTCGATTATAGGGACATGTGTGGTCACCAAAGCAATAGTAGGACACCTTAGCGGTAACCCTAATGTCCTAGATCCTTTTTATCCGAGGCAACCGTTTCGAGGCAACTGGATCTTTAGACAGGAGGGCGACCTCTAAAACACCCTATACTTAATGACCACCTCGAGGCAACCGAGTGAGGCGTACCCTAGGAGTGGCATGTGCATGTGTGTCAAGTTCAGTTTATATTATCTTTGCACATGTATTTGTGAGTTAGGGTTGATTTTATTTGTCAGGCAAATCTTGTCATGCATATTTAACAGTTAATAAGTGTGCGGAAAATAAATTGCGGAAAGTGAATCTATGCTATTACAAGGCGTCGGGTATTTACATCGCCAAAAACATAACCCTTTGGAAAATAAATGTGATAAAATAAATAAAGCGATAAAGGCCCTAATTAACTATTACATTCTCTGAGCAGATACATAAATATGATCAAAATAATAAAACACGCGCAAAGAAATTGAATCAGGACGTCCTTAGGGTTTTGACCCTTTTTGAGAAAAGAATGAAGTTTGGTCCTTTTTGCAATTAATTAAATATTAAACCTAATTCACTAATTAATTAATTAATTAATTAAAAGAAAAAGTATTTTTTTTTAGTTTTTTAATGTTTTAATAAAAAGAAATTAAAAGTATCAAAACCCTAATTCTAGATTGATTAAATTTATTATGAAAAAGATTAAAATTGTCCTAATTAAACAACTAAACTAATTAATTAGAATTTATTTACAAAATAATAATTAATAGTGAAATTAATAAATAATAAAAATAAATAATATTTTAGGTTTCTGAATTTATTATGAAAATAATTATTTGTGAATTAATTAAATAATAATAATAATAGTTATTAAAAGAAAATAAAAAGAAACAAAATAAGAAAATAATAAACCAGGGGGGGTGTGTTGGCCCAAAGAGGAGGTTAGTCTGGAATTTCTGAGGCCCACTAAGCTCAAGCCTGCGTTGACTTTGATAATTCCCCATGGCACGGTTGACTGGGAGCATGGTGGTCTTCCACTTATGATCTTCTGATTAGTGCATGTGGCCACTTGGCGTTTGGATGTGAGAGGTGCATGATAGAACCCCTTTGAAAGCCTGCATGGGATTACCTAAGAAAAAATAGAAACAATTGTTTTGGGGGACCTGGGAATCGAACCCAGGTCCCAACGCTTACTGAACACCTGGCCAACCACTCCACCAATTTGCACGCTTTGTTATATGAATAAGAGATAAAGATAATATATAAAAATAATCACATGTGCTGGAAACAAACAAAATCGCGCGCGTATTTTGAATCGTCCAACCAGGAACTAACACGTCCTTCGTCTTCCAAAGATTCCTTGTAAAACAAAGTTAAATAGCGGGGGTTTTTAACCTCCACAATCTGCATCCACGAATAATAGCGATTAGGCGTACGCTAAATATAAATATGGCGCGATGGTCTCATTGTGTTCGTCTCGTTCCAGCGGTCTCAACCGTATGCATTAGGGGTCTCAATTTTACTGGATGTGGAAAGCCCCAAAATCAAAGCTTTGGAACCCTAATATTTGTCAATGGTAACTTTGGATTTAGGGCGTTTCGATGCAATTAAACCACACCAAAAGCTTCACCTGAGTTCTAGCAATGCAAAGCACACAAAAAATCACGTTAATGATGCATGAATAATGAGTTACGATTATAGAAAAAATCACCAAACCGTGAGTCTGTTCTGGGTGATTCCTGTAGCTTTAATGCTTGGTTTTGATTGCAAATCGACCCTCTCACTCCCAGCAATGTATTTGAATCACTATAATGCTTTGAATTGGATTGGAATGTGGAAAACGGTTTTCAAGTTTTCTTGAATTTTTTGGAATTGGTTATGGCCTTTTGCAGCAGCTTTTCACGTCCATGGCATTAGGTTTAGGTTGTGCATATATAGGAGACTGAGTTTAGGTTAAATCTTGGCCAAGAAATCCATTGCATTATGGTTTCAATATTTGATTGAAAATCAAATAATTTTCAATCTTTTTGATTGGAAAAACTTGCTAAATTGAGAGATTCTTGTCCCCTTGATGTGCACACGAATTTGCCAGCTCTTGTAGGTCATATTTGCTTCATGAAAAGATTGCAAAACCATATCTTGACATTTTCCTACAATTAAATGAATTAAATGAATTAATATTGATTAAAAATTCAATTAATTAATAAAAAATAAGAAAATAATTCAATTTAATCTCAATGGGTCGTGCATAAGCCTTGGATAAAGTTTCAAGAAGAAATTTGAGGCCCATTAGCAAAAACAAAGTGTTTTGAGCAAAGTTATCTTTTGCAAATTCATAAAAATTTCCCAACTTCTCCAATGCATATCTTGCTCAATTGTGATCATATGAACATGTTCTTGGACATTTTGGAAAGGTCTCGAAGTCCTCTAACCAATGCCTTTGGTCCCATGTCATTTGGATTTACCAATCTCAAGTTATGGTCTTTGACTTAAAGTGCATTTTTGTTGACTTTTGAAATTGACCTATAATGTAGAAATTGATAACTTTTTGTGAGAGCATTTCTTGGAAAGTGAAGATGAGTTGTAGGAAATGTAATACCCTTCAAAATGAGCATTGGATGGGATTTTTTCTGATGAACCATGAAAAAGTTATGCCCTGGTCAAGATACAATTGACTTTTCTGCTGTCCAAAAATAGTAACTTTTTGCATCTTGATGATTTTTGAGCCATGCTTGTGGAATCATGATCAAGACTTGATAAAATGATTATTGTGAGCTTAAAATAAGATGTTGGCCAAAAATTCTGACTTTTGACTGTAAAATGACCATTTTACCCCTGCAGTTGATTGTGAAGCAAATGGGACTTTTGGTTGTGCAAGCTGACATTGTGAGACTTGAGACTTGACATATAGATGCTTGGCAATGTATATAGGCCTATGGGACTTGATTTAACCATTGAAAACCTCAAATTCCTTGAAAGAACCAAAACCCTAATTTTGACTGGCTTAAGAGGTGTTTGACTGTGCAATCCTTTGAGTAGTCTTGAACCATTTGAAGATGATCCTTGACAAACCTTGAAGAAATATGGGAGGGCAAATTTTGGGGTACAACAGGTGTTATCGGGAATATTACATCTTGTAACAATATGAGATTTTGTGATGATGAGTTGCCTGATGAAGGGAGAAATCATAACATGGCTCTGCATATATCTATGAATTGTAAGAATGACTCTTTATCTAATGTGCTGATTTACAATGGATCTACTTTGAATGTCATACCGAGAAGCACTCTGTAATACAGTGGGAGAAATGAATTTTTGGTTTTATCCAAATGTGCGAATAGCTAGAGTCGCCACCGACTTTTATTTTATCCAATATTTAGGAAATGGAAAATAAAAGGAAATACCTTTGATAGATTTTGAGTTTGTGAGGTAAGTTATGAAAAGGGAAGGTGTTAGCACCATTTTCATCCGTAGTTATCTACGGGCTCTTAATTGCTTATCTCACTTTGAAAAACTTGCTTTGTATGTGTGTGATTTGTTTGAAAATATTTTGAATGCAAATGTAAGGCTAACTTTATAATAATTCTTGTATCAATCCTCAAGAATGTGTGCAAAGTATTTTTGAAAATATTTCGTTTGAAAGTGTGATATGTAAAAAATGTTTTGTTTGTGAAAAATATTGTGAGCAAGTAACTAGGAGTCTTACCCACTAATAAGGTCTTTCTTGTTATTTTCCTTCTCCTTTAGAGATAGTGTTATCCATGCCATTAGTTGGTAGGTAGCCCTATCTATTGGATGTGAAGGGACAAGCATAAGGTCAGTGAATGGTCATTGAAGGCAACATGTAAGGATGCTTTAGCAATTTGTATCAGAGGGACTAGATCATTTTCGTAGGCAACTTTGAAGGGTCATCGAGGGACTATATCTTTATTTGTAAGGGTATTTTGCTAAAGCATCCCAACTTTTGAGGGACATGACCAAGTATCGTAAGGCAACAAGAGAGGGTACCCTGGAGGTGCAAGTGTGAAGAGTGTTTGTTTTTAGTTATTTATCTTGAGAATTAGGGTTTTCTAGGTTCAATTAGTAGTCTTGCCACACACACCGTAGTTACTAGCAGTTAAATATGTATAGATAAAACCTTGCATCATGGTGATAAATTATTCTTGCATCATGGGCCTCATGCAAAGGATAAAACCTGCACTATATTGTCTCAGGAACACATTGAAATTGTTAGTTTAGGTCAAAGCCTCATAAAATTAAAATATTATTTTCATAAATATGTAGAATCGGTGATGCGTGGAATGCAGGTTTTAGGCCTCTTTGATCATCAAGAATGATCAAGACTTACTCTATGATACCTCAGGGATTGATTGGAATGGATGGCTTGCCTTGAGGATGGCTGAAAGTTGGATTTTAATTTCAACCTTTCCTTGAAAATTTTGACCTCCAAATCCTTGTTGCTTGAGCAACATTTACGTGTCCTTTTGGTCTGAATATGATGAGTATATATAGTGGAAAAGATTAGGTTAAGAGATGGGCTTGAACATCATGTAAAACATATCTTTTCATTTTATTTGAAAATAGATTGAAATCATACAAAACCATGAAGATTTGATTCAATAATAGGTCTACACGGTTTGTAGTTTGGCCTCGGGCCTCCAAAAAAATCAAATCTCAAGCCTTTTATGCCTTACGCCTTCACTTAATATTTATTTGATTTAATTTTTAATTTAAATGAATAAAAATAAAAATAAATGAAATAAAAATTAAGATGACGCATGAATGGACTTATAGGTCCATTATGAGGTCAAGAACACGTTTGGACTTTAAAAGATAGACCCATTGGTCCAAAAATTCAAGTTTGCTCACATTGAACTTCATACATTTTCTCAAAATTGCCCAATCTTGCACAAATCATATCTCACTCAATTTTTATCACATGAAGATGATCTTGGACTTTTTGGAAACCACAACACGACCCTAAAATCTTTAGTTTAGTCATTTTTCATTTGAAGATTTGACTTGATATAAATTGCTTTGACAAAAAGTGTCTTTTTGTTGACTTTTAAAATGACTTGTAATGTTTTGGCTCATATCTCTCAAATGAAGAATTTTTGGCTTTGAGCTTATAGAGACAAAGTTGTAGAGAATTTTATTTCCATCAAAATTGGTTGTGGTTGAGAATTTTCTGATGAGGCATGTGAAAGTTATGTTTGGTCAAAGTTCCGTTGACTTCTCCTAAAGAAAACCCTAATTTAGTAACTTTTGACTTTTGATGACTCATGAGTTTTCTTGATGAATCATGATCAACCCTTGATCGAATGATTAATGTGACTTTGAAATGTTGATGTTGACTAAAAATCTTGAAGTTTGACTGAAAATTGGTCAAAGTTGACTTTTTGTCCAATATAGTTGATTTTCAATCATCTGAGCAATTGACTGGGCAAAATTGTACTGCAAGGCTTGAAATTTGGTATGAGGAAACTTTGAAGGATATGGGAAACCATGAAGTACACTTGAGGAATTAGAAATCCAATTTTCCTTGGGAAAAACAAAACTCTAGTTGTAGGTCAATACTTAAGAGGAGAGTTTGTCTGGTCAACTCTTGAGTAGTCTTGAGTGTTTAGGACCTTTATATGCATGAGGAAGTATCTTGAATTAATTTGTTTTGAAAAATAGGAGAGAAATTTTGGGGTACAACAATTTCCCCTGTTCAATCTTCTTAAACCTGCAGAGTTATATTGGCATGTCCGCCATTCGTGATCTGAAGGTGGAAGAGGATTGAACACTTAAGTGCCAAGAAAATTGCACTCACATGTGCACATAGTAACATTGTTGGTTGATTATATTGCTTTAATGGGATTAAAGATGCCATTCAGAGAGGTGATAGAGTGTCGTTGGAGATGGGCTTATAGATGCCATTCGAAATAATTGTTGATCGGAATATCAGAATGAGTCTATACTTAACTTTATCTAAAGAACGCTTTTCAGAAAATCTCCGAAGGAAATGCTTTTCAAAATGAAATTATGAAGGGAATGCTTTTCAGAATGAAGCTCTGAAGGAAATACTTTTCAGAATGAAGATCTGAAGGAAATGATTTTTATAAAGAAGATATGAAGGAAATTCTTTTCAGAATGAAGATCTGAAGGAAATGATTTTCAGAATGAACATCTGAAGGAAATGCTTTTCAGAATGAAGATCTGAAGGAAATGATTATCAGAATGAAGATATGAAGGAAATGCTTTTCAGAATGAAGATCTGAAGGAAATTCTCTTCATAATGAAGATATGAAGGAAATGCTTTTCAGAATGAAGATCTGAAGGAAATGCTTTTCAGAATGAAGATCTGAAGGAAATGCTTTTCAGAATAAAGATCTGAAGGAAATACTTTTCAGAATGAAGATCTGAAGGAAATTCTTTTTAGAATGAAGATCTGAAGGGAATTCTTTTCAGAATGAAGATCTGGAGGAAATTCTTTTCAGAATAAAGATATGAAGGAAATGCTTTTCAAAATGAAGATCTGAAGGAAATGCTTTTCAGAATAAAGATCTGAAGGAAATGCTGTTCGTGAGTGAAGATCTGAAGGAAATGATTTTCAGAATGAAGATCTAAATGAAATAATCCAGTCATGTAGATAGTCGTCTCGTCTTGTTTCAAGAATTGATCTACAACCTGTCTCTAAATTGCTGATAATATTCGCCTGTTTGCAAACTTAACTTGAAAAGACAAAGTTAGTTCTATGCATTGTCATGATGCAAGAAATGTATTTTGTAATGATGCTCCCAAAATAAATGAGAATAGTATATGTGTTTCGTATTCATATGTTATGATATTTCATGAATGATGTATGGATGCAATATGTTGTCGGAGCGTATCAGTAGCTTCGTGTGATAATGTCTCGCTGGGGAAAATAAATCCCTGACTGTTGCTAGGGATGAAGACAGTAGTTCTTCAGCTTTGTTTAGAACTTCTTTACTGGGGATTTTCTCTTTTTGTTTAAGGACATTCTTCTGGGGATCTTCAACTTCTTCTTGGGGATAGAAGCATTCAAGGGGAGTCAGTCATTCGTCATTTTTATGAAGGATTTGATTCTTATATACCCCGACTGGGGGTAAAAGAGATAGATAATCCTCTGATGTGCTATCTGACCAAGTTTCATATATGAGTATTATCTCTTTTGGGGAGGACAACATTGAATGATATTTGTGCGGAGAAGAGAATCTTATCGAGGAATTCCAATATTGGAGAAATAATATATGTTTTGGAAATAAACCATGTAGACTACGCTGAGGAAATAAACTCTAATGGGGATTAGCCTGTGAAAATAGCTCTGAGGAGATTGCTCTGTGGGAATTTATGGTCAACTTAAACATTATCCCGATTCCTAGAGTCTTTAGTAAATGCTAATCCTGTTTTCATGAATATATTTGTAAATAGTAATCATATTCAAATGCATATGTTCATTCAATGTAATCACTGTATGTTTTTGCAAACAAAACAAAGAAAGCAAAAAACAATTTTGAATTCTGAAGTATATTTGCATTGATTTTGAAAAAGTTTGCCTACAAGCAGGCAATTTTATACAAGGAGCAGAAATCCTAGTAAGAGGAAATCGTCGTAAATTTCGAAAAATGGTACAAAGTGAAACAAAGAAAAACAACTATTTGGAAACGATTCCATAGAATTTCAACTTTGCTATTGCCCCTATGTCTTCAAGTATCTCATCACTTGTTGTCGGAAGAAGTTGATTAAATTGATTTGTACTTGACGTTAATGATTATGCTGGCTGTAAGCAGATGGGTGATCCAACGGGACATAATTGTACGCTTTAATCCCTAACTTTTTCCTGGACCACCCTTCTGGGTTTTCAGTCCATCGGGATATCCTTTTTTGCCCAAGCCGCCCTTTCAGCTTTTCGACTTGCCGGATGTATAAATTTTAGATATATATCCCTAATTTATGCCCGAACCTTTTTGGTTCACCGGGATGCCCTTATTTTTGCCTATGCCAGTCAACCTAGCGGGTCTCTTTTATGCGTAGTATTTTTTTACTATGTTCGTGTTCACAGGGTAGGGAAAATCTTCACCGTCCATGGTGGTAAGTATCATAGCACCGCCTGAAAATATATTTTTGATCATAAATGACCCTTCGTATGTGGGAATCCATTTGCTCCTGGGATCCCCTTGTGGTAGGATGATGCACTTTATTACCAAATCACTAGCCAGGTACACCTGATGTTTGACTTTCTTATTAAAGGCTTTGATCATGCGTTTCTGATACATCTGACCATGACAAACAACCGCGAGCCTTTTTTCATCAATCAAATTTATCTGGTCTAGTCTAGTATGAATCTATTCGTCTTCATCTAAACATGTGTATTTCATAATCCTTAAGGAAGGAATATTGACTTCGACACGTAAGATAGCCTTTATACCGTAGACTAGAGAGAACGAGGTTTCCCTAGTTGATGTACGTCTTGAAGTGCGATAACCATGAAGAGCAAATGGTAACATCTCATGCCAATCTTTTTAGGTAACTGTCATCTTCTATAAGATTTTCTTGATGTTCTTATTGGCGGCTTCCACCGTGCCATTCATCTTTGGTTGATACAGAGAAGAATTGTGGTGCTTAATCTTGAACTACATGCAGAGTTCTGTGATCATAGTATTGTTATGAGTAGTACCATTATCCGTGATGATCCTTTCAGGGATTCCATACCGACAAATAAGGTTGTGCTTAATGAGCCGAGCCACAACATTCTTGGTAATGGAGGCAAACGAGGCTGCTTTTACCCACTTCGTGAAGTAATCAATAGGGACAAGGATGAAAAGATGCCCATTGGAAGCAGTAGGCTTAATCTCTCGAATCATATCAATTCCCCATATTACAAACAGCCAAGGAGCAGTCAAAACATTCAAAGGAACCAGAGGCACATGTACTTTGTTAGCATGCATTTGAGACAAGTTCTGGAATGATGGTGGCAGTATGCTTCCATGGTAGACCAATCAAAACCCGCTCTTAGAATTTTATTAACCATTGTATGTCCACTGGAGTAAGTACCGAAAGCTCCCTCATGCATATCTTTCATAATCTTCTCATCTTCCTTCTTGTCTACAGAACGAAGCAAAGTCGAATCATGATTGCGCTTGTACATGATTTTGTTACTCATAAAGAACTTGGCAGAAAACCTCCTTAGAAATTTCTTGTCATTTATGGATTCCCCTTCGGGATACTCTTGAGTCTCGGTGTATCTTTTTACTTCGTGGTACCAAGGCTTTTCCTCTACTCCATCAGTATCAACTTCGCAACAGTGTGCCAGCTCGTCTAGTCTCTCAATAGTAATTTAAGGAGCTTCATTATCCCATCTAACTTTGAACATAGATGACATGGTAGCTAGTGCGTCTGCCAATTGATTCTCTTCTCGTGGAATGTGTTCAAAAGTGATTTCTTCTAAGTACGTAATTAATGTCAACACATGCTCTCTATAAGGAATGAGATTTGGATGCTTTGTATCCCATTATTCCTTAATCTGACTGATTACTAGGGCTGAATCCCCATATACATTCAAGAATTTAATCCTCATATCGATGGTAGATTTGATACCCATGATGCATGCTTCGTACTCGGCCATATTATTGGTACAGTTAAAACATAACCTAGCAGTGAAGGGTGTATGGCAACCCGTGGGAGAGACAATCATAACACCAATCCCATTATAAAGTGCGTTGGAAGCTCCGTCAAAAACCATAGTCCATCGGGATCCCAATTCAGGTCCTTCATACGGTCCAGTTTCTTCATAACCAATAACTAACATGATATTCTCATCTGGGAACTCAAAATTCATAGAATGATAGTCATCTACAGCTTGATGAGCCAAATGATCTGCGAGTACAATTCCTTTGATTGACTTTTAAGTAGTATACTGAATGTAGTATTCTGTCAATACCATTTTCCCTCTTGCTATTCTTCCAGAGAGAGCGGATTTCTCAAATGTGTATTTTATTGGATCCATCTTAGAGATCAAGAAATTAGTATGAGTCAACATATACTGTCTTAGTCGGCAAGCAGCCCATGGCAAAACGCAACAAGTTTTCTCAAGTAGTGAGTATCTTGTTTCACAGTCGGTAAACTTTTTTCTAAGGTAGTATATTGCATGCTCTTTTCGACCAGACTCGTCATGTTTCCCCAATACACACCCAATTGAGTTCTCTAATAATGTCAAGTACATGATCAGAGGTCTTCCTTTAACCGGTGGAATTAGAATTGGAGGTTCCTAGAGATACTCCTTAATTTTGTCAAAGGCTATCTGACAATCGTCGTTCCACTTCACTACTTGATCCTTTTTAAGTAATTTTAAGATTGGCTCACAGGTAGCAGTCAAATGGAAAATAAATTTGGAAATGTAGTTCAATCGTCCTAGGAAACCTCTTACTTATTTCTCAGTACGAGGAGCTGGCATTTCTTGAATGGCTTTAAACTTGGCGGGATCAACTTCAATACCTTTACCACTGACGATGAAACCTATGAGTTTACCAGATCTTACCCCAAAGGTGCACTTGTTTAGATTAAACCTCAATTTGTACTTCTTCAATCTCTCAAACAGATTGTGCAGGTGGTCAAGATGTTCTTCTTCAGTCTGAGAACTGACTATCATGTCATCAACGTAAACCTATATCTCATGATGGATCATGTTGTACCCCAAAATTTGCCCTCCCTTTTTCACAAGAAATCACAGCTCCAGACTTTTCCTGATTTTTCAAATTGACTCAAGAATCGATCAAACAGACTTTTCTTATCAGTCAAACGAAATTAGGGTTTCCATTAACTTTTGAATCAGTCCAAGCAGATTATTAGGGTTTCTATTGATTTGGTTGAGTTTGGCTCAGGGTTTGGTCAAGCAGACGCTTCTTTGAAATTAAATCAAGAATTAGGGTTTGCACGTGCATTTTCAGAAGAATTTGAATCCACAGTGTCTTAATTGACTGTCACATGGTTTTGACGTTTGTTCAAGATTTCTGTTTGTTTCTCAAAGTCTAAACATCTGGGATATGGGTTGAGGCTTCTGATTGAGAGTTTGAAGTGTTGGTTTTATCAGTGAAATGAAAGACGTATGGACATTTGTTTTGTTTGACTGTGCAATACATATGGTTAATTGGAACGCTGGGTTTATTATTGGTTAATGCAAGACAGTGAGACTGCGACGTTTGTTGATTATTTATAATTTCTAAGTTAAGATTATTGGGATAATTTCCAATTATTATGACTCAAGAAATTTAAATAATTAAATAAGCAATTGCAGAAGAATTAAAAGAGATATCTAACAAAAAAGATTTTTATTCATTTTCAATTGTTTGTTACAAATATTATTTGAATATTGTAAATTTATTTACAATATTTACAATGATGTTTATTACAAATAATTGAATAGAAATTAAATCTATATCCTAAGTTGCTTGAAGTCTTCATCTTCTACTGCTGTTTCCCTTTGCTCAACTGATATTTACCTGCAAAGACAAAAAAAGGAAGAAGTCAGTACAGATAAATTAAAGGCATTCTCAGACAGATAATCAAAAAACTCATCATTAAAGGTTTTGGCCGGAATCAGTTTGTTCGTCCTCTCTACAAATCATAAGAAGATGTCTCTTCTTGGTTCACAAAGAGGAAAGCAAATTATTTGCAAGCATATGAATTAATCAAATACAAAGCTGCATAAATTCAAATTGGCAAAAAAGGCAAACCAAACTGAAATGCCAAACAAACTGCATAAGTGCAAACCATCCAAGAGGCAATTCAAACTGTCAAAGAAACTAAACCAAATTGCATTGTCAAACTGAAAATACCAAACTAAGTCACAAGTACAAAACTGTCAAAAGCTGTCAAAAAAGCTTTCAATAAAGCTGTCAACAAGTACACAAAAGCAATGCATAAAATATGGAGGTAAGAAGATATGCAGAGGAAAGACAAAATGCAAGCAAACTTGTAAAAGCTTTTTTTCATCATTTTCTGGCCAAAACCTTTTCATAAAATAAGTTCTTTAAGCAATTAAATATGCTTTAAAAGAGAGAGAAAAGAGAGAGAGAAGTAGAGGCTTACAGTTTGCAGGCTTAGGGGGCAGAAAAACATAAAGAAAAATATAACACAAGCTCTCAAGCATGTAACTTCAAAACAAGCTCTCAAACCTGCTAAACTTCAAACTGCATCAACCTGACTCAAAACTCCAAAACAACAAAGCCTTGAAGAAGCAAGCACATCCTTAACCTGCCTCAAGCCTGTCAAACACAACTCAAACATATAGCCTAAAAAACCTGCCTCAAGCCTGTAATAAAAGCCAAAGTTACCAAACACATAAACCTCAAGCCAACTGCACAATAAGCAAGCATACAAGCCTGAATAAAGCACCAAACTTCAAGCCTGCTTCAAGCTGCTCAAACCTACACAACAAACTGTCTTCAAGCAAGCAACCATTCAAGCCAAAACCCTGAAGCCTGAATAAACACAAGCCTGCATAAAATTAGAAGCCTGCCTGTACAAACAAGCAATCAAAAGCAAGTCTTCAAATTAAAAAGCCTGTCAAAAAACCAGTAACACCCAAACCTGCTTCAAGCAAAGCCAAAAGCCCTCAGAACCATGTTCATCACAGGGCTAAAATAGCCAAACGATACCAACCGAAGCCAAGAGAAAAAGAAGAAGTCAGAAGTGAAACAATAACCATATTCTCAGATTCAACATCATCATCATTGAAAAAATATCCAACAAAACGCCTCGGAACATGTTCATCATAGGCTAAACACAACAACAAGTTTTCTCAGAGCCAAGCTCATCACAGAAGCAAGCAATCAGGAGAAGAAAAGAGGAGAGTAACTCAGCTATCCTAGGGTTTTCAGATACTCATCACTAAACCAAACATCAAGAGGCTAAAGATACAAATACCAGAACAGAACTTTCATCAGAGTCTCGTTCCCACGCCTTGGCCGCCTAAGAAACCTCCTGTCCAACCCTCCGCCTCCTCTCCAAAAGCAAAACAAAGGTATTGTCCCTCTTTCCTTTTTTCTAACACCTCAAGCAAACACAAACAGTACATAAAGATCAAAATATGTCAATAATCAATAACATGCGAATTTTGAAACCCTAAAACATGAAGAAGAAGTTGTTACCTTTTATCACCGCCTGGTCCAACCAACGGAGAGAGGAGAATGGAGGTGGCTTCTAGTGGTCTAAGGCGAGAGGAAGGAGTTTATCATTGGTTCTGATCGAGAAGGATGAGGAGGATGACGAAGAAAGGTGGAGAAGCGGCACCGTTCCAAAGACACAAACCCTATTCTGAGAAAATACGCACGAACCCTAACAACAAAGCGTTGTAACGCGTTCTGGGCCTCTGCCCCACTAAACTGCCAAGCCCAACGATTCTAGCACATACCCCCCCTTTCCCTTTTTTTGAATCTGTTTGTTTTTGTTGTTTGGGCCATGCATTTCCTCTAAAAGCCCATTTAATCTCTTACTTTTTATTATTATTTCAAACCAATACTTTTTTCTTACTACCATCACCTTATTTTCTTTTTTTTATATGACCTAACTTCTTGTGGTAAATAAAGATAATTTATTTTGTTTTAAAACTTTGTTTAGCTAAACTTTTTATATAAGTTTTTTTAACATTAACAAGAAAATACATAAATATTAGGTTTACTAAGTTTAAACAATTTTCTTGTGTTAAAACTTCTTTTTGTTTAATTAAATCTTGTATATAAAACATTAACTAAAATACCTAAATAATAGTTTCTCTTTAACTTAAACATTTTTCTTTTCTTTTCTTTAAAACTTTTGTTTATATATAATTAACAAAAACACAATAAATAATAATACTTAATACATTAGGTTAACATTTTTATCATTTGTAAATAATCACATATATTGCACAATACTTTTGTTTATACTTTTATCCTTATACTTTGCTATATTTTACATTGAGAATGCGATGATTCGATTTGGTTGTAAATAATATTTGGACACTACTATCCTGATAAGACTCATCCCCATTTGTAAAAATTTGTACCCCCATCCCCGGATACTTATTTGTAATAGCTTAGACTTTAAATTCCCGCAATTTATCACTTTCTATATACTGTATAGTAATTAGGGGTTGTATGCGAAGATTCAAAATCAACCGCTAGATAACCTAATACAAAGACAAATGCATGAAAATCAATACACAAATCACACTTGCACCTCTAGGGTAACCTCTCTTGTTTCCTCGGAAAAATGCAATCATGTCCCTCGAGTATGAGACACTCTAGCAAACGTCCCTTCAATAAACAAAGATCGTAGTCCCTCGATGACCCTCGATGTTGCCTTCAATAAAACGATCTCGTCCCTTACAAAATTGCTAGAGCATCTCACAAGTTGCCTTCAATGATTGTATACGATGACCCGCGCCCGTCCCGTTAACATCCTAACACAAGGTTGTTCACCAAATACAATGGTGAAACAACACTGTTAAAAGGGTTAAAACATGAGAAAGATATTTGAGTAAAATTAGGGTAGACAACTCTTAGTTACCTGATCAAACTTGCAAAACACACTTGCCATTTTCAAACACACTTCACAAACACAACTTCCAAAAACAACTTTCAAAAAACATTGAAACATCTTTTCAAAAAGATAAACACCTTTGTAAAACATTCGAGTAAAGAATTGTTACAATGGTTGCCTAGACAAGGCATCTTTTTCAAAACATTTTCAAAAACCACACACACAAAGCACCATTTCACACAATTGAAAAGCAAAGGCAAGTGATCTAAAACAAGTAACTAAGAGCCCATGGATAACCATGGATGAAAAGGGTGCTAGCACCTTCCCTTTTCATAATCTACCCCCCGAACCCACGAAAACATCTCAAAGGTTTTTCCTGTGCTTTTATACCTTTCCTTAGGATAAAATAAAAAGTCGGTGGCGACTCTTGCTCAACCGAAACATTTGCGAAAACAAACGCAAAACCCAAGTCAGTTCTCCCACCGTATCACAGATCATATCATGGAATAAAGCTACCATAGCACGCTGATATATTACACCGGTGTTCTTCAAATCGAAAGGCATAACTTTGTAATAGAAAGTCCCCTACTATGTGACAAAAGTAGTCTTCTCCATGTATTTAGGTGCCATCTTGATTTGATTATAACCAAAGAAACCATCCATGAAGGAAAAATACTTTGTGTTAAGCAGTGTTATCTACCAGAACATCAATATGTGGAAGTGGAAAGTCATATTTGGGGCTTTCCCTATTCAAATCCCTGTAGTCTATAAACATGTGCACCTTACCGTCTTTCTTAGGTACCGACACCACATTTGCAACCCACTATAGATAGGACTTAACAACTAAGAAACTGCATTCAATTGCTTCATAACCTCAACTTTGATCTTTTCAGACATCTCGGAACGCATACGAAAAACCTTCTTCTTTATAGGAGGACAACCTTCCTTCATCGATAGACGGTGAACCACAATGTCAGTATCAAGCCGTGGCATGTCTTTATACGACCAAGCAAAGATCTCAACATAGTCACGCAACATATGGATTAATTTTTTTACACTGTCTTCTAGGTTGGCACCTATCTTAATTTCCTTCTTGTCCTCTTCAGTACTTATGTTCACAACCTCGACGGGAACTTCACATGGTTGTATTTCTCTTTCTTCTTGCATTAACATCCTAGAAAGTTCTCCAGGAATTTCAAAATCTTCCTCACCTTTGTCCTCAGCTTGGTAGATTGGATTTTCAAAGTCATAGCTGGAAATAGAATAATTGTTATCAATGGGATCCAGGGTGGATATGGATCTGCAATTTGTTGTGTGGGTGTGTGTAAGAAGACATTGCTATTTTGAAAGCAATAAAGTAGAAGAAAAACAACAAGCGCAAAATTTAAATGAAAACGTCCAATGATTTATTAAATGAAAATATGCTGGTGAATAATGACAACCCTAACAAATGGACCGATGTGCCCCGGGTAAGGCACAAGGCTTAAAGTTATTATTTAAATTACATAAACAAAAACTTTAAAGAAAGAAGACAAAGAATAGAATTTACTCCTGACTAAAGGAGATTGGTATAAAGTCTTAGGCCTTCCAAATGTTGAGCCCATTTCCAGTAGTATGAAAAATACAATTGTCTATGTCACAGTCGCTATCAGTGTCTTCCACAGTATGGACTTGACTATTGTGAACTCTATTATTGTTGACGCAGAATGGCGGTCTCCCAGAATTAGCACGAACACGATGAATATCCCTCTGAGCATGTGAGGGGAAACCCAAACCAAATTTGCCAAACTTGTAAGGAATGTCGAGAAGATGACCCCAAACAGTGCCACTACTTTCTTCAACCACATTCTTAGCATCTTTCAGAGAAGCCATTTTTGGTGGAATCCTGGTAACCTTAGGAACAATAGGAGAAGCTTTATCAACAGGGATTGTCTGAGGAATAACTTCAAAGGTTTGGCACGGAGTCTCAAAGAATTCACCATCCATCTCAATATACTTGAAGGATACTGTAACAATTTTTCCTTTCACAGGATACTTCAACTTTTGGAAGTAGAAGTAACGGCGTCTGCCCCATGAATCTAAGGGCGTCCAAGAAAACAGGAATAGGGTGGACGAATGTCCATCACATAGAAAGTAGAGTCAAAGACATGGGAACCCACTTTGATTGGAAGATCAACTTTTCCATGCACCATTCACTTTGAACCATTAAAAGCTCTCACCATGTCACTGGGTTTTAGCACAATCCCCTTACAATCAAGTTTGTCTAAAGCAGATTTTGGCAATACGTTCAACGAGGAACCTGTGTCCACCAACACATGAGATAAGGTAGTTCCCCAACATTAAATAGAGACATGAAGGGCGTTATTATGGTTCCTTCCTACGGGAGTTAAATCAGCGTCAGAGAAGCCTAGCCCATTATCAATGGTCAAGTTAGCAACATAATTTTTGAACTAATCAACAGAGATTCCCTGTGGTATATAAGCACTTTTTAGGAACTTTACCAAAGCCTGAGCATGGGCCTCAGAGTATAATAATAGGGATATCATAGATATTTTGGAAGGGGTCTTCCCTAACTGTTCAACAATTTTATAGTCACTCTTTCAAATAATCTTCAATACCTCCTCCATCTCTTGCTTGGAGGTATCTTCAACAGTAACCTCTCTCGGTGCCTCAATCTGGGTAGGTTCAGTCATCTATTCTTCACTTCGAGTCTCAATATTTGATTCAGTAGTAGTGATTCGAACTGGTGTAGTAACAACCTTCAGAGAGATCTTTGGAAAGAAAACCCTTCTTGTTGGTTGTGATCACTCTTAATACAACCCTTCCGGTTGTACACAACATTGGATTCTCTCATACCATTATAATATTTCTTCACAGTATTTGAAGGTGTAGCCACCTGAATTTTGCCACTCCTGATTCCATTCACAACATGTTCCCCTATCAATATCAGTTCAGTGAAACCGACTGAAGAACTTCTAATTAGGTAATTTTAGAAATGACCGGTTAGCATACTCATGAACATGTCAACCAATTCCTTATCATCCAAAGGAGGTTGAAATCTTCCTGCAACATCTCTCCATTTCTATGTGTACTCTTTGAAGCCTTCCTCATAACCCATGGACATACTCTGTAGTTGCATGTGAGTTGGTGTCAAATCAGAATTATATTGATATTGTTTGTATAAAGCTGCAACTAAATCTTCCCAGGTATGTATGTTGGTACCTTCGAGTTGATAATACCATTCCAGTTGCGTTCCAGATAGACTCTCTTAAAAGAAATGCAACCATAATTTCTTGTCAGCAGTGTGTGGTTAAATTTTCCGAACATAAGATCTCAAATGCAGCTTCGGGCAAGAAATCCATCATACTTGGCAAAGGTAGGAGTTTTTAACTTAGGAGGAATGACGACTCCTGAGACCAAACCCAAATTTTCAAAGTTCAAGCCAGGCACCTTCTAGATCTCCATGGCTTTCAGACGCTCTTCTAGTAGCTTATACGTCTCGTCAGTAGAGGGATATTATTCATCCAAATAATCCTCTTCCTCTTCATTAGGAAACTTATCAGTACCAAGGTTGCTTCTTTCATTTTTAACACTCTTGTCGTCTTCATCCTGTTTCTCATCCATGTCCGATTGGATATCAAGTTCTTGAGCTTGCTTGACTGGACCTCTAAATTTTATCCCCCATGTTAAGGATGCCAATTGGTTTCTTTGTCTTCTTCTTCTTCCCATTGACGAAGAGTGGCTTCAGTTCTTCTTGTCCCTTGGCTAAGTTTAGGAACATCTCTTGGAACTGAGCATTTTGACCCTGGAGTTCTTTAACTGTCTATTTGGGAGCCATTTTTCCTACTTAAATAAACAACAAGAAGATGAGAAACCTGTCTCAGAAACTTCTTATGCAATGATATGTATGACATGTAGATGCATATGAAATATTTTAAAGGATCTCGTGGGATTTAAATTTTAAATATTAGAAATTGAATCTGGTTGTAGCTTTGTCTGAAGAACTTTGGGTGTTCAACTTTAAACGTCCTTCTATAAGAATCAAGCTCACCATATCAAGTGGGTCATAGCCTCTGACTCAAGAGAATGTACTTTGATCTTGACGGCATCTGGCTAGAGGAAAATAAATCCTCTTGCCCCTTGCTAGAAATCTAGCTTATGATAATCCTGCATCATAAATCCCTAATATCCTTGAAATGGTTAGTAAAAATGCTATGTTGTGATGGTATGATGTTATGATTTTATGTTCATGTTAGATAAGTAGAAAACACAAACAATTCACATAAGAGCCTTAGGTTTAAGGGATTCCATGAAGTACATAGGTAAATAACCTTCCCATTTAAGTTAAGTTGGCTCAACCTTTCCTAAAATAGTAACTGAGTTTTAGGAATCTCATATCACAGATCTTTCTCGCAGGCTTTATTTTAGAACGGAAACTGGCTTTCCACCAAAACATCCCGAAAGTCGAATCTCAATGAGCGTAGCTTCGAGTATCAACTAACCTTGGACTGCAACAAAGTCGGCCATCTCACTACTTTCTAATGGCCAAGATGGGTCGATTAAGGTTCTAAAAGTAAGTTAGTGTTAATGACACCACACGAAAGCCTAATGTTATCCTTGACTGACTCAAGGAACATCAGTATAAACCAATGTATCACACTAACTGTAGCCATCATTTTAACCATATCGGTCTACGTCGTACAGTCTTGATGATATATTTCTACTTACCTAAGGAATTCCTAGATCCGGGTGTAGGATCTTACAAGCAGATAAACCCAAACAAAACCCTTAAAGTAAAGCAAGCAAATCAAACCATTAAAGAAAGTAAAGTGATCTAACACTAATGTAACCCCTCTTTTTAAAATAATTCGCCAATAGAGTCGCTAGTTCTATAATACGGTGGAAGAACTGGCTATTTGGCTTTATCCAAATGTGCGGATAGCTAAAGTCGCCACTGAATTTTATTTTATCCAATATGTAGGAAAGGTGAAAAGAACTTGAAAGACCTTTGATAGATTTTTAGTTTGGGGGGAAAGTTATAAAATGGGAAGATGTTAGCACCCTTTTCATCCATAGTTATCTACGTGCTCTTAATTGCTTAGCTCACTTTGAAAAACTTGCTTTGTATGTGTGTGATTTGTTTGAAATTATTTCGAATGCCAATGTAAGGCTAACTCTATAACAATTCTTGTATCAGTCCTCAAGAATATGTATAAAGAATTTTTGAAAATATTTCATTTGAAAGTGTGATGTGTAAAAAATGTTTTGTTTGTGAAAAAGATTGTGAGAAAGCAACTAGGAGTCTTACCCACTAATAAGGTCTTTCTTGTTATTTTCCTTCTCCTTTAGAGATAGTGCTATCTGTAATACGGTGGAAGAACTAACTTGTATTTGTGTTTTATCGAAAATGTTGCGGATAACAAGAGTTGCCACCGACTTTTATTTTATCCAAGATGGAAAGGGTGAAAAGAACAAGAAAGACCTTGAAGATTTTTAGTTCAGGGGGTAGGTTATGAAAAGGAAATGTGTTAGCACCCTTTTTATCCATAGTTATCTACGGGCTCTTAATCTATTAGCTCACTTTGAAAACTTGCTTTTTGTGTGAGTTTGAAAATATTTTGAAATTTGAACTTTGTAATGATTCTTATATCAGTCCTCAAGAATGCGTACAAAGTGTTTTGAAAATATCTTTGAAAGTGTTTGTATAAACTGTTTTGTTTTTTTATGAGCAAGCGATTAAAAGTTCCACCCACTCAAGGTCGTTATTATTATTTTCCTCCTCCTCTTAGAGATAGTGTTATATGTACCGTTAGTTGGTAGGTAGCCCCATCTATTGGATGTGAAGGGATAGACGAAGGGTCATCGTATGGTCATCGAAGGCAACTTGTAAGGATGCTTTAGCAATTTTCATAAGGGACTAGATCATTTATCGAAAGACAACGTATAAAGGGTCATCGAGGGACTATAATCTTTAGCACGCTTCCTTACCACTGGGGTGGCTGTTTCATCCGGTCGTATAACAGAAACAAACAAATATAACATAACCCAAAACAGATGGACCGGAGAGGCGCCGGAGCCCTAGCTCCGGTCGTCTTCTCCAGTGAGTTATTTTTTGAAACCTGCCAAATAACACACATTAATGCATAAAAAGGACCCTCCACCCTAAATTGACCCTCGTGAATCCATTGATGGCCTTAGTTTGGGCTAAATCTGGATGTATAGTGAGATATAAAAAAGATAACTCAAATTGGTATGAACATGGCAAACCCTTATCCGATCGTTATGGGGGTCATGCTATAGTTCTATCATGCATTGTCATACCCCAGAAGAACATTAGTATCATTAGTATGCATTAAAACAACATGAAAACATAAATATGAATTTGCAATAAATCAATAAAAATGGCATGGCATATTTTCTTGTTTCATGCTCTTTGGATCATCACAAATGATCCAACCTTACCCTATAGTGCTTCTGGAAGTGAATGGAAAGGTTGGTTTGCTTTGAAAGTGGTAGCAAATACGGTTCTTGATTTTCCCTAATTATTGAGAATTTTTGAGATTTTGGGATGGTGTTTTGCAAGGGTTTTTTTGTGTCATGCTTGTCTAAATTGTATGGAAGATATAATGATGAAATTAGGTCAAAAGGTTGGGCTTGGACCTTTGTAAGAAAAGCCTTTGATTTTATCTTATTTAATTTTGAATTTAAATAAATAAAATAAAAAATAAATAAAATAAAAAACAAAGAGGTGTATGAATAAGTTATGAGGTTCATATTGAGGCCTTATGCACGTTTGGATCATGAAACATCAGCCCATTAGCCCAAAATTCCATGTTTACTCAATTTTGGTTTTATGCATTTTCTCAAAATTGACCAAATTCCACCAATCATAACTCTCTCAATTTTTATCATTTGAAAGTGATATTGAACTTTTTGGAAAGCTCAAGATGTCCTATACAATCTCTACGATGATCATTTTTGCATTTGAAGATTTTATCATGATGTAATTTTCCTTAACAAAGAGTGTCTTTTTGTTGATTTTTGAAATGACCTATAATGTTTTGGCCCATATCTCTCAAATGAAGCATTTTTTGGACTTGAGCTTGGATAGAAAAATTTGTATAGAATTGAATTTCCTTTAAAATGAGCTTTGGTTGAGAAAAATTAGATGAAGCATGTGAAATTTGTGCTTGGTCAAAGTTCAGTTGACTTCTCCTTAAGAAAACCCTAATTTAGTAACTTTTGACTTTTGATGAATCTTGAGTTTTCTTGAGGAATCATGATCAACCTTTGATCAAATGATGAAGTTGACTTAAAAATCTTGATTTTGACAAAAAATATTGAAATTTGACTGTATGTTGACCATAGTTGACTTTTTACCCAATATAGTTGATTTTCAGTCATCTAAGTAATTGATTGAGCAAACTTGTACTGCAAGGCTTTGAAATTGACATGAGCCTTCCTTGAGAAATATGAGGAACCATGTAATCCACTTGAGGCATTATAAGATCAATTTTTTTTGAGAAAACAAAAACCCTAATTGTAGGCCACTTCTTAGGAGGAGAGTTTTTCTGGTCAACCCTTGAGTAATCTGGATTAATTGAAGACCCTAGAAGCATAAGGAGATATCTTGAAGAAAATAGGAGATCAAATTTTAGGGTACAACAATTACCCCTGTTCAATATTCTTAAACCTGAAGAGTTAGATTGGCATGTCCGTCGTTCGTGATCTGAAGGTGGAAGAGGATTGAACAGTTAAGTGCCAAGAAATTTGCACTCGTCGGTGCATGAAGTACCACTATTGGTTGATAGTGTTACTTGAACGAGCTTAAAGATGCTATTCATGGAGATGATAAAGTGTTGTCGTAGATGGGATTATAGATTCCATCAAGAGTAACTGTTTATAGGAGTATCAGAATGAGTCTACGCTCGACTTGATCTGATGGAATGAAAATTTCTGAAGAAAAATGCTTTTCAGAACGAAGGCCCTGAAGGAGATGATTTTCAGAATTCAGTCACTGAAGGGAGATGATTTTTCGAATTCAGTCTTTGAGGGAAAACATTTGGTCATGCAGATAGTCTCCCTGTCTTGTTTCAGGAATTGATCTGCAAATTGTTCTTCATTGGTAAACCCATCCTGTTTCGGGAATTCATATCACCTGGTCATATAGATAGTTGCCCCTTCCTGTTTTAGGAATTAATATTTGACCCGCTTTTGTTGGTAAACCCATCCTATTTCGAGAATTCATACCGCCTGGTCGTATAAATAGTTTCCCCATCTTGTTTCGGTAATTAATCTATGACCCGCTTTTTGTTGGTGAACTCATCTTGTTTCTGGAATTCATACTGCTTAGTCGTATAGATAGTTTCCCCGTCTTGTTTCGGGAATTAATCTTAGTTTTATGCAATGTCATGATGTATGTATCGCGTAATGATGTTCTCAAAATAAATGAGAGTGTCGTATGCGTTTCGTATGCATATGTTATGATGTTTTGTAAATGATGTATGGATATAAGAGGTTGCTGACAGTAACA
This sequence comes from Vicia faba, assembly GCA_948472305.1. Classification (NCBI taxonomy): domain Eukaryota; kingdom Viridiplantae; phylum Streptophyta; class Magnoliopsida; order Fabales; family Fabaceae; genus Vicia; species Vicia faba. Next base: position 942,056,310 of record OX451741.1, on the reverse strand, counting down.
GTAGCTTCGTATAACATCTTTGGCTGGGGAATACATCCCTTATTGTTGCTGAGGACGAAGGATATAAATCTTCCCTCTCCCGGGACTAATTTTGCTGGGGATTACTGCTTTGTTTGAGGATATTCCCCTAGGGAGGTTCGACTTCCACTTGGGGATAGAAGTATTCCGAAACATTAGTCATTCATCATTCTCTTGAAGGATTTGATTCTTATGTATGCTGACTGGGGATAAAAGAGATGGATAATCCTCTGATGCAGGGACATCCACTCTTTTGGGGAGGACAAAGCTGAATGACATCTGACCTGGGAAGAGTATTCTACCAGGGAATTGCGATAATCAGAGAAATAACCTACGTTTAGGAAATAAACTTTGTTGGGGAAATAAACCCTGCTGGAGAGATAACTCATTTGGAGAAGAGAATTCTATCGGGGATTTATAGTCTTAGAGGAATAAACTCCACTGGGGAATTAAATTCTTATAAACTATGCTGAGGGAATTATTTCTCATGGGAATTGGAATTTCATAGGTTGTACAGAGGAAGTTTCCATCATATGATGGGGAAATGATCACACTTCTTTATCTGCTAGGGATCTACTGGGGATGCTGATCAAGTGAACTGCTGGAAAATGCCTCAATTTTTGACTAAGGGCATATTAGAATGGATGAGGAATATATCTCTGTCGAGGATGGGTTTGTAAAGGTAGGTCAGTAGATATTTTTCTATGGAGATTTGTGGACGACTTGAACGTTATCCCAACTCCTAGAGTCTTTAGTAAATGCTAACCCATTTTTTACGTATGTATTTGTTAACAATAATCATATTCATATGCATATGTTCATTCAATTTAATCGTTGAACGTTTTTGCAAACAGAACAGAGAAAGTAAAGAAAATTTGAATTTATATATGTATTGATATCTTGCCTATAAACAGGTAGTTTTGTACAAGGAGACAGAGATCCTAGTAAAAGGAAATCGTCGTGGAAATGAAGAAAGAAAAACAACTATATGGAAACAACCCCATCAGGTTTCAACTCTGCTATTGCTCCTATGTCTTCAAGCATCTCATCCCTTGCTGTCGGAAGAAGTTGACTAAATTGATATGTACCATTTGAACTTGACACTAGTAATGAAGCTGGTTGTAAGTAGATGAGGGTTTCAACGAGACATAGTCGTACACTTTAATCCCTAACTTTTTCTTGGACCTCCCTTCTGGGTTTTTAGTCCACCGAGATACTCTTTTTTTCCAAAGCCGCCTTTTCAGGTTTTTGAATTGTCGGGTGTACAATTTTTTTACATACATCCCTAATTTTTGCCCGAAGCCTTTTGGTTTGTCGGGATGCCCTTATTTTTTCCTAGGCCAGTCAACCTAGCGGGTCTCTTTTATGCGTAGTATTTTTTGACTATGTCCGCGTTCATAGGGTGCAGAAGTCTTCATCGTCCATGGTGGTCAGTATCATAGCAACGCCAGTAAATATATTCTTGATCACAAATGGCCCTTCGTATGTGGGAGTCCACTTTCCCATGGGATCACCTGTTGGTAAGATGATGCATTTTATTACCAAGTGGCCAGCCCAATATACCTGATGCTTGACTTTCTTGTTAAAGGCTTTGATCATGTGCTTATGATACATCAGGCCATGACAGACAGACGCAAGCCTTTTTTTGTCGATCAAGTTTATCTGGTCTGTCCTAGTATGAATCCACTTGTCTTCATCTAAATCTATGTCTTTCATAATCCTTAAAGAAGGAATCTAAACTTCAACCGATAAGACAACTTCCATATCGTATACTAGAGAGAACGGGGTTTCCCCAGTTGATGTACGTGCTAAAGTGCGATAACCATGAAGAGAAAATGGTAACATCTCATGGCAATCTTTGTAGGTTACCTTCATCTTATGCAAGATCTTCTTAATGTTCTTGTTGGCGGCTTCCACTGCCCCATTCATCTTTAGCCGTTACGAAGAGGAATTATGATGTTTAATCTTGAACTGTCTACAGAGTTCCGTGATCATAGTATTGTTAAGATTGATACCATTGTATATGATAATCCTTTCGGGGATGCCAAAACGACAGATGAGGTTATGCTTAATGAATCGGGCCACAACATTCTTGGTAACGAAGGAAAACAAGACTTCTTTGACCCACTTTATGAAGTAATCAATTGTGACTAGGATGAAATGATGCTTGCTGTACCAAAAAATTCACCCTCTCATTTTTCAAGGCTTTTCTCACAAGGATTCTCAAGGTTCAAACTTGCACAAGTACATTGGGATTTTCCAGTACCAAGATTAAAAGGAAACTGTCAAAAAGGGAGAAAATGAATAAAAATAATATTTTGACAAAATTTGGAGAAAAATAAGTGTTCTTTGATTCAGCTCCTTCGATTGGCCTTCTGGACTCTTTCGATGCAAGTTTGGCTTGTAGCCTTCGACTGGGTGTGGGCCTCTGGCACATTGGTTTGGATTCACAAGGCACAAATCCCCCTATAGCCTCCTTCGATTCCAAGGCAAAAAGCCTCCTTTTGGAATCCTTCGATTGAACATTTAAACTTCCTGCATGCATCTTTCATTTGTCTTTGTGGCCTCCTTCGAATGAAAATTGGGGTTACGTACTTCATTTAGGAAGGAAAACTCCTTTGATGCAAGCTTTGATTCACATCCTTTGATTGAGAATCTGGCTTCTTTGATCAAGCTTTGGTCCATAAGTTTCATTTGGGCATTTAACCTCCTGTAGGTTTGCTTTGATGCATTAAAATAGCTCATGCATGCAAGCTTCATTTGGACAATGGATCATGCCTGCAAGCTTCGATTGCACCATTTCCCCTCACCTTTTTGCCTTGGATTCATAAGTTTTCGATTGGATGAATGGCTACCTTCCCGTGAATTTCAATTTCATCTTCATGTTTGCTTCGAATGCGCCTTCATATCACATTTAAATCCATCTGCAAACCCTTTAATACGCCATAGTGCTGCATTATGACACACAACTTGGTGGCCCATTTGAAGGACTTTCCATAGTCGGGGAATAATTGTTTTTGCTTACTTTGGAGTCTGGTCGAAGATTTGGGCCTAAGTGATCAAAATCAAGAGGACTCAAAATGGCATATTTAGCTGAAGATGGACATTCAAAGAACACATAATTGGTCCATTCGAAGGACACATAACTAGTGGGAACGAATGTTATTTTGGGTTGGTCGAAAGGTGTAGAAAGAGAGAGGATTCGACTCAAAAGATTAAGTTAAACATTAGGCGCATATGCTAGGCTACGTGTTTCCCCTTTTCAGGCCTCAAACCTATGACTCACTCTATATTTAATTGTTTATGCAAGTTGAAATAGGCTTTTACCCATTTGCTGTCCAAGACCACTTTCCCTTAATAGTATAATACTACTTTTTAGAAAAAGTTTTTCTTGAGCCTTGCGCCTGTTTTCCTTATAAGGAAGCAACCCATCTGGACCATCCATCTTGCTATCATGACACAAGTGGGTGCTTACTTTCCAGCTGAGCCTTTATTTTATTATTTTTACTCCCAAACATTTCAAAAATTTTCCTCTATAAATAGAGAGTTCATTTGCACATAAGAAAGGGGAGAAGAGAAATAGGGGAACGTATCTTCAAAATTCTTACACACCATAAATTTCTCAAACACTTAAACACTTTTGCAAATCCAAACCCAGAATCTAAGTGCTTGTCCCTCTCAAATCTAAAAAAAAAATCCTTACATCTTGTGATACGGTGGGAGAACTGACTTGAGGTTTTGCGTTTGTATTCGCAAATGTTGCGGTTAGCAAGAGTCGCCACCGACTTTTTATTTTATCCTAAGGAAAGGCTAAAAAGCACAGCAAAAACCTTTTGAGATGTTTTCTTGGGTTCGGGGAGTAGATTATAGAAAGGGAAGGTATTAGCACCCTTTCTATCCATGGTTATCCATGGGCTCTTAGTTACTTGCTTAGATCACTTGCCTTTTGTTTTCAAATGTTTTAAATGGTGCTTGAATGTGTGTGTGTGGGTTTTGAAAATGTTTTGAAAAGATGCCAATGTGGTGGCAACCTTTGTAATGATCCATGTGGGGATGTATACAAAGATGTATGTCTTTTGAAAAGGTTTTCATTTGTTTTTGAAAGTTGTTTTGAAAGTGTAGTGATGTGTGGTTTTGAAATTAGGCAAGTGTTTTGTTTTGCAAGTTTGATTCAAGTAACTAAGAGGTTATCTACTCCTAAATTTCTCAAAAGATTATTGCTATGTTTTAACCCTTTTAACAAGTTTGTTCCACCATTGTATTTGGTGGACAATCTTGTGTTAGGATGTGAGAGGGACAGGCGCGGGTCATCGTTTAGACCATAATTGCAACGGCGTTAAATGTCTTTGGGCAATTTTCTTTAAGGGACTTGATCATTTGTTTTTGTTTGTTTTGAAAAGTTTTGTCGAGGGACTATGATCATTCAAATTGCTTGCTTTGCCCAAAGAAGTTCAACATACAATATGGCCCATTTATTTGAAGGCAACAAGTGGAATACCCTAGGGGGTGCAAGTGTGATTTGTGTGTCCATTTTCATGCTTGTTTATCTTGTATTAGGTCAAACTATTTTTTATCGTTTTTTCGCATACAAACCCTAATTCTAACATGTTATCATTAGAAAGCAATAAAGTGCGAAATTAAAATTACTAAGCTATTACAAAACCAAATATGGGAAGGGGGGTACAAATGTTCAAATGGGGATATTGACAAGAATTTAAATCTAAATTATTACATCATTTGAATATTTGCAATTTAAATAATGTACAAAAATTAAATAAGAATGCAAGATGCACAAAAATGTTTTGTATATGTATGAAAAAATATTATTTATGTAAAAGAGAAAAGAAAATAAAAATTATATTATTTTTTGGAGTATTTTGAATTTAGGGCAAAAACCCTAATTTTAAAGAAAATGGATATTAATTGATTTAATACAACTATTTATTCATTATTTATAAAAATAAAATAAAATGAAGTATATTATGGAAAAAAGTATTTTTATATCAAATATTAATAAAAAATGAAAAATTCAAGTATTTTTATATTTTAACTTAAATGTATTGATAAACATATATATATATATATATATATATATATATATATATATATATATATATATATATATATATATATATATATATATATATATATATATATATATATATATATATATATATATATATATATATATTAAATCTTAAATATGTATTATACACAAAATAAATATTTATTTAATATTTTAATAAAATAAATAAAAAGGCATTTTTTATGTGAAATATTTTCAGAAGGTAAATAAAAAATAAAAATGTATTTACACTATTTTTGCTATTTATTCTAATAATAGTATATATATATTTTATGTATAAACAAAGAAACAAATCAAATAAATATGCCATAAATTCAAAAAAGGATGGAAAAAATATTTTTATGTTTTTTATATCATGAGAAAAAATAAACAAAGTCAACCAAAAAAGAAAAAGTCAAAAAGAGTCAAAAATGAAGCAAATGGGCTATGGGGGTGTGAATCAAAATAAATGGTGTGAATAGGAAAAAATTCCAGGCCCAGCCCAGAAGACCTGTCTTCTTCAACCTCTGAACAACATCCTTCAAGCAAAACACGCGTTTTTTTTATCTCTGGATTCCTGGACTTTCAAGCAAAACTCATAACATGAAAAGTGTAGAGCATTAAGAGACGGTTTCAACCATATAAAGAACTTGACCTATCTCTCTAAGATGAGGGAGAATTTCTCCTCCCCTAATTTCTGACCTAACTTTTCATCAATGTTCAGACATGAAATTCTCTAAGCACACGAAATATAAATGAAATCTAATCATATGAGCATGTTCAGGGCCATGATTGTGACATGTTTTCTTCAAAAACCTAAAGCTAACAATGCCTAATAAGGGAGATAGAACTCCATGAATGTACCTGTTCAGTTGGAATCGAGCTTTGCAATGGAGGATGTTTCAGAGTGAAATGATGACTTGTATAGCTTCCTTGAAGTGTAAGGATGCTTTTCCAAGTCCTACTTTGTCTTGAAACTCCCTGAATCGAGCTAGTGAACTCCAACTGCAAAACAGAAATTTAAAAATGGTGAAGTGGCTTGGAGGTGTTACAGGTCAGGTTTCAAGTCATGGTTAGCTTGCATATGTTGTAAGGAAGGTAGAGGAACAGGTTTGGACAAGAATGCTCGAAGGGATTGAGAGATAGCACTCAATCTGCAGGGCTTGCTCTGTTTGAGCAGTTTTGTGGTGTTTCTGAGATGGAGAGTGTTTGAGAGGCAAATGGCTCGTGCAAAAGCTTGGTTGGGTAGTTTGGAATGTGTTTGATAACTTCTTTCTTGTGTGTTTTTGCTGAGATGAGAGATGCCACAAGTTATGGACTTTTCTTCTATGTTAAGCAACAAAATGCCACTTGATGTTTCTAGCCTGTACAGGCCCTCCCACTATGCTGCTATCCCTTGCCTTGATCAGTGCAATTTGCTCACAAACTTGTGCCAAGAAGATCTTGATTGTACCACTTGGATTGCAAACTTGACATAAAGTTCTTCTTTTCAAGAATAGAAATAGTGCTTTTTCTAGTTTAGGCTTAATTCCTTGTGTAATGACCAAAGGCTTAGAATAACAACTTGGTTCAATGGTTTAGCATTAAATTTATGAGTGTCAAAGGGTTTTAGGGCCTGCAATGTAGCACAAACTATGCTGATTTGAAAATGGTCCAAGTTATGAACATGTTCATGAACCATTCAAAAGTGGATTTTTGCCAACTTGTGAAATTCGAATCTCTCAAGTTATGGGGTTGTTTGATGAGTTCTTGGACATTTTGGAAAGCTTGGAATGTGTACTACAATCCATCTTTGAAATGCAAATCAAAATTCCAAGTGGAAGGGTATGAAAAGTGGCCTTGAAGTGGGGTAGAAAACCTTGTCAAAATAGGTTAAAATTTCACTAAGTTAAAAATGGTTTAGTGCCCTTATTCAAAAAATTGTAACTTGAGATACAAGCTTCAAATGAGAAAACTTTGTGAATCAAAGTTGTAGATTATGCAACAAGCTACAACTTTCATGTTTTGACTTTTGTTTGAATCCAAATGGATCTTGGTGAAAAGATGGGGCAAAGTTGGGAAAAAATTAGGGTTTTTTATAACTTAGAAAAATTCTAAGTTATGAAAAATTCCATTTTCAAACCCTAATTTGCATTTTGTGATTTCTTGATGAACAAGTTTCATGATTTGGCATGTTTTGATGAAAAATGAATCTTGACTCTTGATTTTGACCAAAAGGTCAAAGTTTGACTTTTCAGTGTACAGTCAAAATTGATCAATTGACTGGGAAATTCAACTGTCAACCTTGTGTACTTGGGATCTTTTGAGCTTGATGAACATGTCAAGATAATTCCATGGGGTCCTTGAGTCCATATGTGAGCTTGGTTTGCCATTGGCTAGGTCAAACAGTCAAAAATTGCCCTTGTGCAGTCAAAACCCTAAAAATGACCATTTTGCCCTTTTGGTGATCTGATCAAATTTCTTGTGGAATTGTGATCCAAACTTGATCAAATGGTTCATAGGAGTTCAATATGTTGATGTGGGTCAAATTTCATAAGGTTTGACTGTCAATTGGCCACAGTTGACTTTTCCCCAATACAGCTGATTTCTAGGTCAACTGTCCAATTGCCTGGGCAAAACTTGGAATCAAGACTTGAAACTTGGTATAGGTAAACTTGGGAGTCCAATATGAAGCATGAAAGTCATCTTAGGCATTTTAGTTCAAAACATCTTTGTGCAAACTCAAACCCTAATTTGGGTCAACAGTGCAAGGAGGAGTCTTGAGCAGAGCAAACCCTAACTTGATCTTGAGCTCCAAGAGTCTTGTGATGAGAAAATGTTGAGGAAATGGGAGGGCAAATTTTGGGGTACAACAGTTGCCCCTGTTCAATCTTCTTGAACCTGAAGAGTTAGATTGGCAAGTTTGCCTTTCGTGACTCGAGGGTAAAAGGAGATTGGACACTAGAGTGCCCGGAAATTTGCACTCGCATGCTGGAGTCTCAACAATGTGATGTCAGGAATGGGCTTAAAGATGCCATTTGGTGATGGGCTTAAAGATGCCACCTGGTGCGAGAGAATTTTGTCGGGGGATGGGCTTAGAGATGCCATCTAGGAATGGGCTTACAGATGCCATTCGGCGACTGCTGGTAGGAGGATGGGCTTAAAGATGCCATATGGAAATGTTGAAATGTATGTCAATGGTGAGTGGACAAGTATCAGAAGGGCATCCATGTTTCGGAACATCTCTGAATCGGGGTCCGAACAAGCCACGGATTGACGTCCATGTCTGGAGAATCTGTAAACTATTTCAGGAGTTGAGATTGAATAAGCAAATAGAGCACCATCCTTTGTTGGGAAGCGTCCGTAAACTATTTTCAAAAATTGAGAAGAGTCTGAATCAGTTGGTAGATTGACATCCGTTGTAGGGAAGAATCCGTAAACTGTCTTCAAAAGTTTGAGAAGAGTCTGAATCAGTTGGTAGATTGACATCCGTTGTAGGGAAGAATCCGTAAACTGTTTCAGAAGTCTTGAAGTTGGAGAGGAACCGGTGTAGGGTTTCTTGATGATGTGTCTGAATGAATCTGGAATAAGTATCAGAAAGTCACCGTGTCTGGGTCACATCTGAACTATTTCTGGATGAATCTCGGGAGATGATCTTTGTCTGTCGACTGATCTTACCTGAAAAGGCAGAGGGTTAGTTGTATGCAATGTTATGATGCATGATGCAATGCGTGTGACATTAATGTTTATGATGAATGCGCATGTAAGCTGATGAGCTAATCTTGCCAAGGATACATGAATCCGAAATGGCTGAAGATAAAAGCGTCTTGGCTGCTGCCAGGGAAAATAAATCCTTGGCTGTCGCTGGGGAAGAGAATTCCTGATGACCTCTACTGGGGAGTTCCAAACTAGTAGGCTCATGCTGGGGAGACCAGATTGAGAGTCTTCGGCTTGATGGGAAGTAACCCTGCCGACTTCACTGGAGAACTCAAGATTTGTCTTCCTAAAACTCTGTGGGGAGAAGGTTGAATGGTCTGGCTCCGCTGGGGATACTGAAGCTTAAACTCTGAGGGGAATTGAATTCCGGAGGACTCACTGGCTGGGGATTTGTAAAGAGAAGTTACTGTTGGGGAATTTTGATGAATTCCGCTGGGGATGGGAAGAATTTTGGCGAGCGCGATCTTCCGTGGTGGTTAGCTTGAGAAGAATCTGAACAAGCGATAGGTTAACCTCCGTTTACTTGGAGAATCCGTGAACTATTTTCAGAAATCTTGAAGTTGAATCAGCAATAGAGCCGCGTCCGTTGTTGGGAAGCGTCCGTAAACTAATTTCAGAGGTTGCATCCGAATAAGCTGATAGATTAACATCCGTAACTTGGGAAGAATCTATGAACTGCTTTCAGAAGTCTTGAGGTTGAATCAGCAATAGAGCCGCGTCCGTTGTTGGGAAGCGTCCGTAAGCTAATTCCAGAGGTTGAGAAGAGTCTGAACAAGTTGGTAGATTGACTTCCGTTGTTGGGAAGAATCCGTAAACTTGTTTCAGAAGTCCTGAAGGGGAACCGGTGTAGGGCTTCCTGATGATGAGCTTGTGTAAAACTGCGTCGGGTTTTGAACACTTTTGACATTCGAATGCCCCAAGTGGTGATGTAGATAAATCCTGGCTTATTACAGGTGTTGGTCTACAATCGGTCATTCACAGATGTTTCCTGGATTGTTACAGGTGTTGATCTGGAATTCTTCAGACATGCCCTGGCTGGATACAGGAATCGAATCTGGAAAGGTGATAGTTGATAGATATGCCCTGGCTGGATACAGGAATCAAATCTTCGAACTCTTCAGACGTGCCCTGGCTAGATACAGGAATCGAGTCTGGAAATGTTGTAAACAGATATGCCCTAGCTGGATACAGGAGTCGAATCTGGAAACTCTTCAGACATGCCCTGGCTGGATACAGGTGTCGAATCTGGAAATGTGATAGTTGATAGATATGCCCTGGCTGGATACAGGAATCGAATCTTCGAACTCTTCAGACGTGCCCTGGCTAGATACAGGAATCGAGTCTGGAAATGTTGTAAACAGATATGCCCTGGCTGGATACAGGAGTCGAATCTGGAAACTCTTCAGACATGCCCTGGCTGGATACAAGTGTCGAATCTGGAAATGTGATAGTTGATAGATATGCCCTGGCTGGATACAGGAATCGAATCTTTGAACTCTTCAGACGTGCCCTGGCTAGATACAGGTGTCGAGTCTGGAAATGATGTAGTTGATTTGTTGAACACTTTTGACATTCGAATGCCCCAAGTGGTGAAGAAGGAGTCTTAAATCAGATTACTCTGCATATTGAGAGATTTCTTGAAATCTTGACTGGACTGCCCCAGGTTAACTGTACTTTGAAAGATCTGTTGGACCTTGACTGGACTGCCCCAGGTTAATTAGATTGTGACATGTCATGCCCCTTTGTTGATAAGGGATTTGATGGAAGTGTTATCCTCTTGAAGTGATTTTGACTTACTGAGAGAGTTTTCGTTCCTTCGAACATTCGCTGTATGAATTTCTTCGCTGTCAAATAAATAGGGTCAAATGCAGACAGTGATATTCGGATAATGCAAAGTTTATGTTTGTCTTTGAAGTTTTGAAAAATGCGTTTTTTAGCAGAAAACTTTTCATAAGACAAGTTAACACAAGATTTAGAGCAGAGCCCTACAGGAGTCAGGATACCTTTTGTAACAGTATGCTTTCGAACTAACCCATGCTTCAATTAGGACTTTTAAAGGGTTGTAACGTGGCCTGGTTCACGGTTTAAGAAACAAAGGATAAAGGCTCAAAGTATATTTATACCCACCCGCTCTTCGTGATGTTCTTCGACCTAAGCTCAGTTAATTGTGCGTCACACTCTGTTTTGAGTTTTGAACGACTTTTGGGCGATGGTTCACCAGTTGAATTTGGGGAGACAGTCATCATCTCCTTTTTCTTTTCCAACACTTTTCATGTTGTGGAGGATTTTGTAATGACCTCACTATTTTGATTTTGATTTGTTATCCCTAACTTTTGCCTGACTGTTACCGTTTTCGGGATTACTGTCAGCGGGATGCCCCAGCTTTCTTAAGCCTCCTTTATAGGTTTTGGCTCGGCGGGCTTTTCTCTTTTGAGAGATTGACTGTCTATGTGATAGGGAACCACCCTTGTCTTTTGATTCCAAAGGAATGCTTTCTCTTTTTTGACGTCGTTCGTTGTGTTACGAACTGAGAGTTTGCGACTTCAATGCGCATTTTCTTTTGAATTAACTGAGATACTACCCTGCCCCAGGTTTATATCAAAGGTTTTGATCGTTTAGAACAGAGAACTCCTACTTCTTTGGCTCGAAGGGGTTGACTAGGGATTAACTTCCTTATAACTCCAGTGTTTGGGAATTGAAAGAAATGCCTGTACATCATCAGCAAGGTCTGTTCAAAAGCATACTGTATAAGATCATGGTATTGTTTCGTCATCCTCCCTCTAAAGGCTTGCAGCTTTTTATCAAGAGTCAAATATCATAAAGAAAAGCATAGGAGTAGTGAAACGAATGGATGAATTCAAGACAAACATATGCAATGCATTAATGAAAACAGAGTTTAATATCAACAGAGAACTGTTTGACAGCAAAAGAAATTACAACTTTGAAAATTCAAAAAAGAAGCAAAAGTCTTTCAGCTTGAGCTTCGTCGCTTCAAGCGGAGAACCCCTTAACGGAAGATTTTCATCTCGCTGTCTGGCATGAATTCCAGCACCCCAATGTCGATCAGATCTTGAATCTTGTTCTTCAAGGCCCAACAGTCGTTGGTGCTGTGTCCCAGGCTGTAGGAGTGGTAAACACAGAATGCGTCGGGGTTAAAGTGAGGAGAGGAGATATTGAGCTTCTGAGGAGGGTCCTTTACGGTGAGCAAATTGACCTCCAACAGGCGCTTCAGTATGAAGAATGATGGTATTTCAGTCTCCGTAAACTGTCTTCCCAACTTTTCTTGTTTACGCCGATTGCCCCGTTGACGCTGGCGAGTTGTTGATGGGTTTGTGACCCTGAAGCAAGCAAAGGAGCTTTCCCTTTGTCTTCTTGAGTGGAGGGAGGCTGAGCGGTGACTTGCTCTTCGACCTCAGATGTTTGCCCCAGTTGGTTGTTTGGAAGCAGTTGGCGGACAAGAACTCTGAGTTCCTCTTGTCTTTGGGATAAGTCTTGAATGAGAGCCATCTGGCCCACCAACTGTCCCATCATTTGAGTCCTCAGTGTTGTCAGATCAAACTGCAGCTCCACAATCTGATCACTCCTGGCATTGTTGGAATTCCCCAAGCCCTTGGTGAGGAGAGCTTTCATCTCTTCTTGCCCCAGAGACAAGTTCAGGAACATCTCCTGCAGCTGAGCAGTCTGGTCTTGGATGTCTTCGACAGACCGTTCTAGAGCCATCTCTTGCTGAAATAAACAGCAGGAGAGTAAGGAAACCTGAAAAAGGAAAGATTGTCAAAATGCAATGCATGATATGTGGATGCATGCTTTCAAGGATCTCTTGGGGTAAACACAAGAAAATGTTAGAGGTTGAACTTTGCTCTTGGATTGGAGATCTCTGTACCGGTGGACGTCCTTCCACGAGAATCAAGCTCACCATGTCGAGTGGGTCATAGCCACTGATTCAAGTTGTTGCACTTGATCTTTGATTGGAGAACTTTGTGTCGGTGGATGTCTTTCCACGAGAATCAAGCTCACCATGTCGAGTGGGTCATAGCCACTGATTCAAGTTGTTGTAATTTGAACTTTGACTGGATTGGTTAGAGGAGAAAACCTCTTGCCCCTTGATAGACGTCTGGTTCAACGTAACCCTGCATCAAAAGAACCCTCGAGATCCTTGAAATGGTTATTGAAAATGCTATGGTATGATGTCATGATGTTATGTACATGTATGCACAAACAAGTGAGTGTATATACAGGCAAACAATATTCACACAAAGCAAACAAGGCCTTAGGTTTAGGCTTGCATGAGGCTCAAGTACTACCCTCTTTCAGTTTGTTGGTTAAAACCTGTCCTATCAAAAGTAACCGGGTTCTAGGGGATCTCATATCATTGGCTACCCTCAATCGGTCATAACTCCAGCATCGCAACCTTTTCTCGCGGTCGGAACCATTTCGAGAGTTTAGCCTCAATGAGTGTAGCATACTGCTACTGTTCTAATGGCCAAGTCAGTCAATTAGGGTTCTAAGGTCGGTTGGTGCTTAATGACTCCTTGGAAGACCCATATTCTCCCCGTCTGAACACGAGGGATATCGGTACAGACCAAGACGCCACACCAACATAGCCACTGCTTCACCCATGTCGGTATACGCCGGACAGGTCCCTCACAGATTATGCTACCTAAAAGGGTTTCCCCAGATCCGGGTTAGGATCTATAAAACTCTGATACAAAGCCCACAAATGTAAAGCAAACAAAGCAATCAATTTGAAAACAAAGGTGATCTAAAACCCTAAGGTAACCCCACTTTTAGAATTATCCCCAGCAGAGTCGCCAGTTCTGTGATACGGTGGGAGAACTGACTTGAGGTTTTGCGTTTGTATTCACAAATGTTGCGGTTAGCAAGAGTCGCCACCGACTTTTTATTTTATCCTAAGGAAAGGCTAAAAAGCACAGCAAAAACCTTTTGAGATGTTTTCTTGGGTTCGGGGAGTAGATTATAGAAAGGGAAGGTATTAGCACCCTTTCTATCCATGGTTATCCATGGGCTCTTAGTTACTTGCTTAGATCACTTGCCTTTTGTTTTCAATTGTTTTAAATGGTGCTTGAATGTGTGTGTGTGGGTTTTGAAAATGTTTTGAAAAGATGCCAATGTGGTGGCAACCTTTGTAATGATCCATGTGGGGATGTATACAAAGATGTATGTCTTTTGAAAAGGTTTTCATTTGTTTTTGAAAGTTGTTTTGAAAGTGTAGTGATGTGTGGTTTTGAAATTAGGCAAGTGTTTTGTTTTGCAAGTTTGATTCAAGTAACTAAGAGGTTATCTACTCCTAAATTTCTCAAAAGATTATTGCTATGTTTTAACCCTTTTAACAAGTTTGTTCCACCATTGTATTTGGTGGACAATCTTGTGTTAGGATGTGAGAGGGACAGGCGCGGGTCATCGTTTAGACCATAATTGCAACGGCGTTAAATGTCTTTGGGCAATTTTCTTTAAGGGACTTGATCATTTGTTTTTGTTTGTTTTGAAAAGTTTTGTCGAGGGACTATGATCATTCAAATTGCTTGCTTTGCCCAAAGAAGTTCAACATACAATATGGCCCATTTATTTGAAGGCAACAAGTGGAATACCCTAGGGGGTGCAAGTGTGATTTGTGTGTCCATTTTCATTTATCTTGTATTAGGTCAAACTATTTTTTATCGTTTTTTCGCATACAAACCCTAATTCTAACATGTTATCATTAGAAAGCAATAAAGTGCGAAATTAAAATTACTAAGCTATTAGAAAACCAAATATGGGAAGGGGGGTACAAATGTTCAAATGGGGATATTGACAAGAATTTAAATCTAAATTATTACATCATTTGAATATTTGCAATTTAAATAATGTACAAAAATTAAATAAGAATGCAAGATGCACAAAAATGTTTTGTATATGTATGAAAAAATATTATTTATGTAAAAGAGAAAAGAAAATAAAAATTATATTATTTTTTGGAGTATTTTGAATTTAGGGCAAAAACCCTAATTTTAAAGAAAATGGATATTAATTGATTTAATACAACTATTTACTCATTATTTATAAAAATAAAATAAAATGAAGTATATTATGGAAAAAAGTATTTTTATATCAAATATTAATAAAAAATGAAAAATTCAAGTATTTTTATATTTTAACTTAAATGTATTGATAAACATATATATATATATATATATATATATATATATATATATATATATATATATATATATATATATATATATATATATATATATATATATATATATATATATATATATATATATATATATATATATATATATATATATATATATTAAATCTTAAATATGTATTATACACAAAATAAATATTTATTTAATATTTTAATAAAATAAATAAAAAGGTATTTTTTATGTGAAATATTTTCAGAAGATAAATAAAAAATAAAAATGTATTTACACTATTTTTGCTATTTATTCTAATAATAGTATATATATATTTTATGTATAAACAAAGAAACAAATCAAATAAATATGCCATAAATTCAAAAAAGGATGGAAAAAATATTTTTATGTTTTTTATATCATGAGAAAAAATAAACAAAGTCAACCAAAAAAGAAAAAGTCAAAAAGAGTCAAAAATGAAGCAAATGGGCTATGGGGGTGTGAATCAAAATAAATGGTGTGAATAGGAAAAAATTCCAGGCCCAGCCCAGAAGACCTGTCTTCTTCAACCTCTGAACAACATCCTTCAAGCAAAACACGCGTTTTTTTTATCTCTGGATTCCTGGACTTTCAAGCAAAACTCATAACATGAAAAGTGTAGAGCATTAAGAGACGGTTTCAACCATATAAAGAACTTGACCTATCTCTCTAAGATGAGGGAGAATTTCTCCTCCCCTAATTTCTGACCTAACTTTTCATCAATGTTCAGACATGAAATTCTCTAAGCACACGAAATATAAATGAAATCTAATCATATGAGCATGTTCAGGGCCATGATTGTGACATGTTTTCTTCAAAAACCTAAAGCTAACAATGCCTAATAAGGGAGATAGAACTCCATGAATGTACCTGTTCAGTTGGAATCGAGCTTTGCAATGGAGGATGTTTCAGAGTGAAATGATGACTTGTATAGCTTCCTTGAAGTGTAAGGATGCTTTTCCAAGTCCTACTTTGTCTTGAAACTCCCTGAATCGAGCTAGTGAACTCCAACTACAAAATAGAAATTTAAAAATGGTGAAGTGGCTTGGAGGTGTTACAGGTCAGGTTTCAAGTCATGGTTAGCTTGCATATGTTGTAAGGAAGGTAGAGGAACAGGTTTGGACAAGAATGCTCGAAGGGATTGAGAGATAGCACTCAATCTGCAGGGCTTGCTCTGTTTGAGCAGTTTTGTGGTGTTTCTGAGATGGAGAGTGTTTGAGAGGCAAATGGCTCGTGCAAAAGCTTGGTTGGGTAGTTTGGAATGTGTTTGATAACTTCTTTCTTGTGTGTTTTTGCTGAGATGAGAGATGCCACAAGTTATGGACTTTTCTTCTATGTTAAGCAACAAAATGCCACTTGATGTTTCTAGCCTGTACAGGCCCTCCCACTATGCTGCTATCCCTTGCCTTGATCAGTGCAATTTGCTCACAAACTTGTGCCAAGAAGATCTTGATTGTACCACTTGGATTGCAAACTTGACATAAAGTTCTTCTTTTCAAGAATGGAAATAGTGCTTTTTCTAGTTTAGGCTTAATTCCTTGTGTAATGACCAAAGGCTTAGAATAACAACTTGGTTCAATGGTTTAGCATTAAATTTATGAGTGTCAAAGGGTTTTAGGGCCTGCAATGTAGCACAAACTATGCTGATTTGAAAATGGTCCAAGTTATGAACATGTTCATGAACCATTCAAAAGTGGATTTTTGCCAACTTGTGAAATTCGAATCTCTCAAGTTATGGGGTTGTTTGATGAGTTCTTGGACATTTTGAAAAGCTTGGAATGTGTACTACAATCCATCTTTGAAATGCAAATCAAAATTCCAAGTGGAAGGGTATGAAAAGTGGCCTTGAAGTGGGGTAGAAAACCTTGTCAAAATAGGTTAAAATTTCACTAAGTTAAAAATGGTTTAGTGCCCTTATTCAAAAAATTGTAACTTGAGATACAAGCTTCAAATGAGAAAACTTTGTGAATCAAAGTTGTAGATTATGCAACAAGCTACAACTTTCATGTTTTGACTTTTGTTTGAATCCAAATGGATCTTGGTGAAAAGATGGGGCAAAGTTGGGAAAAAATTAGGGTTTTTTATAACTTAGAAAAATTCTAAGTTATGAAAAATTCCATTTTCAAACCCTAATTTGCATTTTGTGATTTCTTGATGAACAAGTTTCATGATTTGGCATGTTTTGATGAAAAATGAATCTTGACTTTTGATTTTGACCAAAAGGTCAAAGTTTGACTTTTCAGTGTACAGTCAAAATTGATCAATTGACTGGGAAATTCAACTGTCAACCTTGTGTACTTGGGATCTTTTGAGCTTGATGAACATGTCAAGATAATTCCATGGGGTCCTTGAGTCCATATGTGAGCTTGGTTTGCCATTGGCTAGGTCAAACAGTCAAAAATTGCCCTTGTGCAGTCAAAACCCTAAAAATGACCATTTTGCCCTTTTGGTGATCTGATCAAATTTCTTGAGGAATTGTGATCCAAACTTGATCAAATGGTTCATAGGAGTTCAATATGTTGATGTGGGTCAAATTTCATGAGATTTGACTGTCAATTGGCCACAGTTGACTTTTCCCCAATACAGCTGATTTCTAGGTCAACTGTCCAATTGCCTGGGCAAAACTTGGAATCAAGACTTGAAACTTGGTATAGGTAAACTTGGGAGTCCAATATGAAGCATGAAAGTCATCTTAGGCATTTTAGTTCAAAACATCTTTGTGCAAACTCAAACCCTAATTTGGGTCAACAGTGCAAGGAGGAGTCTTGAGCAGAGCAAACCCTAACTTGATCTTGAGCTCCAAGAGTCTTGTGATGAGAAAATGTTGAGGAAATGGGAGGGCAAATTTTGGGGTACAACACATCTTATTGTCCTTCGAATCCAGCAAAGAAGGACATTTCACTTGTTTTGCTTCTTTCGAATCCACTGTCAAAGGCCCACCCCTGGTCTTTACCTTCGAATCCAGAGGCATTCAAGACAACCACTTCAAAGTCTAGCACACGCTCCAGCCTCCAGCAAGATACGTCATTCTTAACCTTTGACCCTTCGTTTCCAGCATAGCATGTAAATAAGTTTTCTTTTCGTTTTAAACACACACACACACACACACACACACATATATATATATATATATATATATATATATATATATATATATATATATATATATATATATATATATATATATATATATATATATATATATATATATATATATATATATATATATATATATATATATATATATATATATATATATATATATATATATATATATATATATATATATATATATATATATATATATATATATATATACTATTTTCTTCTTTTCGTTTTCACTCTTTTAATATGTGTCATGGTTAACAATCTTCTTGGCTTTTTCTCTTTGTACATTTAAACATGCTTTAAGCACTAATCTAGCCTTAAGGTGATGTTGGCATTGCCTTGGGCCATGTTGCTATTCAAACTCAAACGAAACAAACAGGAGACATAAAGTTAGAAACGAAGCATCTGGCTTCCATACTAACCTTCAGGCCAAACGAAAGAGGCAGCCAGAAGGCACAACATGCTGCCCTCCAGGCCCCAAATGAAAGGAACAACATGCTGGCCTCCAGACCCCAATCGAAAGACACAACATGCTAGCCTCCAGGCCCCAATCAAAAGCCATTCCTTCACCCCTTTTCTGGCCAGATCGAAGAGAGCCAGAAAGTACAAAATCGAAGGGTTTGTTGCTCTAAATTGAAAGATCCATTTTTTGCTTTGACCTTATTTTTGCCTTTATATTTTCATGCAATTCAATATGGTTGTAATAGTGTAGGATTTTATATTTATGCACTTTTGACTTTATACAAAATGCTAGTAATTAGGGTGTATGGCAAGATAAAATCAACAAGTAGACCACCCTGATCAAAAGACAAAAATGCATGCAATCAAACACACTTTGCACATGCACCTCTAGGGTTAACTCCACTTGTTGCCTTATGAAAAATAGTCATGTTATGCATGTGAGATGTCTTAGCAAAAACAATCAAGAATACAAGATCATAGTCCCTCGATGACACTTTGAATGTTGCCTTACAAATGATCTTAGTCCCTCAAAGAAATGCTAAGATATCTCACAACATTGCTATCACGACTATACAATGACCCACACCCTTTTACATCCAAATATAAGGCTTCTTACCAATCAATGGTAAGATAGAAATATCAAAGGAAGAGAGGAATGAACAAAATACTTTTGAGTAAAGTAGAATGTTCCTAGTTGCTTGCTCATCTTCAAAACACAGATACCTTTTCAAATACACCAACACTTTCCATTGAAATATTTTCAAAAGTTCAACACTTTGTATACATTCTTATAGAGACGAGAATCATTACAAAGTTTTCCTAAACAAAGGCGCTTTTCAAAAATACTTTCAAAAACCACCACAAAGCACACTTTCGAACAAAAGCAAAGATCTAGCAAGAAACTAAGAGCCCATAGATAACTATGGATGAAAAGGGTGCTAATACCTTCCCTTTTCATAATCTACCCCCCCCCCCCCCGAACTCAAGAAAATAATCTCAAAGGTCTTTCGTGTTCTTTTCAACCTTTCCTTATTAGATAAAAGAAAAGTTGGTGGCGACTCTTGCTATCCGCAACAATAGCGATCAAACATAAAACATCCCAAGTTAGTTCTCCCATCGTGTTACAGAACTGGTGACTCTGTTAGGGAAAATTTAAAATTGGGGTTACCTTAGGGATAGATCACCTTTACTTGTTTTTCTTTTTTTGACTTGTTTTCTTTATATTATGGTTCTTTGTTTGGGCTTGTTTTGATCCTCTACCCGAATCTGGGACACCTTTTAGGTAAGTATCAATAAGTTGTGGAAACTGTGCGGGGTATACCGACATGGTCTAAGAAATAGCTACATTAGTGTGACACATTTGTTGGTACCGGTAGCCCTCGAGTAGTCAAGGAGAATATGGGGCCGCTGTGTGGTGTCATGAATCACTAACTGGATTTAGAACCTTTACTTAAACAACTTGGCCTTAAGGAAGTAGTGAGGTAGCCAACTTTGGTGCAGTCCAAAGTTGGTTGATACTCGATACTATGCTCATTGGGGTCGGACTTCTCGGGATATTTCGGTCGCCATTAAAGAGGCTTGTGCTAAAACAATGTCCGATGAGGAAATATCAGTGATATTGAGATCCCCTAGAACCCGGTTACTATTACT
Organism: Vicia faba; assembly: GCA_948472305.1. NCBI lineage: Eukaryota > Viridiplantae > Streptophyta > Magnoliopsida > Fabales > Fabaceae > Vicia > Vicia faba. The sequence goes on along the minus strand of OX451741.1, from coordinate 942,036,129 downwards.
AGGACATGTTGAGCCAACTAAACTTCAAGAGGTTACTTACCTACGAACTCCATGCAATCCTAACCCTAAGGACTTGTTTGTTTTTATGCATATATGCTTACATGTACATAACATCATAGCATCATACCATTGCATTTGCACTAACCATTTCAAGGATTATCGGGATTTATCTTTGTTCTGTTTTATAGGACATGGCTTCCACCCGCATGAATACTATCCAAGTCAATCTCGTAAGAATTCCTTCTCAACTCAAAGATTTAGCATCAAGAGTTCCTGAGACTTCTTCATTCACCGAAAGACATGGTTGACTCTTAAACTTGATTACCTTGAGCATTGTTGAAGACACGATGAAGGTGTTTTTCCAGTTCTTCGACCCTTTACACCATTGCTTTACCTTCCCTGATTACCAGCTTGTGCCTAATATAGAATAATTTTCTCAAATCTTGGGGATTCCTATTCTCAAAAAACTACCTTACAACAGTATCGAAAGAGACCCGAGCCCTGAAGAGATTTCCCGAGCTTTACACTTATAAAGATCCGACGTCACGGCTAATTGGGAAACAAGAAGTCGTGTCAAAGGGTTCTTAGCCAAGTTATTGTTTGAGAAAGCTTAAGACTATTGGAACACTCTGGATTTACAAGCTTTTGAAGAAATCTTGGCCCTTCTCATATATGGGATTGTACTATTTCCAAACCCTGACCAACTTATAGACGTAAATGTTATCAAAATCTTCATGTCTTGCAACCCGGTGCCTGCTTTGTTGGGAGATATCCTACATTCTCTCCACTCTCGCACCCTGAGGAAAATAGGAACCCTCATGTGTTGTACTCCTCTTTTGGCTAGGTGGTTTGTTTCGCATCTCCCTCAATCCGTGTTGAAGAACGAGCAAGGTTTGAGGTGGTCCAATAGGTTGATGTCACTCAGACATTCAGATATTCATTGGTGTTCTCGATACTTGGAGATAATTACTTTCATCGACCGTTATGGGGAATTACATAATGTCCCTTTGCTTGGAATTATGGGAGGTATCACTTACAACCCTTTCTTAGCTTTGCGGTAGTTTGGGTATGCCCGAAGAGTTGGTCCTCATGATATGCTCATCCAAGGAGTGATGTTCGACTATGACAACGACAATCAAGGCTACCGTCAGAGGTTTGTACGAGCTTGGAGGATGGTAAACAGAGTGGATAGTAAGACACTAGGACACACAAATTCTATTCCCCTTGAGCCTTACCTTAGGTGGGTACGAGCTCGTGCTCAGAAGCTCGTAATGCCTTACCCCTCCGTCCTACCTGTTATCATGGAACCTGTTGCTGAAGGAGATGTCCAGTATACTCTTCTCTATCCCAACATGCCTAATTCTCTTGAAGACTTGCAAAAGGGTTGGATTCAACTAAAGGAAGAGCGAGACACCTTCGAAGCTCGGTTCTACGTGAGTGAGAAAAGGGTTTTGGAGCTTACAAAGCAACTTCATGAAAAATAGAGCTTGAATGCCTACCTAGCACCAAAGAGGTTGCGTTCAACCTTTTTGTCTTAGGAATGTATTTTGTAAGCCCAAGAGGCACGTTGTAACCACATTGAACTGATTAATGCAATTTGACGTTTATTTTTTCTTTGTTTATACAAATTTAAATTTCATGAATCCTTGAAATCATTTGCATGCGCATTTTTCATGCATCATAACATAACAGGTTTTCCACAACAGGTCTCCTTATCTTTCTGCTGTTTATTTCAGTAAGATGGATATCGAGAAAACAGTGAAAGATTTGCAAGCACAAAAATCCCAGTTTCAAGAAACTCTGCTGACCCTGGCCAATGGGCAACAAAAGTTGATGATGTTGCTGGCGTCCAAAAAGAAACTAAAGAGAAAAGCCCTAGTCAACATAGGTAAAAGATTTAGAGAGCCAATCCATCAGATACCGGTAGTGGAAGACTCGTCTGAGGAAGACGAAAATCAAATTGGAGAAGCAAGGAGTACCCAGGATGGGTGTATTAATGATCAAGTGTCCGATGATGAAGACTATTTTGACGAGCAGTATCCTCCTGCCGATTTTAAGCACAAGCAGCTAGAGGATAGATTGAAGGCCTTTAAGATTCAAGCCATCCATGGTTTGGATTTTGACGATTTGGGTTTAATATATGGGGTTGTCATTCCCCACAAATTCAAGACACCAGTCTTAGTTAAATATGATGGGGTTTCCTTCCCAAAGCTTCACCTGAAGTCTTATGTGCGCAAAATACAACCGCACACCACCGACAAGAAACTCTGGATCCAATTCTTTCAAGAAAGCTTGGCTGGGACTCAACTAGAGAGGTTTTACCAATTTGAGGGTTCCCGTATCCACACCTGGGAAGACTTAGCCACTGCTTTCTATCACCAATACCAATACAATGCTGACCTGGCGCCGACTAGGGTTCAACTACCAGACATGACAATGGGTAAAAACGAAAGGTTCAAAGAGTACGCCCAAAAGTGGAGGGATCTTGCCAGTAGGGTTCAACCACCATTAACTGATAGGGAACATATTGATATGTTTATGGGCACTTTATCTGGTCCATTTTTCAACTTATTGGTTGGTTGTTCTTCATCCAGTTTCACCGAGCTGATCTTAACCGGTGAAAGAGTTGAAAGTGGTAACAAGAGCGGGAAGATTCCTATAGCATATGCTTCCACCTCCAATCCCGTAAAGAAACCCTTCACTGGGAAGAAAGAAACGACTATTGTGTGTAGTGATAGAAATGTTTAAGACTAAGCCATTGGATTGACTAGACTTATATAGATCAAAATAAAAACTGCCACCGCGCTTTATTGTTTCCAAAGGAATGGGAAAAGAGCGAGTAACCCAAAAGAGGAGGGAAGGATTCAAGGTAAGGGGGTTGTTTATGCAAAGGGAAGGTATTAGCACCCTAAACACCTATGGTACTCCGCAAGAACCTCTTTGTAAAATCTGTATATTTTGGCTGTAAAATGTTGTATGTAAAATAGATGGCGGAGGTGAGAAAAGAAGTATTTTTTAAAGATTTTTGCACCCGCCGCGGTTGCGAACCTTTCGTGCCTACGTACCATATTCCGTGCAATAGGGGATCAGGGTACACGTAGTTTCTCTTTTTAAAAAAAAATTTAAAACACAAGTGTGTTGGTTAATTTTATGAGATAAGACATCATCGTCATTGTCCGTGTGGAAAACATACTTACTACCCACAATCATGAGAAAGGAGAATTTTCATTATCTCAAAGTGGATGATGTGGCTTGGATTTTAAAACCAACAATGCCTCACTCAACACCCAAGTGGAAAATATCTCTCTTCACTACTTATTGTAGAAGTATAGTTGTTTGCATCACTACAAGGATTGACAACAGTCTAATCTTTTGAGAAAGATTTTGAAATAGAAAGCCAAAATGGCAAAAATGGTTTGAAATGAGATTGATTTACTTTTAGTCTTCTCACAAAAAATGTCAAAGTATTGTTAAGTTAATTGAAGTTTATTTGTGAAGGGTTTTGGAAATGCATGAACTAGGTCCAAGTTTATTATGAAAGTGGTTCAAATTTCAAAACAAGAAGAGTTTTCAAAAGGAGGAGGGAGATTTTTGAAATTAAAGAAGATGGGAGGAGAAGAAGGGATTACCCTAAAGCATAAGGTAAAAGCTAGGGATAAGAGCCATCTAACCAACAAGAAGCCAATACTTAACATTATGAGTCAAGATAGAATTCCCATTCTTTGGATTGAAACCAAGCAAGAAAAGATACTAGACCTCTTGAAGGAATCAAACTTCAAATGTATTAAGTCTTCACAAAAATTGGACCGAGTAACAGTTGTTTACGGGTGAATTCCAGATTACAAACAAATAGTGTAATCACAATAACCTGCACACAAAACAAACAAACAACCCAATATCTTGAGGTAAACCTCAAGAACTCCAGACAAAATATCAATTAAGGTCACAAAGTCTCTAACATAGGTCAAGGTTTCTAATCCTAAGTCCAAGAAGTCTAAAATTCCATAATGTTAAGGATAGTAACCAAATAGTTCAAAGTATCATTAAAAGTTTTTTAGGGTTCATGTTGATTATTAGGTATCTTAAAAAAGAAAAGAAAAGCTCAAATGAGAAAAATAAAAATGACAAGAAAGTAAATGCTCAAGTGAGCAAAATAAAAATGGCATGAAATGTAATGCTTAAAATAAATGGTACATAAAGCATAAAAGCATAAACTAAAAACAATTTAATAATTAGTGGTTAGTTGGATGACCATATTGAAACTTTCATTTGGAACTCATTAGAGAATTAGTAGAACCAAAGCTTCCACATAACAAGTTGAATTTTCTTTTTGTCAAGTATATCACCCATTTGGAATCCTCAAAAGTATCATTTAATGAACAACGATGTTTAAGTGATCCGCGTTGACCAAAAGTGTTGTAGATCCATTAGAGGATTGGTAGAACCAAAGCCTACACCCAATGAATCTCAAGGATATTGGATCAAAGAGATCAAATTAACATACTTGGGCTTGCAAACATAGGTTTGGGCCACGAATGATCATTTATTCGAATCGGGACAAAATTTAGCGCTATATTAAGCAATCGTAAGTGGACTTATATGGAAGTCGCACCTCTTTTGAGGCTGGTCAATAGCAATCTATACACCATTTGTTGAGACATGATATAGAGATCATGCTCCAATAACACTTAGTGAAATAAGAAAGGGATGAGATGAATAGGGGTGAGAAAGAATATAAACCACATTTGAATTAAAATTTAATCAAACTATTATTAAAATCATTCATCCATTTTTGTGGAGTTAGACTCAACACCATGAATCTAAAGATGTTAATAAAGGTCATGATCAAAAATTTAATCCAAGATTAGCCAGAAAATAATCACAAAATAATATTGCATTTAATATATACATTAAAAAGGTTTTAAAAATATTTTAAAATAGAAATAAGAAAGAAAAATATCAACTATGTTCAAACTAACCAAGAAATATTAAGTAAGACCCTAGAAAAATCATAAATGAACTCAAATATTTTTATAAAATTTTTGGTAATTTTTTTAAAGTCAGAAAATATTTTTAAAATTAGAAGAATGAGTAAAATAAACCAAAAATGATAAAAAATAACAAACTCAAATAAAAAATAAATGAGGTCACTAATATTTGTCACAATATCATTGGATCATTCCATATTTTTTTCTTCAGAATTTAAAAATGCATAAAAGTATTTTTAAACATTTAAAATAATTCAAATAAAGTGAAAATTTATAAAAAATATCAAAACACAAAATAAAATTGTGAAAAAATAAAATTCAGAAAGAGAAAAATCAAAAATATTTTTCATAATTGTTTCAGATTTTTTGGACTTAAAATGAATTTTCTATGATTTTTTGAAGTTTAAAACAATTAAATATAAAAATCAGAAATAAAAAATAAAGTCAAAAATATGTGAACCATTGGATCAGAGTCAAAACGCGTTAGTAATCAAATCCAAGGGATCTGGCGCGTTGTGCATATCATGGTCATTAGTGAATAAAGCATAAAATCAAATATAAAATCAGATTTCAAAAAAACAAGTGGGACGCCATCATTGGTTAGAAGATGACAAGTTGGTCATCTTCAACCTCCAACCAACATTAATTGCAGGTCTCTCAAACTGCAAAATCAGAAGCTAAGACCTATGTCATTCGCTTCGTCTCTTCAAGACGAAGACAACCACACCCTCGCGACAAATTTATATAAACTGTAGCTCAAGCAATTTGGAAGGAAAGTTTTGAAAAGGGATTTGAAATTTCATGGTCAAAACGTGTTTCCAGATAAAGGCAAGTGTTGCAACTAGAACCAGGGAAATGAGAGCATCCCAATGATATTAAAGTTTTGAAGAATTGATGGACAAATCTACCTATTGAAGTTGAGTTGCAGAGCTCTGAAATTGGACTACTATAGAGCAATATAGGGCACGATTCTTGAAGGTAATTATATGGTTAGCTTCATGGAAGATCAAGGAAGGTGAATTGATAGAAAAATTGGATTAAAAATGGCTTGAACACTTATTACGAAGTTACAGAAAATTGAGTTATGGAGCAAGTTTGGCATGGTGATTCTGGCTATTCAAGCTTGAGGAAATGAATGGGGGATGACCCTCGATTTATAGGAGAATGAATGGGATTCTCAAGCGTGTGAAATGATGAGGTTTGGAGGGAAATTGTGGGAGGTTTGTAGCATGAACAAAGTGTGACTTGTTTAGCATAAAAAACAGTTAAATCGTGTGTTTCATGATGCTAAACACCTTTGGAAAGTTGTTAAACATGATTAGAAGTAAAAACGCATGCAAAACTTGTGATTAGAAGCCAAACAAAAAGATTTCAAAATCTAACTTGTGATGAAACTTCAGTTTCAAGCTACCAATTTCAAAATAATGGTATTTTCAGTTGAAGGGATCTTAGGACATGATTCTTGTTGCTTTAGAAATATGAGGTTACAAGCTTTGAAATGGAAAAAGAATGGATTAAAATGGATGCCTGAGCTGAAAGTTGCATTGAGTCAAAGTTGGGGAAAAAGGGTTGACTTTCCATACTTAGAAATATTTCAAATTTTACTTCAAAAGTGACCTATAATGTTTTGCATCCAAACATGGCCTTCCACTTGGAATTTTCTCTTGACCAAAAAACATGGCAAGAAAAGACCTCTTGAGTTACATTTTGAAACTTGAACCATTCAAAATCTCCAAAAATTGATAGAGTTGTGAATTGTTGAAGTTGGAAAAAAATCATGTAATGACCTATAATCTTTTGCACCCTTAGGGCATATTCTATCCATTTTCTCACTTTGCACTTAAAATAAGGAATAAATTTAACATCCTTAAGAGAATTATGGAAAAAGAGTGGGATCCAGGTGATAAAAATTGACCAAGTTATGATCATTTGAAGCTACACTTGAGAAAATGAGGGTTCATCTGGGGGACTTGTAATCTTTCTTCATCATCAAGTTTCTTCCACATGAAATCTCCTTGAAACTTTTGAACTAATTTGTGAATAACCCTTGGAAGAGAAGTATGTATTTATAATCACTCAAAACTACCAAAATATTAGCAAGATATACTTCTTTGAAGTTCAAAACCCTAGGTCCTAGATCAAGAAAATGCTTTGAGGAACTTTGACAATTATGACCAACCTTCTTGTACCAACACTCTTACTTTGTAAATAGAAGTTATTGAAGATGATAATAAGAACTCATAGCCATAAAAACCAATTCCATATATTGAGAATTTAGAGAAATATGCAATTGTGATCAATGGAAACAAGACCTTGTCCAATCATGACAACTTCTTCCGTCAACCCCTTGTACTTTTGAATCAATTATGATAACTTTTAAATGTGGTGAACCAAGCTAAACCTTGACATGCCATTTATTCCAAAATAAATTCAATGGTGAGGTTTGAACTTCTCAAGCTTTAATGGCTAGGGCATGGAAATAAACTCATGAACCCATGGATCAACTTGCTAAGCCTCATTGCCTTTACCTACATTATTAACAAGTAAGACCATCCAACATTGCATTTTATTAATTAGAAAGAAAATCAAGACAAAATATCCATGATCACAAAAGAAAACAAGTCAAGATGCTTGGTGATTCCTCAAAGATCAAAACTAAAGACGGGGAGGAGGACCAAAAGCCCTAATGTGATCTTGTTGTGATTGAATCAACATGGTATGATGAAGGGATCTTAGGGGGAAAAGGGGTACAATAGCTGCCTATATTTAAGTTTCTTCTATCCGGAGATACGAAGGTTAAAAATCTTTGTGTCGACGCGATCGAAGATACTTAAATATAAAACAAACCCTATTTTTGGCCCTAAGATGCCATGCAATGCTTATGAATATGAATGCACACAGACAACTTCAAAGGGACGCAAAACACCATTTGGGATGTAACAAAATAAAGAAACAAGAGAGAAACCCGACCAAGAAAATAAATCACTGGTGGATCAAAAGACCTGACTTATAGAGGATAATAAAATGTCAAAGGATACACCCACTTCTACCAAAGGTGAAACTACCAACGTTCACCGAGGGTAGAAAGAGGAAAGAAAATAACACCACTAACATTCACTAAAGGTGACCTACCAACTCTCACTGAAGGTAGAAGGAAAAGAAATATCATAGCACCTCCGTTCACTGACGATGAACTACCAACTTTCACTGAAGGTAGAAAAAAGATAATAAACACCAACTTTCTCTGAAGGTGACCTACCAACTTTCACTCAAGGTAGAAAGAGAATATATCATAGAATCTCCGTTCACTGATGATGAACTACCAATGTTCACTGAGGTTAGCAAAAATATAACAATCATCGATGTTCACTGCCGATGACCTACTAACTTTCACTGAAGGTAGAAGGAAAAGAATATATCATAGCATCACCGTTCACTGATGAGGGTAGCAAAAAGATAACAATCATCGACGTTCACTACCAATGACCTACCAACTTTTACTGAAGGTAGAAAGAGAATATATCATAGCATCGCTGTTCAATGACGATGAACTACCAACGTTCACTGAGGGTAGAAAAAGATAACAATCATCGACGGTCACTGCCGATGACCTACCAACTTTCACTGAAGGTAGAAAGATAATATATCATAACATCGTCGTTCACTTACAATGAACTACCAACATTCACTGAGGGTAGAAAAAAGATAACAAGTCTTTTCCCAAAAATTCTGGCGTTTCGCCCAGAACGGGTCTCAACTTCTTCTTTAACAAAGGTATTCCGTCTGGAAAGGGTAATGTATAGGTTGTCTCAAATAAAGAGACCTGCTATTTGCTGTTATAGGAAGGATTGTAAAAATGACTCCCTGGGGAAACAATATGGCTTCCTGGGGAAAGAGATACGACTTTCTGGGGAAATGCTAACATATTCCTGCTGGGGGGATAAAGTCTTCTCGTGAAAAATAAATGCACATTCTCGAACCGAAACTCGAAGCTTGAAGCAATTCAAAATAATAATATTGATGAGGATCAAAGATTCAAACCAGAAATAAACTAGAGTAAAACAGTCAACCAAAAATACATCCTTTGAGAAATAAACTCAAACAGGAAACCCAAATCATCCAGACAAAGAGCTGTACCGGAAGGCTAAAGAAAAAATCTTCCACGAGGGAAAACTCAGTGGGGAAATTGAAAGAATATGCACTTTCTGCTTAAGGCCAACACTATATTGGAAGGAGGACAACATAACTTTGCAAAACATGGTGATATGTCAACAAGATATTAACAACTATTAATGAGCAATGATTTGCTATGTTTAAATATGCATGATGTATATATGAATGTATGAGTGTTATCATGTATATGCTGACAAAACAAACATATAACACTGGGGGTAAACAACCAAAACCAACTCGGACACAAACAACACTCAGCTACATCATATACAAGATGAACATTCCATAAGAAAATAAGCACCAACTGAGGAAACAAAATCCTATTACATGGCTTAATTTCACTGGGGAGAATCATAATATAGTGACAAAATAATACAGACACAGGGATATAACATCCTTCACCAGGATTCACCAGGGAACAACACTCAGACTTCAATGGGGAAATAAATATTTTCAAATGTAACACTTCTACTGGGGATTGAAAAATTTATAACAAATAAAGCAGATGGACACAAAATCATCAAAACATTCACTGGGGAATTCAGACCCACTTTGAAGGAGGAAAAGCATACAAACTTCACTAAGTGAGATAATGCTTCATCATTGAGACATCAATTGGGGACTTCGTGCTAACTTCATTGGGGAGGGCAACACCATATTATCACGGGGAAACCAAGATACGTTCTTCACTGGGGAAACCGGAGATACGTTCTTCTTCGAGAGTAATTATTGTATCAACTTCTCTGGGAAGAAATAACTTCTATCAAATAAGAGAAACCTTCACTGGAGAAATCTTGGATTGAGTCTTCATATCATGCAAACTCAGAAAATAAGAAAAATTAACCAAGACTTGACTTGGGACACTGGAGTCACAAACCCAATACAGCAAAAACATCTTGAGAAAATCTTCCCCGGGAAACAAAACTTCTCAAAACTACTGGAGTTCGTCCATCCCTGGGATCACCACTTTTGTTTTCCTTTTGAATCACAAAATCTAAAGTAAAAGTAAATTGTAAATTCTTTTTTAAAAACAATTTTGTTATTTAATCTTTTCGCTTTGAAAATTATTATCAATTATAAATGGAGTCTTTGCAAGCTAAATAAAACAAGAAATGCAAAGAATTGGGAAAAAGCTCAAATTTCATTGATAGAGTGCTAGTCTGCGAATGGCGAGACTCCATGGATGATTACAAATATTGGAAAATGGTAATATATAATGGAAAAGATACGTTGAGATACAATGACCACTATCCCCCTAACAACTTTTGAAATCTTGAGCAGCAGCTTCCGTTGAAGTATGGTAAGGATCCAAGAAGATTGTTGCTTCAACGATCAAGTCTTGTCTGATTGTAGTTACTTGCCAAAAAAATCCCTAACTTTTTCCTAAGCTGCCCTTGCGGGTTTTCAACTTAGCATGGAATTTATTCTGTTTATGTCTCTAATTTTTGCCTAGACCACCCTTTCGGGTTTTCAGCCTACCGAGACGCTCTTTTTTGCCTAAGCCTCCCTTTCGAGTTTTCAACTTAACGAGCTGTTCTTTTTATTTCTTTAGGAAAAGTATTTCTTGACTGCATTAACATTCATGGGACGTGGTAACTCTTTGCCATCCATAGTTTCAAGAATTAATGCACCGCCATAGAAGGCTTTCTTGAAAACATATGGGCTTCAAAATTGGGAGTCCACTTGCCCCTAGAATCAGCGTTAAAAGACATGATCTTCCTGAGCACGAGGTCGCCTTCTCTAAATTCACGAGGTTTGACCTTCTTATCAAAAGCTTTCTTCATTCTCTTCTGATACAACTGCCCATGACACAAAGCCGTCATTCTCTTCTCTTCGATAAAATTCAATTGCTCAAACCTGTTCTGGACCCATTCAGCCTCTGACAACTTGGTTTCCATTATCACATGCAAATAGTGAATCTCAACCTCGATTGGGAGTACCGCTTCCATTACATACACGAGGGAGAAAGGGGTTGCTCCTGTTGAAGTGTGAATAGATGTCCGATATCCATGCAAAACAAACGGTAGAATTTCATGCCAATATTTATAAGTAACAACCATCTTATGGATGATCTTCTTGATATTCTTATTAGCAGCTTCAATAGCCCCATTCATATTTGGCTTGTAAGGAGATGAGTTGTGATGCACGATCTTGAGTTCCTCACAAAGTTCTATCATCATCTTGTTGTTCAGATTCGAGCCATTGTCGGTGATAATTCTGCTCGACACACCATACCGACATATAAGATTGTTCTTAATGAAGAGCACAACCACCTTCTTGGTAACGTTAGCATATGAAGCAGCTTCCACCCATTTGGTGAAGTATTCAATTTCTACCAAGATGAAACAGTGTCCATTTGAAGCTTTGGGTTCTATCATCCCAATCATGTCAATACCCCATATAGAGAAAGGCCACGGGGAAGAAATAACATTGAGAAGTGTCTGAGGCACATGAACCTTGTCCGTATAAATCTAGAATTTATAACACTTCTTTGCAAATTTGTAACACTCAGATTCCATTGTCAGCCAATAGTAACCTGCCCTTAGCATCTTTTTAGCCATATAATGTCCATTGGCATGAGTGTCGTATGAACCTTCATGTATCTCATGCATCAACATGTCTTCTTCGTGTTTATCCATGCATCTGAGCAAGACCATGTCACAATTTCTCTTGTACAACACATTTTCACTGAGGAAGAAACTGCCCGCCAATCTTCTCAATGTCTTTTTATCTTTATTCGATTCACCAATCGGGTATTCCTGAGTTTGAAGAAAATTCTTGATATCATAATACCAAGGTTTCTCATCCGCTACCTCCTCTGTTGTAAACACATGAGCCGGCCTATCCAGTCGCCGAACCATAATTCGAGGTATATCATTCCAAGTATTTACATGATACATACAAGCCAGAGTTGCCAGAGCATCCACCATTTTATTTTCATCTCTAGGAATGTGATGGAACTCAACTTTATTAAAGAAGGGTAACAATCTTCTAGCATAATCTTTGTAAGGGATCAAGCCAGGGTGACGAGTATCCCACTCTCCTTTAATCTGATTTATTACCAAAGCTGAATCGCCATACACATCTAGAATTTTAATTCTGAGATCAATAGCTTCCTCGAGACCCATGATGCAAGCCTCATATTCTTCCATATTATTAGTACAATAAAATTTCAACCTTAGAGTAAAAGGGATGTGCGATCCATGTGGAGTGACAATCACAGTGCCAATTCCTTTCCCATAAGCATTCGCAGCTCCATCAAATATCATACTCCAACGAGATTCAGGATCAGGACCTTTCTCAGGAAATGGTTCTTCACAATCTTTCACTTTCAGAAACATCACATCCTCATCGGGAAAATCATACTTCATAGAATGATAATCATCAAATGACTGGTGAGCAAGATAATCTACTAACACGCTTCTTTTAATAACTTTTTGAGTATGGTATTCGATATCATATTCAGATAACAACATCTGCCAGCGGGAAATTATCCTAGTAACAACAGGCTTTTCAAAAATGTACTTGATTAGATCCATTTTGGAGATCAACCAAGTAGTGTGATTCAACATATACTGCCGTAAATGTTTTTCCGCCCAGGCCAGAGCACAACATGTCTTTTCCAGCATGGAATACCGTAATTCACAATCAGTAAATTTTTTACCGAGATAATAAATGGCATGTTCTTTCTTCCCTGCTTCATCTTGTTGTCCCAGAATACAATCCATGGAATTATCTAACACTGTCAGATACATAATCAACGGTCTTCCTTCAACAGGAGGGAGCAAGATAGGAGGTTCAAGCAAATATTCTTTAATACTTTCAAATGCCCTTTGACAGTCATCTGTCCACACGTAACCTTGATCTTTCTTTAACAACTTAAATATTGGTTCACACGTTGCAGTCATATGGGAAATGAATCTGGAGATATAATTCAAACGCCCGAGGAATCCCCTGACTTGCTTTTCACTTCTTGGTGCTGGCATTTCTTGAATTGCTTTGACTTTATCAGGGTCAACTTCAATTCCCTTCTGGATAACAATGAAACACAACAATTTCCCTGATCAAACACCGAAGGTACATTTATTTGGATTCAAGCGGAGACGATACTTCCTCAAACGCTGAAATAACTTCAACAAGTCTTATACATGACTTTCTTTAGTCTGGGATTTAGAAATCATATCATCGACATATACCTCAATTTCCTTGTGCATCAAGTCATGGAATAGGGTTGTCATAGTCCTCTGGTACATTGCACCAGCGTTCTTCAACCCGAAGGGCATCACTCTATAACAGAATGTTCCCCAGGGTGTGATAAACATTGTTTTTTCCATGTCCTCAGGCGCCATCCTTATTTGATTATACCTGGAAAATCCGTCCATGAACGAGAAAACTTTGAATTTTGCTGTGTTGTCCAGTAACATATCAATATGTGGCAATGGAAAATCATCTTTTGGACTAGCTTTATTTAGATCTCTGTAATCTACGCACATGCAGACTTTTCCGTCTTTCTTCGATACTGGGACTATATTCACAATCCATTGAGGGTGCACTGATGTCACAAGAAAACTGGCATTAATCTGCTTTAGAACTTCCTCTTTGATCTTTACTGCCATATCTGGGTGAGTTCTTCTCAACTTCTGTTTGATTGGCGAACACTCTGGCTTCAACGGCAAACGGTGTTCTACAATATCTGTATCTAGACAAGGCATATATTGGTAAGACCAAGCGAAAATATCCACATACTCTTTCAACATCTCGATCAACTTGCTCCTCACATCAAGATGCAACAATGCCCCAATCTTGACTTCTTTCGGATATTCTTCTAAACCTAAATTGATTACTTCCAATGGCTCTTTATATGGATGAATGGAATTCTCCTCCGCTCAAGCAACCATGAGAGCTCTTCTGGAATTTCATCATAGTCTTCTTCTTCGGCCCCATACACAGGACATTCAAAGTTGGGAGAGGGTGCAGGGTCATTGTATTAAACTGGTTTTTTAATTAATCTGCATATATGATTTATGATTGCTTTTAGAAACTGATACATATAACAAGTGATCATGCAAATTGAGTTTCAGTTATTATTTATTTTGAAAGGTTTTTTTATTTATTACTATTTTCCAAGAAAAAGCAAAAAATAAAAAAACAATTTGGGAAACAAAGATAACTTTTATTATTGATTTTAAAAGTCACAGCAAACAGATAAGCCCATACAATATCAATACTTTCACCTTGGGCAGAGTGAAATCTTTTCAAAAAGATTAACAAAACAAATTACTTTGAAACATGTATGCAAGAGGGAACATCAATGGTGATCCAGTTCTGAAACCTAACTTCGTGCGTCACATAATTTGGCATTTTTGACTCTGCTTCATCTTCCATAATGGCATTAATCCCGGAAACAGTTGGATGAAGATAACCCCCGCTACGGAAGATGTCTTGATACTTGTCTGCAGCAGACCTCAGCTTCATGCTCTTACCTTTATCATTCTTCACAGAAAACCCTAAGCCGACTCTATTCTTGTTTACAGGTGGATCCACAATCTGTCCCAAATTTCACTATGGCCATTACGCACAACCTGTTGCGCATCCTTAAGCGAAACCATGAAATTCTAATTTCCTCTTATGTTGTCAACAGATAAACATAGGACCGAGTTCCAACAGAAGCTTCATCCGCCTCCACAATGCTGAAAGAGGACAAATGAGATATCAATAATGCCTGTTCTCCACTTATGATTACCACTTTTCCTTCATGTACAAACTTCAACTTCTGGTGTAAAGTCGAAGTGGCAACCCCTGCTTCATGTATCCACGACCATCCCAACAAGCAATTATATGAGGGTACAATATCCATGACCTGGAAAGTAATCTGAAACAAATGTGGGCCTATATGAATAGGCAAGTCCACTTCACCAATAACATATTTCCTTGATCCATCAAACACTTTCATAATAGTGCCACTTGGGCGCATGGGAGTTCCTTGATATTTCAACTTCATAAGCGTGCTCCTCGGTATAACGTTCAATGAGGATCCATTATCAATCAACACATTGGATAATGAATCATTCTTGCAGTTCATAGAGATGTGGAGGCCATATTGTGATTCCTTCCTTCATCGGACAGTTCATCGTCACAGAAACTCAGGTTATTACATGACGTCATATTCCCCACTACACTGCTGAATTAGTCTATAGGCATGTCACTTTCCATAAAAGCTTGGTCCAATACCCTCATCAACGATTCTCTGTGGACAGAGGAGTTCATCAATAAAGCTAAGATAGATATTTTTGAAGGAGTCTGCAGTAGTTGATCAACAATTTTGTAGTCGCTCATCTTGATTATCTTCAAAATATCATCCACTTATTTCTCTAGCGTAGCTCCACTAGATTCACCCGTAACCTTCTTGGGTTCAACATTTTCAACAATTTTCTTTCTAGCGCTAACATCTCCATGAACAACTGGTGCAAATACACGACCACTGCGGGTCACTCTGCTAGTCTCAGCAATATTTCCAACATCAGGCATTGGCTGGATGGGAACTTCCACACCATTCTCTAAGATTGTAGCATTATATTTATAGGGTACTACCTTATCTGACTTGTAGGGGACAGGACCCGGCAAACTAATCATCAATGGAGTAATAGTTGGCTTGCTATTATACTCAACTTCAAAATGGGTGGGTGCACCAAAACAAGGCACAACGACGTTTACCCCTTCTTCAACATAATCAGTCATTATGGAGTCATCTCTAGAAAACAAATCTTCATCCGAGGAGAAGAACTCATTTGCAGAAGCATGCTCATCATCCGACTCCTCTTCAGCCAAACAAACCTCAATCATATCAACTTCATGGTAATCATCCCTTTGACCTGTAACCTTGATGGTTCCATTATCCAACAACAACTGAACACTTTTCCTTACAATTGAACATCCTCGGGAGTCCCAGCAGCAAATTCGGCAAGATCCATACTGATGTTCCATCTGACCAACCATGTGGCAGAAAGTAGCATGCAATTGTACAAGATCCTCATTCATATGTTCCACATCAAAAATTCTGAACTCTTCAAGACATCCAGAAACCATGTTAACCTCCTCTTCATACTCTGCCCTAGGCCTGATTATGTGGATGAGGCCCTCATCCATCATCTCCTGCAAATCAGCCTTTATCTTGTCGCAACCATGTATGTCTGTACTGCAAATAGCACAACCGGAATGGTCATGCGTATAATAGCTAAATTCATAGAGGTATGCACGCATTTTCACTAAATCTCCTCTAACTAGATTAATATCAAAAATCTGGAAGTCGCTTGGACAATCGACCACCATGTTCACAACATTTTATCCTTCATGCTTGGGCAGAGGATTGTCTTTCACATTAGGGCCCACATCCTTGAAAGACAGAATACCAGACTTCACCAATTTCTTCACCTCAGTCTTCAAAGGATAACAGTTCTCAACATTATGCCCTGGTGCTCCCTGATGAAAAGCACATGTTTGGTCTGCCTTATAATACCAAGGCAAGGGCGATGGGACAACGAGAGGTGGTCGGGTCTGAACCAACTTATTTTGAATTAACGCCAATAGTAACTCTGTATAACTCATAGGGATATGGCCATAACTCTCCCTTCTCTGATTATACCCTTGATTCCCCTGCTGGGATGGTCTCTGGTAAGCAACGATGGTTGGAGCTACACCAACAACTGGAGTAACTGAAGCGACTTGCTGATGATGCTGATAACTTCTTCTAGGATGATTAACTCTCCTCTCTTGTATAACAACATTTGTGTCTCCTTCTTTTTTTTAAACCCATAGGATGGCTTTTTCGCACTTCCATAACCTTCACTCTTTTTTAAACGACCCTCTCTTACAACCTCTTCTAACCGGATACCCATGCCTACCATTTCAGTAAAGTCACTTGGCACACTCGCTACCATCCTCTCATAGTAGAAATCACCCAGAGTTTTCAAGAAAATCTTAGTCATCTCCTTCTCTTCCATGGGGGGAATTACTTGGGCGTCTACCTCACGCCATCACTGTGCATATTCTTTGAATGATTCCCTGTCTTTCTGAACCATGGCCCTGAGTTGATCACGATCAGGTGCCATGTCCATGTTGTATTTGTATTGTCTGATAAATGCTTCTCCCAGGTCATTGAAATTATGGATATTGACACTGTCCAAACTCATATACCACTTCAGTGCAACACCAGTCAAACTATCCTGAAAAAGTGAATCAGCAGACGCTGATCATCAGTATGGGTAGACATTCTTCTTACATACATCACAAGATGAGCACGAGGGCAAGTTTTGCACTATGGGACCTTAAACTTTGCAGGTATCTTAACATTCGGGACCAAGCATAATTCATTCACGTTCTGCCCGAATAACTCCTTTCCCCTGAGGGCCTTCATCTCCCCCTGCATCTTGTCAAAATGTTCTTGAAAATCATCCATTCTGTCATAAAGACCCAAGTCTTCACTTGGTGGAGGAAAAGGGCGACACATACCATCATTAATAAATGGAACCATATTCACCTAAGGATGTGTAGCAGGAGCAACATGCACCACAGGGGGTGTGAGAGTAATAGTAGTCTGAATAATTGGAACTTCTTGAGGACCAAGATTGAAACCTTCAGGCATAAAGTTCTCTGGCATTCCCCATGGATAACCTTGAGGCATGCGATTCTAAACAACAATTGGAGTAACAGACACAAGAACAACCAGAGCTTCAGTAGTAGCCCTTATTGGTTGAGGTTGAACATTCAGTGGCTAATTCTGAGCAGCCACCAGAGATTCCATCAGAGCAGTGACATTGGCCATGCCAGCCTTCAAAGCATAAACCTCCTCGCACAGCTCGCAATTCTCTTGTTCTAAGTTGTCCACCATCCTTCCGAAATTAGCTTAAGTGTTGTAGTGGTGAGTCAGCTTGCTGAACGAAGTAAAGAAGCTTGGTAAGACACCTTGATATGCTTAACAAATGTAAGAAATATGTGCAATATGATGCATGATATGCAATGAAGATGATTAATTCTTAATATTAATATTTCAAGGGACTTAAAGATTTATAGACATATTACAAATATCAAAGTAACAACACATTTGAAATACTGAAAAGTTTATTATAATAACTTTGAAATGGATTATAAGTTTCAACAATCCCAAGTACAAGATGAAAATAAAGTCTAAAACTCTAAGAGTCAAAGCTGATGGGGATTACCCTATACGCTGGCGCTTCCCTGTAAGCCTGGCAATCAGAGTCTTTAACCTCTGGTTTTCTTCAGCATATCTGGTGGCAACTTTCTTCCAATCACCTAAATCAGGATGTGAGCAACTATCAACTGACTGAGGCTTAGGAGAAAATAAATCCCCTTGCCTCTCCATCATCTCTATAGTCTGACTCTCAATAATCTCAATCAAATCGTCCTTCTCCTTCAAGTCTGCTCTATAGGAAATCTCTAAAGTTTGGAACTTATTCTTCCAAGCATCCTTTTCTTGCTACATCCTTACTAAAGCAAGTTGTAGCTCTTCTATATAATCCAATAAGGAAGGAGTGGTCTTTACAAACAAATCAGGCATAGGTGCTTCCCGGGAATACGACATCTTCAACTGAATAGCTCTTGTTTGGACCCACTGAAGATAAGGTTCCAAAGAAACAGTCCCTCTTGGTCCCAAATCTTTCCTACTCTTCTTATGAATTTGACGCCAGGCCTTCGCAATCTTCTCCCTAGCTTCCTTATGGTATTCTCCCTCCTTCATAAAGAAACTACTCAAATGAATACTATTTGGTTTATCCCTCATCGGATAACCAAGTTGTCGTCGTGCAAGAACAGGGTTATAGTTAATTCTTCCCTTTGTACCAAGAAGAGGTACATTGGGGAAACTACCACAACTGCCAATAATCTCCACATCCCGGTAAACTCGATGGTACTAATGAATATCCGAGTGAGTAAGTGCCATGGTCTTAGGAGCCCAACGGGGTTCCTTCTTGATATCCCAAAAAGCATCAGACTGAGGCATATGTGAGATAAACCACCGGTAAAAAAAAGGTGTACAACAGATAATCATTCCCCCATAATAAGAATTTGGAAGATGAACAGAGTAATAAGCATCACCCAACAATGTAGGGACTGGGTTTCCAATCATGAAGATCCTGATAGCATTAACATCAACAAACTTGTCCACGTTAGGAAACAAGAACAACCCGTAAGAAAGTAGAGCAAATATGGCTTCAAAAGCGACTGTACTCTTCATCCTGGCAAATTAACGAGCTTTCTCCAATAAAAACTGAGCTGGTAATCCTCTAATCCCTCCTTTAGTAGTCATATGGGCTTCAACCTCAGACTTCCCCAGATGGACCAAAGCAGCACTCTCGTGTGATTTTGGCTCACCCTCCAAACAAGTGAAAGGAACACGATCGGTAATAGGTAAATCCAACATATAAGAATACTCCTCCAGTGTAGGCATCAATTGATAGTCAGGCAAAGTAAAGCAATGATACATCAGATCATAGAACTGGACCAAGGTTGAGAGAATACCCTCTTTCATCCTAAACTTCATGATAGGAATGATGGATCCATACTTCTTCTGAAAATCTGCAGAACACAAAATCTCGGGAATTAGACTGATCAACTCGTCTATCTTGGGATCCTCGAAACTGTATTTTCCGGTCTTTCTTTTTCCAGAATCCATGGTCAAAAGGTACCTGAGATATTCACAAATGGTCAACTTTTAAGTCCCTTGAAATGAAATTCCTTCAAAAGATGCTTATGAGTGCATGGATGCATGATGCAACAATCACACACAAGATCACACATATGGGGTTCATAGGTTCAACGTCACGAGCATGAGGTCGAAGGTAATACCCATAAGGTATGGTCTAAAAGTTAACACCTTTCGAACAAGGTTCTAGTGGTTCCCAGAGTGTACATCCTTTCTTCGGATATTACCAACTTCCTGATTAACTCGGTAATTAGTAATATTCTCAAGAAAAACTCATCTGAGCGTAGTATCGCGTGACAACTATTTCTGGATTACTCCGTCATAGCTTCCGCACTACACCTAAAAGGCCAAGATGGGTTAGGTATTCTATGGTCCTCAGCTTCAACAAGCTCCCAGGTCGAAAGCAGTACGCCTTTCTGATTACTCGGTAAACGATACTAGAGTCAAAGGGGCCTTCACTGAGTGGGGGATCTCATGCCTCCTTTTTTGGGATTACTCCCTCAAAGTTAACATGACTATACCGCCAATCCTATCTTAAAGTTTTCCCAAATCTGGGTATAGGACTTATGAGTAATCACCAAACACCCTGGAAACCAGGAAAATCCAGATAAATATATATACAACATATAACACATAAACAAAAATAGCATATATACAGATATACACAAAGATAGGCTCAACCCACTTACGGATGGACCAACAAGAGTTCAATCTTTCCCCAGTGAAGTCGCCATTTTTTTCTGTAGCGGTAGAAATGTTTAAGACTAAGCCATTGGATTGACTAGACTTATACAGATCAAAATAAAAATCGACACTGTGCTTTATTGTTTCCAAATGAATGGGAAAGGAATAGGAAAAGAGCGAGTAACCCAAAAGAGGAGGGAAAGATTCAAGGTAAGGGGGTTGGTTATGCAAAGGGAAGGTATTAGCACTATAAACATCTACGGTACTCCGCAGGAACCTCTTTGTAAAATCTGTATATTTTGTCTGTAAAATATTGTATGTAAAATAGATGGCGGAGGTGAGAAAAGAAGTATTTTTTTAAAGACAAGTGTGTTGGTTAATTTTATGAGATAAGACATCATCGTCATTGTCCGTGTGGAAAACATATTTACTACACGCAATCATGGAAAGAAGAATTTGCATCATCTCAAAGTGGAGGATATGACTTGGATTTTAAAATCAACAATGCCTCACTCAACACCCAAGTGGAAAATATCTCTCTTCACTACTTATTATAGAAGTATAGTTGTTTGCATCACTACAAGGATTGACAAGAGTCTAATCTTTTGAGAAATGTTTTGAAATAGAAAGCCAAAGTGGAAAAAATGGTTTGAAATGAGATTGATTGACTTTTAGTCTTCTCACAAAAAATGTCAAAATATTGTTAAGTTAATTGAAGTTTATTTATGAAGGGTTTTGAAAATGCATGGACTAGGTCCAAGTTTATTATGAAAGTGGTTAAAATTTCAAAACAAGAAGAGTTTTCAAAAGGAGGAGGGAGATGTTTGAAATTAAAGAAGATGGGAGGAGAAGAAGGGATTACCCTAAAGCATAAGGTAAAAGCTAGGGATAAGATCCATCTAACCAATAAGAAGCCAATACTTGACATTATGAGTCAAGATAGAATTCCCATTCTTTGGATTGAAACCAAGCAAGCAAAGATACTAGACCTCTTGAAGGAATCAAACTTCAAATGTATTAAGTCTTCACAAAAATTGGGCAGAGTAACGGCTGTATACGGGTGAATTCCAGATTACAAACAAATAGTGTAATCACAATAACTTGCACACAAAAACAAACAAACAACCCAATGTCTTGAGGTAAACCTCAAGAACTCCAGACAAAATATCAATTAAGGTCAAAAAGTCTCCAACATAGGTCAAGGTTTCTAATCCTAAGTCCAAGAAGTCCAAAATTCCATAATGCCAAGGATAGTAAACAAATAGTCCAAGTATCATTAAAAGTTTTTTAGGGTTCATGTTGATTATTAGGTATCTTAAAAAAGAAAAGAAAATATCAAGTGAGTAAAATAAAAATGACAAGAAAGTAAATGCTCAAGTGAGCAAAATAAAAATAACATGAAATGTAATGCTTAAAATAAATGGTACATAAAGCATAAGAGAATAAAGTAAAAACAACTTAATAATTAGTGGTTAGTTGGATGAACATCTTGAAACTTGCATTTGGAACTCATTAGAGGATTGGTAGAACCAAAGCCTCCACACAACAAGTTGTATTTGCTTTTTGTCAAGTATATCATCCATTTGGAATCCTCAAAAGTATCATTTAATGAACAACGATGTTTAAGTGATCCGCGTTGACAAAAAGTGTTATAGATCCATTAGAGGATTGGTAGAACCAAAGCCTTCACACAATAAATCTCAAGGTTATTGGATCAAAGAGATCAAATTAACATACTTGGACTTGCAAACATAAGTTTGGGCCACGAATGATCATTTATTCGAATCAGGACAAAATTTAGCGCTATGTTAAGCAATCGTAAGTGGACTTATATAGAAGTCGCACCTATTTTGAGGCCGGTCAATAGCAATCTATGCACCATTTATTTTGAGACGTGATATAGAGATAATGCTCCAATAACACTTAGTGCAATAAGAAAGGGATGAGATGAAGAGGGTTGAGAAAGAATATAAACCACATTTAAATTAAAATTTAATCAAACTATTATTAAAATCATTCATCCATTTTTGTGGACTTAGACTCAACACCATGGATCCAATAATGTTAATAAAGGTCATGATCAAAAATTTAACCCAAGATCAGCCAGAAAATTATCACAAAATAATATTGCATTTAATATATACATTAAAAAGGTTTTAAAAATATTTTAAAATAGAAATAAGAAAGAAAAATACCAACTATGTTCAAACTAATCAAGAAATATTAAGTAAGACCATAAAAAAATAAGAAATGAACTTAAATATTTTTATAAAATTTTTGGTAATTTTTTTAAAGTCAGAAACTATATTTAAAATTAAAAGAAATGAGTAAAATAAACCAAAAATGAAAAAAAAAACAACAAAGTCAGAAATAAAAAATAAATGAGGTCACTAATATTTATCACAATATCATTGTATCATTCCATATTTTTTTCAGAATTTAAAAATGCATAAAAGTATTTTTAAATATTTAAAACAATTCAAATAAAGTGAAAATTTATAAAAAAATATCAAAGCACAAAATAAAAATTTGAAAAAATAAAAATCAGAAAGAGAAAAATCAAAAATATTTTTCATAATTTTTTCAGATTTTTTGGACTTAAAATGAATTTTCTATGATTTTTTGAAGTTTAAAACAATTAAATATGAAAATCAGAAATAAAAAATAAAGTCAAAAATATGTGGACCATTGGATGAGAGTCAAAACATGTTAGTAATCAAATCCAAGGGATCTGGCGCGCTGTGCATATCATGGTCATTAGTGAATAAAACATAGGATCAAATATAAAATCAGATTTCAAAAAAACAAGTGGCACACCATCATTGGTTAGAAGATGACACATTGGTCATCTTCAACCTCCAGCCAACATGAATTGCAGGTCTCTCAAAATATAAAATCAGAAGCTCAGACCTATGCCATTCGCTTCGTCTCTTCAAGACGAAGACAACCACACCCTCGCGACAAATTTATATAAATTGTAGCTCAAGCAATTTGGAAGGAAAGTTTTGAAAAGGGATTTGAAATTTCATGGTCAAAACGTGTTTCCGGATAAAGGTAATTGTTGCGACTAGAACCAGAGCAATGAGAGCATCACAATGATATTAAAGTTTTGAAGAATTGATGGAGAAATCTACCTATTGAAGTTGAGTTGCAGAGCTCTGAAACTGGACTTCTATGGAGCAATATAGGGCACGATTCTTGAAGGTAATTATATGGTTAGCTTCAGGGAAGATCAAGGAAGGTGAATTGATAGAAAAATTGGATTAAAAATGTCTTGAACACTGATTAGGAAGTTACATAAAATTGAGTTATGGAGCAAGTTTGGAAAGGTGATTCTGGCTATTCAAGCTTGAGTAAATGAATGGTGGATGACCCTCTATTTATAGGATAATGAATGGGATTCTCAAGCGTGTAAAATGATGAGGTTTGGAGGGAAATCGTGGGAGGTGTACAGCATGAACAAAGTGTGACTTGTTTAGCATCAAAACTCAACTAAATTGTGCGTTTCATGATGCTTAACACCTTTGGAAAGTTGCTAAACATGATTAGAAGCAAAAACACGTGGAAAACTTGTGATTAGAAGCCAAAACAATGATTTCAAAATCTGACTTGTGATGAAACTTTAGTTTCAAGCTACCAATTTAAAAATAATGGCATTTTCAGCTCAAGGGGTCTTAGGACATGATTCTTGATTCTTTATAAAGATGAGGTTACAAGCTTTGCAATGGAAAAAGAATGGAGTTAAATGGATGCCTGAGCTGAAAGTTGCATTGAGTCAAAGTTGGGGGAAAATGGTTGACTTTCCATACTTAGAAATATTTCAAAATTTTCTTCAAAAGTGACCTATAATGTTTTGCATTCAAACATGGCCTTCCACTTGGAATTTGCTCTTGACCAAAAAACATGGCATGAAATAGACCTCTTTAATGACATTTTGAAACTTGAACCATTCAAAATCTCCAAAAATTGAGAGAGTTATGAATTGTTGAAGTTGGCAAAAAATCATGTAATGACTTAAAATCTTTTGCACCCTTAGGCCATCTTCTATAAATTTCTCACTTTGCAAATAAAATAAGGAATAAAATTCACATCCTCAAGATCATTATTGAAAAAGAGTGGGATCAAGGTGATAAAAATTGACCATGTTATGATCATTTGAAGCTACACTTGAGAAAATGAGGGTTCATCTGGAGGACTTGTAATCTTTCTTCATCGTCAAGTTTCTTCCACGTGAAAGCTCCTTGAAACAATGGAAGTGATTTGTTAATAACCCTTTGAAGAGAAGGATGTATTTGCAATCACTCAAAAATACCAAAATATGAGCAAGATATACTTCTTTGAAGTTCAAAACCCTAGCTCCTAGACCAAGAAAATGCTTTGGGAACTTTGACAATTTTGACCAACCTTCTTGTACCAACACTCTTAATTTGTAAGTAGAAGTTATTAAGGATGATAATGAGAACTCATAGCCATCAAAACCACTTCCATATCTTGAGAATTTAGAGAAATATGCAATTGTGATCAATGGGAACAAGACCTTGTCCAATCATGACAACTTCTTTCATCAACCCCTTGTACTTTTGAATCAATTTTGATAACTCTTAAATGTGGAAAACCAAGATAAACCTCACCATGCCCTTTCTTCCAAAATAAATTCAACGGTGAGGTTTGAACTTATCAAGCTTTAATGACTAGGGCATGGAAATAAACTCATGAACCCATGGATCAACTTGCTAAGCCTCATTGCCTTTACCTACATATTAACAAGTAAGACCATCCAACATTGCATTTTATTAATTAGAAATAAAATCAAGACAAAATATCCATGATCACAAAAGAAAACAAGTCAAGATGCTTGGTGATTCCTCAAAGAGCAAAACTAAAGATGGGGAGGAGGACCAAAAGCTCTAATGTGATCTTGTTGTGATTGAATCAATATGGTATGATAAAGGGATCTTAGGGGAAAAAATTGGGGTACAACACTGTGTATGGGGCAAGGGTCCGTACCAAGAAGGATGACCGCCCGTCCGTTCATGTTGTTCAGATTTCTAACCCAACTCCTGTTCAAAGAAAATCTTCCAATCATCAACGATTTGAGGCTCCATGAAGAAAATACACAAGGATAGGCATGTCGCTATCCCAAGCCTTACAACACCTGTTAAAGGCTAATTTTGTGACACTGCATGATCCTCCGGCCAATCCAGATACCTCATCGCCTAAATACAATCTGAATACCAAGTGTGCATATCACTCGAATAGTCCCGGGCTTGAGACCGATCAATGTTGGGCGCTGAAGAAAAAAAATTCAAGATCTAAACGACAACAAGACAATCGAATTTGATCTTCCTACAGTTCCCAATGTGATAACAGAACCAATTCCAAAACATGGCAAGGGTGTCAATGCTGTTGAAGACACCATTTTTGGTTCCTCCGTCGAAGACTTGACCACTCTGTTAACCACTATCAAAAAGAATTTGCTGAAAGCCGGGGTTTTCCCTGGTTGTTTGAAGGAATGTGATTGCTGCGCCACACTAATTAATGGATGCAAATGGCTGAAGGAAGGCATTCAATGCATGATGAATAGTCATGAGATCCTATTTGAAAAAACCCCCGTCAACCAAAAATCTGATTAATAAGATTGAAGACCTCTCCATCATAACAATTTCAAACAAGCCTCTTAGGATCTCCTCCAAGGGTCCTATTGGGATTTCAAATGAACCGATTGTTGCTCCTATGATAATTGCCGCCCCGGGACAATTCCATACTCTTCCAATAAAGTAGTTCCATGGAACTATGGTGCTGAGATGTTTTACCATGGAATAAAGCAAGATGCTTGGATTGAAGAAAGAAAAGATGATGACATTGGTAACATTACTAGCTCTAGTAAGGTGACCATAACTGGGAGAATATTTTCACCCAACATCTCACCACCAACCGCTATAAAGGCACTTGTCCGCATCACCACTGCTAAGCCTAATGCTGACACAAGGGGAAAGGAGAAAGTAGTTGAGCCTGCTGAGACAAATACCAGAAAAAGACATTGCTGCTAAGGAACCTTCCGCTCAAGAAATGAATGAGATCTTGAAAATCATAAAGACGAGTGATTTCAAGATAGTGGAGAAGCTGGGGAGAACCCCTTCCCAGATCCATGTTATCTTTGCTACTTTGTTCCGATGATCATGCATGGGCGTTAATCAAATTCCTGAAGAAGGGTCATGTCCCTCATGAGACCGCAACTGACAAGTTTGAAAATTGTGTGGCAAGCTTGACGGTCGATAATGGTTTGGGGTTTTTGAATGCTGATCTGACACCACTTGGAAGAAATCACAACAAAGCTCTGCATGTTTCTGTTGAATGTAAGGGGACTACCTTAGCACATGTTCTGGTTGACACTGGCTCTTCTTTAAACGTACTACCCAAGGGTGTTTTGGACTAGTTAGACTGTGAAGGACTGGTGTTGAACCTAAGTGATATTATTGTGAGGGCTTTTGATGGGTCCAAAAGGACGATTCATGGAGAGGTGGATCTCACAATCAAGGTAGGCCCACAGATTTTCAACTATACTTTCTCCATCATGGTTATCTGTCATGCTTACTCCTGTTTGCTGGGTCGCCCTTGGATCCACGGAGCAGGGGAAGTTGTTGTACCCCAATTTTTGCCCCTAAGATCCCTTCATCATACCTTGTTGATTCAATCACAACAAGATCACATTAGGGCTTTTGGTTCTCCTCCCTATCTTTAGCTTTGCTCTTTGAGAGATCACCAAGCACCTTGACTTGTTTTTCTTTAGTCATTATGCATGTTTTGTTTTTACTTTCTTTCTAATTAACAAAATACAATTTTGGTTTGTCTTACTTATTAATAATGTAGGTAAAGGCAATGTGGCTTAGCAAGTTGATCCATAGGCTCATGACTTTATTTCCATGCCCTAGTCATTAAAGCTTGAGAAATTAAAACCTCACCATTGAAGTTATTTTGGAAGAAATGGCATGGCAAGGTTCATGTTGGTTCACCATATTTCAAATTTATCAAGATTGATTCAAAAGTATAAGGGGTTGATTGAAGAAGTTGTCATGGTTGGACAAGGCCTTGTTCCCATTGGTCACAAGTGCACATTTATCTCAATTCTCAAGATATGGATGTGGTTTTGGTTGCTATGAGTTCTCATTATCATCCTCAACAACTTCTATATACAAAGCAAAAGTGTTGGTACAATAAGTTTGTTCAAAATTGTCAAAGTTCCTCAAAGCATTTTCTTGATATAGGAGCTAGGGTTTTAAACTTCAAAGAAGTATATCTTGCTCATATTTTGGTATTTTTGAGTGATTTAAAAGACATCCTTCTCTTCAAAGGGTTATTAACAAATCAATTTAAAAGTTTCAAGGAGTTTTCATGTGGAAGAAACTTGATGATGAAGAAAGACTACAAGTCTTCTAGATGAACCCCTATTTTCCCATGTGTGACTTCAAATGATCATAACTTGGTCAATTTTTATCACCTTAAGCCCACTCGTTTTCCACAATGATATTGAGGATGTGAACTTCATGCCTCCTATTATGTGCAAAGTGAGGAAATGGATGGAAGATGCCCTAAGGATACAAAAGATTATAGGTCATTTCATGATTTTTTGCTAACTTCAACAATTCATATCTCTCTCAATTTTTGGAGATTTTGAATGGTTCTAGTTTCAAAATTTCATTCAAGAGGTCTATTTGATGCCATCTTTTCTGGTCAATAGCAAATTCTAAGTGGAAGGCCATGTTTGGATGCAAAATATTATAGGTCACTTTTGAAGAAAAATTTGAAATATTTCTAAGTATGGAAAGTCAACCCTTTTTCCCCAACTTTGACTCATTGCAACTTTAAGCTCAAACATCCATTTGATTCCATTCCTTTCCCATTGCAAAGCTTGTAATCTCATCTTTATAAAGCATCAAGAATCATGCCTTAAGACCCCTTGAGTTGAGAATGCCATTGGATTGAACTTGGTAACTTGGAACTGAAGTTTCTTCATAAGTCAGAATTTCAAATTCATGTTTTGGCTTCTAAACATCAAATTACCATGTGTTTATGATCTAAACGTGTTTAACCAAGTTGACAAAGTGGATTAGAGCCTTATAATGCAAGGATTAGATGAGTTTTGATGCAAAACAGATCACACCTTGCTCGTGTATCGGGTTCACACGATTTCCCTCCAAACTTCATCATTTCACACGCTTTAACATTCCATTTGATTCTCTATAAATAGAGGGTCATCCCCCATTCATTTCCTCAAGCTTTGAGAGACAAATACACTCTACCAAAACCTCACACGAACTTCAAATTTTTGAAATCAATTTGAGATTTAAGCCTTTTCGTTCAAAATTCTTTTCACATTTATCATCCTTCAGCATCATACAAACTTTCTAGAACTTAAACCAAGCAAAACGAGCCATAATTCAAGCACAGAAGTCCAGTTTCAGAGCTTCTTTCTTGTACTTAGAAAAGGTATAATTCTCCACCATTTGGATCCAAATAAAGCACTAATCTATTCTACTCTTTCTCCTAATTCTTGTGCTTCTTACAATTTTTAAATCCATTGAGAATTGAGAGAGAAATCTCAAATTGAAGGTGCTCGCTATTTTTTGGGTTTCTAATTCATATCTCTTTGCATACCTTATATAAATTTGGCGCGATGGTGATGTTAGGATCGTCTTGAAGAGACGAATACAATGATACTAGTATGAGATCCTAATTTTTCCATTTGAAGGATCTCACAAAATCTCCATTGCAGGGTGTCTGAAGGTTGAAGACGATGACATGTCTCATCTCAGCCAATGATAGCGTGCCAAACGTTTTAATTTCACTGGTTTCCTTTTTTCTGATCCTATGCGTATCTCACCAAGGTCCATATCAAGCACAGCGCACCTGATCCATTGGATCAGCTTACTAACGTGTTTTGACTATGATCTGATGGCCCACATCTTTTGGGTTTAATTTTATTTTCTGATTTTATATTTTAATTGATTTAATTTTCAAAAATTCATAACTCTTTTATTTTTTATCCAAAAATTATGAAAAAATTCACAAAAATACTTTGAATTATTTCTTATCACATGACTATTTTCTCACATTTTTATTTTGACATTTGATATTTTTTATATTTTTTGCATTATTTGCTTCCTTTTAATTACTTTAAAAATATTTTCTGCCATATTTTATTCTAAAAAATTTCATAAATATCATTTTACATATTTCTGACTTTTTGAAAGTTTTATGGAATTTTATATTGATGTTTACTATTTTTGATCCGTTTTCTATTTGTTTGAGCAATTTTGATTAGTTTAGAAATAGTTTCTGACTTTAAAAAATCACCAAAAAATTTACAAAAATATTTGAGTTCATCTCTGATTTTTCTATGGTCTTACTTATTATTTCTTGATTAATTTGAACATGGTTGATATTTTTCTATTTTATTTTCTATTTTAAAACATTTTAAAACCCTTTTAAATGTATATAATAAATGTATTATTATTTTTTGATTATTTTCTGGCTGATCTTGGGTTGAATTTTTTATCATGAACTTTGTTAACTTCATTGGATCCATGGTGTTGAGTTTAACTCCATAAAAATAGATGAATAATTTTAATAATAGTTTGATTAAAATTTAATTCAAATGTGGTTTGTATATTTTCCCCCACCCTTCTTCATCTCATCCCTTTCTTATTGCACGAAGTGTTATTGGAGAATGATCTCTATATCATGTCTCAAAACAAATGGTGCATAGATTGCTATTGACCGGCCTCAAAATAGGTGCGACTTCTATATAAGTCCACTTACGATTGCTTAACATAGCGCTAAAATTTGTCCCGATTCGAATAAATTATCATTAGTGGCCCAAACCTATGTTTGCAAGCCCAAATATGTTAGTTTGATCTCTTTGATCCAATAAACTTGAGATTCATTGTGTGGAGGCTTTGGTTCTACCAATTTTCTAATGGATCTACATCACTTTTGGTCAACGCAGGTCACTTAAACATCGTTGATCATTAAATGGTACTTGTGAAAATTTCAAAAGGATGATATACTTGACAAAAAGCAAATGCAACTTGTTGTGTAGAGGCTTTAGTTCTACCAATCCTCTAATGAGTTCCAAATGCAAGTTTCAAGATGGTCATCCAAATAACCACTAATTACTAATAATTGACTTTATCTTGTGTTTTTAGTATATGCCCCTTTTATTTTATGCACCATTTACTTTTAGCATTTACATTTCATGCTATTTTCATCTTTGCTCATTTGAGCATTTACTTTCTTGTCATTTTTATTTTTTGCTCACTTGAGCTTGTCTTTCCTTTTTGAAGATACCTAATAATCAACATAAACCATAAAAAAAACTTTAATGGTACTTGGACTATTTGGTTACTATCCTTGGCATTATGGAGTATTGGACTTCTTGGACTTAGGATTAGAAACCCTGGCCTATGTTGGAGACCTTATGACCTTAATTGATATTTTGTCTGGAGTTCTTGAGGTTTACCTCAAGACATTGAGTTGTTTGTTTGTTTTGTGTGCAGGATATTATGATTACATACTTTGTTTGTAATATGGAATTCACCCGTATAGAGCCGTTACTTTGCCCAATTTTCGTGAAGACTTAATACATTTGAAGTTTGGTTCTCTTAAGAGGTCTAGTATCTTTTCTTGTTTGGTTTCAATCCAAAGAATGGGAATTCTATCTTGACTCATAATGTCAAGTATTGGCTTCTTGTTGGTTAGATGGTTCTTATCCATAGCTTTTACCTTATGTTTTAGGATAGCCTCTTCTTCTCCTCCCATCTTCTTTAATTTCAAAAATCTTCTTCCTCCTTTTGAAAACTCTTCTTGTTTCTAAACTTGAACCACTTTCATAATAAACTTGGACTTAGGTCCATGAATTTTCAAAACATTTTTCATAAATAAACTCCAATCAATTTAATAAAATCTTCACCTTTTTTGTGAGAAGACTAAAAGTCAATCAATCTCATTTCAAACCATTTTGCCACTTTGGCTTTTTATTTTAAAACTTTTCTCAGAAGATTAGACTCTTGTCAATCTTTGTAGTGATACAAACAACTATACTTCTGCAATATATAGTGAAGTGAGATATTTTCCACTTGGGTGTTGAGTGAGGCTTTGTTGATTTTAAAATCCAAGCCATATCCTCCACCTTGAGATGATGCAAATTCTCCTTTCTCATAATTGTGGGTAGTAAGTATGTTTTCCACACGGATAATGACGATGATGTCTTATCTCATAAAATTAACCAACACACTTGTTTTTTAAAATTTTTAAAAGGTGAACTACGTATACCCTGATCCCATATTGCACGAAAGGTGGTACGTAGGCACTAAAGGTTCGCAACTGCGGCGAGTGAAAAAATCATAAAAAATACTTCTTTTCTCACTTCCACCATCTATTTTTATACAACATTTTATAGCCAAAATATACAGATTTTTCAAAGAGGTTCCTACGGAGTACCGTAGATGTTTAGGGTGCTAATACGTTCCATTTGCATAACCAACCCCCTTAACTTGAATATTTCCCCTTCTTTTTGTGTTACTCGCTCTTTTCCCATTCCTTTGGAAACAATAACGCGTGGTGGCAATTTTTATTTTGATTTGTACACGTCTAGTCAATCCAATGGCTTAGTCTTAAACATTTCTACCGCTACAAAAAAATGGCGACTTCGCTGGGGAAAGATTGGCCTCTTACTGGTCCATCCCTAAGTGGGTTGAGCCTATATTTGTTTATATATGTATATGTGCTATTGTTGTTTATGTGTTATATGTTGTATATATGTTTGTCTGGATTTTTCTGGTTTTCAGGGGCTTGGTGATTACTTATAAGTCCTATACCCGGACTTGGGCAAACTTTAAGATAGGATGGGCGGTATAGTCATGTTAACTTTGAGGGAGTAATCCCAAAAAGAACGCATGATATCCCCCACTCAGTGATGGCACCTTTGACTATAGTGTCGTTTCCCGAGTAATCGGGAAGACGTGTTGCTTTTGACCTGGGAGCTTGCTGAAGCTAATGACCGTAGAATACCTAACCCATCTTATCCTTTTAGGTGTTGTGCGGAAGCTATGATGGAGTAATCCGGAAATAGTTGTCACGCGATACTATGCTCGGACGAGTTTTTCTTGAGAATATTACTAATTACCGAGTTAATCGAGAAGTTGGTAATATCCGAAGGAAGGATGTAGACTATGGGAACCTCTAGAACCTTGTTCGGTAGGTGATAACTTTTAGACCAATAGCTTATGGGTAGTATCTTCTACCTCATGCTCGTAATGTTGAACCTATGAACCCTTTGTTTGTGATCTTGTGTGTGATTGTTGCATCATGCATTCATGCACTCATAAGC
The DNA here is from genome assembly GCA_948472305.1 of Vicia faba. NCBI lineage: Eukaryota > Viridiplantae > Streptophyta > Magnoliopsida > Fabales > Fabaceae > Vicia > Vicia faba. The sequence continues at coordinate 942,003,176 of OX451741.1, read as the reverse complement.
ATCTTTTAAAGAATTTTATTTCAAGGGACTTAAAAGTTGACCATTTGCGAATATATCAGGTACCTTTTGACCATGGATTCTTGAAAAAGAAAGACCAGAAAATACAGTTTCAAAGATCCCAAGATAGATGAGTTGATTAGTCTAATTCCCGAGATTGATTGTTCTGCAGATTTTCGGAAGAAGTATGGATCCATTATTCCTCTCATGAAGCTTAGGATGAAGGAGGGTATTCTCTCGACCTTGGTACAGTTCTATGATCCCATGTATCATTGCTTTACTTTCCATGACTATCAGTTGATGCCTACACTGGAGGAGTATTCTTATATGTTAGATTTACCTGTTACTGATCGTGTTCCTTTTACTGGTTTGGAGGTTGAGCCAAAATCACACGAGATTGCTGCTTTGATCCATCTAGGGAAGTATGAGATTGAAGCCCATATGACTACTAAAGGAGGGATTAGAGGATTACTAGCTCAGTTCTTATTGGAGAAATCTCGTTACTTTGCCAGGATGAAGAGTACAATCACTTTTGAGGCCATCTTTGCTCTACTTGCTTACGGGTTGTTCTTATTTCCTAATGTGGACAAGTTTGTTGACATTAATGCTATCAGAATCTTTATGATTGGAAACCCAGTTCCTACATTGTTGGGTGATGCTTACTACTCTATTCATCTTCGAAATTCTTATCATGGGGGGATGATTGTCTGTTGCACGCCTCTGTTGTACCAGTGGTTTGTTTCTCATATGCCTCAGTCTGATGCTTTTTTGGATGTCAGAAAGGAACCCCGTTGGGCTCCTAATGTCATGGCACTTACTCACTCAGATATTAATTGGTATCATCGGGCTTACCAGGATGTAGAGATTGTCGACAGTTGTGGTAGTTTCCCCAATGTACCTCTTATTGGTACAAAGGGAGGAATTAACTACAACCATGTTCTTGCACGACGACAACTTGGTTATCCGATGAGGGCTAAACCAAATATCATTCATTTGAGAAGTTTATTCCTGAAGGAGGGAGAAGACCATAAGGAAGTTAGGGAGCAAATTGCGAAGGCATGGAGTCACATTCACAGGAAGAGTAGGAAAGACTTGGGACCTAGGGGGGCTGTTTCTTTGGAGCCTTATCTTCAGTGGGTCCAAATGAGAGCTATTCAGTTGAAGATGTCGCATTCCCGAGAAGCACCTATGCCTGATTTGTTTGTAAAGACCACTTCTGCCTTATTGGATGATATAGAAGAGCTACAACTTGCTTTGGTCAGGATACATCAGGAAAAGGACGCTTAGAAGAATAAGTGTCAAACCTTTGAGATTTCCTATAGAGCAGACTTGAAGGAGAAAGACGACTTGATCGAGATTCTTGAGAGTCGGGCTGTAGAAATGATGGAGAGGCAAGGGGATTTATTTTCTCCTAAGCCTCGGTCAGGTGCTAGTTGTTCACTTGCTGATTCAGGTGATTGGAAGGAGGTTGCCACCATATATGCGGAAGAAAACCAGAGGTTGGAGGCTCAGATTGCCAGGATTACAAGGAAGCGCCAACATATAAAATGATCTCCACCAGCTTTGCTTCTTAGGGTATTAGACTTTATTTTCATATTGTACTTGGGATTATTGAAACTTGTAATCCATTTTGAAGTTATTATAATAAATTTTTTAGTATTTCAAATATGTTATTACTTTGATGTTTGCAATGTGTCTATAAATCTTTAAGTCCCTTGAAATATTAATAATAAAATAAATCATGTGCATTGCATACTTGATTGACATTAGTACTTATAACTGGTAACACAAGATTGACATTAATACTTATGACTATCAACAAAGGTTTGACATCAGTACACTTGGAACAAGGGTTTAACATTAGTACTTATGACTGGGAACAAATGATTGACATTGGTATTTATGACTGGTAACAAAGGATTGACACTAATGCTTATGAATGGTAACAAAGGCACCTCACAATCATCCTCACCTTCGTCCTCGGCTTGGTTGATCGGATTTTTGAAGTCATAACTGGAAGTAGCAGAGTTGTTATCAATGGGATCCATAGTGGATATGGATCTGTAGTATGATACGTGAGTGTGTGTAAGAGAATAGTTGTTTTGATAAAGTGAAAGACAGAAAAGAGAAACGAGGAGCACAAAATTTATATGCAAGAAACGTCCAAGGTTCCCAGGCAAGGCACCGGGCCGTAAAGTTTCAAATTGTTTATTACAAATCTTAAAACAAATGAGTCAATTATTATCGAATAAAAGAAACAGGTATGAAGTCCCTAGCCATCCAGTTATTCGGTCCACTGTTGGTTGTTGGGTAGATCCAGTTGTCGATGTCTGAATCCTCTTCAGAGTCTTCAATTGCATTAATTCCCTGATTGCTGATGTGTACATGAGGTCTTCCATCCCAAGCGCGCCTAACAGCCCTTTGAGCCCCTGTAGTAAAGCCCAAACCAAATTTGTCAGTTTTGTGAGTGAAATCAGGGAGCTGACCCCAATTGGTACACCCACCTTCTTCAACCACAGCCCTGGCGTCCTTGAGAGAAGCCATCTTCAATGGAAGTTTGTTGGTAGTAACTTCAGTTGATGCCAAGATCTGAGGGACCTCTTCGAAATTTTGACAAGGAGTTTCTATGAATTCTCCATCCATCTCTACATAGCGGAAGGAATTGAGGTGACTCACCATATATTCTTCTTTACCTCGCACTGTGACAATATTTCCCTTCACCGGATACTTCAGCATTTGATGGAGTATGGAAGTAACTGCCCCAGCCTCATGGATCTAAGGACGACCCAACAAGCAAGAATACAACGAACTGATATCCATTACGTAGAAGGTGGACCCAAAAGTCTGAGAACTCACTTTGACATGGATTTCCACCTCCTCGTGCACCATTCTCTTCGATCCGTCAAAAGCCCTTACCACAATGTTACTAGGATTTAGAGTCAAACCCTCACAATCCAAACGATCCAACGCTTTCTTCGGCAGAACATTCAGTGAAGACTCGATATTTACCAGCACATGAGCCATAGTGGTGCACCTTCACTCAATCAAGACATGCAGAGCATCATTATGCTTCCTTCCTTTCGGTGTCAGATCCGCATCTGAAAAACCCAACCCATTGTCAGCAGTCAGGCTGGCCACACAATCTTTGAACTGATCTGCTGAAGCTTCCTGTGGCACATGCGCAGTCTTGAGAAATGCAATCAAAGCCTTCACATGGGCTTCAGAACACAATAGCATAGACAACATGGATATCTTTGATGGGGTCTTCCCCAGCTGCTCGACCACATTGTAGTCGTTCTTCTTAATGATTTTCAGTATTTCCTCTATTTCTTATTTAGAGGCTTCCACAACGATTTTCTTAGGTGCCTCTGTCCGGGCAAGCTCACCTATAATTTCCTTGCCCCGAGTCCTAGATGGCTCAGCAGCAGGGGTAATAACTGGAGTAGGAACAGGAGAAATGTCAGGAGTGCTGGTTGGAGCAGCAGTTGGAATAACAGTAGGCTTGATGATCTTCGGAGCAATCTCAGGAGAGAAAACCCTTCCACTTCGGGTAGCCTTACTAGTCCCAAAAATATTACTGACATCAGTATCAGCTTCTTCATTCTTCAGATCTTGCTTAATGCCATGATAGTACATATCAACACCATAATTCCATGGGACATCCTTGTCTGAGGTGTACGGGATGGGACCAGGAACAGTGATTATCAGCGGAGCAATTCTTTGAACATGTGTAATCCTAATAGGTCTTCTCGAGGAAACCTTGGAAGGATTGGTGGAAATGGTTATAATAGCGACGTCTTCAAAGGGAACAATAGGGATCACAATGTTCTCGAACAAAATCTCTTTATTATCCATCAGGCGCTAACACCTGAATTCAACAAACGGCAACCAGAAGTTAGAGTCGAACACATGTGGAAACCTTCACCACAACCCGAAAATGAACCAGCCAACAAAAAATTCTTCTTAACAGTCATAAGAGGAGTAGAAATTTCTTCAATAGAGGTCACAAACAAATCAGTATCAACAGCATTAACTCCATGACCATGTTTGGGCATTGGCGCAGTTATAACATTCGGCTTTTCTGGAGCATCGAACTCTATCTCCTTGGCTTCAAACAAGTCTTGTACTTTGTTTCTCAAAGCCCATCAGTCATTTGTATCGTGGCCAGGACTCTCAGAATGGTAGGCGCACCGCGCCTTGGGATTGTATCTGGGAGAAGTAGTGTTTGGATTCTTGGGGGCCTCTATCAAGGTTGCCACGTTTGATTTTAATAAATGAGGTAGAACTTCAGCTAAAGTCATGTTGATGCGGGTAAACTGCCGTTGTGGTCTTTCCACCCTTTGTTGATTGTTGCATTGTGGAGCAACTGCGGGTCTTGGTATCACTACAGCATTTACCATTTGACGGTGTTCAGATCTGCTTTGGCCCCTCGGGCTATAGATCACACTGGATTCCTTCTTACTAGTGAAAGGCTTCTTTTCTGAACTCGAGGAGGTATCCTTCTGTATTTTACCACACCAAATTCCAACTTCTACTCTTTCTCTGGTTAAAATCAGCTCGGTGAAACCAGATGACGAGTTGCCGATTAAGTGATTGAAAAATGGACCTGATAGCGTTCCTAGAAACATATCAACCAACTCCCTATCCGACAAAGGGGGTTGAACTCTCCTGGCCAAGTCTCTCAATTTTTGAGCATAATCTTTAAAACCTTCACCTGCAACCAAGGACATACTCTGAAGTTGAGTATGAGTGGGAGCAAGGTCAACATTATACTGATATTGCTTATAGAAAGCAGCAGCAAGATCATCCCAGTTTCGGACACTGGCTCCCTCCAATTGGTAGAACCATTCAAGCTGAGTCCCTGATAGACTATCTTGAAAGAAGTGCACCCACAAATTTCTATCAGCGGTGTGGGGTTGAATCTTCCTGACATACGAGCGAAGATGGAGTTTTGGGCAGGACACTCCATCATACTTCGCAAAAACCGGAGCTTTGAACTTCTGAGGGATGACCACTCCCTATACCAGTCCCAATTCTTCGAAATCCAGCCCATGTATCCTCTGAACTTCCATGGCACTCAAACGATCTTCCAACTGCTTGTATCTATCCTTAGTAGGAGGATACTGCTTATCATTGTAATCTGTATCGTTGTCAGAAACTACAGGACTAGGGTCCTTTTCCCCTTCTTGGTTCTCCCCTTCCTTGGATGAAGAGGTAAGATCAGTTTGTTGCTTCAACCTTTCTCCAAACCTTCTGCCCATATTCAGAATACCGATAGCCTTCTTATTTTTCTTTTCTTTCAGAATGAGGGCTTTTAGATCCTCTTGCCCCTTTTCCAGACTTATGAACATCTGTTGGAACTGGGCGTTATGTGCCTGAAGATCTTTGATGGCTTGATCGGAAGACATTTCTGCTGAAATAAACAGCGAAGAAGATGAGAAAACTGTAGTGGTACCTGTAATGATGTGTATGATAATGGGATGCGTATGTAATAATTTCAAAGACTTCGGGAAATTTAAATTTGCAAACCAAAATAAACAAAAAATTTATTAGCTTAAATTTTGAAGGTTCAAAATGCCTTTAAGGCGTTACAAATAAGTAAATAAAAAAATCTAAAACTAGAAAAGAAAAATCAAAAGTCCCATGGACGCTTTCTCTTTGTGCTGATATAATCATTGAGCACTCTTTCTTCCTGGAGCTTCCTGGTGAGCTTTAAAACCTTCCTCTCTTGATCATGGAACTGTTCCCTGTAAGTATCTCGCTCATTCTTCAGATGAATCCAAGACCTATGTAACTCCCCAAGATCAGTGGGCATGTAGGGGTAGAGAACCGTGTAAGGAATGCCTTCTTCATTAGTGGGCTCCACAATCACTGGTAATACGACCACATAAGGCATCATAAGCTTCTGGGCACAAGCTCGTACCCATTGGAGGTAAGGCTCCATGGGAATGGATGTCTTTGGTCCCAAATCTTTGGGGTCAAATCTGTTTACCATGCCCCAAGCTCGTATGAACCTACGACGATACTCATTAACCTCATCCTCATAGTTGAATACAATGCCCTCAATAAGTAACTCATGGGGACCATCCCTTCGAGCATGACCAAATTGTTGCAAAGCTAGACAAGGATTGTAAGTTATACCCCCTCTGATACCAAGTAATAGGACATTAAGGTACTCCCCACAACGGTTAATAATAGAAATGTCTTCCAAACCCCGGGAACACAAAAGAATATCCATATGAGCGAGTGACATTATCCTTTACGACCAACCCAAGCCTTCTTCGTTCTTCAGTACAGACTTAGGGAGGTGAGAAATAAACCACCTTGACAGCAATGGCATGCAGCACATAAGAGTCCCTCTTCTCTTCACGGTACGAGTATGGAGAGTGTGCAAAATATCTCCAAGCAAGGCAGGCACATGGTTACGAGAAAGGAAAATCTTGATAGCATTCACATCTACGAAGGAGTCTGGATTAGGGAAGAGAACTAGACCATAGATAAGAAGAGCCAAGACCTCCTCAAAAGCCTGAAAATCCAAATCATCCTAAAATAGCTGAGCCTTGTCTATCAGAAATTTGGCTAGAAAACCCTCGACTTTGCTTCGAGTTTCCCAATTGGATACCACGTCGGCCCGTTTCAGATGTAAAGGTGAGGCAATAATTTCCGACTTAGGAACTTCTTCTATACCTGTGAAGGGTACCTATTCAAGAATGGGTATGCCCAATATTTGAGAGAATTCTTCCAAGGTGGGTACCACTGATAATCTAGAAAGGTGAAGCAGTGATGCTTGGGATCAAAGAACTAAAAAAGTACGCTCATCATCTGTTCATCAAAGTTTGAAGTAACTAGGCTAAGAAGTTTACTGTGTCTCTTAATGAAAGTAGAAGTTTCAGAAACTCTTGATACTAGCTCTTTGATTTGGGAAGGTATCTTCAAACTCTTGATGCTAGATAGTATTTCTATGCACGGAAGCCATGATCTGCAAAACAGAACAAAGATAAATTCCCTTGGTCTTTGAAATGATTAGTGTAATGAAGCATGAATGCCATGTTATGATGCATGATGTCATGATAAACCACAGGTATAGCAAACACAGGTATTGCAAACACAGTCAAATCAAACAAAGCCCTTAGGCTTAAGGCTTGCATGAGGTCAAAGGTAATACCCTCTTGAAGTTAAGTTGATTTCAAACTTGTCCTAGAAAAGTAACCGAGTTCTAGAGGATCTCAATATCACCGACCATCCTTTATCGGTCATGGTTTCAACTCACGCAATCTTTTCCTGCGGTCGAAATATTCCGAAAGTATGATCTCAATGAATGTAGCATCGAGTATCAACCAGTTCTGATCTCTACACTGAGGCTGACTATCTTGCTACTTTCTAATGGACAAGTTGTTCAACTAAGGTTCTAAGGTTCGTTAGTGCTTCACGACACCATGCAGCGGCCCCGTATTCTCCTCGTTTCACCACAAGGGATACCGGTACCAACCAAAGTGTCATACCAATGTAGCTACTGCTTCAACCATATTGGTCTACGCTGTACAATTCCCTTACAGTCTATTGCTACTTACCTAATGAGTGCCCCCAGATCCAGGTATAGGATCTATAGTAACCCCAAACAAAACCCTCAAAAATAAAGCAAACAAAGCAATCAAGAGAAGCAATTTTAATGACCTAGATCCTAAGGTATACCCCACTTATAACTTCCCAGCAGAGTCGCCAGTTTTGTGATACGATGGCAGAACCGACTGTTTAATACTGGTTTGCGTTTTGCGTTTTTTATTCGCAAAATGTCACGGTAAGCAAGAGTCGCCACCGAATTTTATTTTATCATATCGGGAAAAGGAAAAAGAACAGAAAAAACCTTTTTCGAGATGTTTCTGAGTACGGGGGGTAGATTATAGAAAGGGAAGGTGTTATCACCCTTTCTATCCATGGTTTTCCATGGGCTCTTAGGTACTTGCTCATTTTTAAATTGCTTGTGTGTGCTTGTTTTGAAAACGCTTTTACTTCGTGATAACCCTTGTATCAGTCCTCAAGGATGTGACGAAGTTGTTTTGAAAAGTTTGTTTTGAAAGGTGTTAGTGTGAAAAGTTTTGATTTGAGAAAGTACCTACTAGCATCTACCTACTCGAAAAAAGATCGTTTCTATTCTTGTTTCCTTTAGACAGCGCCATCCCATTATTAAGGAATAGGTAGCACCGTCGTTGGAGTTTGTAAGTGTCAATTCGAAAGGGACGTACGATCACTAAAGAAATATTAGGACACCTTAGTAATAACCCTAGATTCTTAAGATCTTTTTCGAGACAACATTTCCGAGGCAACATTTGATCTTTTTAGACGGGAGGGAAACCACTAAGACACCCTATGCTTAATGATCATTTACCGAAGGCAACCGAAATGAGAGTATACCCTAAGAGTGAATATGTGAGAGTGATCCATTTTCAGTTTATTATCTTTGCACATTAGGGTTTTCTAACCATTTTAATTTTGTCATGCATTCTTTCCATACAATCCTATTAGCATACATCTAGACAGTTAAATATTTGCAGGAATTAAAAATGCAAGAAAATAAACCTAACTATTACAAGGCTTCGGGGAGGGGGATTAATTACATAGCCAAAAATCGGGGATTTAAACAGTAAATAAAAACCCTAAGTTAACTATTACAAACCCTGAACATTTACAAAATAATGGCAAAATAATTAACAAGCGCACGATAAGTTAAATGCAAGGAGATTAGGGTTTTGACCCTTTGACTAATCCTACTTGCGATTGATTAAAGAAAAAAATATTTTTTGTCATGTTTTGTTATTTAAGAAAATAATGAATAATTAAATTAAGAAAATCCTAAGTTCTAATTAATATTTATTTTTTGAAAATAAATAAATCAATGAAAAGAAATTAATTCTAAACAACCTATTTTTGTATTTTTATTTTATTTGCAAAAAGAAAACAATTAAATCAAGAATTAAACCTAATTTTTCTAGTTGATTTTAATTGTGAAAAAACAAATTAAAGTTACTCTAAATTAAATTAAGCTAATTAATTAAGTTAAATTTGATAGAAAAAAACCTAATTCTAATTTTTGTGAATTCTTGATTTTGTGATTTTATGAAAAAATTGGTTTTTAAAAATAAAATAAACAAATTGAAAAGAATAAGAAAAAGAAGAAAATAAAAAAAATTAGGAATGGGCCTGATTATGAATAGCAATGCTAGGGGTGTGGATCTGAATTTTGTAAGGCCCATTTAGCATCAAGCTTGGTCAACGCTGGATCTGGTATGGGCGTTGCCTTGAGGAGCATGGTAGACCTTCATTAGAGAGGCGTGGGATTTGATGATACGCTGGATCACATGGATGGATGTTGATGGAGTATGGTGGTCGCTGGATAGTGCAATGCATTGGATCTATTGAATGGAAATAAAATAAATGCAACGCTGGGACCTGGGGATCGAACCCAGGTCCTTATGCTCTCCTCTAGTGATGCCTTGCCAGCTCCGCTGGAATGTTAATTTGTTAACATACTACAAAAAAAACATAATATGCAAAACAAGATCGTTGGGTCAGAAAAAAACGTGCGAGATTCAAACGTTCCAATGGTTGCTTGACACGCTAGCATCTTCTTCCCTTCTCCGTCGTTTTAGACGAAGGGACTTTTTCCTACAGCAGTTTTGCTGTAACTATAAACCTGTAACATTAAAAATCATGTACAAGCGATGTAAATGAAAGGTAATGGTACCAATCAACTCGTATCATCCTCATGAGCATCATGGTACCTGATTCGAAGCCTAATTTTTCCTGCACAAAAAAACCCTAAAAATAACACAGAAACCCTAGCAATGGCATCATCCTGTATAGGCATAAAAAACGCATCTAAATGGCATGGTTAGCTTGCAAACATGATGACAAACACGAATATAACAATCAAAAGTGATAATGATGCAAGAACTGTGATAATCAAATTGAAAAAAAATGCCAAGCTGTATGAAGTGTAGCGCGCGTTTCTGGGTGTTTCAGGCTTTGCAAATGATTGAGATAGCTTCCTGGGACGTCCAGCAATGGATTGGGATATCTAGGATGGCTTGAGATGGCTTATGGAGTGAAAACCAATTCACGATTTTCCAACTTTTTTTGAGTTTTGTTCTATGCTTCTCACGACCTCTAACCCTCTTCTTTTGATCTGCAATTGTTCACTATATAACCTAGAGTGAATTAGGTTAACAAACTTGGACTAAATCTTTGCATTTATCCAAGGTTTGATTTGATTTGCAAGATATATCATATGTTGCTATTTTGAGCCAAAACATGACTTTCTTGTACCAATTGTCCTTGATGCGATTTGATCTTGTTTACTCAACATATCTTGATTGCCAATCTTTCAAAAAAACAAATCAAATCATATCTTTGTTAATTTTCATCATTTATTTCATTTAATTCACTTTTTAATTAATGAAAAATCAAAATAAATTGAAAAATGAAGCACATAATGGGTGAGTGAACATTTGATTCGTGGACCACATTATAATTGAGGTGCAAGCATAAAAATTTGGGCCCATTTAGCAAAAAATGCAAATTTGAGCACATTTGACTTTTGGCAATTTTGCAAAAATGGTCAATTGGTCAATGCACAAATCTCTCAATTTTGACCCTAGAGAGGTGTTCTTGGACTTTTTAGAAAGCTTAGGATGTCCTATAAACAACCATTTTGGTCTCATCTTAATTGAGTCTTCCATGTTTATGTATGAAGCTTTGACCCAAAAGGTGTTTTTGTTGACTTTTTAAAAGGACCTATAATGTCAAAATTCATATCTTATTATGAGTGCATATTATGGACTTGGGATATGAAGATTAATTGTAGGGAATTGCATCCTCTTCAAAGTGAGCTTTGGATGGGTCATTTCTGATAAAGTATGAGAAAGTTATGCTTGGTCAAAGTTGAGTTGACTTTTCCTATAAAACCCTAATTTAGCAACTTTGGGGTTTTGATGAATTGTGAACAATACTTGAGGAATCATGATCAACCCTTGATAAAATTATGGATAATACTTCAAAATGAGAATGTTTACCAAAAATCTTGAAGTTTGATTGTATGTGGGCCACAATTGACTTTTGACCTAATATAGTTGATTTTCAGGCATTTGAGCAATTGACTGAGAAAACTTCCTCTGTAAGGCTTGAAAATTGACATGGATGATCTTGAGAACATATTAGGACAATGGTGAGAATTTGAGTCCTTTGTGGTTCACACATCTTGATGAAGATAGAAACCCTAATTTGAGGTATACTGCCTTAGGAGAGAGTTTGTCTGGTCAACTCTTGGGCAACCTTGAGCAACTTGGGGACCTCACTTGCCATGTGTTGAGAAATACGGGAGGACAAATTTTGGGGTACAACAACTGGAAACAGCTCAACTCTATTGGGATAAGGTCCAATAAGGAGAAAGAGGTAAATGACGACTGACAAATGACTGTGAATTACCAACTCAGGGGAGAAGAAAGAAAAAAAACATAGAACAATAACAAGTTTACCAAAATTCTGGCATTCCACCTAGAACGGGGCTCAACTTCTTCTTTAACCGAGGCATTCTGCCTGGAAAGGCTAACAAATTTTACCAACTTCTGGATTTCGCAGAGAACGGTAACAATTTCTTCTTTAAACAAGATATCACTTGAAAAGGGTAATAATTGTTGTAAGGATCTTTCAACAGTCTGTCTTTATCATTGAAGTACAACCAATCTCAACAACAAACTATCTCCCATAACGTAGAGACTACCATTCATCGGAGTAAAAGCATCTTCCCTGGCATTAAAAAACTTACTGGGGAAGTACAGGTTGCTCAAATAAAGAGACCGCCACTTGCTATTAGAAAAGGATTGTGATAACACTGGTGGGAAATGAATTTTGATTTCGTAGGGAAATACCAACACATTCCTGGTGATTGGATAAAATCTTTACGTGAAAAATAAATGCACATTCTGAATCCAAGGCTCATAGCCTATATGGATCAAAATAATATTGCTGTTGGGACCAAAAACTCAAACTAGGAACAAACCGGAGTGAAACAATCAACCAAGACACCATCCAATGAGGAATAAACTCAAGTGGGGATCAAATTCCATCAAGATAATGAGCTGGGTAGGAAGGCTAAAGCAAAGATCTTCCACGAGGGATAACTCAGTGGGGAGATTGAAAGGATATACACTTTCTGCTTAAGGTTGACACTCTATTGGAGAGAGGATAACAAAACTCTACAAAGTGGATAATTTGCTAACAAAAACATCAATGAGTGCAAATGAACCATGAGTTTTAAATCAGCTATGCATGACATATGTATGAGTGTATCAATGTTATCATGTATATGCTAACAAAACAAACATATTTCACTAGGGATAAGGAGACAAAACCAACTTGGGTAAAGATAACACTCGGATAAATCACATCCAGGATGAAGATTCCATAAGAGAGTAAGCACCAACTGAGGAAAAAAAGTCCTACTTCAAGGCTTAACTTCATTGGGAAGAAACATGTCTTGAAAATAATCAAAGCAAAATCTGATAGCAATAAACAATACATTTGCAAGGATATAATACACTCCTCCAGGCTTTACCGGGGAATATCATACAAATTTCGCTAGGGAAGATAATGTCACATTGTCTAGACTTCAACTGGGGATGTGGTACTGACTTCATTAGGGGAGACAATGCCACATCGTTGAGGGGAGCCCAAATACATTCTTCAATATCAAGATTAGTTGTTGTGCAAACTTCTTTGGGGAAGTCAGAGAAACTTTATGGGGATGTTCAAACTTAAAGGGAAACATCACCCTTGATTCATCCGGGGAGACTTAAGAAGTTAACACCACAGCAAGAAGTCAAAATTGTGGGGATTTTAAATTAAACTCAACACATGGTGAGAGAAAACCCAGAAAGTCAACAACTGTCTCAACATTTCTTAGAACATGTACTACTTATTTTTTGCTACTTCGGGAGAACACAACAATAACAATGTCATAACTGGAGAGAAAAATGCCCTACAAGAGATTCTTCATCAATTCTCAACAAAAAGGGAGAATGAATCCAACAAATGAGCAAAGGCTTCATAACTTTACAATCTCCGCTTGATCATAACCCATATGGGGAAAGGATCACACTCAACTAGAGAAATCCGCATTAAGACCTAATTGGGGAATATGGGATAGAGGTATCAAACCACCCAAGACAACACCACATATTAACTGGTATGAAATCCAACAAACACAAGTGGACTATGCACATATTAGCAAGAGTAACCGAGAATACTTCTTGGGGAATATTTTCAAAACTTCAGAGTTTTTCCATCCTTGGAACCACTACTTTTGTCTTGCTTGAATCATAGAATTGCAGTAAAAAGTAATTTGCAAATTATTCTCAAAAACCTGTTTTTATTATTATGTTTTTTGTTTTGACAACTACTATCAGTAATAAATGAAATTTTTGTAGACAAAATAAAATAGGAACTATAAAGAATTGTATAAAGGCTCAAACTTTATTAATAGAATGGTAGTCTGCAAATGGCATGACTCCATGGATGATTACAAAGTTTTTGAAAATGGTAAATACATGGAAAAGATACATTGAAACAAAATGACCATTATTATCCCTATCAACTTTGAATTCTTGAGCATAAGCTTCAGTTGAAGTGTGATGAGAATTCGAGAAGATTGTTGCTTCAATGATTAAGTCTTGTCTAACGCAGTTACCTTCCAGGAAATCCCTAACTTTTTCCTAGGTTACTCTTACAGGTTTTCAACCTATTGGGAAAATTTATTCTTTTTATGTATCTAACTTTTTCCTAGACCGCCCTTTCGAGTTTTCAGCCTACCGAGACGCTCTTTTTTGCATAAGCCTCCCTTTTGTTTTTTCAACTTACCGAGATGTTCTTTTATTTCTTTAGGCGAAGTATTTCTTAACTGTGTCTGCATTCATGGGATGTGGAAACTCCTCTCCATCCATAGTTTCAAGAATCAATGCACCACCAGAGAAGGATTTCTTAACAACATACGGGCCTTCATAATTGGGAGTCCACTTACCCCTAGAATCAACGTTAAAAGACATGATCTTTCTGAGCACGAGGTCTCCTTATCTGAATTCACGAGGCTTGACTTTCTTATCAAAAGCTTTCTTCATTCTTCTCTGATATAACTGACCATGACACAATGTCATCATTCTCTATTCTTCAATTAAATTCAACTGGTCAAACATGTTCTAGACACATTCAGCCTTTGACAACATGGTTTCCATTATTACACTCAAAGAGGGAATCTCAACCTCAACGGGGAGCACTATTTCCATACCACACACAAGAGAGAACGAGGTTGCCCCTGTTAAAGTGCAGACGAATGTACGATACCCATGCAAAGAAAAAAGAAGCATCTCATGCCAATCCTTATAGGTAACAACCATCTTCTGGATAATCTTCTTAATGTTTTTATTAGCATCTTCAACAACCCCGTTCATCTTAGGCTTGTAAGGAGACGAGTTATGATGGACAATCGTGAATTCTTCACAAAGACCTATCATCATCTTATTATTCAAATTTGATCTATTATTAGTGATAATCATACTTGGCACACCATACCGACATATAAGATTGTTCTGGATAAAGCGTACTACCACCTGTTTGGTGACATTAGCATAAAAAGCTGTTTATACCCACTTGGTGAAGTAATCAATTTTCACTAAGATGAAACGATGTCCACTCGACGCCTTGGGTTCAATCATTCCAATCTGAGATGCGGTGGCAGAACTGACTTGAGGTTTTGTGTTTTATCGCAAATGTCGCGATTAGCAAAAGTCGCCACCGACTTTTCTTTTATCCAAAAGGAAAGGTAAAAAAAAGCACAGGAAAGACCTTTGAGATGTTTTCTTGAGTTCGGGGGGTAGATTATGAAAAGGGAAGGTGCTAGCACCCTTTTCATCCATGGTTTTCCATGGGCTCTTAGTTACTTGCTTAGATCACTTGCTTTGTTTTGTTTGAAATGGTGTTTGGTGTGGTTTTGAAAGTATTTTGTAAAAGAGGCCATTCGTTTAGGCAATCTTTGTAATGATTCTCGTTCGTAAGAATGTATACAAAGATGTTTGTCTTTTAAAAATGTTTTCAATGTTTTGTAAGATGTTTTGAAATGTGTGTCTGTTTGTTTTTGAAAATAGCAAGGATTTTGTTTGAAATGGAGCAAGTAACTTAGAAGCTATCTACCTACTCAAATGTCTTTCTTGTGCATTTTCTATTCCTTTGACATTGTTGACTTACCATTGATTTGGTAAGAAAACATATCTTTGGATGTAAATGGGACGGGCGTGGTTCATCGGATAACCATGATAGCAATGTTGCCAAGTATCTTTGCATTTTTAAGGGACCAAGATCATTTTGTTTAGGAAACTTTTTGAATAGCGTCATCGAGGGACTATGATCTTATATTTGTTTTGTTTTGCCAAGATACTTCACATGCGTAACATGGCCATTTTATTTTAGGCAACCAAGTGGGAGAAACCCTAAGGGTGCTTGTGTGCAAAGTGTATCATTTTCATGCTTTTGATTTTGTCTTGTATTTAGGGTTTTCTATTTTGCTTTGTTTTGTTCTTGTCATGCAAACCCTAATTACTAATCATGGTATAAAAGCGATAAATTGTGTAATGTAAATATACTAAGGCATTACAACAATTTTTATGGGAGGGGGGAATACAAGTTTGAATGGGGATTTGCACAAATATAAAGCTAAATATATTATTACAACCAAATCGAATATGCGCGAATATAAATAAATATAATACAAATATTTAAAATGCAATGCAATGTTCATGTTAGAAAAATGTTTTATGTCTTGTTTTTATGTATGAAAAATATTTAACTTAAACCCTAAGAAAAAGGAAAAAATAATATTTAATTTTGGAAGGGGATTAAACCCTAGTTTTTATTCAAAAGAAAATAATATTCTATATTATTATTTTGTGTGTTTTTTGTATAAAAAATAATAAATAATATTATGCCTAAATACTAAAAAATTACATATGTGTAAAAAAATAAGTATTTATGAGTATAAAAATGTATAATAAAAATATTAAATATATTTGATTATTTACAAACTTATTAAGAAAATAAATTCTATTCTTTCAAAATAAATCAATTTTTTATGTGAAAAAAAAATAAAAAAATAAAAAAAAAAGTGTAAAAATAAAGAAATTATTTTTTAGGATTTTTTATCATTCAGAAAAATAAACAAAAGTATTAAATAAAAAAAAAATATGAAAAAATATAAAAATATAAAAAGTTAGTCAGGGGGGGTGCAATAGCAAGTCAGGGGGGTGTGTTTAGAAAAAACAAAAAGGCCACGATGCCAAAAATCCCAGAACTTCATCCCTGTCCTTCGCACAAGTAATAAAATGCAAAGTAATGGTATGTACAACTTCGTTATGATGAGAACTACATTTTTTCTTCACAAATCGTAGCTTGAAGTTGCCTGTATAAAGAGATATAGTTTAAGAAAATACCTCCTTCAGCTGGAATCGTGTATGGCAATGTAGGGACTTTAATGGAGGCCTGATGATTGTTTGAGCTTCCTTGAACTTCCATGAATCTATTCCAACCCTTATCTTGCTCTAAGGATGGCTGGAACTCCCTAACCAAGTCCAACTGCAAGCTACCAAATTGAAAATGGAAGATGATGAAACAGAAGTTACAGAACCAGGGTGATGGCTTGGATTGACTAGGTATCAAGTGTATAAGATGTTTGAATCAGTTAAATACAAAACGCTCGAGCCAAATGAGAGTTGGATGAGCTTTTGCAGAAACTATGTGCTTGGGAAGATTTTTAGTGTTTTTCAGTTTGAGAGAGTTCTAGGTTCAAGCCAAGCATGTTATGCTTTGTACAATGTTTGCATATTAGTATAGAAGTGATCCAAAGTCAGCTTCCTACTAGCTGTGCAAGCTTTAGCCCTTTTGCAACTTTTCTTGTACTTGAAGTAAAATTGACAAGACCAATCTGACATGCTTGTACCAGCTTGCTTTAGGGCTGATATGAATTTGTACAACTTGATTGAGAGATGTGTAGTTTTCTTGTATCAAGGGGACAAGTCCAATGCTCCAAGTTGACAAAATTGCAAAAGTGCATCTTTATGAAAATGGCAATGAAGCCTTTTTGCCCAAAATGGAATTACAACTTGTGTAAAGTTTCAAAAGCAAGGATAAAGGCTTTGTCAACTGAGTATGCATTTAATTAAGGAGTGTATAGCAAGATTAGGACCTGCAAAGCATGAGATAGCCAACATTGGTTTGGTTTTCAACTTGATTCTATGTGAAAATGGCTTGAACAAAAAGTGAGAAAATGCCAACTTCCTCTCTTCGATTCTCCCTACTCAAAAATGATCTTGGAGAGTTCTTGGACATTTTGGAAATCTTTCAATATGATCTATAATCCATATTTGAAATTAATTTTGAGATACCTCTTGGAACTAGGTGAAAAATTTCCATGAAGTTGGGTCCAAAACCTGTCTAATTTAGGGCAAAATTTCACTAAGTTATTTAGTTCATGGCCCTATATTCACAAATTCATAACTTGAGATCCAAGCATCTTTAGGGAAAAGTTTGTGAAGCAAAGTTATAGATTTCATGGAGGACTACAACTTTCATGTTAGGAACTTTTCTTGAATCAAAATGCATCATGGTGAAAAAGTGGTGAAACGTTGAGAAAAAATAAGAAAATTTTTATACTTAGAAAAATTCTAAGTTATGAAAATTTTCAAATTAAAATCCTAATTTTCAAATTTAGTTTTCTTGGTCAACAAGTTTCAAATTTTGACATATCTTGATGAATTATGACCCTTAGCACTTGATTTTGACCAAAAAGTCAAAGTTTGACTTTTCAGTGTATAATTGACTTTTAATCAGTTGACTACAAATTTCATCTGTCAATCCAATGAACTTGAGATCTTTTGAACCATGTAATTAGGTAAAGATGATTCCATTGAACCCTTGAAATCACGCTTGAACTCAATTGGTCATTGTCTAGGTTAAAAATCAGAAATTGCCCTTTCTCAGTCAAAACCCTAATTTTGACCATTTTGCCCTTTTTGATGATTTGATCAAATTTCTCGAGGAGTTGTGACCCAAACTTGATTAAATGGTACATATGAGTCTAAAATGTTGATGTGGATAAAAAATTATGAAGTTTGACTGTAAATTGGCCATAGTTGACTTTTTCCCCAATACAATTGATTTTTAGGTCAACTGTCCAATTGACTGATCAAAAATGTGGTTCAAGGCTTGAAACTTAATATGAGCAACCTTAGGGGTCCAAAATGATGTATGGAAGTCAAATGAAGCATTGGTGATCCAAAAATCCTTGGGCAAACTCAAACCCTAATTTTGGCCTATTAGTGCAAGGTGAGATGTCTTGAGTTGACCAAACCCTAATCTTGTCTTGAGTCCAAGAAGTCTTGTGAGAAAAATCTTGATAAATGAGAGGGAAAATTTTGGGGTACAACAGCTGCCCCTGTTCAATCTTATTGAACCTGAAGAGTTAGATTGGAGAGCTTTGTCGTTCGTGACTCGAAGGTAAAAGATGATTGGACACTAGAGTGCCCATAAATTTGCACTCGACAAAGTGTAGTTGAGGGAATGGGCTTAAAGATGCCATTTAGAGAGGTGATAGAATCTTGTTAGAGATGGGCTTGTAGATTCCATCCAAGAATGCTTGTTGAATTGTAAGTTGTAAGTCAAAAGAATAAGTATCAGAATTGTGTCCGTATCTAGAACGTATCTGAGCTGTATCTGGAGACTGAATCTGTATGAGCGACAAAATAGCATCCGTGTCTGGAGCGTATCCGAGCTGTATATAAACTTGAATTTGAATAAGTGTCAGAATGGCATCCGTGTATAGAGCATATGTGAACTGTATCTGAAAGGTGAATCTGAATAAGTGACAAAATGGCCACCGTGTCTGGAGCGTATCTGGACTATATCTTGAAGTTGAGGTCTGAATGAGTATCAAAATGGCATCCTTGTCTGGAGCGTATCTGAACTGTATCTGAATGTTGAAGTATAAATAAGTAACAGAACAACGTCCGTGTCTAGAGCATATATATACTGTATCTGAAAGCTAAATCTGAATGAGTAATAGAATGACTTCCGCGTCTGGGGTGTATCTGAACTGTATCATGATTGTATATTGTTAATGGTAGCTCGTTAATATTATCCTGAAAAGGGTAAAATGTTAGCTGAAACACAAAGTTATGTTGCATGAAATGTATGATGCAATATATGCGTTTTATTAATGTTTATGATATGTGGATGTAATGCATGCACATGTAAGCTGATTTGTTGTATTACTGAGGAAAATAAATCCTTGATTGCTGAGGATATGTGGGTTCTTCATGTCTTGAAGTTGGAGTATTGACAAAAATTATGTTGTGAGAGTAATGACATGTACTGCCTCAGGAATATGCTTGGGGAATCCAGAGAATTTTGATGACTTCTACTGGGGATCTAGCAGTGGGACTCCTTGTCCTGTTGGGGAACCATGAGAACTCTGTGGGGAAAAAGCTTATTCCTGTTTGGGAAAAAGTTTAGGAGTTTCGGTCATCTGCCACTCTGTCGGGGAATTATCCTAGGTTGGGGAGTAACAGAAGTTAATTGTTATCCGGTTGATTTTCAGGCTTCAAGACAACTTGCTGGGGAATTTGGAGAAACTGGATGGTTTTTACCGAGTATTAATAGTTTGAAGTTTCAGATCCACTGGGGATCTTGATGACATACTGTAGGGATTGCTCATGGAATAGCCTAAATACGTTTTCCCATTCTTTCAACCTGTCAGTAATTGTTCTTTTCCATTTTTATTATTTGTAAATAGTAATTATGTTCAAATTCATATGTTCATTAATGAATCATTGAATGTTTTTGCAAATAAAACACAAGTGTAAAAGAAAAGGACAAATAGTTTTCTGTACTTTGAAAGAGATATCTTTGTATTTACTTTGAATAAGTATTTTGTACAAAGGAGACAGACATCCTAGTTAGAGGATGGTGTCATAAAAATAAGAAAAATTTATACAAAGAAAGACAGCTATGTGTAATAATTCCATGGGGTTCCCATTCTGCTATAGCCTTCGTATCTCCAAATATCTTGTCCATTTGTTGCTTCGTCCGAAGATGATTGAATTGATCAGAAGCTCCGAGTTTTTCAATGAAGAGATTGTCCTTAAAGTGATCCGACGAGACATAGTCATACGCTTTAATTCCCTAATTTTTGCCTGGACCGCCCTTTCGGGTTTTCGATCCACCAGGAAACCCTTTTTTGCCCAAGTCGCCCTTTCGAGTTTTCAACTTGCCGGGTGTACATATTTTTTTATTTTATCCCTAATTTTTGCCCGAACCTTTTGGTTTGCCGGGATGTCCTTGTTTTGCCTAGGTGTGTCAACCTAGCGGGTCTCTTATGCGTAGTTTCTTTTGACTATGTCTGCGTTCGCAGGGTGTGGCAGGTCATCACCGTCCATGGTGGTTAAGATCATTGCCCCACCAGAAAAGATGTTCTTGATTACAAATGGTCCTTCATAGGTAGGAGTCCATTTGCCCCTGGGATCACTTTGTGGCAAGATGATGCGCTTGATCACTAGATCTCCAACTTGATATACTTGGCGTCTGACTTTCTTGTTGAAAGCCTTGATCATCCGTCTTTAATACATCTGACCATGGCAAACGGAAATAAGTCTCTTTTCATCAATTAAGTTCAGTTGATCAAGTCGGGTCAGGATCCAATCGTCTTCACTCAAACCTGCATCTTTCATGATTCTCAAAGAGGGGATCTGAACCTCAATAGGTAAAACAGCCTCCATGCCATAAACCAAAGAATAGGGTGTTGCCCCAATTGATGTGCGAGCTGTGGTACGGTACCCGTGGAGAGCAAACGGTAGCATTTCATGTCAGTCCTTGTAGGTGACTGTCATCTTCTGTATGATCTTTTTAATGTTTTTATTAGCAGCTTCGACGACCCCATTCATCTTTGGCCGATAGGGAGATGAATTGTGATGTTGAATCTTGAACTGCTCGCACAAGGTGGTGATCATAGTATTGTTAAGGTTCATACTGTTATCAGTGATGATCCTTTCTGGGATACCGTACCGGCAAATGAGATTCTGCTTGATGAAGCGGGCAACAACATTCTTAGTAATGGATGCGAAGGAAGCTGCTTCGACCCACTTGGTGAAATAGTCAATGGCCACTAGAATGAAGCGGTGTCCATTGGAGGCTGTAGGCTTGATCTCCCCAATCATATTGATTCCCCACATAGCGAAGGGCCAAGGAGCTGTTAAGACATTTAGAGGAACTGGAGGCACGTGCGCCTTGTCTGCATAGATTTGACACTTATGACATGTCCGGGAGTGTTGATAGCAGTCTTCTTCCATGGTAGGCCAATAATAGCCTGCCCGTACGATTTTCTTCGCCATCGTATGCCCACTAGAGTGAGTTCCAAAGGCACCTTCATGCAATTCAGCCATGATCTTTCCAGCTTCAATCTTATCCACACAACGAAGCAGAATAGAATCATGATTATGTTTGTACAGGATGCCATTACTTAGGAAGAACTTAGCGGAGAATCTCCTTAGGAAATTTTTATCATTGATTGAAGCTCCTTCTGGATATTCTTGAGCCTCGAGATACCTTTTGACTTCATAAAACCAAGGCTAGTCCACTACTTCTTCAGTATTAATATCGTGACAGTGTGTTGGTTCGTCCCTTCGTTTAATGGTGATATGAGGAGCCTCGTTATCCCAATTAAGTTTAAACATAGATGACATTGTGGCTAGAGCATCTGCTAGCTGATTTTCTTATCGCGAGAAATGCTCGAAGGTAATCCGCTCGAAATGTGGTAGCAATGTCAAAACATGTTCTTTGTAAGGGATAAGGTTTGGGTGCTTAGCATCCCACTCTCCTTTGATCTGACTGGTGACCAAAGCTGAATCTCCAAATACATCTAAAGATTTGATTCCCAAGTCTATGGCAGCCTTGAGACCAAAGATGCATGCTTCGTATTCTGCCATGTTGTTCGTACAGTTGAAGCAAAGTATGACAGTAAAAGGAGTATGGAATCCTTCCGGAGATATGAGTACAATGCTGATACCATTACCAAGTGAATTGGATGCCCCATCAAAGAATAGGGTCCATCGGGATCCTTGTCCAGGTCCATTATATGGTCTGATTTCTTCACAGTTGTCTAATGTCATGATGTCTTCGTCTGGGAATTCAAACTTCATGGATTGATAATCTTCTACAGCTAGATGGGCCAGATGATCAGCTAGCACACTGCCTTTTATATCTTTTTGGGTTGTGTACTGTATGTCATATTCTGTTAGGATCATCTTCCATCTAGATATCCTCCCAGACAGAGCATGATTCTCAAAGATGTACTTTATCAGATCCATATTAGATATCAGCAAAGTGGTATGAGTCAACATATACTGTCTTAGCCGGCGAGCAGCCCATACCAGAGTGCAACAAGTTTTCTCGAGCAGTGAATATCTGGTTTCACAGTCGGTAAACTTTTTGCTTAGGTAGTAAATAACGTTCTCTTTTCGGCCAGACTCGTCATGCTGCCCCAATACACACCCCATTGAGTTCTCTAAAACGGTCAGATACATGATCAGTGGTCTTCCCTCGACTGGTGGCATCAATACAGGAGGCTCTTGTAAATACTCTTTGATTTCGTCAAAAGCAATCTGACACTCATCATTCCATCTGACTACTTGATCTTTCTTCAACAGTTTGAAGATTGATTCACAAGTAGATGTTAGGTGAGAAATGAATCTGGCAATATAGTTCAGGCGTCCCAAGAATCCTCTGACTTCCTTCTCAATGCGAGGAGCAGGAATTTCTTGTATTGCTTTAACCTTGGCAGGATCAACCTCGATGCCTTTGTTGTTGACAATGAAACCTAAGAGTTTACCGGACCGGACTCCGAATGTGCACTTGTTTGGATTCAATCTTAACTTGTACTCCTTCAATCTCACAAACAGCTTTTGCAAGTGGTCAAGGTGTTCTTCTTCAGTTTGTGACCGGACTATCATGTCATCTACGTAGACCTCTATCTCATGATGTAACATATCATGAAACAAAGCTACCATGGCGCGTTGATAGGTTGCCCCGACATTCTTTAGTCCGAATGGCATCACTTTGTAGTAGAACATACCCCACTGTGTGACAAATGTAGTTTTATCCATGTCCTCAAGTGCCATTTGGATCTGGTTATAGCCTGAGAATCCATCCATGAAAGAAAATACTTTGTGTTGGGCTGTATTGTCAACCAGGATGTCGATGTGTGGAAGTGGAAAATCATCTTTAGGGCTGGCCCTGTTTAAATCTCTATAATCCATGCACATTCTTACTTTGCCGTCCTTTTTAGGCACGGGAACAATGTTGGCCACCCATTGTGGATAAGAAGTAACAGCCAGAAATCCAGCATTGAACTGTTTTATAACTTCTGCTTTGATCTTCTCTGACATGTCAGGTCTCATGCGGCGGACTTTTTTCTTAACTGGTGGACAGTCTTCTCTTGTTGGCAGATGATGTACCACGATGTCTGTATCAAGCCCTGGCATGTCTTCGTATGACCAGGCAAAGATCTCAACATAATCATGCAACAGTTGAATTAGGCACTCCTTGACACTCGACTCTAGATTGGCACCCACTTTGATTTCCTTTTTATCTTCCTCGGTACCCAAATTGATTGTATCCAACAGCTCCTCATGAGGTTGAATAGATCTTTCCTCTTGTTGTAGTAGTCTGGCCAATTCCCCTGGCACCTCACAATCTTCCTCACCTTCGTATTCGACTTGGTAGATCAGATCTTCAGAGTCACTGAAGGCTATAGCAGTATCGTTACCCATGGGATCCGGAATGGAAGGGTACCTGCATTTGTGAGTGTGGGTGTGTGTAAGGGTATAGCAATCTTAAAACAATAAAATGTAAAAGAAACACAATGAGCACAAAAGGTTTATATGTGAAAAAGCATCCATGATTCATTGAATGTCATATGAAGATGAAATAAAAACCCTTACAAATGGACCATTGTGCCTCGGGTAAGACACAAGGTTTTTAAAGTGTGAATTGTTCGTGAATATTACAAGTCCAACAAAAATGTAAAAGATAAATTACTGAGAGATGAAAGTTATTGGGACGAAGTCTTTGGCTTCCCAGTTGCGAAGTCATCCGCTAACAGTAGGAAATATCCAATCTTCCAAGCTGTCATCCTCTTCATTGTCTTCTACTGCATAGACCCCTTGGTTGCTAATCTTCACAGGTGGCCTCCCAGCACGGGCACGGGGCACAACCTTATGAGTAGTTGAAGTAAACCCCAAGCCAAACTTGTCTGATTTGTACGGAATGTTTGGAAGCTGCCCCCAGATGGTGCATCCACCCTCTTCCACTACTGCCTTTGCATCCTTTAGAGATGACATCCGAAGTGGAGGTCTTGTGATCTTAGGAATTGAGGATACTGCCTTGGTCGCTGCCACTTCTTGAGAGACTTCTTCAAAATGTTGGAAAGGGGTTTCAATGAACTCGCCATCTAACTCTACATATCGGAAAGAATTCAGATGACTAATCATGTACTCCTCCTCCCCGTGGACAGTTATGATCTTTCCTTGGACCGGGTACTTCAGCATCTGATGCAATGTGGAGGTGACAGCACCGACATTGTGGATCCAGGGGCGTCCTAACAGACAGGAATAAGAAGGACGGATGTCCATCACATAGAAGGTTGAGTAGAAAATCTGAGTTCCCAGCTTTATTGGGATGTCCACCTCCCCGTGGACCATCCTCTTCGAACCATCAAATGCTCTCACCACTATGTTAGTGGGTTTTAAAGTCAGCCCCTCGCAATCCAATCTGTCAAGGGCTTTTTCGGTAAGACGTTCAAAGATGATCACGTGTCCACCAAGACATGGGTTAGGGTTGTTCCTCTACACTCCACTGAGACATGTAATTCCTCGTTGTGTTTTCTCCCTCTGGGTGTCAAATCACCATCGGAGAAGCCCAAGCTATTATCAACTGTCAAACTGGCCACACAATTCTGGAACTGGTTAGCAGACGTCTCTTGTGGCACATGAGCTGTCTTCAGAAATTTTACTAGAGCTTTTTCATGTGCTTCAGAGCACAGCAGTAGAGCTAGCATAGAGATCTTGGAAGGGGTTTTCCCCAACTGTTCAACCACATCATAATCACTCTTTTTTATTATCCTCAGGATTTCTTCCATTTCCTTCTTGGATGTTTCAGGGATAGCTAGTGATTGAGCCTTCGTCAGGACAAGCTCCTCTTGAACATTTTTTCCTTTATTCTCAGTAGTGGAAGTAGGGATAGGGATTGTGTTGTCTTTGTGGGTAAGTACGCTTGCAGGTATAATCACAGGTACAGAGGTAATCTTCGGAACGACCATGGGCCCAAAGACTGCCTTTGGAGGGGCAACCTCTAGAGAGAAGATTCTACCACTGCGGGTAATCTTGCTAGTTTGGGAAATATTGCTAATGTCGGAATTGTCTTCTTCGGAGCTCTCTTCTTCGGC
This sequence comes from Vicia faba, assembly GCA_948472305.1. Classification (NCBI taxonomy): domain Eukaryota; kingdom Viridiplantae; phylum Streptophyta; class Magnoliopsida; order Fabales; family Fabaceae; genus Vicia; species Vicia faba. The sequence continues at coordinate 941,977,591 of OX451741.1, read as the reverse complement.
AGTCAGTTCATCCTGTTTAATACCATGGTAGTATATTTCTCCACCGTAATTCCATGGTACCGTTTTATCTGATTTGTACGGGACCGGCCCGGGCATTGTAATCTTGAGTGGAGTAATTTTTGGAGCAGGTGTAATCCTAACGGGTCTTTTAGGGGCCCTGGAAGGATTGGCGTAGATGGTTATAATTGAAACTTCTTTAACTGGAACGGGTAAAATAGGAGCATTCTCAAACAGAATTTCTTGGTTATCCATCAGTCGTTGGATACCTTTTTTCAACAAAGGGCAGTCAAATGATGAGGATAGGCAAACATGGTAGTCTTTGTCACAACCTGGGAATATACCAGCTTTCAACAAATTCAACTTAATAATCGGGAGCAGAGTCAACAGTTCATCCACGGTGGCAACAAAAAAATCTTCTTCGATAGCGTTGGCATTGTGACCATGCCTAGGCATCGGAGCGGAAATAACATTTGGTTTCTCAGGCGTATCAAACTCAACTTCCTTCGCATCTATCAGATCTTGAATTTTATTCTTCAGAGCCCAACAGTTGTTAGTGTCGTGCCCTGGACTTTCAGAATGGTATGCGCATATGGCATTCAAATGGTAATGAGGAGATGCAGTATTGGGATTCTTTGGGGCCTCTTTTAAAGATGCCAAATTCAATTTCAGAAGATGTGGTAGAACCTGGGCCGGATTCATGTTAATCCTGGTGAATTGTCGGACTGGCCTTTCTACCCTTTGTTGGTTATTTCTTGGCTGGTCTGATGCAGGCTTTGGAATCATAACGGCCCCCACCGTTGGTCGGCATTCAGTTCTTCCTTGATTCATGTGTGAATAAACAGCTGATACATCCTTCCTTCCAGTGAAGGATTTTTTCACAGCTGTAGAGGCCGACGCATCCTTCTGAATTTTCCCACTTCTTTTACCAGCTTCCACCCTCTCGCCGGTTAAAATCAATTCAGTAAATCCTGCAGAGGAACTCCCAATCAGATGATTGAAGAAAGGTCCCGATAGAGTTCCCAAGAACATGTACAACAACTCCCTTTCAGACAGAGGGGGTTGCACTCTTCCGGCTAGATCCCTCCACTTTTGCACGTAATCTTTGAATCCCTCATTAGAAACCATAGCCATACTCAGAAGTTGAGTACGGGTAGGCGCCAAATCAGCGTTGTACTGGTATTGTTTATAGAAAGCTGCGGCCAGGTCTTCCCAATTGTGAACGTCGGCCCTTTCCAACTGGTAGAACCAATCCAGTTGCATTCCTGATAAACTGTCTTGGAAAAAGTGGACCCACAAGTCTTTGTCAGCAGAGTGCGGCTGAATCTTCCTGACATATGATCGGAGGTGCATTTTAGGACAAGACACCCCATCATACTTGGCAAATAGTGGTACTTTAAACTTTTGTGGGATCACAATTCCTGACACCAGCCCCAACTCTTCAAAATCTTGCCCTGGTACTCTCTGTATTTCTATAGCGCTTAAACGCTCTTCAAGGTGTTTGTACTTGTCATTAGCCGGAGGGTATTGTTGTTCAGAGTAATCCTCCTCTTCCTCCTCTTCTTCAGAATCTGATGGTACTTCCGTTTCTTTTCCTTTTCTTTCCCCTTCATCAGACGTTGTTGGAAAATCTAAGGTCCTTCTAGCTTATCCCTGAAACCTTCTACCCATGATTACCACACCAGTTGGCTTCTTCTTCTTTTTCTCTTTCTCTTTTTCTAGCAGAGTCTTCAGCTCCTCTTGCCCCTTGGCTAAGGTCATGAGTAACTATTGAAATTGTGTATTTTGAGTTTGCAGATCTTTGACCGTTTGTTCGAGATCCATCTTACTGAAATAAACAGTAGAGAGATGAGGAAACTTGTTGCAAAGACCTGTTTATGTTTATGATGAATGATATGTATTCATGCAATGCTTTCAAGGATTTAAAAATTCAAATTTGTTTCAAACATAAAGAAACACACATTATATTAATAAGATAGAATTTGAGTACATCAATGCCCCTTGGGCAAAATAGTACAAAAATATAAGATAAAAAGACATTGCGCATCCTCTTCGGTGTAATGTAGGTATTTAGAGTCTGCTCTTCATGAAGTAGCCGAGTGAGTTCCAAAACCTTCTTCTCGCTTACGTAGAATTGGGCTTCAAAAGTATCACGCTCTCCTTTGAGATGTATCCAATCCCTTTGTAGGTCTTCGAGTGATGTAGGCATGTTAGGATGTAGGATAGTGTATGGAACTTCTCCTTCCTTAACAGGCTCAATAATCACTGGGAGAATGGAGGGATAAGGCATCATAAGACTTTAAGCGCGGGTTCGCACCCACTTGAGGTAAGGCTCAAGAGGGATGGAATTCTTGTGTCCCAAAGTCTTGCTATCCACCTTGTTTAGCATCCTCCAAGCTCGGATGAATCTCTGGTGAAGTTCTTGATCGTCATTGTCGTAGTCGAAAACCAAACCTTGAATCAGCATATCATATGGGCCATCCCTTCGGGCATAACCAAATTGTCTTAGAGCTAAGCACGGGCTGTAGGTGATGCCTCCCCTAATTCCAAGTAGAGGGACATTAGGGAATTCCCCATAACGGTCAACAATGATAACATTCTCTTTGGATCGGGAACACCAATGAATATCTGAATGTTTAAGCGTCATTAACCTTTGTGACCACCTCAAACCTTGCTCATTTTTCAAGACTGATTGGGGAAGATGAGAAATAAACCATCTTTCCAGGAGAGGAGTATAACACATAATAAGACCTCTTTTCCTCATTGTACGAGTGTGAAAAGAGTGTAGGATATCCCCAAGCAATGTAGGCACCGGGTTGCGAGACATGAAGATTTTGACAGCGCTTACATCTATGAGTTGGTCAGGATTAGGGAACAAGACCATCCCATAGATGAGAAGAGCTACAATCTCCTCAAAAGCTTGCAAGTCTAGGGAATTCCAACAGCTTTGGGCCTTCTCAAACAGAAACTTTGCCAAGAAGCCTTTGACACCACTTCTAGTTTCCCAATGAGTTGTGACATCAGATGAGTGCAAGTGCAGGGCTTGAGCAATATCTTATGGCTTTGGATCTATCTCCGTACCGTTGAAGGGTAGTTGATTGAGAATAAGAATCCTCAGAAGTTGAGAGAATTCTTCCAAAGTGGGCACAAGTTGATAGTTAGGAAATATGAAGCAATGGTGCAAAGGGTCAAAGAACTGGAAGAGAACCTTCATCATATCCTCCTCTATGTTGGAAGTGACCAAGTTGAGTAGACGACCATGTCTCTCGGTGAATGGAGAGTTCTCAGGGATCCTTGAGGCTATCTCCTTGAGTTGTGGAGGAATTCTTACGAGGTTTATTTGGATAGTTTTCCTGCGAAGTGAATCCATAGCCTACAAAACAAGAACAAAGATGAATCTCCAAAATCCTTGAAATGGTTAGTGAATGCATATGATGTTCATGATGTCCGTGATGTTATGCACAAGTATATATGTACAAGTAAATCAAGCAAGTTCTTAGTTTAGGCTTGCATGGGGTTTCATAGGTAAGTACCCTCTTGAAGTTTAGTTGGCTCAACCTGTCCTAACAATAGTAACCGGGTTTTAAGGAGCTCAATATCACTGGATTGTTTTCTTTGTTCATTGTTTCAGTTCAAGCCTCTTTAATGGCGACCGAAATATCCCAAGAAACCAACCCTCAATGAGTGTAGTATCGAGTATCTACCAACTTCGGACTGCACCAAAGCCGATCATCTCACTACATCCTAAAAGGCCAAGTTGGTCAAGTAAAGGTTCTAGAAGTTCATTAGTGCTTCATGACATCACTCAGCGGCCCCGTATTCTCTTTGATTGACTCAAAGGCTACTGGTACCCACAAATATGTCACACTAATATAGCTATTGCTTAGACCATGTCGGTATACCCCGCACAGTTTCCATAATGTATTGCTATTTACCTATAATGTTTCCCAAATCTGGGTGGAGGATTTAAAACCAAACAAAGAACCATAATTGTAAAGCAAACAAGTCAAACAATGTAAGCAAATAAATTTGATCTAAAACCCTAAGGTAACCCCACTTTTATAATTTATTCCCCAACAGAGTCGCCAGTTCTGTGATGCGGTGGGAGAACTGACTTGAGGTTTTGTGTTTTATTGCAAATGTCGCGGTTAGCAAGAGTCGCCATCGACTTTTCTTTTATCCAAAAGGAAAGGTAAAAAAAGCACAGGAAAGACCTTTGAGATGTTTTCTTGAGTTCGGGGGGTAGATTATGAAAAGGGAAGGTGCTAGCACCCTTTTCATCCATGGTTTTCCATGGGCTCTTAGTTACTTGCTTAGATCACTTGCTTTGTTTTGTTTGAAATGGTGTTTGGTGTGGTTTTGAAAGTATTTTGTAAAAGAGGCCATTCGTTTAGGCAATCTTTGTAATGATTCTCGTTCGTAAGAATGTATACAAAGATGTTTGTCTTTTAAAAATGTTTTCAATGTTTTGTAAGATGTTTTGAAATGTGTGTGTGTTTGTTTTTGAAAATAGCAAGGATTTTGTTTGAAATGGAGCAAGTAACTTAGAAGCTATCTACCTACTCAAATGTCTTTCTTGTGCATTTTCTATTCCTTTGACATTGTTGACTTACCATTGATTTGGTAAGCATCCCTATCTTTGGATGTAAACAGGATGGGCGTGGGTCATCGTATAACCATGATAACAATGTTGCCAAGTAACTTAGCATTTTTAAGGGACCAAGATCATTTTGTATAGGAAACTTTTTGAATAGCGTCATCGAGGGACTATGATCTTATATTTGTTTTGTTTTTCCAAGATACTTCGCATGCGTAACATGACCATTTTATTTTAGGCAACCAAGTGGGAGAAACCCTAAGGGTGCTTGTGTGCAAAGTGTATCATTTTTATGCTTTTGATTTTGTCTTGTATTTAGGGTTTTCTATTTTGCTTTGTTTTGTTCTTGTCATGCAAACCCTAATTACTAATCATGGTATAAAAGCGATAAATTGCGTAATGTAAATATACTAAGCTATTACAACAATTTTTATGGGAGGGGGGAATACAAGTTTGAATGAGGATTTGCACAAATATAAAGCTAAATATATTATTACAACCAAATCGAATATGCGCGAATTTAAATAAATATAATATAAATATTTAAAATGCAATGCAATGTTCATGTTAGAAAAATGTTTTATGTCTTGTTTTTATGTAAGAAAAATATTTAACTTAAACCCTAAGAAAAAGAAAAAATAATATTTAATTTTGGAAGGGGATTAAACCCTAGTTTTTATTCAAAAGAAAATAATGTTCTATATTATTATTTTGTGTGTTTTTTGTATAAAAAATAATAAATAATATTATGCCTAAATACTAAAAAATTATATATGTGTAAAAAAATAAGTATTTATGAGTATAAAAATGTATAATAAAAATATTAAATATATTTGATTATTTACAAACTTATTAAGAAAATAAATTCTATTCTTTCAAAATAAATCAATTTTTTATGTGAAAAAAAATAAAAAAATAAAATAAAAGTGTAAAAATAAAGAAATTATTTTTTAGGATTTTTTATCATTCATAAAAATAAACAAAAGTATTAAATAAAAAAAATATGAAAAAATATAAAAATATAAAAAGTTAGTCAGGGGGTGCAATAGCAAGTCAGGGGGTGTGTTTAGCAAAAAAAAAAAGGACACGCTGCCAAAAAGCCCAGAACTTCATCCCTATCCTTCGTTCATCACCTTCACACCATTTTCAGTGCAACTTGTATCTTCCTCATGCTTGCATAAAAAATGAAAACTCATAACATGAAAAATGTGGCATTTGAGCTCACGATTCCAACCATATGCATTATGTAACCTAACTATCAAAGATCAAAGAGAATTTTGGAATCCCTAAATCGTGACCTAAAAATTTCAGAGATTTCAAGCTTCAAATTCTCTTAGCACAAGTAATATAAATGCAAAGTAATGGTATGTACAACTTTGTTATGATGAGAACTACATTTTTTCTTCATAAATCGTGGCTTGAAGGTGCCTGTATAAAGAGATAGAGTTTAAGAAAATACCTCCTTCAGCTGGAATCGTGTATGGCAATGTAGGGACTTTAATGGAGGCATGATGATTGTTTGAGCTTCCTTGAACTTCCCTGAATCTATTCCAACCATTATCTTGCTCTAAGGATGGCTGGAACTCCCAAACCAAGTCCAACTGCAAGCTACCAAATTGAAAATGGCTGATGATGAAATAGAGGTTACAGAACCACGGCGATGGCTTGGATTGACTAGGTATCAAGTGTATAAGATGTTTGAATCAGTTAAACACAAAACGCTCGAGCCAAATGAGAGTTGGATGAGCTTTTGCAGAAACTGTGTGCTTGGGAAGATTTTTAGTGTTTTTCAGTTTGAGAGAGTTCTAGGTTCAATCTAAGCATGTTATGCTTTGTACAATGTTTTCATATTAGTATAGAAGTGATCCAAAGTCAGCTTCCTACTAGCTGTGCAAGCTTTAGCCCTTTTGCAACTTTTCTTGTACTTGAAGTAAAGTTGACAAGACTAATCTCACATGCTTGTACCAGCTTGCTTTAGGGATGATATGAATTTGTACAACTTGCTTGAGAGCTGTGTAGTTTGCTTGTATCAAGGGGACAGGTCCAATGCTCCAAGTTGACAAAATTGCAAAAGTCCATCTTTATGAAAATGGCAATGAAGCCTTTTTGCCCAAAATGGAATTACAACTTGTGTAAAGTTTCAAAAGCAAGAATAAAGGCTTTGTCAACTGAGTATGCATTTAATTAAGGAGTGTATAGCAAGTTTAGGACCTGTAAATCATGAGATAGCCAACATAGGTTTAGTTTGCAACTTGATTCTATGTGAAAATGGCTTGAACAAACAGTGAGAAAATGCAAACTTCCTCTCTTCGATTCTCCCTACTAAAAAATGATCTTGGAGGGTTCTTTGACATTTTGGAAAGCTTGCAATGTACTCTATAATCCATATTTGAAATTAATTTTGAGATACCTGTTGGAACTAGGTGAAAAATTGCCATGAAGTTGGGTACAAAACCTGCCTAATTTAGGGCAAAATTTCACTAAGTTATTTAGTTCATGGCCCTATATTCACAAATTCATAACTTGAGATCCAAGCATCTTTAGGGAAAAGTTTGTGAAGGAAAGCTGTAGATTTCATGGAGGACTACAACTTTCATGTTTGGAACTTTTCTTGAATCAAAATGCATCATGGTGAAAAAGTGGTGAAAAGTTGAGAAAAAATAAGAAAATTTTTATACTTAGAAAAATTCTAAGATGAAAATTTTCAAATTAAAACTCTAATTTTCAAATTTAGTTTTCTTGGTCAACAAGTTTCACATTTTGACATATCTTGATGAATTATGACCCTTGGCACTTGATTTTGACCAAAAAGTCAAAGTTTTACTTTTCAATGTACAGTTGACTTTTGATCAGTTGACTACAAATTTCATCTGTCAATCCAATGAACTTGAGATCTTTTTAACCATGTAATTAGGTCAAGATGATGCCATTTAACCCTTGAAATCATGCTTGAACTCAATTGGTCATTGGTTAGGTTAAAAATCAGAAATTGCCCTTTCTCAGTCAAAACCCTAATTTTGACCATTTTGCCCTTTTTGATGATTTGATCAAATTTCTTGAGGAGTTGTGATCCAAACTTGATCAAATGGTACATATGAGTCTAAAATGTTTATGTGGATAAAAAATTATGAAGTTTGACTGTAAATTGGCCATAGTTGACTTTTTCCCTAATACAACTGATTTTTAGGTCAATTGTCCAATTGACTGATCAAAAATGTGGTTCAAGGCTTAAAACTTAATATGAGCAATCTTAGGGGTCCAAAATGATGTATGAAAGTAAAATGAAGCATTGGTGATCCAAAAATCCTTGTGCAAACTCAAACCCTAATTTTGGCCTATCAGTGCAAGGTGAGATGTCTTGAGCTGACCAAACCCTAATCTTGTCTTGAGTCCAAGAAGTCTTGTGAGAAAAGTCTTGATAAATGAGAGGTAAAATTTTGGGGTACAACACAATCATATCAATACCCCACATAGAAAAATGCCACGGGGAAGAAATAACATTGAGAAGCATTAGAGGCACATGAATCTTGTCAGCATAAATCAAACACTTATGGCACTTCTTCGCCAATTTATAACAATCAGTTTCATTTTCAGCCAATAGTAACCTGTCCTAAGCATCTTATTTGCCATCGAATATCCATTGGCATGGGTACCAAAGGAACCTTCATGAATCTATCCATTAACATGTCCACTTCGTGTCTATCTATCCATCTGAGCAAGACCATGTCATAATTTATCTTGTATAACACATCTTCATTGAGGAAAAAGCTACCTACCAACCTTCTCAATGTCTTTTTATCTTTGTTGAGTGCACCAAGAGGGTATTCTTGAGTCTGAAGGAAGTGCTTGATATCATAATACCTAGGTTTTTCATCTGTCATCCCCTCTGTAGGAAACACATGAGTTGGTCTATCAAGATGTTGAATTGTAATCTGAGGTACATCGTTCCATGCATTTACTTGGTACATGGAAGCCGAAGTGGCTAAAGCATCTGCCATCTGATTCTCGTCTCTGGGAATATGATGGAATTCAACTTTATTGAAGAAAGGTAATAATCTCCTTGCATAATATTTGTAGGAAATCAAGCCAATGTGATAAGTCTCACATTCTCCTTTGATCTGATTTATTACCAAAGCTGAATCACTATATACATCAAGAGTTTTATTTCCGAGGGTTATAGCCTCTTCAAGACCGTGATACAATATTCATACTCTTCCATATTATTAGCATAATCAAATGTTAACCTTGTAGTAAAATGGATATGTGACCCATGGAAAGTGATAATCACGACACCAATTCCTTTTCCATAACAATTTACAACTCCATCAAACACCATACCCCATCGGGATTCAGGATCAGTACCTTCCTCGGGCAAAGGCTCATCATAATATTTAACTTACAAATACATCACATCCTCATTATGGAAATCAAACTTAACAGACTAATAAACATCAACTGGTTGGTGAGCGAGGTACTATGCCAACATAAGCCTTATGAGTATGGTATTCAATATCATATTCATACAACACCATTTTCCAACGGGAAATTCTTCCAGTAAGAGCAAGCTTTTCAAAAATATACTTAATTAGATCCATTTTGGATATTAACCAAGTAGTGGTGATTCAACATATATTGCTATAATCGCTTCTCCACCCAGGCCAAAGCAGAACATGTTTTTTCTAGTATAGAATACTGTGACTTGTAGTCAGTGAACTTCTTACTCAAATAATTAACGGCATATTATTTTATTTCTATTTTATCTTATAGTCTACTAGGGAAAGGGAGTTGTGGTCCTTTGGTTTGTAGTAGTTGGAAAGGCAAACTCAAACTGGGGAATTATCTTTGGCTGGAGAGAATTAATAGTTAGTTGTTATCTGGTCAGATTCCAGGCTTCACAAAGACTTGCTGGGGATTATAGAGAGGAGGAGTTATGGTCCTCTAATTTGTAGTAGTCGGAGAGGCAAACTCAAGTTGGGGAATCCTACCGTTTTTTTAGGGAAATAAACCCTGTTGCCGGTCTGCTAGAGAGGTGACGACTTTGTTGGGGAAAATCCTCGAGGATTCTTGAAGTTGTCTCAGCTTGGGAAAGGTTTTCAGAGATTAAACTTTGGCTGGGGAATCATCCTATGAGAATTATTTTGGGGAGATTTGTCACTTCCCCTAGCAGCGAGTGTTTGTAGCACTGCCTGGAAATGTTTGAATGTACGTAACCCTTTGTCGGGATTGACGTTCAATTCCCCAAGTGACGGAGATGGGGACTTACCCCTATTTACTCTGCACTTCTTGAGAGATTTCTTGGAATCATGATTGGACTTCCCCAGGTGTGCTGGATAGTGACATGTCATGTCCCCCTGTTGATAGGAGATTTGTCAATGGGAGTGTCATCCTACTTGAAGTGATTTTGTTCATTGAGAGAGCTTTCGTTCATCGGATATTCGTTGTGTGAATTTCTCCGCTGTCAAACAAATAGCCATATGCAAACAGTGATATTCAAGTAATACAAAGTTTATGTTTGTCTTGAAGTTTTGAAAATGCATTTTTAGCGAGTAAAGAAGTAAAGAAGTATGTAATTCAACTCTAGATTTTGAGTAAATCCTTACAGGAGTAAGGATACCTTTTGTAACAGTATGTTTTCGAACTAAACCCATGCTTCAATTAGGTCTTTTGAAGAGTTGTAACGTGGCTTGGTTAACAGTTTAAGAAACAAAGGATAAAGGCTCAAAGTGTATTTGTACCCACCCTTTCTTCGTGATGTTCTTCAGTCCTAAGCTCAGTTAATTGTGCGTTTGAACTCCAATTGAGTCTGGAATGACGTTTCAGTGATAGTTCAAACAAGTTAAGTTTGTCGAAAGACAGACAATTTTCCAACATTTTTTTTCATGTTGTTGAGGATTTTTAGTGACCTCTTTCTTTTGATTCATTATCCCTAATTTTTGCCTGACTGTTCTTGTTTTGAGATTACAGTAAGTGGGATTCCCCAGTTTTTTCTTAAGTCTCCTTCGTAGGTTTTGACTTAGTGGGCTTTTCTTTTTTAGAGATAATGACTGCCTATGTGATAGGGAACTATCATCGTCTTTTGATTCCATAGGAATGTTTCTTGACGTCATTCATTGTATTACGAGATGAGAGTTTACGGCTTAACGCGCGTTTGAATTAACTGAGAGACTACCCTGCCCCAGGTTTTGATTAAATGTTTCAATTTGTGTTAAAAAAGAAAACTTCTACTTCTTTGGCTCGAAGGGGTTGACTAGGGATTATCTTCCTTATAACTCTAGTGTTTAGGATTTGAAAAAACGCATGTACATCGTCAGCAAGGTCTGTTCAAAAGCATACTGTATGAGATTATGGCATTGTTTTCGTCATCCTCCCTCTAAAGGCTTGCAACTTTTAGAAAGAGTTGAATGTCATAAAGTGAATAAAAAGAATAGTTTAAATGTAATGAAAATGAGTGGATCAAATCAAGACAAACATATGCAATGCATTAATGAAACAAAGTTTGACATTAATAGATAATTGTTTGAATAACAAAAGAAATTGCAATTGAAAATTCAAAATGAACAAGGCCCTCTCAATGATTTGACACAGGAGTAGTGATTACGTTTGGAGTCTCCAGATGGTCAAACTCGATCTCCTTGGCGTCAATCAAATTCTGAATCTTGTACTTCAACGCCCAACAATCGTTAGTGTCATGCCCGGGGCTGTCAGAATGATAAGCACACGTTGCATTAGGATTGTAGTTAGGAGAATAAGTTTTGGGGTTAGGATGAGGTCCTATCAATGCAATCAGATTCATCCTCAACAAGTGTTGTAGTGCTTGAGACAGCGACATGTTGATGTTGGTAAACTGTCTTATGGGCTCGTCTGGCCTTCGTTGATTTCCCCTTTGCTGCTGTCAGTGCGATGCAGAACCAAAGATCAGGATTGCCCTCACGTGTTGGTCATGATGACTCTTTTGAATAGACACTGCATTGGACTCTTTCTTCCCACTGTACGCCTGTTTTTGAACATCAGGAGGTGTAGCCCCTTGGATCTTTCCACTTTTGATGCTAGCTTCGACCCTTTCGCCGGTTAATATTAACTCGGTGAACCCGGCTGAGGAGCTTCCAATTAGGTGTTTAAAGAAAGGCCCTGTCAAAGTTCCCATAAAGATGTCAATCAACTCCCTGTCAGTTAAAATGGGTTGCACCCTACTATCCAAATCTATCCACTTTTGGGCATACCCTTTGAAGCTCTCATTGGAACCCATGGTCATGTTCTGCAATTGCACACGAGTTGGTGCAAGATCAGCATTTTACTGATACTGCTTATAGAAATAAGCAACTAAATCCTCCCAAGTGTGGATGCGAGAACTCTCTAATTGATAGAACCATTCGAGTTGAGTCCCTACCAGGCTTTCTTGGAATAAATAGATCCAAAGTTTTGGATCAATTATGTATGGTCGAATCTTGAGGACATAATACTTTAAGTGCATCTTAGGGAAAGATACTCCATCATACAGGGAAAAGGTAGGGAATTTAAACTTTGGCGGGATGACCACTCTAGAAACCAAGCCCATGTCTCCTAAATCCAAGCCAGGTATCTGTTGAATCTCCATAGCACTGAGGCGATCCTCCAGCTATTTGTACTCGTCGTCAGCGGGAGGATATTGTTCCTCGGAGTAGTCAGCTTCAACTTCATCAATCTCCAAATTGTGGTCTTCTTCAAGACTATCTCCCATGTTGGATGGAGTTGAAAGATCTAGAGCTCCCTTGACTGGTCCTCTAGGTTTTATTCATAAGTTCAGGATGCCTAATGACTTCTTGGACTTTTTCTTCTTGTCTTTGAGAAGAAGAGTCTCCAGGTCCTCTTGCCCCTTAGCCATAGCCAGGAACATTTGTTGGAATTGAGCGTTTTGAGCTTGAAGATCTTTCACCGTTTGTTCCATATCCATCTTACTGAAATAAACAGCAGGAAGATAAGGAGACCTGTATGGGAGAAACCTGTCATGATATGATGCATGATATGTGGATGCATGTTTTCAAGGATCTCGCAGGGTAAACAGAAGAAAAAGTTAGAGTTTGAATTTTGATCAACATCTTTGATTGGAGAACTTCGTATCGGTGGATGTCCTTCCACGAGGATTAAGCTCACCATATCAAGTGGGTCATAGCCCTTGACTCAAGTTTGTTGTACTTGATCTTTGACGGTGTTTGGTCAGAGGAAAATAAATCCCCCTGCCCCTTGCTAGACGTTTGGTTCATCATAACCTGCATCAAAGACCCTCTGGATCCTTGAAATGGTTACTGAAAATGCTATGGTATGATTTTATGATGTTATGTACAAATATGCGAGGTAACCAAGTGTATATACAAATAATCATATTCACACAAAGCAGACAAGTCCTTAGGTTTAGGCTTGCATGGAGTTTATAGGTAAGTACTGTAACACCCCAGTTTCAATTATTTGATTTTTTTAAATTTGGGAAATTATTTTATTAGAATTAATAAAATAAAAAGGAATTATTTATTTTGAAATATGGAGGAAAATAAAAGAAATAAGAAAATGCTGAGTTTAAGTTATTGGGCTTGGATGTTGTTAGTAAAGAGTGGGGGTGCAAAAGAAGTAAAGTTATGTTTTGGAACTCAAGTTAGTTTCTCATTTTTCACGATAAACAGAAGTTGGGAATTTGGGGAAATAGAGCTCTGAAGGTACGAAGAACGAAGAACGAAGAACATCGCTCAAAAAGTTCAAAGCTGCTAATTGATAAGGTAAGGGGGGCTATAACTCGATTTACCTTTGTTTATGGGTTTATGTACGGTTGATTCGGGTAATTGTAGGGAAACCCCAAATTGTTAGATGTTTCTAGGGATCGATACCCTTAGGATTGAACCTTGTCAGAAAAGGGTCAGGTTCCCAATTGTCATGAATCGATTAGGAATTTTAGGTCCCAAATGGTGAATTGGGAGTATATCTAATGATCGTGAATTTACCTTGGAAGTTATAGGGATAACCTCAGTGTCAGTAGATTCCCCAAAGGGACGGTTAATCCCCGGTTAAGGTTACTATAATGATTGTTGGTATTTTGGATATGGTGGTGTTGTTGTGAATTGTACAAACCTGATGTCGTTAGGTACCGAATTACGCGTTTGGCGGGCGTTTTTCCGCGTTTGGACTGCTGTTTCTGAGCTGCTGCAGGTTCAGGAAAATCCTGTTACGCGCTCAGCAACACGGGCCGTGTTGCACAACACGGGTGCCCGTGTTGCTCTTCTGTGTTGGGAGATGGTGTGCTCTGGTTGCACGACACGGGCCGTGTTGCACAACACGGGCACCCGTGTCAGATCCCCTGTTCTGATCAAAATAAAATGTGCGTTTTTCTGGACGTGCCGCACAACACGGGCCGTGTTGCACAACACGGGCACCCGTGTTGCTCTGCTGTGATGATTTTTCTGAATCTTGGTTTCAGTGTTTTGATGTTGGATTTTTATCGCCATGCTTTTGGATAATGTTATCGAGTATGAACTATGATATAATTTGATGTGATTGATTGATGTTTAGATAGTATGCTGAGTGATTACATGCTATCCGTAACTTGATATGATTGATATTTAAATAGTATGCTGAGTGGTTACATGCTATTCATATCATGTTATGTTTGATATTGTTGATGTGCATGATATGTTGATCGATGTTCATAGTATGCTGAGTGTTACATACTTACATCTCATGTTGCATTTGTTAATTCCCATTGTGTGGAATTAACATGGTGGCCAATATACGTGTCCGCGATTTAATGGAACGTTGAGGTGGTAGCCGTGTCCGCGATATAATGGAACGGTGAGTTATCCGTGACCCGAGATTTAATGGGGCGGTGAAGTGGTACCACATGCATGGGTGTGTTGCATTAACTTAAATATAACATGAATGGATGATTCTTCCAATGTTGTATTTGATTGTTTGTATGCACGTATGATTGATAAATGGTTGACGATGTTTGATGATTACTTGCAAATATGAAAAGTAATATGTTATGGATACATGAATTGTGAAGGTTTTTGTAAACTATGAAATATGCTAATTATTGGGTGATGCTTATGATTTCATGAATTGATTGTTATGAACGTATAACCAAATGTATATTTGAGATGCTCACCCTTACTGTTGATTATTTCAGATTAAGGAGCTTCGTTCAGGTGCTTGGTGAAGGCTTATCGTGTCTAGTTTAGTTTCATTTTAGTATGTCCGGGTCATGCTCTAATAGTTGTAACTCCGGGAACGTTTGGTTGTCGAGCTGCTTTAGTCAGACTCGTTTATTTCCTTTTTATTTTGTTATAATATGATGTTTACTTTCCGGGTGTTAATCCCTAATGATTTGGAAATCATTATAACAGTTGATTTTATTAATTAAAGTATTCCGCTGTGTAAACATGTATGAGTTACTACTAAAATTATGCATGACAGGAAATTGTTTTATTAAAAAGAGAATTCTAGCATCCTCGATTATACATGTACTCTGAGTTTATAATTTTAATTAATTGCGAAAATTTTATTCGGGGTTTTTAGAGGGTGTTACAATAGTGGTATCAGAGCATAGTCGGTCGTTGCGACCAGAGTCTTGAGTCAGTCATTCCTTTTGTATGCGACTAGTGCAAGGTAACACTGTCGATACTGTATTCTAATGTGGAGTATGTTTTAATTCTCAGGAATATGGCGGGAGGTAACGGACGAAATGATGCTGCACTCGCTGAGGCTTTGGGGATGTTAGCTGGTGTACTTGCTGGAAACCCAACTGGAGGCGTGATTGGTGCTGATAGGCAATTGGGAAATTTCCAAAGGAACAATCCTCCGTTGTTCAAAGGTACACATGACCCTGAAGGTGCTCAGAAGTGGCTGAAGGAAATCGAAAGGATTTTCCGTGTGATTGATTGTGCTGAAGATCTGAAAGTCAGATATGGCACGCATATGTTGGCAGAAGAAGCCGACGACTGGTGGGTTGCCACAAGGACTGAAATGGTTCAGGATGGAGAGGCAATGACTTGGGATAACTTCAGAAGGGCTTTTCTGAGGAAGTACTTTCCTGAAGATGTTCGGGGAAGAAAGGAAATTGAATTTTTGGAGCTTAAGCAGGGCAATCTGACTGTTAGTGAGTATGCTACTAAGTTCACTGAGCTGGCAAAGTATTATGCACACTACAACAATGATGAGGCTGGAGAATTCTCTAAGTGTATCAAATTTGAGAATGGTCTCCGAGATGAGATTAAACAGGGAATCAGGTACCAGCGTATTCGTAGATTTTCTGATCTGGTGGATTGTAGCAGGATCTTGGAAGAAGATATTACCAAGAATAGGTCGTCTCACTCTCGTGGGGCTGTTGATAAAAAGGGAAAGCAACATATGGACCGTGGCAAGCCATATGGTAGAGATCACCAGAGATCAGGCGGTTGGAAAAGGCCTAGTGGGGGAGATTCTAAGGCTCCTATCAGATGCTACAGGTGTGGTGAGTTTGGTCATCATATTCGAGATTGCAAGAGTGATGAGAAGAAGTGCTATAAATGTGGAAAGGCTGGTCATTTGTCTATTGATTGCAAAGGGAAGTCTGTTACTTGTTACAATTGTGGCGAAGAAGGTCACATTCGTCCGCAGTGTCCTAAGCCTAGGAAGGATCAGTCAGGTGGAAAAGTGTTCGCTTTGTCTGGATCTGAGACTACTCCAGAGGATCGATTGATTAAAGGTACGTGTTTTATTCATGGCACACCTTTAGTTGCAATTATTGATACTGGTGCAACTCATTCTTTCATTTCTTTGGATTGTGCTGAGAGGTTGAAACTGGACATATCTGGTATGCAAGGTAGCATGGTTGTTGATACTCCTGCATCGGGTTCAGTGACAACTTCACTTGTATGTAGGAATTGTCCTATTGAGATTTTTGGTAGAGGTTTCGGTATGGATTTAGTGTGCCTACCGCTTGAACCAATTGATATTATCCTTGGGATGAACTGGTTGGAATTCAACCGGGTTCATCTGAACTGCTTTGCGAAGACGGTGATTTTCCCAGAAGCAGTTGGTGTCGAGAACTTGACTATGACTGCTAGGCAGGTACAAGAAGCAATGAAGGACGGTGCTAATGTGTTTATGTTACTTGCTTCGTTAGATGCAACAGGAAAGGTCAGGAGTGTGGAATTGCCAGTGGTGTGTGATTTTCCAGAAGTCTTTCCGGATGATGTTGGTGAGTTACCTCTAGAGAGAGAAGTGGAATTTTCTATAGATTTGATTCCTGGTACGAGACCGGTGTCGATGGCGCCATATCGTATGTCTGCGTCTGAGTTGGCTGAATTGAAGAGTCAGTTGGAAGATTTACTGGAGAAGAAGTTTATTCGTCCAAGTGTTTCGCCTTGGGGTGCTCCGGTATTGTTGGTTAAGAAGAAAGAAGGTTCTATGAGACTGTGTGTTGATTACAGGCAATTGAACAAGGTAACCATTAAGAATCGGTACCCGTTACCGAGGATTGATGATTTAATGGATCAACTAATTGGAGCCAGTGTATTCAGTAAGATTGACTTGAGATCTGGATATCATCAGATTCGTGTGAAAGCGGAAGATATTCAAAAGACTGCTTTTCGAACGAGGTATGGGCATTATGAATACTCTGTTATGCCGTTCGGAGTTACTAATGCACCTGGTGTTTTCATGGAATATATGAACAGGATTTTTCATCCGTATCTGGATAAGTTTGTTGTGGTTTTTATTGATGACATTCTGATTTATTCCAAGGATGACAAAGAGCATGCGGAACATCTCAGAATTGTGTTAGAGTTGTTGAAAGATAGGAAGTTGTATGCAAAGTTGTCCAAATGTGAGTTCTGGCTAAATGAAGTTAGTTTTCTTGGACATGTGATTTCTAAGAATGGTATTGCAGTGGATCCTACAAAAGTAGAAGCGGTATCTCAGTGGGAAGCGCCGAAGACTGTTTCTGAAATCAGAAGTTTTCTTGGTCTTGCAGGTTATTACAGAAAGTTTATCGAAGGATTCTCAAAGTTAGCATTGCCGTTGACGAAATTGACTCGTAAAGGACAAGCGTTTATTTGGGATTCTGATTGTGAGAAAGGTTTCCAAGAATTGAAGCGGAGATTGACTAGTGCTCCTATTCTGATTTTGCCGAATCCGGTGGAATCTTTTGTGGTCTATTGTGATGCATCTCTGTTGGGTTTAGGTGGTGTTTTAATGCAGAATCAACAGGTAGTTGCGTATGCTTCGAGACAGCTGAAGGTTCATGAAAGGAACTATCCTACTCATGATTTAGAGTTGGCAGCAGTTGTGTTTGTCTTGAAATTGTGGAGACATTATCTGTATGGTTCGAGATTTGAAGTGTATAGTGATCATAAGAGTTTGAAGTATCTTTTCGATCAGAAAGAGCTCAATATGAGGCAAAGAAGGTGGTTGGAATTTCTCAAAGATTATGATTTTGGTTTGAATTACCATCCTGGTAAGGCAAATGTGGTTGCGGATGCTTTGAGCAGGAAATCCTTGCATATGTCTATGATGATGGTTCGTGAATTGGATTTAATTGAACAATTCCGAGATTTGAGTTTAGTTTGTGAAAGTACTCTGAAGTGTGTTCGTTTGGGTATGTTGAAACTTACTAGTGGTATTCTAGAAGAGATCAGGATCGGGCAGAAATCTGATGTTAATTTAGTTGATAAATTGACATTGATCGACCAAGGTCAAGGTGGTGAGTTTAGAATTGATGAAAATGATGTTATGAGATTTGGCGATAGAGTTTGTGTTCCTGATGTCACAGAAATCAAGAAGAGTATATTAGAGGAAGGACATCGCAGTGGAATGAGTATTCATCCGGGTGCCACGAAAATGTATCATGATTTAAAGAAATTGTTTTGGTGGCCGGGAATGAAAAAGGAAATAGCTGAATTTGTGTATGCATGTTTAATCTGTCAGAAATCGAAGATTGAGCATCAGAAGCCGTCTGGATTTATGCAACCAATGTTTATTCCAGAATGGAAGTGGGATAGTATTTCTATGGATTTTGTATCTGGGTTGCCGAGGACTCCTATGAATTGTGAAGCAATATGGGTCGTTGTGGATAGGTTGACTAAGTCTGCTCATTTTATACCGGTGCGAATGGATTACTCAATGGAGAGATTGGCACAGTTATATATTGAGAAAATAGTGAGTTTGCATGGAGTTCCTTCTAGTATTGTGTCGGATAGAGATCCGAGGTTCACTTCGAAATTTTGGGAAGGATTGCAGAAGGCTTTGGGTACTAAATTGAGGTTGAGTTCAGCTTACCATCCTCAGACTGATGGACAGACGGAGAGGACGATTCAATCGTTAGAAGATTTATTGCGTGCTTGTGTTTTAGAGAAGGGTGGAGCTTGGGATAGCTATTTGCCATTGATTGAATTTACTTATAACAATAGTTACCATTCGAGTATTGGCATGGCTCCGTTTGAGGCATTGTATGGTAGACGGTGTAGAACGCCTTTGTGTTGGTATGAATCGGGAGAAAGTTCAGTAATTGGGCCAGAAATTGTTCAGCAGACTACTGAAAAGATCAAATTGATTCAAGAGAAGATGAGAGCTTCTCAGAGTCGTCAGAAAAGTTATCATGACAAGAGGAGAAAGAATTTAGAATTCAGTGCTGGAGATCATGTGTTTATGAGAGTTACTCCGATGACGGGTATTGGTCGAGCGTTGAAATCTAAGAAGTTGACTCCGCGTTTTATTGGTCCGTTTCAGATTACGGAAAGAGTTGGAGAAGTTGCTTATCGTATTGCTTTACCTCCGAGACTTGCGAATTTGCACGATGTTTTTCATGTTTCTCAGTTGAGGAGATACATTCCAGACCCATCTCATGTAATCCAAATAGATGATGTACAGGTGAGAGATAACCTGACAGTAGAAACATTGCCTATGAGGATAGAAGATCGGGAAGTGAAACAGTTAAGAGGTAAAGAGATAGCATTAGTGAAGGTTGCTTGGGGAGGTCCAGCAGATGGAAATATCACTTGGGAGCTGGAGAGCCAGATGAAAGAGGCTTATCCGGAACTGTTCGTCTAAGGTATGTTTTCGAGGACGAAAACTCTTTTAGTAGGGGAGAGTTGTAACACCCCAGTTTCAATTATTTGATTTATTTAAATTTGGGAAATTATTTTATTAGAATTAATAAAATAAAAAGGAATTATTTATTTTGAAATATGGAGGAAAATAAAAGAAATAAGAAAATGCTGAGTTTAAGTTATTGGGCTTGGATGTTGTTAGTAAAGAGTGGGGGTGCAAAAGAAGTAAAGTTATGTTTTGGAACTCAAGTTAGTTTCTCATTTTTCACGATAAACAGAAGTTGGGAATTTGGGGAAATAGAGCTCTGAAGGTACGAAGAACGAAGAACGAAGAACATCGCTCAAAAAGTTCAAAGCTGCTAATTGATAAGGTAAGGGGGGCTATAACTCGATTTACCTTTGTTTATGGGTTTATGTACGGTTGATTCGGGTAATTGTAGGGAAACCCCAAATTGTTAGATGTTTCTAGGGATCGATACCCTTAGGATTGAACCTTGTCAGAAAAGGGTCAGGTTCCCAATTGTCATGAATCGATTAGGAATTTTAGGTCCCAAATGGTGAATTGGGAGTATATCTAATGATCGTGAATTTACCTTGGAAGTTATAGGGATAACCTCAGTGTCAGTAGATTCCCCAAAGGGACGGTTAATCCCCGGTTAAGGTTACTATAATGATTGTTGGTATTTTGGATATGGTGGTGTTGTTGTGAATTGTACAAACCTGATGTCGTTAGGTACCGAATTACGCGTTTGGCGGGCGTTTTTCCGCGTTTGGACTGCTGTTTCTGAGCTGCTGCAGGTTCAGGAAAATCCTGTTACGCGCTCAGCAACACGGGCCGTGTTGCACAACACGGGTGCCCGTGTTGCTCTTCTGTGTTGGGAGATGGTGTGCTCTGGTTGCACGACACGGGCCGTGTTGCACAACACGGGCACCCGTGTCAGATCCCCTGTTCTGATCAAAATAAAATGTGCGTTTTTCTGGACGTGCCGCACAACACGGGCCGTGTTGCACAACACGGGCACCCGTGTTGCTCTGCTGTGATGATTTTTCTGAATCTTGGTTTCAGTGTTTTGATGTTGGATTTTTATCGCCATGCTTTTGGATAATGTTATCGAGTATGAACTATGATATAATTTGATGTGATTGATTGATGTTTAGATAGTATGCTGAGTGATTACATGCTATCCGTAACTTGATATGATTGATATTTAAATAGTATGCTGAGTGGTTACATGCTATTCATATCATGTTATGTTTGATATTGTTGATGTGCATGATATGTTGATCGATGTTCATAGTATGCTGAGTGTTACATACTTACATCTCATGTTGCATTTGTTAATTCCCATTGTGTGGAATTAACATGGTGGCCAATATACGTGTCCGCGATTTAATGGAACGTTGAGGTGGTAGCCGTGTCCGCGATATAATGGAACAGTGAGTTATCCGTGACCCGAGATTTAATGGGGCGGTGAAGTGGTACCACATGCATGGGTGTGTTGCATTAACTTAAATATAACATGAATGGATGATTCTTCCAATGTTGTATTTGATTGTTTGTATGCACGTATGATTGATAAATGGTTGACGATGTTTGATGATTACTTGCAAATATGAAAAGTAATATGTTATGGATACATGAATTGTGAAGGTTTTTGTAAACTATGAAATATGCTAATTATTGGGTGATGCTTATGATTTCATGAATTGATTGTTATGAACGTATAACCAAATGTATATTTGAGATGCTCACCCTTACTGTTGATTATTTCAGATTAAGGAGCTTCGTTCAGGTGCTTGGCGAAGGCTTATCGTGTCTAGTTTAGTTTCGTTTTAGTATGTCCGGGTCATGCTCTGATAGTTGTAACTCCGGGAACGTTTGGTTGTCGAGCTGCTTTAGTCAGACTCGTTTATTTCCTTTTTATTTTGTTATAATATGATGTTTACTTTCCGGGTGTTAATCCCTAATGATTTGGAAATCATTATAACAGTTGATTTTATTAATTAAAGTATTCCGCTGTGTAAACATGTATGAGTTACTACTAAAATTATGCATGACAGGAAATTGTTTTATTAAAAAGAGAATTGTAGCATCCTCGATTATACATGTACTCTGAGTTTATAATTTTAATTAATTGCGAAAATTTTATTCGGGGTTTTTAGAGGGTGTTACAAGTACCCTCTTTAAGTTTAGTTTGCTCAACATGTCCTAGTTAATAGTAACAGGGTTCTAAGGGATCTCAATATCATTGACCTTTCCCACAAGCTTCGTTCAATAAGCAAATGACTCACAACCGAACAAAACTCAGGGGTCAAGTCTCAATGAGTGTAGTGTCAAGTATCAACCAATTTTCATCTTTACACCAAAATCGGCTATCTCACTACTTCCTAATGGCCAAGTCGGTCAAGTAAGGTTCTAAGATCAGTTGATGCTTCATGACACCACGCGGTGGCCCCATACTCTCCCTGATTGACTCAAGGGTTACCAGTACCAACCAAAGTTCCACATCAACGTAGCTACTGCTTCAACCGTGTCGGTATACCCCGCACAATTCCCTCACAGTTTATTGCTACTTACCTAAAAGGTGTCCCTAAATCTGGGTGTAGGATTTAAAACAAACCCAAACAAGGAACCAAAATGTAAAGCATGCAAATCAAATAATGTAAGCAAGTAAATGTGATCTAACCCTAAGGTAACACCACTTTTAAGTATATCCCCAGCAGAGTCGCTAGTTCTGTGGTACGGTGGGAGAACTGACTTGGGTGTTTTGCATTTTATTGCAAATGTTGCGGGTGAGCAAGATTCGCCACCGACTTTTCTTTTATCCAATAAGGAAAGGTTAAAAAGCACAGGAAAGACCTTTCGAGATGTTTTCTTGAGTTCGGGGGGTAGATTATGAAAATGGAAGGTATTAGCACCCTTTTCATCCATGGTTTTCCATGGGCTCTTAGTTACTTGCTAGATCACTTTCTTTTGTTTGAAAATTTGCTTTGTGTGGTTTTTGAAAGTATTTTGAAAAGGCGACATTGTTTAGGCAAACTTTGTAATAGTTCTCGTTCGTAAGAACGTATACAAAGTGTTGATCTTTTGAAAATATTTCATGTTTGGAAAGTGTTTTGGAAGTGTATGTGATTGTTTTTTTGAAAATAGCAAGGATGTTTGTTTTGAAATTGAGCAAGCAACTAAAAGTAATCTACCTACTCAAAAAGGTCTTAGGTGTTCTTTTTCCTCCTCCTTTAGACGTTGCTATCTTACCATTGTTTTGGTAAGAAGCCCCATCGTTGGATGTGAAGGGATGGGTGTTGGGACATTTGAATAGTCATAGAAGGAAACTCATGGAACGTTTTAGAAATTTCGTTTTAGGGACTAGATCGTTACCGAAGGAAACATCGAGGGACTACGGTCTTTTTTCGAGGGTCTTTGCTAAAATGCCCATGTTCGAGGGACATGACTATTTTCCGATAGGCAACAAGTGAGATTACCCTAGGGGTGCATGTGTGCAAGTGTGTTTGATTGCATGCATTTGTCTTTGATTTTTAGTGGTCTACTTGTTGGTTTTATCTTGCCATACACATCCTAATTACTAACAATATATGAAAGTAATAAAAATGCAAAAATGTAAATTCCTACGCTATTACAATATTTAGGGGATGAGGGTACATATTTACAAATGGGGATTGCAAGGAATTTAAGTCCTAATTATCTATTACAACCATATTGAAATAAATAATATAAAAAAGAGATGGACTTGTTTAGGAAATGTTTTTGTCTTAAGGAAATAAATTAAAAGGAAAATATTTTTATGTTTTTTATGTTAAAAAATGATGAAAAGGAAAATAAATGCAAGATAGAAACAACGTGCTGCTGCAAGCCAAACAACAAGGATCAGAAGTTCTGATGCCAACCGCGTGGTGACTCAGAAGGAAGCGTCAGTGGGTATCAGAAGTTCTGAGTTGGTACACTCTGAGGTCCTGCAAGACACGTTAGAGGAAAAACACAGAAGTTATGTACTGCTATGTGCTGAACTTTTGAATGTTAGAACAGTGAGAAAACCTCAGAAGCTCAGCGCATGTTAAAATAGTAGGAAGAAATCAGAAGTTCTGTACGGTGCTAAGACAGTGAGTAAACAATCAGCAGTTCAGCATGTTATCAGCGCATGAAAATCAGAAGTTCAGTGTATTTGACATGTAAGGAGAACTCAGAAGTTTTGTGCTGTGTTAGAACAGTGAGTGAATCATCAGAAGTTCTATGTGTAAAAACGGTGAAGAGAACTCAAGTTTTGTGTGTGTTTAACAGTGAGAGAAATCATGGAAGTTCTGTGTGTTAAAACTATGAATGAACATCAGAATTTTTAATGCCATATTTCAACACTCAATCAGCACATCAGCAACTTATTCAGTTCCTAACAATCAGCAAGTCAGAAGGATAATAGCACAATAGTTCACATAAGTTCTAATCCTAAATCTGAGCCTAGCCTTAATTAAGAAGTTATGATCCACAGTTTTTTCTACTTAAGCAATGATATGTACAACATTAATACTATGATATTTACATGTTAATGATGTTCAAAATGAAAAAAAAAACAAGCAAATTCAGAGAGACTTACCTTGAACGTAGAGCGTGGGCTTGGAGCTTTGAGTGGCTGTCTTTGGATGTTCTGTCAGCAAGGGTGACGGAACAGTGGTTTTGTTCTTTGATTCAAAGGGGGGGGGGAAACGGTTTTGTTTTGGATTTGCGAAGGTTGTCCCTGTTTCCTCTTCTCTCTTTTGGATCCTTGGAATTTTAGCAGGGGTTCAACGTTTTTCTTTCTCAAATTTCCCCCCCTTTTCCAATTGCCAATGGAGTTCTATTTATAGGCAAAGGTTTTGTATTTTGGAGATGTCAAGTGGCGCCAACGTCATATTCTAGAAGCTGACTTACTCTTGAAGTAATCTTAAACAAGCATGGTTCAATGCATCTAGTAGGATGGTTAACAGCGCCTAAGCTGGATTTGTCATCATGAATTAAGGAAAAGTAGAAGTAGCGCATGGGCTTAGCATACTTTTGCACAAAAGTTTGTCTTCCCAAGGCAGTAGGGGTACACGTGGTGGAAATCCTTTGGATAAAGACTCAGAAAGTGGTTGTGAGCTTTAATGACGATGAGACTTATCACAACCAGAAATCCTGCCACGTGAGATTCAACACCAAGGCTTAGTTCTGGATCAGAAGTTCTGCTTCAGCGTAGCATCCATCCTCTGGTCATTTTATCTTCTGGCCCCAGCATGTTCTGAAGGAGAACATTACTTCCACATGTTCTGATTAAAGCGCCATGTTCTGAACCGGATAACATTGCTTCCATATATTCTGATTGAAGCATCATGTTCTGAACCATGTTTGCAACATCTGACTGAAGATTTTTGTGAAAACTTGCCCAGAAGTTCTGACCAAATTCTGCCTTGAGAGTGTCCAGAATTTACTGAGCGTTATGGTGATAACCTGGTCAGAAGTTATGAAATTGTCATAATTCTTAAACACTTAGAAAAATTCCAAGTATTTAGAAATTTGGCTTTTTGGATTTCTTGATGAAACAAACTTCATATTTCAACGTGTCTTGATGAAATATGATTCTTAAAGCTTGATTTTGATCCAAAAGTCAAAGTTTGTCTTTTTAGTGTGCAAATAACCATTTTGCCCTTGTGAGTGATTTTCTTTGGAAAATTTGTAGTTCAAGGCTTGGAATTGGACGGAAGCAAACTTGAGGATCCAGAGCGATTCCTTGAAAAATGAGAGGGCAAATTTTGGGGTTCAACACTAACCAAATATTTTCTTATTTTCTGGTTTCTCCTGAGATGCGTTTTGATTTGCATTTTGAATGACATCTTATTGAGATCTTCAACTTCTTTTCTTCAATGATCAAGACAAGAGTATCGACTCATGTTTCTTATGCTTGGTTATCCTTT
The DNA here is from genome assembly GCA_948472305.1 of Vicia faba. Classification (NCBI taxonomy): domain Eukaryota; kingdom Viridiplantae; phylum Streptophyta; class Magnoliopsida; order Fabales; family Fabaceae; genus Vicia; species Vicia faba. The sequence continues at coordinate 941,952,007 of OX451741.1, read as the reverse complement.
ATTCTTTTCTGTTGTTGTGATGTTTTTCTTGTATGATCGACAAACTTTTTGGAACTAAGTTGTGATGAACATGTTGCTTCTTAGTAAGTAGTTAGCACTTTGATAGGATTAATGAAATATTACACTATAGTGCAATAACTCAGTGTAAATATTGCATTTCAATTGATGTTACTTTGTGCTTTTGAAATTTTTGGTGTTGTTCAGCCACACACCACATATCCATGTTTTCACACGTACATAAATTTGCTTTATATAGGCTTGAGAGAATAGTACCATTGGAGCACATAATGTGTTGTAACGTGTAATTTTCAATTTGATATATTCTTCAATGTAAATCTATCTTTTGTAATGGTTACTGTGTAGAAGGCATGATTTCTTATGTTTATCTATCCAAGATATAACTGAGAATTACCATCATTATTTTCCTTGAAAATTGTGATCATGTATCAGTTTTGATTAGAGCATTACTGAAGATGTATCTGGACTTTTTTGATCTTTGTTTAACTTGTTTCTGTTGAACTTGATTTCTCTAGAAGATGTTATTTTTGTTTCTGATGTGCTGAGCTTGAGACTTATTGAATGTCTTGTTCTTCTGATGAGTAGTTAAGAACTACTAATTTAATGTAGCATAGAAACACTAGATTGAACTTTAGGAACATGTCTTGTTTTCAGACTATAGGCATAAACTTATCTGAAATACAACTTTAGTTGTACAAGATTTCTGATTCTTGTATCTAACTTTCTGAATTATATTTGCGCAAGCTCTTAAAATCTTTATGATGGACGATCACGTTCTCATATGTATAGACAACAACTTATCTTAAGATACAACTTCAGTTGTAAAAGCTATCTGATTCTTGTGTCTTCAACTTTCTGAGATGTATTTGCACAAGCTATTTTATAGAATGTTTCTTGTTATTAGATCTGCACACTCAATAAAAACCATTAGTAGAATTAAAATTGTTACTCACAAAATACATGGTTGTTATCATCAAAACAAAGAATTGCTTAGAAGATTTCTTGCTCTAACATTAGCTCCACGGAATGATGATGAAGCTAACTGAGTAGAACTTTTGAATGTTTGAAGGGTGGAAAGGAGAAAACAAAGTTCAAGATCAAGAGTTTATATGAGATGTTGGATGGGATTATTTTGCTATCAAAAGGTTACTGAATGAGTGAAATATGGTATGTATTTATAGGATAAGTGAATGAAATCAAGAGGAGGGGTGAATGATAGGATTTGAGTGGAATGTGTGCACATCCATGGTCATGAATAAAGTGTGATCACATGTGCATCAAAACTCATCTAAATGATGCGTTTTGACACTCTAAATCTTGCAGACATCTTTTCTAATCATGTTTAAGTGAAAATAATGTGGTAATTTGGTGATTAGAAGCCACATTTCACAAATTTACTTCTGACTTCAAGTGATATTTTTAGTTTCAAAACATTAACTTTACAACCATGGTGCAAACAGCTCAGGGACCTTTTTGATCTCATTCTTTTAGCAATGGAAAGACCTTCTCACAATATTTGTAATGTGCCAAGCAAGTTTGCATTTGGTGATTTAAGCTAAAATTTATGATCATTTGAATTCATGAAAAAACACGGATTCTCATACTTAGAAAAATTTCTAAGTATAGAGCTTTAAAATGACCTGTAATGTTCTTCAAAGTTACATGACCTTCCACTCAAAATTTGATCTTGATCCTTGAAGATGAAATGAAGTAGACTCTTCAAATTAAAATATGGAATTAAGGTCACTCAAAATTCATAAAAATTGAAAGTGTTATGGTCTTTGGAAGATGATGAACAAATTTGGGGAAATTCACAAATGACTTATAATCTTTTCAATTCTTAAACTAACTTCCAAGCATTTCCAGGCCTAGCACCTAAAAAAAAGTAGTAGTAGACATCCCAAAGATTACTGTAGCAAAAGAATTAGCTCAAGGAGATAAAAATTTACTAAGTTATGATCCTTTGAAGTCACACAAGAGAATTTGATAGCCTTTTCAAAGGACTTGTAATCTTCTTCGACCATTAGTGACCTTCCATTCAAAATTTGCCTTAGATCATTGAAGAGATGTTTTTAAGTACTCTTCAAAGAGAATCATGGATTTGGAATCAACCTAATATCTCAATGAAATTATCAAGATATGGTCCTTGGAAGTCAACCAACCCTTACTCAGAGAGTTCCAAAATGACTTGAAACCCCTTTCAACTTTTGATGACTTTCCATGCACAATTGGATCTTATCATATGAAGATAAGTTGTTTTAGATGATGTTAAGAACCCATAGAAAAATTAACCAACTCAAAATATTGAAAATTGAGAGAGTCATGCACTTGTGATCACCGAATCATGCATTTTCTCAATTAGGTCAAACTTCTTGAATCAACCTTGAATCTTTTCAACTTTCTTTGAAAAATAGATTATGATAGATCACATTAGACCTTGAAATGATGTTGTCTTGAAGAACACTCAAAGGTTGAGCTTAAGTCTTAATGAAAATTGTTGTATAAGGCATGTAAATAATCACATGAGCCTATGAATCTTCTTGATGGATACCACCACCAACCTTGAGGAAAACTTGACCTGAATAAGGTGAGAGAGCTCTTTGAACCAAAAAAACTTTGATATCATAGACAAAGCCTTGAAGCTTAAGCTCTTGAAATAAACTGAAGAACCCTTTGACTAAGGATTATCCTTCAAAACCCTAGGTTAGATGGTGAGATGGATGTAGTTTTGTCATCACCTACAAATATGAAAATCCAAATAAACATATATACATATTTTGATGTTAATTTAAAATTAATCCACCTAAAAAACACATGTACAAGATACATAATTCAAGGTGCTTGGTGATGCCTCAAGAACAAACTTAAAGATATGATGAATTATAAGGGGGAACAAACTCTAATGTGTGATATTGATGTATTGATAATGTGAGATAATGAGATATCTTAGGGGGGAAATTAAGGTATAACACTGTTATTGCAATAAGAAGTTCAAAGCCATTACAAGATTTAAATCAGGGAAACTCCCATAGCATTGAGGGGTTTATCTACTCATAATATTCAAAGAAAACAAAATATAAATTATAGACATTACAAGTATTAAGATGAGAAATGATATTCAATCGCTTTCGTTCATGAAAATCCGCCTCTCACCAAAACACTTGTTTTCTACAATCTTCTCTCGTGTAATTCTTCACTTGCCAAAAAGTCCCTTAGTTCATCTTCAAACTCCTATAAATAGCAAACATTCACTCAGATTGGTTGAAAATGACCAAAATGCCCCCACAACTCAACCCATGGACAAAATATAAAAAATCAGGAAATTAGCATCACATGCTGCCACGAGCTGTGGCAGCCTTCTGTAATTTCAAATATGCATTTTTGGTCCCAAGGATCCCGCCACAGGCAGTGACAGCTGCCACATGAGCCATTGCACACATCTCCGTTCTGTTTTGCAATTGCTACTTGCCTAACACAGGAAGTGTCAGTTACCACGAGCAACCGTGGTAGACCTCCTGGAGTTTGCAGGAAACTTTTTCGAATTCGTGAAATTTTTCCTGGTTTTTGCTCTAATTCTTCTTGAATGCTCACATGAACCTAAATATATTAAAGATACACTACCAAAGTATAAAATGCAGAAAAGGGAAATAAAGAACTTAAAAACAATGACACAATTAACTATAAGTAACGGTAAACAAAGGTGTAAAAACCATTGAGCAACTCGCTAAGGTTGAAAGTCATAAAAGCTAATTTTGGAAAGCTATGAAAATTTACAACATGATTTAGCTGTCGAAATCTGGTCTTGGGTATAGCCAAAGCATGTTAGTGCCTTCACTATACTTTTGGGATTCTACCCACAATAATTTCCATTTCCCTTGTGGAATGATGACCATAACTTTATTCGATATTGCTTCCATTACTGGTCTTCGACCTATTGGGGAAACCTTCGACCCCTTTGATATGGACAAAGATACTATTGGTTTTGAAAAAGGTAAACCAACTTTCACAAACTATATAGCTGACCACCATGATGAAACCACTAAAGAAGTTTTTATGAAGAACATATTGCCTTCTTGGCATTAGGTTATCTTGTTGCATCTTTTTTTTCAAGTTCTCTCCAAGTAGCGAAGAGGTATCTTATCATGGAGAAACAAATTTATGTAGGGTATAAGTTATGTTTGAGCCAAATTATCTTAGTTTCCCTTTATGAATATTTAGGTGAGTCAGTCGAGATCCTAAGGAATTACCAATCAGGAATAAACATCATGTTTGCTGGCCCTTTCTAGCTAATTCAATTTTCGTTGAATGCCACCTTCGAGCCTTTTCTATCGATGCACAACCTCATCAACGAAGAATATGAATCAAGACTAGGAGGGTCGAAAGGATAAGATTAGTCTAACTAACTACAAGTGATGAAGGGACCAACTTACGAGATTCCTTTACTAGGTTTGTAATGATGTTTGCCAATCATCACAATTTCATCTATTTGATGGATCCTTTTGCTCAAAGGATGTGTGGCCCTGAATAGGTTAGCTATCTGAAGGTAGAGAAAAGCACAAGAAAAAGGGGGTTGAATTGGGTTTTAATAAAATATTCCCCTTTTGAAAACTATTTGATTGAACTATGTAAGAATATATAATGCAATAAAATATAAAGAGACACATTCAGTTATTCAGGTTCACTTTAACTAGGCTACTCCTATCCACCCTCCTCAAGTGATTTTTCCTTCAACAAGGACTTAATCCACTATAACCAAATCATGATTACAATCCAAAATAAGTCTGATCAACTTGCTGATACCCTTAATAAGTTTAGCTGGTCTTTATTGCCATTTCTGCTGAGACCGTAGTCTAAGCCTTCTTGAGAATCCTGACTCGACTGATTCTCTCAAGGAACATCAGAATGATATGTTTAGTGATCTACATGAGATATAACGATCATTGACCCACCTAGAATCCGATCAACCTAGTCTCCTAGAAAGATTTCATCTATGATTACCGCAGCCACTCATCTTCTCAAGTCTTTTGATTTTCACTCGATCACTTGAGGAACCACCAATTGTAAACAAAATTGTTTTTCTAGAGATTACATGAGTGCTTCTTATCAAGAATATTACTCCTAGTTTAAGTACATATTGTTTTACACAATTCTGAGCAACAACTCCCGTGTAAAAACAATTTACATGAAAATTCTTAAGAAATAACATAATATGAGAAACAACTATTGTGTTTTACATTGGTTTTACAAAGATTAATTTAATCTAAATTGAGTGCAACATCGTGTAGTCTTATTGTATTCATCTTCTTTGTTGATCAAGCTATGAGCAACAACTCTTTGCTTCTTCATAATTCTTCCAAGATGTATATGATGGAAGTTTGAGTAGAATCTTGTAGAATTCTTCTTCATCTTCTTTCTTCATTAAGCTAGATATGAGCAACAACTCCATACTTTTTCATTTCATATCTTCAACATTGTAAATATTTGCTATTAAGAGCAACAACATTGTTTGGACTTAGACATTGTCTTCTTTTCTAATATCTTCGTCAATTTGAATTTGAAGCTTTAGTATTCTTATATAGCCTTCATATTAAAATATTCACTGTAAGGATCGAGAAATATTTTCTCCTTCCAATGGCTGATTCTAACGGATATATTCACTAGAGGTTTGGAATAGTATGAAACGTCACTTTCCTACACCTACTACTTATAGTGGTTAACGTATGAAAGTGGGAGAATAAATTCTTTGAATAGTACATCTAATGTACCATTTTCTTCTTAATTAAGTTTCTTGATCTTTATCTTCTGATGATGTACTTCTAATTCTGAAGTATTAAGCTTGGAAGAGATCAATCACTTGTCTTTGTTCTTCTGATGACTAACTGATGAGTAGTTCATAAACTACTTTGTTGTTGTGGTGCAGGAACACCAAAGTGGCAAGAACCAAATATTGTCTTCAGAATTATGGGCAACAACCTATCTGAAACACAAAGCTTTTCTTCTAATCTAGAACTACCCTTGAAGGAATATTTCTTTTCTTATTTAAGAGATGAAAATTGTGTTGAGAATATGTTTCATTTAAAATTCTTTCAATAATGGATTCTTGTTTTCAGAGTGATTGACAACAAACTATATGAAATAACAAGTCTTTGACATTGTATGTGAAAGTTTTTCTGATGAAGATATCAAAAGCTTTTCCTGATGTTGGATCTTGAAATCAGATATTATGACAACATCTTATCTGATCTCAAGTATCTTATTCTCAAGTCTTTGAACTCTTGAGCTATGATTCTTTTCTTCTTGCTGGATTATTTCTGGTATGAGGAGTGATAATGATCGAGAAGATTCTTCTTTGTTGTAGAGTCGTAGTATTTTAGATATTTGAACATTGTCTTCAGATATATAAGTAACAACTTATTTGATGAACAATTTCTTCTTTGAGTGAAAGATCTTCTTATCTACTTCATCTTAAATTGATCCTTGATTCTTGATTCCTTGATAATCAGCTTTTCTAAGGTGCATATTTGATGTCTGACTTCTGAAGCAACAACTTATATCAGTACATTTGATCTTGACATTGAGTTCTTTTATTCTTATCTCTTAAATTCTGATCTTTGGATTAAGCTGAAGGCAACAACTTATTGTTAGCTACATCTTTATTGTTTGATCATGGATTCCTTTCATTCTTTGGTTGGAAGCGTATATGTTTTATGATATGAGAGTGACGTTTTCTGAAGAACATACTTGATTCCCTTTCTAATGAACATTCAGCATTCCATAGAACTGCTAATGTTTTTATAGAAATGGACTCAATAGTTCTTCTATTGATTACAGTGGTTCTTCTGATGATATTTGTCGGCTTGTGGATATTACTTATGTCGAGTAGATTTGCTTGAGAAGATATCATCCTTTGATCTTGTCTTCTGATGGACTTTGTAATGTTGATTAGAAATGAGTCTAGAAGATCTTTATTTCTTTAATTCTTTCTTATGATGGAATACTTATGATGTTGAATGAAGGTGCGTATTCCATGAACTTCTCTGAGTCTTCAGAATCTTGACTTTGTCTTTAGATACATGAGTAGTAACTCTTCTGATGAGCAAATCTTGACTTCTGATCTTGGAGTAGAAGATTTCTCTATATGTGTTCAGAATCTTGACTTCGTCTTTAGAATTATAAGCAGTATCTCTTCTAATGAACTTGTCTTAACTTCTGACCTTCTTTGTCGGAAGTTTGTTTCTTGTCTCTTCTTGATTTCAAATCTTGAAGCAACAACTTATCAGAAATTGTTTCTTCTTAGAAACTCATTGTGATTATTTTCTTATCAAACATTTAGCATTCCATAGAACTATTGATGTTTCATTAGAAATGGAACTCAATGGATCTTCTTCTGAGTGGTAATGTGATTCTGGTGATATCTTGATTAAGACTATCCAGAATACTAACAATGTATCTGCATACTCAATGAACCATTAGAACTAAAATTGTTCTGCCTAAAATATATGCTTGTTATTATCAAAACTTAGAGATTAAACACATATCCAAATCTTGTTCTTACAATCTCCCCATTTTTGATGATGACAAAACCATGTATTTTGATGGAACAAATTTACAGGGTTAAATCATAAACAAAGTAAAGTAAGAGTTTAGAAAACTCCCCCTGAGTTGGAAACTCCCCCCTGAGATAAATAATCTCCCCTTGAATCATAAACTTATGATTTTTCGGAGCTTTAAGAGAATTTTTATCCTTTCTGAATCTGATCTATCACTATTGATTTAACCCTTAAGCTTGTCAGATTTATCCATGCTTACAGAACATTAGAAACAATAGTCGTTCTATATCAAAACTTGATTTATCAGAGAGAATGCAATGTTTTCTTTTAGAAATGTTCTTATCATTATTCTTTCTCCCCCTTTTTGACATAATAAAAAAGATATAAGAAATGCTTAATTGATTTTTTTAAGTCAAAAGAAAGAAAATAAGGCACAATTTAACAAGAATTTTATTTTCATAAAGACACGAGGTACAACGATTTATAACAGAGCAAATAAGAAGACAAAAGACACTAATTTTAAATGCAACATTAAAAATAAACATGCGAACACAACAAAACAATACTTATTTAAACCACTTATTATAAAAAAATTTACATCCCTCTTCTTTAAATTTGACATCAGGACCACCACCAATCGTACGAATGGTTTCCATAATATTTGCCTTGATAAGAACTTCTATTAGAACTCTTCCATATGGAATGAAGGATTTGTTCAAGACTCTGGAAGTTATGATACCTTCCTTAGATAATTTAATATGACCTGAGGTAGATCTAAAGGAGTACGCTTAATAAGACAAATAATTAGAAGCTTATCGTCGTGATACAAAAAGTATTTATGGAGACCACATGGGTGAAGATTTGTCAGAATGAACCGAAGCCATCCTTTAGAAACAGGCAAAAGTTTTCAGGGTTTGTGGGTTCAAAAACACCAGAAGAGATATCAAATATGGAGATCATGTTAGCATCAAGTGTGCATCAAATGGACTTATGACTAGTGGTGATGCCCTTCTGAGGATATTCAATGGCTTCAACAATATTATTCACAGTTTTTAATGAAGATGTGAAAAACACAAGAAGGGGGGGTTGAATTGAAAAACTTAAATCAAAAGGCTTAACAACACAGTCTTTTAATCCTGGTTCGTTTGATCTCAAACTACTCCAGTCCACCCGTCAAGGTGATTTCGCCTCTCTCCAACGAGGTCTTAATCCACTAGTCTCAAAGGATTACAACAGCTACTTTAAGAACTGTTAAAGTCTTCTTGAGTACAACCACAATTCGGTTAATCTCAAGGAACTTATTTTACAAATAATTTAATAAGAGTGTGTTGTTGTTTTCTTACAAAACTGAATATCACAACTGTGATAATTACACAAAATAAGCTTGGAATAAAATGAATTTGCTAAAGCTTTGAATATGAGTGGTTTGGATAGCTTGGCAAATTTTGAGTGCGTACATGCATGCTTCTTTTCATAAGCAGACTTGTTTATATAGGCAAGCAAGTATATGTTGTCCATAAATCAAGTTTAATGATAATAATGCACTTTCCTTTTGAAGAAGATCTTGTCTGAAGAAAGCCGTTAGCATTTAATTCTGTCTTGAATAACCAGTAACGCTTCAGAGTCTTCTTTGCTGAACTACTGGTAACGCTTCATAGTGTTGATGACTTGGTAGAGATGTCTTTGATCAGAGTCAGAGTATATTTGATTAGGCGCATATTCTGGTCATCACACTTCAGCGTATAATTTGGTAGCTTCAGCGTGTAGCACATATTGCTGATGCTGATTCCATTCTGATGCTGATTCCATCAGAACTTCTGCATATACAAAACATAGTTTTAAGGAGCATAATTGTTCTTTGTATATATCTTTGAAATAATTTATTCTTTGTATTTTGTTATCATCAAAACACTATTCAAGGGTTGTAGAATCAAACTATGTTCTAATAATCTCCCCCTTTTTGATGATGACAAAAACCAGATTTTTCAATAAAGAATAAGGAATAAAAAGTATAGAATTAAGAAGAAAAACTCCCCCTGAGTTGATTACTTCCCTTAAGTTCTTTGAATCCTTGAGCATCAGAATTTGACTACGTCTTTCATCAGAGTTTTGTACCTGTTCAAGCTTTTCAGAAGAAAGAAATTAAGTAGATCAGAATGTTTGAGACTTATGTCTCAGTAATCCGTTATTGAAAATATGTTATTCTTTCTCCCCCTTTTTGTCAGTTATCAAAAAGAACATATAATCAGAGCCAAAAATGATTTATATTAAAATTAGAAGCAATAATAAGATGTTCAGAATAGCAGCAATGTAAAAATATTACAGATAAACAGAATTTTAAAAGAGAAATCTAAGAGGGAGGAGGAAGACGCGTGAACAAAGCTTCCAACAAGCCCTTGATCTGGATGTTGGTTTCCTCTTGTTTGGTTAACATGCTCTTGATTTCTGAAATTTTGTCATCCTGTTTATCCATCCTTTCCTGCATAATAATATAAGATCTCTTCAGTTCTTCCAGAGTCTGCCTTTCATAGGAGGAAGCTTGAGAATCTTCAGTAACTGGATGCTTCTCAGAGCATTCTGCAATGTCATCTTTTTGAACCAAATCCTCTGCAGAAATCATATCATCTTGAGCAGCAGTCAGAGTAAGATTTTCTGACTCTGGTTGAACTTTATCTGCTGGACGATGTTCTGACCAGGGAGCATTGTCCAGAGGGAGAACTTATTCCTTAAGAAGTTGGATCAGAACTTGATCTTCAATTACCTTTAGCAGATTACTGAAGTTCTGTTGAACTTGTCCGTAGCTCTGTTCTTGCATCTTATGAGTTTCAGAACATACCCATTTTCTGAAACTTGTCCAAAGATAATCTCTCTTTTTAGCAGCTTTGGGAGTCCGCTGGGATGATCCTTCTGCTGCTGCCTTCCTTTTCTTGTTCTTCTTCAGCACAACTTCTGGAGCCTTCTGTTGCAGGTCCTGAATATTTAACTCTGGTGCAGTGTCATCTGCCTTGCATGCATCTAGATATCTGACGATAATCTCAGGCTTGGAATCAATTTCTGAGAACACGGGAAAGTCATCCAGAGGGATTCTTCTGCTGGTTATTGTTGCAAATTAAGTGACACTGGGTTCTTTCTTGATGTTCTCAATAATCTTCATCTTCTTCAGATTCTTCGCATTCAAAGGCTTTCCAGCAGTTGCCTCTAAAGAGCTGATTTCATGTGCTTCTGTTAGATGCTCTATCAGCCTATTCTCTGTCAGAATATCTGATATGAGCCTTCCAAGGGGTATCCAATACCTTTTAGTGCGCTCATCTTCTCTGGTCTCCTTAACACTGGTCCTCAGATGGTTGAACAACAAATGAGCCAGATTCACCTTAGTCTTCTGGGAGATGAAGTAGATCAGAAACTGCTGATCAATGATGATGTAGTCAGGAGAGCTGGTTGGCTTCCTGTGGTTTATGCATCCCAGAATAATCTTAGCCCATATTCTGTGATGGTCCTTCAGATCCCTTATCTTGCTGGAGGGAAGACCCAGAGTGAAAATTTCTATAGAAATTGAAGCGACATCAGCACATCTTTCAGCCATGTCTATACACCTTACGCCACCACCACTGTAACCTATCAATCTTGCAATAAGGTCTCCAGTTATCACTATCTTCTTCCCCATTACATATGACGTGACTTGGTGGTTGGAGGATGAAGCATGAATCCAAAATTCCTTCACAAGGATTGGGAATGTTGGACCTAGCAGACGGTCAAAATACCTGTTCCATCCTTGAGCCTTTACTTCTTCAGAAAGATTGAACCCATTTTCTTGTAGAATTTCAAAGTCCACAATCAATTCTGAGAGTACTTCTAGGTTGTCAATGGGCGTGAGGAGAGTTCTGAATGGTTCTTCATATTATTCTGTGGATTATGTTCTTTGAGTACTGGAAGTTGGGTTGCTTGAGGAAGCCATGTTCACACAGAAAATTTGAGAAGAAAATGAAAGGGTTTTGAAAAAGATGCAAACTGATAACAATTAGATTGTAGAGAAAGTGAAAGTGAAAGAGTGTAAAGAGTAAGAAAAATGTGTTTAAATAGATTTTGAAAACATAAACTGCAAGAGAGAGAAATTAAATGTAATGATTATAAGCATTAATGACAACTGATTTTGGGGGATTCAGAAAGATATTGGAACAGTTACCCATGACATGTGTCTCAATGCACCCAATTAGCGCTTTTGACCTTTCAAAAAAATGAACGCGTGTTCAGCCTCAGAAGGTAGATGATGAATGGATGACAACTGTTTTCTTACGTGAACAACACACTTCTATCCTTGAAATGAAACGCTCAGATCTTCATGGATAGATTCTGATACAATCTGTACTTCTAAAATTCTGAAGGCAGGTTGATCAACAGTTCACAGAAAATAACCAAAATTCTGAAGGTTAAGATATGTAAATAAAACAATTTTATTCTGGGCAAAGCTTCATGCTGAGATGATTCAGAATGAAGTTAAACCTATATTCAGAAAGAGGTTTTGTAAAGACATCAGCCCATTGATGGTCTGTGTCAATGAATTTTAAATTGAGAATCCCTTTCTGAATATAGTCCCTAATAAATTGATGTTTTATTTCTATATGCTTAGCCCTAGAATGCAAAATAGGATTTTTACTAAGACAAATAGCAGAAGTATTGTCATAGAGGATAGGGATGTTACTCTCAAATATATTGAAGTCCTCAAGTTTACTTTTCATCCAGAGCATTTGCGTGCTACATCCAGCTGCTGTAATGTATTCAGCTTCTGCTGTAACGTATTCAACTTCTTGCGTGCTACATCCAGAGCATTTTAATCAAAGATCTTTCTTATATTTTTAACCCTTTTGATAGTGTTATTTCACCATTGCATTTGGTGAATAACCTTGTGTTAGGATGTTAAATGAGACAGGTGCGGGTCATCATATAGACCATGATAGCAATAGTGATAAGTATCTTTGGCAATTTTCTTGAGGGACTTGATCATTTTTGTTTAGGCGACCAAGATAGCGTCATCGAGGGACTATGATCTTTTGTTTTGTTTTGTTTTGCCAAAGTACCCAACATGCATACCATGGCCCAATTTTGAAGGCAAAAAGTGGATTGTAAACCTAGGGGTGTGTTGTACCCCAAAATTTGCCCTCCCATATTTCTTCAAGATTTATCAAGAATCGTCTTCAAATGGTTCAAGATTTCTCAAGGGATTACACAGTTCAAATTCCTCCTAAGCCAGCTGAAATTAGGGTTTTGGTTCTCTCAAGGAAATTTGGGTTTTCAGTGGTCCAATCAAGTCTCATAGGCCTATATATATTGCCAAGCATCTACATGGCAAGTTTCAAAGTGCACAGTGCCAAATTCCACAGTCAAAAGCCCATTTGCTTCACAATCAACTGTAGGGGTAAAATGGTCATTTCACAGTCAAAAATCAAAATTTATGGTCAACATCTTATTTTGAGTCCACAATCATCATTTGATCAAGTCTTGATCATGATTCCTCAAGCATGGCTTAAAAATCATCAAAGATGCAAAAGTTACTATTTTTGGACAGCAGAAAAGTCAACTGTACCTTGACCAAGGCATAACTTTTTCATGGTTCATCAGAAAAATCCCATCCAATGCTCATTTGAAGGGGATGACATTTCCTACAACTCATCTTCACATTCCAAGTCCAAGAAATGCTCTCACAAAAAGTTATCAATTTCTACATTATAGGTCAATTTCAAAAGTCAACAAAAATGCACTTTAAGTCAAAGACCATAACTTGAGATTGGTAAATCCAAATGACATGGGACCAAAGGAATTGGTTAGAGGACTTCAAGACCTTTCCAAAATGTCCAAGAACATGTTCATAGGATCAAAATTGAGCAATATATGCATTGGAGAAGTTGGGAAATTTTTGTGAATTTGCAAAAGTCAACTTTGCTCAAAACACTTTGTTTTTGCTAATGGGCCTCAAATTCCTTCTTGAAACTTTGTCCAAGGCTTATGCACGACCCATTGAGATTAAATTGAATTATTTTCTTATTTTTTATTAATTAATTTAATTTTTAATCAATATTAATTCATTTAATTCATTTAATTGTAGGAAAATATCAAGATATGGTTTTTCAATCTTTTCATGAAGCAAATATGACCTACAAGAGCTAGCAAATTCGTGTATCAATCAAGGGGACAAGAATATCATAAATTAGCAAGTTTTCTCAATCAAAAAGATTGAAAAATATTTGATTTTCAATCAAATATACAAACCATAATTCCATGGATTTTTGGTCAAAGATTTAACCTAAATTCAGTCCATTATATATACAGAACCTAACCCTATTCATGTGGACGTGAGAATTGCTGCAGAAATCCATAGCCAATATTGAAAAAAATCAAAGAAAAGTGAAAACTGAATTCCACATTCCAACGTGATTCAAAGGCTTTTCTTGTTTCTAATACATTGCTGGGATTCTCAGGGACCTTTTGCAATCAAAATCACACGCCGAAGCTCAAGAAATCACCATTCACAGACCCACGATTTACTTAACTTTTTCAGAATCGAAACTCACATTTTATGCATCATTAACATATTCTAATCATTGTTTTGCATTGCTTAAACCTTTACAAAGCTAATGGTATTGGTTAATTGCATTATAGTGTACAAAATCGTGAATCACCATTGAAGAATTTTAGGGTTCTTGAGGTCTCAAATTGGGGATTTACAGCCCTGGAAAAATTAAGCTTCATGAAACCTATGGTTGAATTCGTCAAGGCCAGACGAATCAAACACCATGCTCGCGAAATATTTATGAGCATCAGGGACCTATTCGCTATTTTTCGTCCATGCAGGTTGTGGGGGTTAAAAACCCCCGCTATCTAACTTTGCTTTTGCAGGAAACGCGAGGAAGATGACTGCGTGTTGCTTCATGATTGGACAATTCAAATGGCGCGCGTATTTTTGTTGGGTCCAGCATAATTATTATTCTTGATATATTATATTCACCTCTTATTAATATAACAAAAGCAAGCAAGTGGTCTGGTGGTTGGTGCGTTGGACGTTGATCATTGGGACCTGGGTTCGATTCCCAGGTCCCCCAAAAGCTCTATATTATTTTTTCTAACATGATTTCATGCAGGCTTCACAAAGTGGTTTACCATGAACCTCGCGCCTCAGCCTGCCATGTGTCTTCACATTCCAATCCAGTGGCCAAAAGATGCTGGACACCATGCTCCCCAGTCAAAGCAAGCGTGGGCAATTACCAAAGTCAACAAGGCTTGTGTGCAGATGGGCCTTAGATTTCCAGAACAAACCTCCTAAAGGGCCCAACACCCCCCTGGTTCTTTCATAATTTTCCTTTTATTTTCTTTTACTGATTTTTAATTATTAATGTTATTATTATTTAATTAACTTAACTATTTTCATAATAAATTCAGACAATAAAAAAAATGTGAATTTAATATTATTATTATTATTATTATTTTCACCTTTAATTATTATTTTGTAAATAAATGTAATTAATTAATTTAGTTGTTTTAAATTAGGTTAATTTTGACTATTTTTCATAATAAATAAAATAAATTTAGAATTAGGGTTTTTCTTTTGACACTTTTAATTTCTTTTATTTTAATTTTCATTAAAAACATAAAAAACATAAAAAACATAAAAAATACTTTTTCTTTTAATTATTCAATTAATTAGTTTTTAGGTTTAATATTTAATTTAATTGCAAAAAGGACCAAAATTCTTTCTTTTCTCAAAAAGGGTCAACACCCTAAGGACGTCCCGATTCAATTTCTTTCGCGCATTATTATTATTTTGATCATATTTATGTATCTGCTCAGAGAATGTAATAGTTAATTAGGACTTTTATCGCTTTCTTTTATTTTCTCGCATTTATTTTCAAGGGTTATGTTTTTGGCGATGTAAACACCCGATGCCTTGTAATAGCGTAGATTCACTTTCCGCAATTTATTTTCCGCAAATTATTAACTGTTAATTATGCATGACAAGACTTGTATGAAAAATAAAATCAACCTGTAGCTCACAATGATGCATGCAAAGACAATTTAACATGAAACCTGACACACATGCACATGCCACTCCTAGGGTACGCCTCACTTGGTTGCCTCGAGGTGGTCATTGAGTATAGGGTGTTTTAGAGGTCGCCCTCCTGTCTAAAGATCCAGTTGCCTCGAAATGGTTGCCTCGGATAAAAAAGGATATAAGACACTAGGGTTACCACTAAGGCGTCCTACTATTGCTTTGGTGACCACACATGTCGCTATAATCGAATTGACCCAAATAACTCCAACGACGGTGCTTCCTACTTCTCAATAGTGGGATAGTACTGTCTAAAGGACATTTACACAGCTTAATTCCTTAGAGTAGGTAGATTTCTCCTGGGTACTCGCTCTTTCAAAAAACAAAAATAACTTTTCGCACCTACACTTTCAAAAAGTTTTCAAACAAACACTTCATACACTCTTGAGGACTGATACAAGAGTTACCTAGAAGTTTTCAAAACGAAACTTTTTCAAAACCCACAATCACAAGAAAAGCAAACAATTTTTGAAAACATAGTGAGCAAGTACCTAAGAGCCCGTGGATAACCACGGATAGAAAGGGTGCTAACACCTTCCCTTTCTATAATCTACCTCCCGAACCGAGAAACATCTCGAAAAGGAATTTTGCTGTGCTTTTGTCCTTTCCTTGTTGGAGAAAATAAAAGACGGTGGCGACTCTTGCTTACCGCGACATTTCGCGAACCAGCATTTCAAAACGGACAGTTCTATTTCCACCGATCACAGAACTGGCGACTCTGCTGGGGACATTATAAGTGAGGTGTACCTTAGGATAAGAACACTTATGTTTTCAATTGTATGCCTTGTTTGCTTTAATATTGTAGTCTTGTATCGGAGTTTCATAGATCCTAACCCGGATCTGGGGAATACCCTTTAGGTAGCAATAAAATGTGAGGGGCCTGTCCAGTGTAGACCGACACGGGTGAAGCAGTAGCTACGTTGGTGTGACAACTTGGTCTGTACCGATATCCCTTGTGTTGGAACGAGGAGAATATGGGTCTTTTGAGGAGTCGTTAAGCACCAACTGACCTTAGCACCTTAAATTGACCAACTTGGCTATAGAACAGTAGCAGTATGCTACACTAATTGAGGCTAAACTCTCGCGATGGTTCTGGCTGCAAGAAAAGGTTGCGAAGCTGGAGTTATGACCGATCGAGGGTAGTCAGTGATATTGAGATCCTCTAGAACCCGGTTACTATTTTTAGGACAGGTCTTAAACAATCGAAACTGAAAGAGGGTAGTACCTAAACTTCATGTTGGCCTAAACTCTAAGGGCTGTCTTGTGTGACTTGTGTGCCTTATCATGTTTGCCTTTGTGAATACTTGTGGTGTGCTTTATCATAACATCATACCATCATAACATTGCATGCATCCTGCATAAGGACTAACCCATTTCAAAGACAAGAGGGTTTCATCTTTGCTCTGTTTTGTAGGACATTATGATGCCCATGCGAAGGAATACTATCCGGCTCAACTTTGTTCACCCACCTGATTTGCTTAAAGAATTGGTTGACAAAATTCCAAACACTACTTCCTTCATCCAGAGGCATGGTTCTCTTCTCGGTTTAGTCACTTCAAAGTGGGACCAATAACTGATGAGTGTCCTGACCCAGTTTTATGATCCCCTATACCATTGCTTCACCTTTCAAGACTTCCAGCTGGTCCCTACCCTGGAAGAATTCTCTGATTTGCTTGGCATCCCTGTTTTGGAGCAAACTCCATTCACTGGTTGGGAAAAGACTCTTAGGCTCGAGGAGATTGCTGCAGCCCTTCCCTTGACCACCAAAGAGGTAATGGATAACTGGGTGACTAGAAGCGGAGTTAAGGGCTTTTTGGCTAAGTTTCTGATTGGTAAAGCTAACAGTTTCTGGAATGACTTAAACTTCAGGGCGTACGAAGACATTCTGGCTCTCCTAATCTATGGTCTAGTAGTGTTTCCAAATCCTAATAACTTTGTCAATGTCAATGCCATAAGGATCTTCATGTCTCGAAACCCTGTGCCCACTATCTCGGGTGATATCCTGCAACAACTTTATGCTCGTACTGCCCGAAGACGGGGAACTCTATGGTGTTGTGCTCCTTTGTTAGTGAGGTGGTTTATTTCGCACCTCCCTAAGTTCGTGTTGAAGAACAAAGAAGGAAGAGGCTGGGCTCATAGGATAATGTCTCTCACTGATAATGACATCATTTGGACTCTCAGAGGTTTAGATGAGGTGGCTGTTATTGATCGTCGCGGAGAATATCCTAATGTTCCATTGATCGGTACCCAGGGAGGAGTCTCTTATAATCCGTGTTTAGATCTCCGTCAGTTTGGAAGAGCTAGAAGAGCAGGGCCTCATGAGATTTTGATACCTCACATCAGTTTTGAGTTTCAGGTAGATAGTGACGAGCTGCGCCGTAGATTCATCAGGGCCAGGAACAGAATTCACAAAGCTGACCCACATGAGTTGGGACCAAAGACCTCTCTGCCTATGGAACCCTACTACAGATGGGTCCACATCCGTGCTCAGAAGTTAGGTATGCCATACGAAGCTGTCAGACCTATTATTCTTGAATTTCCTGACAGAGACGGGGTTCCTCCAACTGTACTCCCCCCTCAGATACCCACTGATGTCGATACACTAAAGAGGTCTTGGGCGCAACTACAGGAAGAACGAGATTCTTATCGGGAAAGGTTCAATGAACAGGAACAGAAAATCCAGAGGCTGACCAAGCAATTGGAGAACGAGCGGATCTTGAATGACTATATCCGTACTGAGAAGAGAAGGCCATGGGAGCAGTGATGAACCTTGGATGTTTCTTTTACAGCTCTTATTTCCTTTTCAGTATTTTTTCATTCTTGTAACGCCTAAAGGCAATTTCTTGAACAATTTAAAGTTTTAATCTAATAAAGTGTGTTTCCTTTTTGTCTACAAAGTTGAATCCCGATTGTCTTTAAAAACATAAATCATATGCATCTCATTGCATCATATGCATAACAGGTACCCTTTTTCTACAGGTTGCTTAATCTTCTTCGCTGTTTATTTCAGCAATCATCATGACTTCTGAACCGACTACTGAACAAGCCATCAAGGCCCTCCAGGCCCAGAATGCCCAGTTCCAGGAGTTGGTCATGAGCTTAGCCCAGGGTCAACAGGAGTTGAAGACTCTGATTTTGAAGAAGAAGAAGAAGAGGACTGTATTGTTCAACACTGGACGGAGGTTTGGAAATGGACTACAAAATGAAGTTGAGCTGGCTACTTCCTCTGTAGGGAAAGACAATCCCCAAGAGAGAAGGGTTCCTAGTCCCGTGGTCTCCGACAACGAGACAGATTATAATGATGAACAGTACCCTCCTGCTGAGGACAGTTATAAACAGCTGGAGGACCGTCTAAGTGCTATGGAGATTCAACATGTGCCCGGGTTAGACTTTGGAGACCTAGGATTATCTTCTGGGGTGGTGATCCCACACAAGTTCAAGGCGCCTGCCTTTGCAAAATATGACGGAGCTTCCTGTCCTAAGCTGCATCTCAGATCATATGTAAGGAAGATCCAACCGTATACTGCAGACAAGAACTTATGGATCCATTTCTTCCAGGATAGTCTTTCAGGGACTCAACTCGAATGGTTCTATCAGCTGGATGGAACCAGCATCCGTAACTGGGAGGACTTGGCTACTGCATTTTATAAGCAGTATCAGTATAATTCCGACCTCGCTCCTACGCGTACCCAACTCCAGGGTATGTCACTAGGGATGGGTGAAGGTTTTAAGGAGTATGCACAAAAGTGGAGAGACCTGGCTGGAAGGGTGCAGCCACCTTTGACTGACCGTGAGCTCGCTGACATGTTCTTGGGGACTCTGTCTGGTCCTTTCTTCAACCATCTGATTGGGAATTCTTCTGCTGGGTTTACAGATCTGATCTTGACTGGTGAAAGGATAGAAGCTGGTATCAAGTCTGGGAAGATACATAAAGGTGCCTCCTCGAGCACTGAAAAGAAGCCCTTCAAGAAAGAATCTAGTGTTGTTTATGGTTCAAGGAGACAAAATAAACCGGAACGCCGCCAAGCTGTCAACGCGGTGGTAATCTCAAATCCTGCTGCTACTCCTCAACAATATAACCAACCAAGGGGTGAGAGACCCAAAAGGCAGTACACTCGGCTCAGTATGACCCTGTCTCAGATATTGCCGCAACTACTGTCAACCAATCTGGTAACTATAAAGGAAGCTCCGAAGGTTGTGAACACAACCTCTCCAAAGTACAATCCCAACGCCCGCTGCTCTTATCACTCTGATAGCCTGGGGCATACTACTGATGATTGTTGGGCTCTGAGGAATAAGGTTCAGGACCTTATTGATGCTAAAGAGGTCGAGTTCGAGGCGCCCGAGAGGCCTAATATGGTAACAGCTCCCATGCCCAACCATGGAGTGAATGCTATTGAAGACGACATGGAGGAATCTGAATTCGACAGCTGGATCTACCCAACGACCAACGGTGGACCAAGCAACTGGACTGCGAAAGACTTCACACCTATTACTTTTGTCACTCAGTAATGAACTCCTTTGTTTTGAATTTGTAACAAACAATAATTTAAAACTTTATGGCCCGGTGTCTTACCCGGGGCACCGCGGCTTCATTTGTGAGGGCTTTTGTGTGTCATTTTCATATATCATTAATAAAAGCATTGGACGTTTTTTGCATTTCAAATCTTGTGCTCCTTTTCTTTCTCTATTATATATATATTGCAAAACAGCTATATTTACACACACTCACCTATACAGGTTCTAATCCACTCTGGATCTCACTGGTAACGACTCTGCTACTGCCAGTAATGACTTCGAAAATCCGATCAACTTAGCCGAAGACGAAGGTGAAGATGATTGTGAAGTGCCTGGTGAGCTTACAAGACTGTTACTCCAGGAAGAGAGGGCCATTCAGCCACATGAAGAGCCAGTGGAAACGATCAATCTGGGTACTGAGACAGACAGAAAGGAAGTCAATATTGGTGCCAATCTAGAGTCTAGTGTGAAACAATGTTTGATTCAGATTCTGCATGACTATGTGGAAATATTTGCCTGGTCTTACGAAGACATGCCTGGGTTGGATACTGACATTGTGGTTCACCACTTGCCTACCAAAGAAGAATGTCCTCCGGTAAAACAGAAGGTCCGCCGTATGCGTCCAGAGATGTCCGAGAAAATCAAAGCTGAGGTTATGAAACAATTCGACGCCGGTTTTCTAGTAGTGACTTCTTACCCTCAGTGGGTTGCCAACGTGGTTCCAGTGCCGAAGAAGGATGGTAAGGTCAGAATGTGTGTTGATTACAGGGATTTGAACAGGGCAAGCCCTAAGGATGATTTCCCTCTGCCTCACATTGACGTTCTGGTTGACAATACTGCTCAGCATAAGGTATTCTCCTTCATGGACGGGTTCTCCGGTTACAATCAAATCAAGATGGCTCCTGAAGACATGGAGAAGACCACTTTTGTTACTCAGTGGGGCACCTTTTGCTACAAGGTCATGCCTTTTGGGTTGAAAAATGCTGGGGCAACCTACCAACGTGCCATGGTGGCTTTATTTCATGATATGATCCATCATGAGATCAAAGTATATGTCGACGATATGATTGCAAGGTCCCAAACTGAGGAGGAACACCTTGACCATTTGCAGAAGCTGTTTGACCGGTTGAAGTTGTACAAGCTGAGGTTGAACCCGAACAAGTGCACCTTCGGGGTGAGATCTGGAAAACTGCTAGGTTTCGTCGTGAGCGACAAAGGTATTCAAGTGGACCCTGCCAAGGTGAAAGCCATACAAGAGATGACAGTTCCCAAGACAGAGAAAGAAGTCAGAGGCTTTCTAGGACGTCTGAACTACATTGCCCGATTCATCTCACATCTAACTGCTACATGTGAACCAATCTTCAAGCTACTGAAGAAAGATCAAGTGGTACGTTGGAACGATGAATGCCAGACCGCTTTTGAAAGAATCAAAGAGTATCTCCAAGAGCCACCCATTCTTATGCCACCGGTGGAAGGGAGACATCTAATATTATACTTGACAGTACTTGACAGCTCAATGGGGTGTGTGCTGGGGCAGCATGACGAGTCTGGCCGAAAAGAGCATGCTATTTATTACCTTAGCAAAAAGTTTACCGACTGTGAGACCCGATACTCACTGCTCGAAAAAACTTGCTGCGCTTTGGTATGGGCTACTCGCCGGCTGAGATAGTATATGTTGACTCACACCACTCTATTGATTTCCAAAATGGATCCAATCAAGTACATCTTCGAGAAGCCTGCCCTGTCCGGAAGAATAGCAAGATGGCAGATGATCTTGACTGAATACGACATCCAGTACACGACTCAGAAAGCAATCAAGGGAAGTGTGTTGGCAAACCATTTGGCACACCAGGCAGTGGATGACTACCAATCTATGAACTTTGAATTTCCAGACGAGAATATCATGGTAGTGACTGATTGTGAAGTACCTGGACCGGATGAAGGACCTGAGGAAGGATCCCGATGGTCTTTGCACTTTGACGGAGCCTCAAACGCTCTGGGTAACGACATTGGCGCTGTGATCATATCTCCAACAGGCTCTCATACTTCACTTACCGCCCGACTATGTTTCAACTGCACCAACAACATGGCGGAGTATGAAGCATGCATCATGGGTCTTCGAGCTGCAATTGACCTAAGGATCAAGTTTCTGAGTGTCTTCGGAGATTCCGCTCTCGTGATTAGTCAGATCAAAGGCGAGTGGGATACTAAACACCCAAATCTTATTCCTTACAAGGAGTACGTACTAACGTTGATCCCCCATTTCGAGGAGATAACTTTTGAACACTTCCCAAGAGAGGAGAATCAGTTGGCGGACGCGCTAGCTACGATGTCTTCTATGTTCAAAGTCAAATGGGACAACGAGGCTCCTCAGATCATTATTTGGAAGTTGGATGAACTTGCACATTGCCGCGATCTTGAGACTGAAGAGGTAACAGAAAAATCGTGGTATCATGAAGAGGTACCTTGAAGCTCGTGAATACCCTGAAGGTGCATCTGTCAATGACAAAAAGTTTCTGAGAAGGTTCGCGGCAAAGTTCTTCCTCAGCAATGACATTCTCTATAAACGAAACCATGATTCGACCTTACTGCGTTGTATGGATAAGACTGAAGCAGAAAGGATCATGGCAGAGCTACATGAAGGTACCTTCGGAACGCTTTCCAGTGGACATACCATGGCAAAGAAAATCCTTCGGGCAGGATATTTCTGGTCCACAATGGAAGCTGACTGTTACCAACATTCTCGGACGTGTCACAAGTTCCAGATCTATGCTGATAAGGTGCACATTCCTCCAGTTCCTCTGAATGTCTTGACAGCACCTTGGCCTTTTGCAATGTGGGGCATTGATATGATCGGCGAGATCAGACCTACGGCATCCAACGGGCATCGCTTCATCCTGATAGCGATTGATTACTTTACAAAGTGGGTTGAGGCAGCCTCCTATGCTACCGTAACCAAGAACGTCGTGGAACAGTTCATTCGGCATAACCTGATCTGTCGATACGGTGTACCTGAGAGGATCATTACGGATTATGGTACCATTCTTAACAACAAGATGATCACTGAGCTCTACGAGCAATTCAAGATACAACACCACAACTCTTCTCCTTACCGGCCGAAGATGAATGGGTCTGTAGAAGCAGCTAATAAGAATATCAAGAAGATTGTGCAGAAGATGGCAGTGACCTACAAAGATTGGCACGAGATGTTACTGTTGGCTCTTCATGGGTACCGTACCTCAGCACGGACGTCAACAGGGGCAACTCCCTTTTCCTTGGTATACGGCATGGAGGCAGTCTTGCCCATTGAAGTCCAAATACCCTCTCTCCGGATAATGAAGGATGCAGGTTTGAGCGAAGATGACTGGTTCTAGACGTGGCTTGATCAATTAAACCTGATTGACGAAAAGAGACTCACTGCTATTTGTCATGGTCAGACGTACCAAAAACGGATGATCAAGGTGTTTAACAAGAAAGTCAGACGACAAGAGTATCAAGTTGGGGATCTGGTAATCAAGCGCATCATTCTACCTCAAGGTGATCCCAGGGGAAAATGGACCCCTACGTACGAAGGGCCATTTGTGGTTAAGAATATCTTCTCAGGAGGAGCTATGATTCTAACTACCATGGATGGTGACGACCTTCCTCACCCCGCCAATGCAAACATAGTAAAAAAATACTACGCATGACTAAAGACCCACTAGGTTGACACACCTAGGCAAAAATAAGGGCTTCCCGGCGAACCAAAAGGGTTCGGGCAAAAATAAGGGATGAAATGGAAAAAATATGTACACCCGGCAAGTCGAAAACCTGAAAAGGCGGCTTGGGCAAAAATGGGTATCCCGGTGGACTGAAAACCCGAAAGGGAGGTCCAGGAAAAAATTAGGGATAAGCGTAATACTATGTCTCATTGGATCACCCTGCATCCAAACTTCGGTATCAACTGTCAAGCTTAGACGGCACCAATCAATCAGCTTCATCGTCAACTAAGCAGCAAAGTGATGAGACGCTTGAAGACATAAAGGCGATAGCAGAGTTGGAACCCAGTGGGATTTTTCACATAGCTGTTTTGTTTTCCTTTTCACAAATTGTATAAACTCTATTTTGTTCGGCGACATTCTCTTACTAGGATGTCAGCCTCTTGTACACAAAACGCCTATTTACAGGCAAAATACAAAAATCAATACAAGCTCATTTTTCTAGACAAATTGTCAACTGTTTTTTTCTTTATCTGTTTTGTTTTGCAAAGAACGTCCAATGTTCATTTTTGATATATGCATTTGACATTAATTGCTGATCATAAATATTTGCATACGAAACAAAGGACTAATTACAGGTGACATCAGAAATAGGGGCAATAATGAGTTGTCTAAGCGATCTAGTTGCTCTGTCCACCAAGGTACCAAGGTAAGTTCGGCTGAAGAATGTAACCAGGATACCTTCACTCCCCGCAGAGTAAGACAAGATTCAACAACACTCTCCCCAAGCAGAGTTGGTCTCCAATCAGCCCAAAAAGGCACAGTATCTCCAGCAAGTCAGCAACACTCTCCCCAAGCAGAGTTAGCCTACTGTCAGCCTTAAGGAAGTTTGGTATCCCCAGAAGATCTCAATATTCCCCAGTGGAGTATACAAATGTTCCTAAGCAAGCATCCCCGACAATCTTAATATTCCTCGACGGAAATATAAGATTGTTCCCCGGCGGAATACCAGACACCCCAGTGGATCAATCTCCCCAGTACAGTCCAAAAGTTTCCCCAGGAGAGTTGAATCAATCTCCCCAGTAGATTCTGGAAGCTTATCCCCAGTAGATTCTGGAAGCTTATCCCCAGTAGGTTCTGGAGGCTTATCCCCCGCAGAGTGCAAAAGCATCTCCCCGGCTTTATTCAGAAGGTTGTTCCCCACCAAAGCCTATAACTGGGTTATCCTCAGCAAATTGCAACAAAAAGATCGTCTTCGGAAAAGTTCTTCCTATCCCCAGCGGAGTTCATCAAATTCCCCAACAAAACTTATCAACGGAATCCCCAGCGGAGTTATCATCAAAATCTCAGCGAAGTATCTCTTCCCACAGAATAATTCCCTGCAGAGTAATCTCTACATCAAGTTTATTCCCCAACGGAGTCATCTTCTCCTACTGGCTTATCCTTGTAATCATCATCCCCAGCGGAAACGAAGAATTCCACTCTTCAACATCAGCCCAGGATTCAACAAACTCCCGGCATTAGTCAAGGATTTATTTTCCCATACGAAAATACATTCATGAACATCACATTGTCATACATCATGATACATGCATGCATATACGCATCATATCGCGCAATCTTATTTATTTTGAGAACATCGTGACATCATGCATTTCATACATCATGACATTGCATACAACTGATGTTTGCCTTTTCAGGAAAAGGTCAATCAAAAGATATTACCATCAACTTTTGAAGTTCCAGATTCGATACCTGTATCTAGCCAGGGCATATCTGCGAGCGAGAGTTTGAAGATCAACACCTGTAGCAAGCCAGGAAGCTATCTTTCATTCTCAGGTCAGAGGTCTACACCTGTATCCAGCCAGGAAAGCTATTTCGACCAACATTTTGAAGTTCCGGATTCGATACCTGTATCTAGCCAGGGCATATCTGTGGACGACTAATTCCAGATTCGTTACCTGTATCCAGCCAGGGCATATCTGTAGACGACTAATTCCATATTAGATACCTGTATCTAGCCAAGGCATATCTGTGGACGACTAATTCCAGATTCGATACCTGTATCTAGCCAGGGCATATCTGTGAGCGATTGATTGTAGATTCGATACTTGTATCTAGCCAAGGCATATCTGCATGAAGAGTTTGAAGATCAACCCCTGTAACAGGCCAGGAAATTATCTTTCATTCTCAGGTCAGAGGTCTACACCTGTATCCAGCTAGGAAAGATATCTCGATCAACCTTTTGACGTTCCAGATTCGATACCTGTAACTAGCCAGGGCATATCTGTGAGCGATTCTTTGTAGATTCGATACCTGTATCCAGCCAGGGCATATCTGTAAGCAACTGATTATAGGTCTACGCCTGTATCCAGCCAGGAAAGCTATCTCGATCAACCTTTTGAAGTTCCAGATTCGATACCTGTATCTAGCCAGGGCATATCTGTGAGCGATTGATTGTAGATCTATACCTGTATCTAGCCAGGAAAGTATCTGCATGAAGAGTTTGAAGATCAACACCTGTAACAGGCCAGGAAATTATCTTTCTTTCTCAGGTACGCAAGTTCTCGCTAAGGAATCTCTTACGCGACCAACATCTCCAGATGGCATCTTTAAGCCCATCTCCACAACTATCCATTACATTTCCAAATGGCATCTATAAGCCCATTCCCGACAGGATTCTGTCACATTCCCAGATGGCATCTATAAGCCCATCCTCCTATCCATCATATCTCCAAATGGCATCTATAAGCCCATTCCTGACATCACATTGCTGATACTCCACTATGCGAGTGCAAATTTCTGGGCACTTTAGTGTTCAATCATCTTCCACCTTCGGATCACGAAAGGCACGCAAGCCAATCTACATCCTCAGGTCTAAGAAGATTGAACAAGGGCAACTTTTGTACCCCAAAATTTTCCCTCCCATATTTCTTCAAGATTTATCAAGAATCATCTTCAAATGGTTCAAGATTTCTCAAGGGATTACACAGTTCAAATGCCTCATAAGCCAGCTGAAATTAGGGTTTTGGTTCTCTCAAGGAAATTGGGGTTTTCAGTGGTCCAATCAAGTCTCATAGGCCTATATATATTGCCAAGCATCTACATGGCAAGTTTCAAAGTGCACAGTGCCAAATTCCACAATCAAAAGCCCATTTGCTTCACAATCAACTACAGGGGTAAAATGGTCATTTTACAGTCAAAAATCAAAATTTTTGGTCAACATCTCATTTTGAGTCCACAATCATCATTTGATCAAGTCTTGATCATGATTCCTCAAGCATGGCTCAAAAATCATCAAAGATGCAAAAGTTACTATTTTTGGACAGTAGAAAAGTCAACTGTACCTTGACCAAGGCATAACTTTTTCATGGTTCATCATAAAAATCCCATCCAATTCTCATTTTTAAGGGGATGACATTTCCTACAACTCATCTTCACATTCCAAGTCCATGAAATGCTCTCACAAAAAGTTATCAATTTCTACATTATAGGTCAATTTCAAAAGTCAACAAAAATGCACTTTAATTCAAAGACCATAACTTGAGATTGGTAAATCCAAATTACATGGGACCAATGGCATTGGTTAGAGGACTTCAAGACCTTTCCAAAATGTCCAAGAACATGTTCATAGGATCAAAATTGAGCAAGATATGCATTGGAGAAGTTGGGAAGTTTTTGTGAATTTGCAAAAGTCAACTTTGCTCAAAACACTTTGTTTTTGCTAATGGGCCTCAAATTCCTTCTTGAAACTTTGTCCAAGGCTTATGCACTACCCATTGAGATTAAATTGAATTATTTTATTATTTTTTATTAATTAATTGAATTTTTAATAAATATTAATTCATTTAATTCATTTAATTGTAGGAAAATATCAAGATATGGTTTTTCAATCTTTTCACGAAGCAAATATGACCTACAAGAGCTGGCAAATTCGTGTATCAATCAAGGGGACAAGAATCTCCAAAATTAGCAAGTTTTCTCAATAAAAAAGATTGAAAAATATTTGATTTTCAATCAAATATACAAACCATAATTCCATGGATTTTTGGTCAAAGATTTAACCTAAATTCAGTCCATTATATATACAGAATCTATCCCTATTCATGTGGACGTGATAATTGCTGCAGAAAGCCATAGCCAATATTGAAAAAAATCAAAGAAAAGTGAAAACTGAATTCCATATTCCAACGTGATTCAAAGGCTTTTCTTGTTTCTAATACATTGCTGGGATTCTCAGGGACCTTTTGCAATCAAAATCACACGCCGAAGCTCAAGAAATCACCATTCACAGATCCACGGTTTGCTTAACTTTTTCAGAATCGAAACTCACATTTTATGCATCATTAACATGTTCTAATCATTGTTTTGCATTGCTTAAACCTTTACAAAGCTAATGGTATTGGTTAATTGCATTATAGTGTACAGAATCGTGAATCACCATTGAAGAATTTTAGGGTTCTTGAGGTCTCAAATTGGGGCTTTACAGCCCAGGAAAAATTAAGCTTCATGAAACCTATGGTTGAATTCGTCAAGGCCAGACGAATCAAACACCATGCTCGCGAAATATTTATGAGCATCAGGGACCTATTCGCTATTTTTCGTCCATGCAGGTTGTGGGGGTTAAAAACCCCTGCTATCTAACTTTGCTTTTGCAGGAAACGCGAGGAAGATGACTGCGTGTTGGTTCATGATTGGACAATTCAAATGGCGCGCGTATTTTTGTTGGGTCCAGCATAATTATTATTCTTGATATATTATATTCACCTCTTATTAATATAACAAAAGCAAGCAAGTGGTCGGGTGGTTGGTGCGCTGGACGTTGATCATTGGGACCTGAGTTCGATTCCCAGGTCCCCCAAAAGCTCTATATTATTTTTTCTAACATGATTTCATGCAGGCTTCACAAAGTGGTTTACCATGAACCTCACGCCTCAGCCTGCCATGTGTCTTCACATTCCAATCCAATGGCCAAAAGATGCTGGACACCATGCTCCCCAGTCAAAGCAAGCGTGGGCAATTACCAAAGTCAACAAGTCTTGTGTGCATATGGGCCTTAGATTTCCAGAACAAACCTCCTAAAGGGCCCAACACCCCCCTGGTTCTTTCATAATTTTCCTTTTATTTTCTTTTACTAATTTTTAATTATTAATGTTATTATTATTTAATTAACTTAACTATTTTCATAATAAATTCAGACAATAAAAAAATGTGAATATTTATATTATTATTATTATTTTCACCTTTAATTATTATTTTGTAAACAAATGTAATTAATTAATTTAGTTGTTTTAAATTAGGTTAATTTTGACTATTTTTCATAATAAATAAAATAAATTTAGAATTAGGGTTTTTCTTTTGACACTTTTAATTTCTTTTATTTTAATTTTCATTAAAAACATAAAAAACATAAAAAAATACTTTTTCTTTTAATTATTCAATTAATTAGTTTTTAGGTTTAATATTTAATTTAATTGCAAAAAGGACCAAAATTCTTTTTTTTCTCAAAAAGGGTCAACACCCTAAGGACGTCCCGATTCAATTTCTTTCGCGCATTATTATTATTTTGATCATATTTATGTATCTGCTCAGAGAATGTAATAGTTAATTAGGACTTTTATCGCTTTCTTTTATTTTCTCGCATTTATTTTCAAGGGTTATGTTTTTGGCGATGTAAATACCCGACGCCTTGTAATAGCGTAGATTCACTTTCCGCAATTTATTTTCCGCAAATTATTAACTGTTAATTATGCATGACAAGACTTGTATGAAAAATAAAATCAACATGTAGCTCACAATGATGCATGCAAAGACAATTTAACATGAAACCTGACACACATGCACATGCCACTCCTAGGGTACGCCTCACTTGGTTGCCTCGAGGTGGTCATTGAGTATAGGGTGTTTTAGAGGTCGCCCTCCTGTCTAAAGATCCAGTTGCCTCAAAACGGTTGCCTCGGATAAAAAAGGATCTAGGACACTAGGGTTACCGCTAAGGCGTCCTACTATTTCTTTGGTGACCACACATGTCCCTATAATCGAATTGACCCGAATAAGTCCAACGACGGTGCTTCCTACTTCTCAATAGTGGGATAGTACTGTCTAAAGGACATTTACACAACTTAATTCCTTTGAGTAGGTAGATTTCTCCTGGGTACTTGCTCTTTCAAAAAACAAAAATAACTTTTCGCACCCACACTTTCAAAAAGTTTTGAAACAAATACTTCATACACTCTTGAGGACTGATACAAGAGTTACCTAGAAGTTTTCAAAACGAAACTTTTTCAAAACCCACAATCACAAGAAAAGTAAACAATTTTTGAAAACATAGTGAGCAAGTACCTAAGAGCCCGTGGATAACCACGGATAGAAAGGGTGCTAACACCTTCCCTTTCTATAATCTACCTCCCGAACCGAGAAACATCTCGAAAAGGAATTTTGCTGTGCTTTTGTCCTTTCCTTGTTGGAGAAAATAAAAGACGGTGGCGACTCTTGCTTACCGCGACATTTCGCGAACCAGCATTTCAAAAGAGTCAGTTCTATTTCCACCGATCACAGGGTGCAAGTGTGCATTGCGTTTGTTTTTCATGCATATTTGTCTTTGATTAGATCAAACTATTTGTTAATTTAGATTTTTGCATACAAATCTTAATTCTCTAATCATGGCATAATTGAAAGTGTAAAGTGCGAGAATTTGCAGTTCTAAGCTATTAATACATGATTATGGGGATGGGGGTACAATTTTGAGTAGGGGGTATTTGACAAGAAATATAAACCCTAATTTATCTATTACATCCAAATTGAATCATAATGCATAAATATTTAAATGGACAATTATTTAAATAACAAAATAAATAAATATCAAATAAATATGAATTATGCAAAAAATGGTTTTTGTTTATTTATGTATGTAAAATTATTTTTGATGTAAAAAGTATAAACAATACAAAAAAAAAATTATTTGTTTTTAGGGTAAACCCTAATTTCTTTAAGAAAATAAATATAATATATTATTTACATACAAAAAATATATTAATATGTACAAAATGAAATATACTTAAAAAAGGGTATTTTTTAGTATAAATAATAACAAAAATAAAATGTAATATTTTTGTATTTTTATTCTAAGTATTTAATAAAATAAAAGTATATATGTTTATTATGTGTATATTAATCAAATTAAATATATACAAAAATAAAATAAGATATGTACAAAAATAAAATATATTCAAGAAAATATTTTTAATATAAATAAGAGTAAAGAACAAAAATAAAAGTATAAAATGTAAATATTTTTCAAGTCTTAATAATATAAAAGAATATTTAAATACTTTTAATGTTAGAAAAAATTAGAATAAAATGCCAAATAAATTAAAAAAAATTATGAAAATATTTTTTGAGCATTTATTATATTTGGAAATAAAATAACAAAGTCAAAAAAGAAAACAAAAATTCAAAAATGCAAAAATATAAGAAATTGGGCCAGGGGGTGTGAAACTGAAAAGAGGGGTGTTAGAAGCAAAACTGGCCAGGCCCAGCCCAAGCCAACTTCATCTTCTTCCTCCGGACAAAAAACGCGCGCTTGCCCTGTTCAAATACTACATCCTATATACGTGATCTTTTGCCAAAACTCACAACATCAAACTTGTAGAGAATTTCAATACGATTATAACCATATAAAACATTAATCCTAACTCTCAAAGACCAGAGAGAATTTCTCTGGCCCTAAAAGCTGACCTAGTTTTTTCAGCATGTTCATGGATGAAATTCTCCTAGCACACTTAATATAAATGAAACCTGAGCATATGTATGGCTTCATGGCATTGAGTACTACATTTTTCATTCACAAACCTAAGGCTAAATGTTCCTAAACAGAGAGATAGAAAGTGATGAAAAACCTGTTTCAGTTGGATTCGAGTAGGGCAATGCAGTGCTTCTCAACAAGTTTTGAGGTGTCTGGTAGCTTGCCTGAACTTCACTTGATCTTTTCCAATAGCAAGTTTGCCTTGAATGTCCCTGAATCAGCCTCTAGAACTCAACCTGCATAAGCTTGAAATGAAAATGGTGAACACTGTAAATGGAGTTACAGTTGGCAATGGAGGTTTGGGATAGCTTGAGTGAGTGGAATGGAAGGTGTTTGAAGTGAAATGGGGCAAAACACACCAGCCAAATGAGCTGGAGAACTCAAGTTGCATCACCTGCCCTGTTTTGCCAAAGAAGTGTGATTTCTGGCTATGGGAGGTTTTGAGGCTCAAACACTCGTGTATCTTTCTCAAAGGGTTGTGTGAAATATGTTTGTAATGTTTGTTTAAGCTAGCATGGACTGGTTTTCAAGTTGGCAAGTGTTTGGACAATTTCTTGTTTTTTGAAGCAAAGATGAGTTGTGTCCATACAGGCCTGTACAAGCCATATAATGTGCTGCATACAATCCTTTTGGTTCTTGGAATTTTTGGATTTGATTTGGCTTCTGAGATCTTGGCCTTATGCTTCAAAGATCATGTTTTGACATAAAGCATACCTTTTCCAAAATAGAAATGTACCTTTTTCTACTTAGGGCTTAGTTTTGTGTACAATGCCCAAATGACCAAGATAATGCATTAGCTAAATGGATTTGCATTAAATTAAGGAGTGTGAATTGGTTTAGAGGCCTGCAAACTAGTACAAATCATGCTGGTTTGAAAATGCCACTTGAGTGAACATGAATTTGCCATGGATACAAAGTGAGTTTTTGACAACTTCAAGCATTCGATTCTCCCTAACCACAAATGTGTTTGAGGAGTTCTTGGACAATTTGGAAAGCTTGAAAAATGCTCTATAATCCATCTTTGAAATGAAACTTGATACTCCAAGTGGAAGTATGTGAAAAATGGCCAAGAAGATGGGTCAAAGTCCTGCCTAAACTAGGGCAAAATTTCTCTAAGTTAAACGTTTTAGGGATCCTTGTTCCAAAAATCATAACTTGAGATACAAGCTTCTTTTGAGAAAACTTTATGAATAAAAGTTTTAGACTTTGTGGAGGACTACAACTTTCATGTTATAAGTTTTGTTTGAATACATTTGCATCATGGTGAAAATGTGGGACAAAGTAAGGAAAAATTAAGAAAATTTCATAACTTAGAAAATTTCTAAGTTATGAAATTTTTTAATTTCAAACCCTTATTTGCAATTTTGGGTTTCTTGATGAACAAGTTTCATAATTTGACATATCTTGATGAAAAATGACCCTTGGAATTTGATTTTGACCAAAAAGTTAAAGTTTGACTTTTCAGTGTACAGTCAAATTTTGATCAGTTGACTGAAAAATTCATCTGTCAATCCTATGCATTTGAGATATTTTGAACTTGTTGAACATGTAAAGATGATGCCATTAAGCCCTTGAGTCCTTGGTTGATCTTGAATTGGCCTTGGCTTGGTCAAAAAGTCAGAAATTGCCTTTATACAGTCAAAACCCTAAAAATGACCATTTTGCCCTTTTGGTGATCTGATCAAATTTCTTGTGGAATTATGGTCCAAACTTGATCAAATGGTTCATATGAGTTCATAATGTTGATGTGGGTCAAAATTCATGAGGTTTGACTGTAGATTGGCCACAATTGACTTTTTCCCCAATACGGCTGATTTCTAGGTCAACTGTCCAATTGACTGGGCAAAAATTTGATTCAAGGCTTGAAACTTAGTATGGAAAAACTTATGAGTCCAATATGAAGTATGAAAGTCAATTTGAGAATTGAAGGTTCAAACATCCTTGTGCAAACTCAAACCCTAGTTTAAGTCATCAGTGCAAGGAGATGTCTTGAGCAGTGTAAACCCTAGCTTAGTCTTGAGTTCCAAGAACCTTGTGATGAGAAATGTTGATAAAATGAGAGGGTAAATTTTGGGGTACAACAGTTTCCCCTGTTCAATCTTCTTGAACCTGAAGAGTTAGATTGGCAAGTTTTTCCTTTCGTGACTCGAAGGTAAAAGAGGATTAGACACTAGAGTGCCCGTAAATTTGCACTCGTCCCAAAATGTAGATGAAGGAATGGACTTAGAGATGCCATTTGGAGATGGTAGAATCTTGCTAGAGATGGGATTAGGGATTCCATCCAAAACTTGTTTGTTGAAAATCAGTAGAATGAACATCAGAATGGTATCCGTATTTGGAATGTATCTGAGTTGTATCTGGAGTGTATCTGTATTCGGAGTCGGTAACAGAGAAACACCTGTGTATGGAGCATCTATATGCTGGGGGATAAATTCTGAATGAGTGACATAATGGCAACCGTGTCTGGAGCGTATTTGGACTGTATCTGAAGTTAAGATCTGTATGAGTAGCGAAATGACTTCCGTGTCTGGAGTGCATCCGTACTGTAACTGGGATCCAGACAAGTGACAGAATGACTTCTGTGTCTGGAGTGTATCTGAACTTGAAGTTGATAGCTGAATCTAAATGAGAAATAGAATGGCTTCTGTGTCTGGAGCGTATCTAGTCTGTATCTGATTGCTGGAGTCTGAATGAGTAGTAGAATGACCACCGTGTCTGGGGTGTATCTATACTGTATCTTGACTTGAAATTCTGAATAGGTAATAGAATGACCACCATGTATGGGGGTGTATCCATATTGTATCTGAATAAGAGACCTAAATGAGTAGCAGAATGACTTCCATGTCTTGGAGTGTATCTGTACTCTATCTGAAATCTCTGAATAGTTGTTAACGATAACTTTTAATCTTATCCTGAAAGGGTAGAATGTTAGCTTAAAACACAAAGTTATGTTGCATGATATGTATGATGCAATAAAATATGTTCTATTAATGAATGTAATAGATGTAATGGATACA
The DNA here is from genome assembly GCA_948472305.1 of Vicia faba. NCBI lineage: Eukaryota > Viridiplantae > Streptophyta > Magnoliopsida > Fabales > Fabaceae > Vicia > Vicia faba. Next base: position 941,917,304 of record OX451741.1, on the reverse strand, counting down.
CATGTAAGCTGAGCAGTTGTCTTGCTGAGGAAAATAAATCCTTGACAACTAGAGATAAAGAAATCTTTGACTGCTGCCTGAGAAAATAAATCGTTGATCGATGCTGGGGATTCCAAAAAAATCTTTGATTGTTGAGAATGAGATATCCTGGGACCACTTCTGGGGATTGAAAATCCTTGGTGATTCGTGGGGACTAACAAGAGCTTTGACAACTTCTGCGGGGAAGTGAGAATTCTTCATGACTTTCCTGGGGAAATAAGGAAAAGTCTAACGACCTCTACTGGGGAATTAAAACCTGGGAGGCTTCAAATGGAGAAATAAGAACTAGAATCTTCGTTCTGCCAAGAAATAAACTTTGTGGGGAGAGTGTTTATTCTGCCGGGGAAATCAGGGGCTTGGGTTGTATGCCAATCTACTGGGAATTATCCTTGTCGGGGATAAGACAAAAAATTAACTGTTATCTGGTTGATTCTCAGACTTTTAAGATAACCTGCTGGGGAAATTGGGGAAAACTGAATGGTTCCCGCTGGGGATTGATAGTTGGAAATTTGACTCCGCTGGGGAAGAAGGTTTCATCTTTGCTGAGGGTCTGTAGTTCAAAGTTTATGGGCTCCACTGGGGATTGGGAGTTTAGAGACTTAACTTTGATGAGAATTTTGAAGCTTAACTCCGCTGGGGATTTCTTCTGGAATAGCCTAAAGACGTTTTCCTACACTTTCGACCTACCAGTAATTATCCTTTCTCATTTCGTTTTATTTGTAAGCAGTGATTACATTCAAATGCATATGCTTTTTTAACAAACAATTGTGAAGAAGTGAAAAACACAAGAAGGGGGGTTGAATTGTAAAAACTGGAAATCAATTGCAGTCAACACGGTATTTTTATCCTGGTTTGTTTGATCTCAAACTACTCCAGTCCACCCGTCAAGGTGATTTCGCCTCTCTCCAACGAGGTCTTAATCCACTATATTCAACTAAATATTACAACTGCTTTAACAATTGCTAAAGACTTCTTGAGTCAAACCACAAACCGGTTTCTCAAGGTAATACTTTCTTACAGATAAATGAAATCTAAGTGTGTTGAATGTTTTCTACAAAAACTGTTTATCACAACTGTGATACTACACAATTTAAGCTTATGAGAACTAGAGTGCTAAAGTAATTGAATAAAGAATTTGAGAGCTTTAGAAAACTGAGAGTGAGGAAGATGATGAATAGCTTTATGCGTGTAGATAGTTGTAGAGCATTAGCCAATTCAATCTTCACTGACTTGTTTATATAGCATTGGAAAATGGTACGTTGGAGTCAGTAATTCCGTTTCAATGCCAATAACATTCTTTCCATATTAAGCAGATCTTTGTCTGGAATAATGCCGTTGATAATAAATGGTCTTGAATGCACAGTACCGTTGCCACTAAAACTTGTTATGGCTTTGGCTTATTCTGACGCTGCTAGATGCTGATGAATTATTGTTTTCTTGATCAGAGTTCAGATTGTTACGCGCAGATCTGTTCATCAAGCTTCAGTGTAAGCACATGTTGATCTTCTGATTCTGGTATCTGATATAACATCCTCTGATGCTGATGTTGATATTTCATCTTCTGATGCTGATGATGATATTCTCTTGCTGATACCCATCAGAGTTTCTGTAAAACAGAATGTAATTTTTAGGTAGCATATGTCTTACATGAATCATACAATTAATATATCTTTGCATTTTGTTATCATCAAAACTTAAACTTAGGGTAGTAGATTCAAACTTTGTTCTAACAATCTCCCCCTTTTTGATGATGACAAAAACTAGATTTTTCAATTGAAAATTAACGTAAGAAAATATCAGAGATAACCAAATAGTAAAGAGTATCAGAATTAAAATAGGAAGTTATCAAAGATAAGAGGATAAGGGATAAAGAGATATCAGAGTTTAGATCGGAGATACTCCCCCTGAATTTATTACTTCCCTTTTTAATTCCAAGAGTCCTTCAGGATCAGATCTTTAATGACTTTCTTTGAACATCAGAACATCAGAGCTTCAGTGTATCAGAGATGATTTTAACTTCTTGTACCTGTAGGCTTATGCAAAACAAAAAACATTCAAGTATATCAGAGTGTTAGAATGTTTGAGACTTTTTGTCTCAGTAGTCTGTTATTGAAAAATATCATTCTTTTTCTCCCCCTTTTTGTCAGCAATCAAAAAGTGCAAGTAATATACGCTAAAACGACCAGAGAAAAAAAACTGTTATATTTAATTCAAAGCTTAGAAGATAGTACAGAAAACATGGAAAGAAAGCAATGAAAAAACATCATGAATGAAAAACTAAGGTTGGGGTGGAAGGCGTGTGAACAGAGCTTCTAGCATGTTCTTGATCTGATCAGCAGTTTCCTTCTGCTGATGCACCATGCTGACAACTGTATCAATATTTCCATCTTGCACATCCATCCTTTCCTTCATCTTTTGATCATTCTCATCCATTCTTTGCTACAGACGAATATCATTCTGCTTCAGCTCTTCAAGAGTCTGACTGTCCAAGGCAGCTTGAGAAGCGTCAGAAACAGGATGCTTCTGAGAGCTTTCTGCAACATCTTCTGCTTGACTAACATCTTCAGCTTGAATAGTCTGAGCTTCTGCTTGCTGAACTTTTGAAGCTGGACGCTTTTCAGACCATGGCTCACTATCCAGAAAGAGCACTTCCTCCTTCAGCAGCTGACCTTCAACTTCCTTCAACAACTTGCTGAAGTTCTATTGAGCCTGTTCATAGTTGATGTCTTGCAGCTTGAGGGCTTCAGCGTGTACCCACTTTCTGAATTGAGTCCAGAGATGGTATGAAGCGGCAGGATCAATCATTCCAGGACAAACCTGCTTTAGAGAAGCAATCCAGTTCTGCAAGCCTGTTTCAAAATTCAAAATGCCAGCACCAACATCTAGTTGTTTGGGTTTGGGGATGGCTATTTTTTTTTTAAGGTCAGCAAGATGGTTAAGGCTTGTTAAGTCAATGAAGGTCCTGCTCTGGTCTTCAGTATTTTGTTTGGGAGATGGAGTGGGAGAATCAGAAATGATTATTGGACTGTGTGGAGTATTTGGAGGGGTAGTTTCTGGTGAGGATGGCAGTTGGGCCATGTTTACAGTTGTACCACATGGCAGTTGAATTGCCAAGGGTTGAGGTTCAGATGATTGAGGTGAATGAGGTTCAGGGGTTTGAGGTTCAGGTGATGGAGTTTCAGAGTAATGAAACTCAGGTTGTGGATATGATGGTGGAATTTCTGGTTCCTCTGGTATGGGTGAGAGTGGATGTTCTGGTTGAGGTGAGTGGGGAGTTTCTGGTTGAGTGTTTGGATTTTCTGAGAGGGGAGCGGAAGAACGTTGATCAATTTCAGAAAGAACTTTGTCAAGTTCTGATTCTGTTGATGTTGTGGGTTTTGGATTTTGGGGTCTGGTGCGGGATATCCTGAGAGTTAGTGACTCAGAAGGGTCAACCTCTGGTTCAGTGTCATCAATGGTTGGTATGGGGATTGTGAGTTCATATGAAACTGGGGTTGGAATAGCAGAAGAATTTAAAACAGTGACAGCAGATAGATTACCTCTCTTCTTAGGGGTCTGCTGGGATGGTCCTTCTTAAGTAGCCTTTCTTTTCTTCGTCTTCTTTACAGTAACTTCTGGATTATGCTGGTGCAGATCTTTAATGTTCAGAGTGGGATCTGTGCCATCAGCCTTGCAAGCGTCCAAGTATCTGAGAACAATGACTGGTTTAGAGTCAATCTCAGAGAATATTGGAAAGTCGTCCAGAGGGACTCTTCTGCTGGTGATGTCAGCAAGAGGAGTGACATTGGGCTCCTTTCTAATATTCTCTATCAATTTCATTTTCTTCAGATTCTTGGCATTCAGAGGCTTGCCAACAGTAGGTTCAATGGAGCTCAATTCCTGTGCTTCTGTAAGGTGTCCAATCAGCCTATTCTCCGTTAGAATATCTGATATTAACCTGCCAAAGGGTATCCAATCCCTTTTTGTCCTTTCTTCTTCTCTTGTCTCCTTGACGTTGGTCCTGAGGTGATTAAACAGAAGATGAGCCAAGTTAATCTTTACCTTCTGATTAATAAAATAGATCAGAAACTGCTGATCTATGTTTATATAATCAGGAGAGCTTGTGGGCTTCCTGTTATTGAAGCACCCCAGAATAATCTTCACCCATATTCTGTGCTGATCCTTCAAGTCTCCGATTTTGCTGCTGGGAACCCCATGGGTGAAAATTTCTCTTGTAATGACAACAGCGTCAGAGCATCTTTCTGCCATGTCGATACACCGGATACCACCACCACTGTAACCAATCAATCTTGCAATGTGATCCTCAGTGATCACAATATTCTTTCCCATTATATAGGAAGTGACTTGATGTGTTGATGAAGACGCATGAATCCAGAATTCCTTGACAAATACTGGGAACGTTGGACCCACCAACCTATCAAAGTATCTCTCCCATCCTTGTGCCCTAACTTCTTCTGTCAAATCGAATCCATTTTCTTTCAGACTGGAGAAGTCAACAATCAGTCCAGACAGAACTTCCAAGTTCTTCACTGGTGTAAGTAGAGTTCTGAAGGGAATTTGGTATTGTTCAGATGAAGCCTCCTTCTGAGAACCTGCAGAAACATTGCTAGAGGATGCCATGTTCACACTTAGGGTTTCTTTTAGAAAAGCTTGAAAAAGGGTTTCTTTTGAAAAAGATGAACACACAAGTAAGAATGCAGAGAAAATATTTGGATGATTGTAGGAAACGGTAAAAGTTTAATGAATGATGTTAATGTGCTTAAGTAGATTTCAAAAAGTGTTTTGAAAATGTAAACGGTTTTAAGAAAGAGAATTAATTCATGATTGCAGTTTAAAACATGATTACACGCATTTAATGCTTGCTGATTTTGGGGGATTTGAGAAAGATACTTGGAACGGTTACCAGACATGTGTCTCAATGCATCCAATCAGCGTTTTGCCTTCTCAGAAGCGTGCACGCGTGTTCTGCTTCAGAGATTTGCTGATGATTGGATGGCACTTGTTTGATATAGTGAGCAACACGTCTATCCTTGAGCTGAAACGCTCAGATCTTTAAGAATAGAATCTGATACAATCTGCATGTCTATCTTTCTGAAAGAAGATTGATCAGAAGTTCACAGTAAAGAGAAAACACATTCTGAAGGTTAATATAAAAAATTAAAACATTTTCACTCTGGGCAGAGCTTCATGCTGAGATGTTTCAGAATGAGGTTGAACCTATCTTCAGAAAGTGGTTTAGTGAAGATATCAGCCCATTGATGGTCTGTATCAATAAATTTTAAGTTCAAAATTCCTTTCTGAATATAGTCCCTAATGAAGTGATGTTTTATTTCTATATGCTTAGCTCTAGAATGTAAAATAGGATTTTTACTTAAGCAAATAGCAGAAGTATTGTCAGAGTATAGGGATGTTACTCTCAAAAATCTGGAAGTCTTCAAGTTGACTTTTCATCCAGAGCATTTGTGTGCTACATCCAGCTGCTGCTATATACTCAGCTTCTGCTGTTGATAGCGCAATTGTGGATTGCCTTTTGCTGGACCAAGAGATCAGATTTTCTCCCAGAAACTGGCAGCTTCCAGAAGTACTTTTACGCCCTACTCTGTCTCCAGCAAAGTCAGCATCGCAGTAACCTACTAAGCTGTAATCACTAGATTTTCTATAAAATAGACCCAGATTAGTAGTACCTTTCAGATACTTGAAAATTCGCTTAACAGCTGTTAAGTGAGATTCTCTAGGATCTGATTGGAATCTAGCACAAATACATACGCTGAATAAGATATCAGGCCTTGAAGCCGTCAGATAAAGGAGAGAACCAATCATACCTCTATAGACCTTCTGTTCTACCTTTTTGCTTACCTCTTCTCTTTCCAGAATGCACGTGGGATGCATTGGAATCTTTGATGACTTACATTCTGAGAGGTCAAATTTCTTCAGAAGTTCTCTGACATATTTGCTCTGATGAATGTAAGTTCCCTCTGGATTTTGATTGATCTGAATTCCCATAAAGAATTTCAGTTCTCCCATGAGGCTCATCTCAAATTCTACCTGCATACACTTAGCAAATTTTATTCCAAGAGAAGGATTAGTAGACCAAAAATAATATCATCAACGTAAATTTGACAGACTAAGATGTCATTCTTAACTGACTTACAGAATAAGGTAGTGTCCACCTTCCCTCTGGTGAATTCATTTTCTAACAGAAAGTTACTTAGTCTTTCATACCAAGCTCTGGGAGCTTGTTTCAGACCATATAGTGACTTCTTTAGTTTGAAAACATATTCTGGATTTTTTGTACTTTCAAAACCAGGGGGTTGGTGCACATAAACCTCTTCTTCTATATAGCCATTTAAGAATGCACTCTTGACATCCATCTGATACAGAGTGATGCCTTTATTAACAGCAAACGAAATTAAAAGTCTGATAGATTCTAACCTGGCGACTGGGGCAAAGGTTTCTATATAGTCTATCCCCTCTTGCTGACTATAACCTTGTGCTACCAGTCGTGCTTTGTTTCTGATAACTTCACCTTGTTCGTTCATCTTATTTCTGAACACCCATCTTGTTCCAATGACGTTGAATCCTTTTGGTCTGGGAACAAGATCCCATACGTCATTTCTGGTGAATTGATTCAGCTCTTCTTGCATGGCTAGAATCCAGTCGTTGTCCAGAAGTGCTTCATCAATTGAGGAAGGTTCAATCAGAGAAACAAGTCCCATGAGGGATTCTTCAGAGTTTCTGAAGCTGGCTCTTGTTCTGATTGGATCTTCTTTTCTTCCTAAGATGGTTTCTTCTGGGTGATCCAAGCTGCTTCTGGGTAGTCTTTTCTGAGGTTGATCAACAGATGTTGTTGGATTGCTAGCAGTGCTCCTTTCAGATGTTGAAGGGGTGTCTCTGTTAAGAACTTCTGATGACTTGTCTTCAGAACCTATAAATTCAACTTCCATACCTGCAAAAACTTCATTCTGGTTTGACTTTACAGAGTCAAGCTTATCATCAAAATGAACACTGATTGATTCTTCCACAATCTGTGTTTCTGTATTGTATACTCTGTACCCTCTTTTGCGTTCAGAGTATCCTAACATAATACACTTCTGTGCTTTAGAGTCAAACTTGTTCAAATAATTTTTTGTATTTAACATAAAACAAGTACATCCAAATGGATGAAAATATGAAATGTTGGGCTTTCTGTTCTTCCACAATTCATATGGAGTCTTTTCCAGAATAGGTCTTATTGAGATTCTATTCTGAATGTAGCACGCTGTGTTTATTGCCTCTGCCCAGAAGATCTTAGCAACGTTTGTCTCATTGATCATGGTTCTGGCCATTTCTTGCAATGTTCTGTTCTTTCGTTCTACAACTCCATTTTGTTGGGGAGTTCTAGGACAAGAGAAATCATGCAGAATGCCTCTGTCATTAAAGAATGACTCAAAATCTTTGTTTTCAAACTCTCCACCATGATCACTTTTGACTTTAACGATTCTAAGATCCTTTTCATTCTGAACTTGGTTACAGAAGGTGACAAACACAGAGTGTGACTCGTCCTTGTGTCTTAAGAACTTTACCCATGTCCATCTACTATAGTCATCTACGATTACTAACCCATACTTCTTGCCACTGACTGAAGCAGTTTTAACTGGTCCAAATAAGTCAATGTGCAGAAGTTCTAATGGCTTAGAGGTAGAAACAACATTTTTAGATTTGAAAGAAGGTTTTGCAAACTTGCCTTTCTGACATGCTTCACACAGAGCATCTGAATTGAACTTCAGATTAGGGAGTCCTCTAACCAGATTGAGTTTGTTAATCTGAGATATTCTTCTCATACTAACATGCCCCAATCTTCTGTGCCAGATCCACTGCTCGTTGTTAACAGACAGAAGACACTTTACATTCTGACTTTTCAGTTCAGAAAGTTTGATTTTATAAATGTTATTTTTCCTCTTTCCATTAAATAGGATAGTCCTATCTTTCTGACTAACAGCTTTACATGATTTTTGATTAAAGATTATATCATAACCGTTATCACTTAATTGACTTATGGATAACAGATTATGCATTAATCCATCTACTAGCAGAACATTATTTATAGAGGGAAGATTTCCATTACCTACAGTTCCAGAGCCAATGATCTTTCCCCTCTGATTGCCTCCAAAGCCAACGTGGCCTCCGGGCTTAAGTTCCAGGCTTTGGAACATATGCCTTCTTCCCGTCATGTGTCGCGAGCAGCCAGAGTCCAGGTACCATGACTGGTGTTTCTGATTTGCTGCTAAAGATATCTGCAACATGTATTATTTTATCCTTAGGTACCCAGATTTTCTTGGGTCCTGATTTGTTAGATTTACCAAAACTCTGGTTGAATTTTGGTTTCACAGAATACTTTCTACTAGTGTATTTAATATCATGTGTGTGACCATACACAAAATGTGAGTTCAGAGGAGTGTGTTTAATAGTTAAATCCATGGCATTCTTTGGTGTAGGAACCTTACCTTGGTATCCTATTCCCTTTCTGTCGTTTCTGCTAACTCCATAGATCATTGAAGCCATTTTGCTTCTATCTATGCTTTTAGCAAGGAACTTCTGGAAACTATGATCATACTCCTTTATGATCTCATCAGCGCTGCTGGGAGTTTCAGAAATTGTTTCCTTCTGAGAGTTTTGTAAAACATTTTCTAACTTTGAAATTTTATTTTTCAGCTCAGAATTTTCCAATTTAAGACTCTCGGTCTTATCAGAGTCAGATTCAAGATTCCTTTTCAGGTTTTTGAATTTAACTCTAATCTGCTGGTACCTTTCCAGAATTTCGTTAAGGCTTTCAGCAAGTTCAGCCTTAGTAAAATTAATTGCAAAGTCAGGAAATACCTCTTCAGTGTCTGATTCTGAGTCTGATTCAGAAGCTTCACTATCTTCTGAAATGTTGGCCATGAGAGCTATGTTTGCTCTCTCATCATCTGATTCTGAGTCAGCTTCAGACGAGTCAGAGTCATCCCATGTAGCCATGAGACTCTTCTTCTTTTCTCTTCCAAACTTCTTTTTGGGCTTTTCCCTCTGAAGCTTTGGGCAGTCACTCTTGTAGTGTCCTTGCTCATTGCATTCATAGCAGATGATGTCCTTGGTGTTTCGCTTTCTGCTTCCTGAGGAGCCTTCAGACCTTCTGTATCCAGAGGAAGAATCTGACCTTCTGTATCTGGAAGAGGCAGATCTTCTGGGATTCCTGAACTTCCTTTGCCTCTGCTTCCATAGTTGGTTCACTCTTCTGGAGAGGAGGGAAAGTTCGTCTTCTTCTGATGAGGATCCATCAGATGTTTCTTCAACTGCCTGCAAAACTTTAGACTCAGATTTTTTGCTAGATTTTAATGCTAAAGGCTTACCTTGCTTCTGAGGTTCATCAGCTTCTAGCTCTATCTCATGACTTCTGAGGGAGCTGATAAGTTCCTCCAAAGAAATTTTGTTGAGATCCTTAGCTAGCTTCAGTGCTGTAACCATTGGCCTCCACTGTTTTGGCAAGCTTCTGATGATCTTCTTGACATGATCAACAGTAGAGTATCCTTTGTCCAGAACCTTGAGACCAGCCACCAGAATTTGGAATCTTGAGAACATTGTTTCAATGGATTCACTTTCTTCCATTTTGAATGCCTCATACTTCTGAATGAGCGCAAGAGCTTTAGTTTCTTTGACCTGAATGTTGCCTTCATGCGTCATTATGAGTGAGTCAAACATGTTCTTTGTTGTGTCTCTGTTAGAGATCTTTTCATATTCAGCGTAAGAGATGGCGCTGAGAAGAATGGTTCTGGCCTTGTGGTGATTTTTGAAGTCACGCTTTTGTTGATCAGACATTGCTTTCCTGTCAATCTTCTGACCGCTTGCATTCACTGGGTGCGTGTATCCATCTGACACCATGCCCCACAGATCAGCATCATGTTCCAGAAAGAAGCTTACTATTCTGTCTTTCCAGTAATCAAATTTTTCTCCATCAAAGACTGGAGGTTTGCCGCTGAATCTGTCTCTGTCTTCATTGTTGTCATTGCTGGTGTGTTGATAAGTTCCTGCTATTGTGTTTTTCTGACGCTGGATCTTGTACTGACACGGTTAAGTGTTTTAGCTCAGAACCAAGCGCTCTGATGCCAATTGAAGAAGTGAAAAACACAAGAAGGGGGTTGAATTGTAAAAACTGGAAATCAATTGCAGTCAACACGATATTTTTATCCTGGTTCGTTTGATCTCAAACTACTCCAGTCCACCCGTCAAGGTGATTTCGCCTCTCTCCAACGACGTCTTAATCCACTATATTCAAATGAATATTACAACTGCTTTAACAACTGCTAAAGCCTTCTTGAGTCAAACCACAAACCGGTTTCTCAAGGTAATACTTTCTTACAGATAAATGAAATCTAAGTGTGTTGAATGTTTTCTACAAAAACTGTTTATCACAACTGTGATACTACACAATTTAAGCTTATGAGAACTAGAGTGCTAAAGTAATTGAATAAAGAATTTGAGAGCTTTAGCAAACTGAGAGTGAGGAAGATGATGAATAGCTTTAGGCGTGTAGATAGTTGTAGAGCATTAGCCAATTCAATCTTCACTGACTTGTTTATATAGCATTGGAAAATGGTACGTTGGAGTCAGTAATTCCGTTTCAATGCCAATAACATTCTTTCCATATTAAGCAGATCTTTGTCTGAAATAATGCCGTTGATAATAAATGGTCTTGAATGCACAGTACCGTTGCCACTAAAACATGTTCTGGCTTTGGCTTATTCTGACGCTGCTAGATGCTGATGAATTATTGTTTTCTTGATCAGAATTCAGATTGTTACACGCAGATCTGTTCATCAAGCTTCAGCGTAAGCACATGTTGATCTTCTGATTCTGGTATTTGATATAACATCCTCTGATGTTGATGTTGATATTTCATCTTCTGATGCTGATGATGATATTCTCTTGCTGATACCCATCAGAGTTTCTGTAAAACAGAATGTAATTTTTAGGTAGCATATGTCTTACATGAATCATACAATTAATATATCTTTGCATTTTGTTATCATCAAAACTTAAACTTAGGGTAGTAGATTCAAACTTTATTCTAACAAATTGGACGTTTTCAAATAAAACATAAGTGTAGAAAGAAAAGAAAGGCAAGCAATTTTCTGCACTTTGAAGTATTTTTGTATTAACTTTTGTAAGTATTTTTGTACAAAGGAGACAGACATCCTAGTAAGAGAATGTTGTCATAATAATTGAGAAAAATTTATACAAAAGAAAGATGGCTATGTGTAACAATTCCATGGGGTTCCCATTCTGCTATAGCCTTCACAACTCTGAGTATCTTGTCCATTCGTTGCTTCGTTCGTGGATGATTGGATTGATCAGAAGCTTGGAGCTTGTTGGTGAAGAGATTGTTCTTAAAGTGATCCGACGAGACATAGTCATACGCTTTAATTCCCTAACTTTTGCCTGGACCGCCCTTTCGGGTTTTTGATCCACCGGGAAACCCTTTTTTTCCCAAGTCGCCCTTTCGAGTTTTCAACTTGCCGGGTGTACAGATTTTTTTTATTTATCCCTAATTTTTGCATGAACCGCCCTTTCGGGTTTTCGATTCACCGGGAAACCCATTTTTACCCAAGTCGCCCTTTCGGGTTTTCAACTTGTCGGGTCATTTTATGTGTAGTATCTTTTGACTATGTCTGCATTCGCAGGGTGAGGAAAGTCGCCGCCGTCCATGGTGTTTAGAATCATTGCCCCACCAGAAAAGATGTTCTTGATCACAAATGGTCCTTCGTAAGTAGAAGTCCACTTGCCCCTGGGATCACTTTGCGGAAAGATGATCCGCTTGATTACAAGATCTCCGACTTGATATACGTGATGCCTGACTTTCTTGTTGAAAGCCTTGATCATCCGTTTTTGATACATCTGACCATGACAAACAACAGTAAGTCTCTTCTCGTCGATCAAATTAAGTTGATCAAGCTGGGTCTGAATCCAATTGTCTTCAATCAAACCAGTATCCTTCATGATCCTTAAGGAAGGAATCCGAACTTCCATAGGTAAAACAACCTCCATGCCATATACCAAAGAAAAGCGGGTTGCCCCTGTTGAAGTTTGCGCCGTGGTACAATATCCATGCAGAACAAATGGTAACATCTCATGCCAATCCTTGTAGGTGACTGTCATCATTTGAATGATCTTCTTGATATTTTTATTTGCGGATTCAACAGCACTGTTCATCTTTGGCCGATAGGGAGATGAATTGTGATGTTGAATCTTGAACTGCTCGCACAGAGCGGTGATCACAATGTTGTTCAAATTTGTACCGTTGTCTATAATGATTCTGTCAGGGATACCATACCAGCATATGAGGTTCTGCTTGATGAAGCGGGCAACCACATTCTTTGTAACAGAAGCGAAGGAAGCTGCTTCAACCCACTTGGTAAAGTAATCAATAGCGACCAAGATGAAGCGATGTCCATTGGATGTCGTGGGCTTGATCTCTCCAATCATGTCAATTCCCCACATCGTGAATGGCCAAGGAGCTGTTAGAACATTGAGAGGAACTGGAGGAATATATACCTTGTCAGCATAGACTTGACATTTGTGACAAGTACGGGAATGTTGATGACAATCAGCTTCCATGGTAGACCAGTAGTAGCCTGCCCTTAGAATCTTCTTAGCCATCGTATGTCCGCTTAAGTGGGTTCCAAATGTGCCACTATGTATTTAGGCCATGATTAACTCTGCTTAAACCTTGTCCACACAACGAAGTAGGACACAATCATGGCTGCGTTTATAAAGGATACCATTGCTCAAGAAGAACTTGGCAGCAAATCTCCTTAAGAACTTTTTGTCATTGACGGAAGCTCCTTCAGGGTATTCTCGAGTCTGGAGATACCTTTTTATTTCATGGAACCAGGGTTGTTCCACTACTTCTTCGGTATTAATCTCATGACAGTGCGCAGGTTCGTCCATTCATTCGATGGTGATTTGGGGAGCCTCATTATCCCAGTTGAGTTTAAACATGGAAGACATTATAGCCAGAGCATCAGCTAGCTGATTTTCTTCTCACAGGAAGTGCTCAAAGGTAATCTGCTCGAAATGAGGCAACAATGTCAGGACATGTTCTTTGTATGGGATAAGATTAGGATGTCTAGTGTCCCACTCTCCTTTGATTTGACTGATAACCAAAGATGAGTCTCCAAATACAACCAAAGATTTGATTCCTAGGTCAATTGCAGCCTTGAGACCAAAGATGCAAGCTTCATATCCGGCCATGTTGTTGGTGCAGCTGAAGCAAAGTCGGGCAGTGAAAGGTGTATGGCAACCTTCTGGAGAAATAAGTACCGCACCGATACCGTTGCGAAGTGCATTTGAAGCACCATCAAAGTACAGGGTCCATCAGGATCCTTGTTTAGGTCCGTCATACGGTCCGTTACCTTCAATGTCGTCCAATGTCATGATGTCCTCGTCAGGGAAGTCGAATCTCATAGATTGGTAATCTTCGACGGCTTGATGAGCTATATGGTCAACTAATACACTCCCCTTTATAGCTTTTTGGGTTGTGTACTGAATATCATACTCAGTCAAGATCATTTTCCATCTAGCGATTCTTCCAGATAAAGCAGGCTTCTCGAAGATATACTTGATCTGATCCATTTTGGAAATCAGCAAAGTGGTATGTGTCAACATATACTGCCTTAACTGGAGAGCAGCCCATACCAAAGCGCACCAAGTTTTCTCGAACAGTGAGTAGCGAGTCTCACAGTCGGTAAACTTTTTACTAAGGTAATAAATGGCATGCTCTTTTCGGCCAGACTCATCATGTTGGCCCAGTACGCACCCCATTGAATTATCCAAAACAGTCAGATACATGATTAACGACCTTCCTTCGACGGGCGGCATCAAGATAGGAGGTTCCAGCAAATACTCCTTGATCTTATCAAAAGCAACTTGACAATCATTGTTCCATTCAACCACCTGATCTTTCTTCAACAGCTTGAAGATTGGCTCACAGGTAGATGTTAGGTGAGAGATGAACCTCACAATATAGTTTAAGCGTCCTAAGAAACCTCTAACTTCCTTTTCAGTGCGGGGGGCAGGCATTTCTTGTATAGCTTTGACTTTAGCAGGATCAACCTCAATGCCTTTGTTGCTGACGATAAATCCCAAAAGTTTACCAGATCTGACTCCAAAAGTGCACTTGCTCGGGTTCAGTCTGAGCTTATACTCCTTCAATCTGACAAACAACTTTTGCAGATGGTCAAGGTGTTCTTCTTCTGTCTTTGAACGGGCTATCATGTCGTCTAAGTAGACTTCGATCTCATGATGTATCATATCATGAAACAAAGCTACCATGGCTCGCTGATAGGTTGCCCCGGCATTCTTCAGTCCGAATGGCATCACTTTATAGCAGAAGGTACCCCACTGCGTAACAAAAGTAGTCTTCTCCATGTCTTTGGCGGCCATTTTGATCTGGTTGTATCCCGAGAATCCATCCATGAAAGAAAATACCTTGTGTTGAGATGTGTTGTCAACCAAGATGTCAATGTGTGGTAGTGGAAAATCATCTTTACGGCTCGCCCTATTTAAGTATCTATAGTCCATACACATTCTGACTTTTTTGTCCTTCTTAGGCACAGGCACAATGTTAGCGACCCATTGTGGGTAGGAAGTAACAACCAGAAATCCAGCATTGAACTGTTTCATCACTTCAGCTTTGATCTTCTCAGACATATCGGGCCTCATCCGGCGGACTTTCTGATTGATTGGTGGACAGTCCTCTCTTGTAGGGAGATGGTGAACCATAATATTTGTATCTAGTCCCGGCATGTCTTCATAGGACCAGAAAAAGATCTCAACATATTCATTCAGCAGCTGAACTAGACGCTTTTTGACACTTGGCTCCAGGTTGGCATCCACCTTAACCTCTTTCTTGTCTTCCTTTGTTCCCATATTGATGGTTTATAGCAACTCTTCATGGGGCAGAATAGCCCTCTCTTCTTGTTGCAAAAGTCTGGCTAACTCTCCAGGCACTTCACAATCTTCATCACCTTCGTACTCGACATGATTAACTAAATCTTCAGAGTCACCGAAGGCTAGAGCAAAATAGTCACCCATGGAATTCGGAGTGGATGGGTACCTGCATTTTTTGAGTGTGGGTGTGTGTAAGGGATAGCCATCCTTAAACAAAACAAAATGTAAAAGGAAAGAAAATGAACACAACAATTTATAGATGAAAACGTCCAATGATTCACTTAAAAATGGCATATGATAATGAAGAAATCAAGCCCTTACAAATGGACCTATATGCCCCGGGTAAGGCATAAGGTGAAAATAGTGTACGAATTGTTTAATTATTACAGACCAAAATAGGAAATTGTTCAAAGATGAATTACTGATTGATGAAAGTGATGGGAACGAAGTCTTTCGCTTCCCAGTTGCTTAAACCTCCTTTGACAATTGGAAAGATCCAATCTTCAAAGTTGTCCTCTTCATCAACATCCTCTAAGGCATTAATTCCATGGCGAGTAATTTTTACGGGTGGTCCTCCATCCCGGAAGCGACGCACAACTTTCTGGCCAGCAGCAGTAAAACCTAATCCAAACTTGTCTGTCTTGTGAGAAAACTCAGGCAGTTTCCCCCACACTGTACTCCTTCCTTCTTTAATTACAACCTCCGCATCCTTGAGGCATGCCATCCGAGACACAGGCTTGGAAATGATAGGCACATCAGCCATTGCCTTTGCAACTGCGACTTCAAGAGGAACCTCTTCAAAATGTTGGAAAGGCGTTTCTATGAACTCGCCATCCAACTCCACATAGCGGAAGGAGTTGAGGTGACTTATCATGTACTCTTCCTCACCGTGAACCGTTATGATCTTTCCTTGAACTGGATACTTTAGCATTTGGTGCAGAGAGGAAGTGACTGCCCTAGCATTATGGATCCACGACCTTCCCAACAAGCATGAATACGAAGGACGGATGTCCATCACATAAAAAGTAGAGTTGAAAATTTTTGTACCCACCTTGATTGGAATGTCCACTTCTCCGTGAGCCATCCTCTTAGAATCGTCGAAGGCTCTAACAACGATGTTACTGGGCTTTAAGGTCAAACCTTCGCAGTCCAATTTGTCCAACGCCTTCTTCATTAACACATTTAACAATGAACCGGTATCCACCAGGACATGGGCAAGTGTGGTTCCCCTGCACTCCATCGAGACGTGCAGTTCATCATTGTGCTTCCTTCCCTTAGGGGTCAAATAAGCATCGGAAAAACCAAGACCATTATCAGCAGTAAGGCTAGCCACACACTCTTGAAACTAGTCAACAGAAGTTTCTTGAGGAACGTGTGCCGTCTTTAGAAATTTGATTAAGGCCTTAGCATGAGCCTTAGAGCAGAGTAGGAGAGCCAACATGGAGATTTTGGAAGGGGTCTGCCCTAGATGTTCCACAACATCGTAGTCACTCTTCTTGATTATCTTTAAGATTTCTTCCATCTCTTTCTGGGTGGTCTCAGCGATTACCACAGTCTGAGCCTTCATCCTGACAGGCGCTTCTAGTATCCCCTTACCCTTGGTAGCAACATCAGAGGGTCTAACTTCAGGAGTATCAAGTTCTTTAATTACCGGGCTTTACACAGATGGCTTAACAGGCACAGAAACTCTCGAGGGTCCGAAGACTACTCGTGGTGGAGCAATCTCCGGAGAGAATATCCTTCCGTTGCGAGTTATCTTGCTCGTTCCTGCAATATTCCCTATATCAGGGGTTTCATCATTGGAATTCCCTTAGACTGATTCAATCTGCTTGATACCATGATAGAAGATTTCTCCTCCGTAGTTCCATGGTATCGTCTTGTTAGATTTATACGGGACAGGCCCCGACATGGTGATTTTCAACGGCACAAACTTAGGATCAGGCGTGATCTTAACAGGCCTTTTACAGGTCTTGGAAAGATCGTCGAAGATGGTTATTATAGCAATGTCATTGGTTGTAGTATCAAAGGTAGCAGGAGTAACATGGGTGATAGCATCAACATGAGTCTTTTGAAAGAGGATCTCTTGGGTATCCATCAGGCGTTGGATGCCTGATTTCAACAGTGGGCAGTCAGCTTGCAAGTTTGAACAGAAGTAACAGTCTTTTCCACAGCCTGGGAATATCCCGACTTTCATCAAATTCACTTTAATCACAGGTAACGGAGTCAAAAGGTCATCAACAGTGGTAACATGAAGATCTTCCAGAATGGCATGGGCATTATGGTCGTGCTTGGGCATTGGGGAAGAAATCACATTCGGATTTTCGGGTGCATCAAATTCTACCTCATTGGCGTCTATCAAGTCTTGTATCTTGTTCTTAAGAGCCCAACAGTTGTTGGTATCATGCCCTACACTGTCAGAGTGGTATGCACATTTTGCATTGGAGTGATAATAAGGAGATGAGGTATTAGGGTTTTTCGGTGCTTCCTTCAAGTTGGTGAGATTCAGATTTAACAGATGAGGGAGGACTTGAGCCGGTGTCATGTTGATTCGGGTGAATTGTCGTTGTGGCCTTTCTACCCTTTGCTGATTAGTTCTCGGTTGATTGTTTCGAGGTTGGTCGATTGAAGAGTTTTGGATCATCACAGCCCCCACCGTTGGTCGGCGCTCTGTTCTCCCTTGGTTTCTCTGGGTATGAATAGCAGAAACTTCCTTCTTAGCTGGGAAGGCCTTCTTAATAGCAGTGGAAGCAGAGGCATCCTTCTGAATTTTACCACTTTTAATGCCAGCCTCGACCCTTTCACTGGTCAGAATTAATTCTGTGAATCCTGGAGATGAACTCCCGATTAAATGATTGAAGAACGGACCAGACAGGGTCCCTAAAAACATGTCAACCAGCTCTCTATCCGATAGTGGTGGCTGCACCCTTCCAGCCAAATCCCACCACTTCTGGGCATACTCCTTAAATCCCTTATTAGAAGCGATACCCATACGCTGTAGCTGAGTACGAGTAGGCGCTAAATCTGCATTGTATTGGTATTGCCGGTAGAAAGTAGCAACTAAGTCTTCCCAGTTATGAACATCTGACCTCTCAAGTTGATAGAACCAGTCCAATTGTGTGCCTGACAAACTATCTTGGAAAAAATGGACCCAAAGATCCTTATCAGAGGAGTGAGGTTGGATCTTTCTAACATAGGACCTCAGATGCATCTTTGGACAGGACAAACCGTCATACTTAGCAAATGTATGAACTTTGAACTTGGGAGGAATGACGATCCCAGCAACCAACCCTAGTTCTTAGAAATCTAAACCAGGTACCTTTTACAACTCCATGGCTGCCAACCGATCCTCAAGATTTTTATACTTATCATCCACCGGCGGATACTGCTGTTCGGAGTAATCTTCATCCTTTTCCCCTTCTTCTTCTTCAGCTTCAGATTCAGAGGGCAATGCAGCACCTTTCCCTTTACCAACCCCTTCGTCAGACGTCAAGGGGAATTCCAGAACTCTCCTAGCCCGATGCTCAAATCTCATTCCCATAGTGGCTACCCCAACTCTTTTCTTTTTCTTCCTTTCTGGTTCCTTATCTTTCTCCAACAGTGCTTTTAAGTCCTCTTGACCTTTTTCTAAAGTCATGAGGAGTTGCCAGAATTGCGAATTCTGTGCTTGCAGATCCTTAACCGTCTGCTCCAAATCCATCTTGCTGAAATAAACAACAGAAAGATAAGGAAACCTAGTGTGAAGACCTGTTTATGCATATGATGAATGATATGTTATTCATGTAATGCATTCAAGGATTCAGAAATTCAAATTTGTTGCAAACAAAAAGAAACACACGTCATATTAAGAAGAAATTTGTTAGTACATAAATGCCCCATGGGAAAAATATTACAAAATTATTAATGTAAAAAGACATTGCGCATCCTCTTTGGTGCGATATAAGTGTTGAGAGTTTCCTCCTCATGAAGTCGGCGAGTAAGCTCCAAAACCTTCTCCTCACTGGCATAGAAGCTGGCTTCAAAAGTATTTCGTTCTTCCTTGAGCTGGATCCAACTCTTTTGTAATTCTTCCAATGATGTTGGCATGTCAGGATGTAGGAGGATGTATGGAACCTCTCCTTCCATAACAGGCTCTTTGATCACGGGGAGAATGTGAGGGTATGGCATCATAAGATTCTGGGCGCGGGTTCGTACCCACTTGAGGTAAGGCTCAAGAGGGATGTATTTGTGTGCCCCAGTGTCTTACTATCCACTTTGTTGGGCATCCTCCAAGCTCTGATAAACCTTTATCGAAGTCCTTGCGCATCATTGTCGAAGTCAAAAACCAAGTCAGGGATCAGCATATCATGAGGGCCATCTCTCCGAGCATACCCAAATTGCCTTAGGGATAAATAGGGGTTGTAGGTGATGCCTCCCCTAATGCCAAGTAATGGGACATTGGGGAATTCTCCACAACGATCAATGATGATGACATTTTCTCTGGACCGAGAACACCAATGAACATCAGCATGTGTGAGGGTCATCAACCGTTGTGACCACGTTAAACCCGGCTCATTCTTCAAAATTGTTTGGGGAAGGTGAGAAATAAACAACCTTTCTAGAAGAGGAGTACAGCACATGAGAACACCTCTTTTCCTCATTGTCCGTGTGTAAAATGAGTGTAGGATGTCCCCAAGCAATGTAGGTACAGGATTCCGAGATATGAAAATCTTGACAGCGTTCACATCTATAAGCTGATCAGGGTTTGGGAATAAGACCAACCCATAGATGAGAAGTGCTACAATCTCCTCAAAAGCTTGTAGATCTAGAGAATTCCAGCAGTCTTGTGCCTTCTCAAACAAAAACTTTGCCAAGAAACCCTTGACACCACTTCTGGTTTCCCAATGACCTTTGATATCAGATGGTTGCAAGTGTAAGGCTTGAGCAACATCTTCAGGATTTAGTTCTTTCTCTGTACCGTTGTAGGGTAGTTGATGAAGAATAGGAATCTTTAGAAGTTGATAAAATTCCTCCAAAGTAGGTACTAGTTGGTAATCAGGGAATGTGAAACAGTGGTGTAGGGGGTCAAAGAACTGGAAGAGAACTTTCACCATGTCTTCTTCAATGTTGGAGTTCACTAAGCTGAGAAGTCTACCATGTCTTTCACTGAAGGGAGAACTCTCTGGAATCTTGGAAGCAAGCTCCTTGAGTTGAGGAGGGATTCTCACAAGGTTGACTTGAATTGTTTTCCTGCAAAGAGATTCCATGACCTACAAAACAAGAACAAAGATGAAGATCCAAACCCTTGAAATGGTTAGTGGATGCATACGATGCTTTATGATGTTCATGATGTATGCACAAACATATGTACAAGCAAGTCACACAAGATCCTAGTTTTAGGCTTGCATGAGGTTTTATAAGTAAGTACCCTCTTGAAGTTAGTTGGCTCAACCTGTCCTATAAATAGTAACCGGGTTCTAAGGAGCTCAATATCACTGGATTATTTTTTGTGTTCATTGTTTTGGTTTAGCCACTTAACTGGCGACCAAAATATTCCAATAAAACAACCCTCAATGAGTGTAGTATCGAGTATCTACCAACTTCGGACTGCACCAAAGTCGGTCATCTCACTACCCCTAAGAAAGTCCAAGATGGTCAAGTAAGGTTCTAAGAGTTCATTAGTGCTTCATGACATCACTCAACGGCCCCGTATTCTCTTTGATTAACTCAAAGGCTACCGGTACTCACAAATATTTCGCACTAATATAGTTATTGCTTCAACCATGTCGGTATACCCCGCACAGTTTCCACAATGTATTGCTATTTACCTATGAATTTTTCCCAAAATTCGGGTGGAGGATTCAAAAACCCAAACAAGAGAACCAAATGTAAAGCAAACAAAGCAAATAAGATAAGCATGCAAAGGGTGATCTAAACCCTAAGGTTACTCCACTTTTAGAGTTATTCCCCAGCAGAGTCGCCAGTTCTGTGATACAGTGGGAGAACTGACTTGAGGTTTTGCGTTTGTGTTCACAGATGTTTCAGTTTAGCAAGAGTCGCCACCGACTTTTTATTTTATCCTAAGGAAAGGTCAAAAAGCACAGGAAAGACCTTTGAGATGTTTTCTTGGGTTCGGGGAGTAGATTATGAAAAGGGAAGGTGCAAGCACCCTTTTCATCCATGGTTATCCATGGGCTCTTAGTTACTTGTTTAGGTCACTTGCTTTGCTTTTCAATTGTTTGAAATGGTGCTTTTCAATTGTTTGAAATGGTGCTTTGTGTGTGGTTTTGAAAGATGTTTTGAAAAAGAGGACATCGTTGTGGCAACCTTTGTAATGAGTCTTGTTTAAATGTATACAAAGGTGTTTTTGTCTTTTGAAAAGATTTCGATATTTTGAAAGTTGATTTGGGAAATGTTTTGAAATTGTGTTGTGAAGTGTGTTTGAAAATAGCAAGGATGTTTTTGCAAGCTTTTGATCAAGTAACTAAGAGTTATCTACCCTATTTTACTCAAAGATATTTCTTATGTTTTTAACCCTTTTGATAGTGTTATTTCACCATTGCATTTGGTGAATAACCTTGTGTTAGGATGTTAAACGGGACAGGCGCGGGTCATCGTATAGACCATGATAGCAATAGTGCTAAGTATCTTTGGCAATTTTCTTGAGGGACTTGATCATTTTTGTTTAGGCAACCAAGATAGCGTCATCGAGGGACTATGATCTTTTGTTTTGTTTTGTTTTGCCAAAGTACCCAACATGCATACCATGGCCCATTTTTGAAGGCAACAAGTGGATTATAAACCTAGGGGTGTAAGTGTGCATTGTGTTTGTTTTTCATGCATATTTGTCTTTGATTAGGTCAAACTATTTGTTAATTTGGATTTTTACATACAAACCCTAATTCTCTAATCATGGCATAATTGAAAGTGTAAAGTGCGAGAATTTAAAGTTCTAAGCTATTACAACATGATTATGGGGATGGGGGTACAATTTTGAATAGGGGGTATTTGATAAGAAATATAAACTCTAATTTATCTATTACATCCAAATTGAATCACAATGCATAAATATTTAAATGGACAATTATTTAAATAACAAAATAAATAAATATCAAATAAATATGAACTATGCAAAAAATGGTTTTTATTTATTTATGTATGTAAAAGTATTTTTGATGTAAAAAGTATAAAAAATACAAAAAAAAAAATTAATTTTATTTGTTTTAAGGGTAAACCCTAATTTCTTTAAGAAAATAAATATAATATATTATTTACATACAAAAAATATATTAATATGTACAAAATGAAATATACTTAAAAAAGGGTATTTTTTAGTATAGATAATAACAAAAATAAAATGTAATATTTTTGTATTTTTATTCTAAGTATTTAATAAAATAAAAGTATATATGTTTATTATGTGTATATTAATCAAATTAAATATATACAAAAATAAAATAAGATATGTACAAAAATAAAATATATTCAAGAAAATATTTTTAATATAAATAAGAGTAAAGAACAAAAATAAAAGTATAAAATGTAAATATTTTTCAAGTCTTAATAATATAAAAGAATATTTAAATACTTTTAATGTTAGAAAAAATTAGAATAAAATGCCAAATAAATTTAAAAAAATTATGAAAATATTTTTTGAGCATTTATTATATTTGGAAATAAAATAACAAAGTCAAAAATGAAAACAAAAATTCAAAAATGCAAAAATATAAGAAATTGGGCCAAGGGGTGTGAAACTGAAAAGAGGGGTGTTAGAAGCAAAACTGGCCAGGCCCAGCCCAAGCCAACTTCATCTTCTTCCTCCGGACAAAAAACGCGCGCTTGCCCTGTTCAAATGCTACATCCTGTATACGTGATCTTTTGCCAAAACTCACGATATCAAACTTGTAGAGAATTTCAATATGATTCTAACCATATAAAGCATTAATCCTAACTCTCAAAGACCTGAGAGAATTTCTCTGGCCCTAAAAGCTGACCTAGTTTTCTCAGCATGTTCATGGATGAAATTCTCCTAGCACACTTAATATAAATGAAAGTTGAGCATATGTATGGCTTCATGGCATTGAGTACTACATTTTTCATTCACAAACCTAAGGCTAAATGTTCCTAAATAGAGAGATAGAAAGTGATGAAAAACCTATTTCAGTTGGATTCGAGTAGGGCAATGCAGTGCTTCTCAACAAGTTTTGAGGTGTCTGGTAGCTTGCCTGAACTTCACTTGATCTCTTCCAATAGCTAGTTTGCCTTGAATGTCCCTGAATCAGCCTCTAGAACTCAACCCGCAAAAGCTTGAAATGAAAATGGTGAACACTATAAATGGAGTTACAATTGGCAATGGAGGTTTGGGATAGCTTAAGTGAGTGGAATGGAAGGTGTTTGAAGTGAAATGGGGCAAAACGCACGAGTCAAATGAGCTGGAGAACTCAAGTTGCAGCACCTGCCCTGTTTTTCCAAAGAAGTGTGATTTCTGGCTATGGGAGGTTTTGAGGCTCAAACACTCGTGTATCTTGCTCAAAGGGTTATGTGAAATATGTTTGCAATGTTTGTTTAAGCTAGCATGGACTGGTTTTCAAGTTGGCAAGTGTTTGGACAATTTCTTGTTTTTTGAAGCAAAGATGAGTTGTGTCCATACAGGCTTGTACAAGCCATATAATATGCTGCATACAATCCTCTTGGTTGCTGAAATTTGTGGATTTGATTTGGCTTCTGAGATCTTGGCCCTATGCTTCAAAGATCATGTTTTGACATAAAGCATACCTTTTCCAAAATAGAAATGTACCTTTTTCTACTTAGGGCTTAGTTTTGTGTACAATGCCCAAATGACCAAGATAATGCATTAGCTCAATGGATTTGCATTAAATTAAGGAGTGTGAATTGGTTTAGAGGCCTGCAAACTAGTGCAAAGCATGCTGGTTTGAAAATGCCACTTGAGTGAACATGAATTTGCCATGGATACAAAGTGAGTTTTTGCCAACTTCAAGCATTCGATTCTCCCTAACCACAAATGTGTTTGAGGAGTTCTTGGACAATTTGGAAAGCTTTAAACATGCTCTATAATCCATATTTGAAATGAAACTTAAGACTCCAAGTGGAAGTATGTGAAAATGGCCAAGAAGATGGGTCAAAATCCTGCCTAAACTAGGGCAAAATTTCTCTAAGTTAAAAGTTTTAGGGACCCTTGTTCCAAAAATCATAACTTGAGATCCAAGCTTCTTTTGAGAAAACTTTGTGAATCAAAGTTGTAGACTTTGTGGAGTACTAATACTTTCAGGTTATAAGTTTTGTTTGAATCCATTTGAATCATGGTGAAAATGTGGGACAAAGTTAGGAAAAATTAAGAAAATTTCATAACTTAGAAAATTTCTAAGTTATGAAAATTTTCAATTTCAAACCCTAATTTGCAATTTTGAGTTTCTTGATGAACAAGTTTCATAATTTGACATATCTTTATGAAAAATGACCCTTGGCACTTGATTTTGACAAAAAAGTCAAAGTTTGACTTTTCAGTGTACAGTCAAATTTTAATCAGTTGACTGGAAAATTCATCTGTCAATCCTATGCATTTGAGATCTTTTGAACTTGTTGAACATGTCAAGATGATTCCATTAAGCCCTTGAGTCCTTGGTTGAGCTTTAATTACCCTTGGCTAGGTCAAAAAGTCAGAAATTGCCTTTGTACAGTCAAAACCCTAAAAATGACCATTTTGCCCTTTTGGTGATCTGATCAAATTTCTTGTGGAGTTGTGGTCCAAACATGATCAAATGGTTCATATGAGTTCATAATGTTGATGTGGGTCAAAATTCATGAGGTTTGATTGTAGATTGGCCACAATTAACTTTTTCCCCAATACAGCTGATTTATAGGTCAACTGTCCAATTGACTGGGCAAAAATTTGATTCAAGGCTTGAAACTTGGTATGGACAAACTTATGAGTCCAATATGAAGTATGAAAGTAAATTTGAGCATTGAAGGTCCAAACATCCTTGTGCAAACTCAAACCCTAGTTTAGGTCATCAGTGCAAGGAGATGTCTTGAGCAGTGTAAACCCTATCTTAGTCTTGAGTTCCAAGAACCTTGTGATGAGAAATGTTGATAAAATGAGAGGGCAAATTTTGGGGTACAACACATATGTTGTGACATTTTTCTAATATAAGTAGCTATTTGGTGCTCTTAACAAGGCATGGTTGGTCCTAGCCATGTGAAGCTTGGTGATTGAATCAAGAGTAAATTTGTCTATCTGGAAGACAGTGTTTGTATCTAGGGGAATTTATTTTTCTCTGCAGAGTTTGGAAGGACTCTTTGAAGGTTGTTGATGAATATGGATTTCACTCATGTGATGTTTTGGGTCTTGATATTTTGATTTGTGTTGTCCTGAAAGGAGTAGGCTTAGAATCCAGTGAAACATCTTTGACTGGATAGTCAAAGAAGTATTGGTCACAATTTTTTGAGAAAGTAGACAATGTCTGACTGGACGTCAGAACATTTTTCAGGACATGTTTTCTCCTTGAGACAAACAAGGATTTATTATGGACGATGCTGTCAGGAGGATGTGCAAAACGTGATTTGTGTTTCTACATGGACATTTATTGGAATTATGAGGACAGTCAAAATCTGTCTTGGACGATGCATTATTATTTAGTGATCTCTCTCAAATAATTGTTTTATTTACCAAGACCATTAATTCCTAAGAGAACTGCATGGATATTTAAAAAGGTCCTTTCTTCACCTATTTCATCTTGTGGGGGTTACTTCTTCCCTATTTTTATGGCCTGTGTTCAGATGTGAGGGCTTTGTTTGTGACGTTTTGGAAAAAATAGGGGAGAGAGGTATTATTTTGAGGTCTATCTTTGTAATTGATTTGAAAATATTCCGAATAGAATGTCCTATTCTGAGTTTGTGTCTGGGTGTTTTGGTGACTTGTGATCTGAGTTATGAACACAGTTGTGACATGTGTTCTAAGTTACCCAGAGTAACAGCAACATCCCTTGGATTGGTGTTAGGTTACCTCTCAAGTTCCCTCTTATGCGCCCTGTGAGGAATGTTTCTAGATTAAATCCTTTGTCAAATTATGGCTAAAAAGGGGAGAGAATATCTATATGTGGTTCTCTAAAAGAGAGAGAGAGAGAGAGAGAGAGAGAGAGAGAGAGAGAGAGAACATTTGTGTTGGACTGTCATAAAAAAGTCCTATTATTGATCTGATGTTTTTAGATTGTTGCTAACTGATTGTATTGTTTAGTCTTTGAGTTATGTTCTAGTTGAATTTATGCAAAGGTTATATAAACTAGTTTTAGCCAAAATAAGCCAAAGGGGGAGATTGTTAATTCTCTATTTTTATGGTTGGCATTATGTTTGGTAAAACTAATATAGAAGCAATATATTAAATAGGATTTTCAAACTTGTAGGATAAATGAGGTTGAATTTCTATTTTATGAAGAACATGTTGAGTTGAAATGTTTCAAAAACTGGAGCAACATATCGGATAAGATGTCCTATGACGGGTCATTCGACATCGCGCCCGAGTTAGGCTGGACAACTGGGTCAATTCAAGATTTAACAAATGCATAATATTATGGGAATATTATGCTATTCTATGTGGCACTGTTTTATAAGTCTGGAATATTCAAGTAAAAATCAAGAAGAATATTGACATTCTAATTATGGAGAAAAATTAGGAAATATTTACTTGAAGACCTATTTTGTAGAAGAAGTTTTTTCTCATTTGTAACAGTTGATATGCTGTAATTTGAAGCCTAAATCCAGTTGGGAAAAAGGTTATAAATAGAAGTATTATAACATAGAAGAAGCACCAATTATGAATAGAATAGATGTAATTATTAGGGTTGAGTCTGTACCACTCTCTAGGTGATTTGGTTGTGTGTTACACTCGACATGTGAGTTGGAATATGTTCCTTGAGTTGTAAGGTTTTGTTCTCTTTGAAGCTGTGAAGTAAGAGTGAGTATTGTTCTTGGAGGAAGGTTTTAAGCAACTCCAATTTGTGTTCTTAGTCAAGAGTCTTGGCTAGGTATTTTCATGGAAGTGTGTCTTCTGGTTGTTATGTCATGGAAGTGTGTCTTCCTGTTGTTGTCCAATCGATGTCTGTGATTGATTAGGGATTGATGAAGGCTTCATATCTAGGTGATTCTTAGATAGACGTATAACAGAGGTGGTGATTAAGTGAGTAAATCGTAAACTGGTATGTTATCTATAGGGTCTATAAATTGATACTATCATAATGGACTTGTCCTTGACTTGGTATGCCCCTAGAGTAGGAGAGTTTCTCCTAACTGGGTTAACAATAATAATGTGTTGTTTATACTTTTTAGTACTGTTGTTGATTGTTTATACCTTGCTTGTGTTTTTTTTCCAGATCAGATGTCCCAACATGTCATAGGACATCTGAAGTCTGATATACCAGAATTTCAACAGTAAAGGAGACTGGGAAACCATATATAATAGATTAGATAGTGAAACCATCAAGGATGCTATAAGCATTTATCTAGAAGTCTTTTACAATGTTTTGATATATGGTTCCTCGAAGAATAGATGTGTAACCATTCCAATTCTGAAAGTGAATGCCAATGTGGAAATCATGTCCAACACCTCTATTATTTCTCTGAAATTATGATTGTCATACATTTTGGTAAAATCAACTTTGTAGTAACATGTTGAATAATGAAGTCCCAACTTGTTGTTTTCAACATGTCAAAGAAGATGGCCAAACCTGGAGATAGGATATCGCGTCTGCAATACTTGTTATTTATGATTCAGCTGATTTATTAAGTTATTGAATATTTGGGGAATATTCAACTAGCTTATGTGGCATCTAAGACTGACAAATCAGAATATTTTTATGTTGGTTTTCAAAGATTGCATAGTTTCTAAATATGGAGAAATTTTAGGAAACTAATGATTGAAGACCTATTATATTGGAGAAGAATACGCAGATTTTGTGCAGCCTTATTGTTGCGGTTTCGAAGCCCAACCCAGTGCAGAATAATATTATAAATATACAGGTGAATACCTAGTATTAGGTGGAACTTACATATGTATTTTTGTTAGTGTTTTTAGAATCCTTATTGTGGGTTGTAAGTTATGTATCAAATGTTCTTAAGCTTTTAAGCATAGAACATTTTTGTGTCAGATGCTCATAAGCTATTAAGCATTGAGTGTTTATGTGTCAATTCTCATAAGCTTTTAAGCATTGAGTTTTGTGTATCTTGGAAGAGTGACTTATGGTTTTGTTCTTTACTTGTGTTTAGAGTTGCTCCAATTGCTGAGTGTAATTGAAGAGGGATTTGAGGAGGGTCTCATACCTAGTTGTTTCTTAGATAGAAGTTAAGAAAATAGTAGTGATATGTAGGCTGTAAATTAGGATGTTTACTGTGAGGTCTACAAATTGATACTATCTAGTTAATTTAGTCCCTGTCTTGGTAGCCCCAAAGTAGGAAGGTTGTTCCGAACTGGTTAAAGATATCGTGTTTTATTTTCTTTCAACAATGTTTAATTTTCCTATATATCTTGCTGTTGTGTGTGAAGTCAGATCCAATATCTCAATATATCTTAGGAAATCCTAGATCTGACATCCAGAATTTCAATTGGTATTAGAGCAGGAATCCTGCTCTGACTCTGGGTGAGACTCAGGAAAGTTACTTTTTAGTGCAATGGACAAAGATGGTAAAGATGTTGTTAAAATACCAATTTTGGATGGTACCAACTATGACAGTTGGAAACCTTGTATGGAAACCTTTATAAAATCCTTGGGTGACAAGGCCTGGAGAAATGTTATCAAAGGATGGGATCAACCAAAGTTTTTGGATGCTGAAGGTAAGGTTACTGATGTGTTGAAACCTGAAGAAGATTGGAACGATGTTGATGAGTTATCAGCTCAAGGAAACACCAAAGCATTGAATTCCATATTTAATGGGGTTGATAAGAATGTATTCAAGCTGATAAAGAATTGTAAGCATGCCAAAGTTACTTGGGAGACCTTAAGGAAGGTCCATGAAGGAAATTCTAAGGTGAAAATGGCAAAGCTTCAACTTCTCTCAACAAAATTTGAGAACTTGAAGATGAAAGAGGAGGAAAGTATTCATGACTTTCACATGACTGTTTTAGACATTGCAAATGACTCAGAAGACTTGGGGGAGAAGATATCAGAAGATAAATTAATCAAGAAGATGCTCAGATCTCTTCCGAGGAAGTTTGACATGAAGGTCATTGCCATTGAAGAGTCCCACGATGTAAGCACTATGACTGTGGATGAATTGGTAGGTTCCCTTAAGACTTTTGAATCTGCTCTTAATGAAAGAATTGAAAAGAAGAAGATTATAACATTTAATTCTAGTATTAAAATTTTGAGGATAGTTGTGAGTTCAATCTAGAAGGAGTTTCTAAGGATCTTGTGCTACTAGGAAGATAGTTCAACAAAGTTCTGAGGAAGTCCAAGTCAAATGTCAAGAACATGTCCTTAGACATCACCAAAAACCAGGACAATAAAGAGAAGTCCTCAATTGAAGAAAAGCCAAATCAGGGAAAAGGCGTTCGATCCTACGAGTGTAAGGGATTTGGTCACATAAAGTATGAGTGTGCCACGTATCTCAAGAAACATAAGAAAAGTTTACTTGTGTCATGGTTAGAGGATGACTCTGAAAGTGATCTTGAAGATGAATCTTTCAAACAAGTGAATGCCTTGACTGGAGTTTATGGTTCTGATGAAGATTCATATAATGAAGAATTTACTTTTGAGTAACTCGTTGGTTCATACAGAGAGTTATGCATCAAAAGTGAAGGAGTGTGTCACAAGGAGAAGAGAAAAAGAGAGTCATTGCTCAACTGTAGGCTAATAATGTAGAATATTTAGCCATTATTTCTAATTTGAATGAGGAAAATGTATTAATAAATTATAAACTAGTCAATATGACTAAATCTGTAAGAATGTTGAATAATGGTTCAGATGCTCTGGATGAGATTTTTGAGGCTGGAAGTAATGCTGGTAATGTTCGAGGTCTTGGTCATGAGAGTAAAGGTGTGAAGAACAAGGAAGTAAAGCTCACTGTAAAGTTTGTACCTCCAAACAAGGAAAAAGAACAGAAGATGTCAGACCACATGTCCTGACATCATCATATACATTAATCAAGGCATAAGGGAGGCAAGAGACATAGATGGAAATGTTTCTATTGTATAAATGTTAGCCACCTGAAACCCTACTGCTACAAACTATTTGGCTACCCCAAATTTGTGTCACAATCTAGAAGAATTCAGAGTGAGAAGAAAGAAAAAGAGTGGATTCCTAAAAGGAGTATGACTAAGGAAGTTAGCCACATTTCTCTTAAAGCGTCAACTGAAGAAGCATGGTATTTTGATAGTGGATGCACTAGACACATGAAAAGTGTCAAGAAGTTCTTAGTGGGAAACAAAACATCTTCAACTAAAACCATGACCTATGGAGATGGATCAAAAAGGTAAAGTAATAGGTGTTGGAAAGTTGGATTATGCGGGACAACGTAACCTTGATGATATATTATTTGTAGATGGATTAAATGCAAATCTGATAAGAATAAGTCAACTATGTGATCAAGGTATCAGAGTTAACTTTACTAATTCTCAATGTCTGATAACAAATATGAAGGATGTAGTTATCATGAAGGGAAGCGGATCAAAGGACAACTGCTATCTATGGAGTCCTGAAGAAACAAAGTGTTCTACAACTTGTCTACGGGCCAAGAAAGATGTTGGAAGAAGTATTAAGCCAAGACAGGTGTTGTTTTCTTATAAAGTCACACAATATGTTAGGACATTGTATTATGACAACTTAAAATTAGCAAAAAGTGATGATCACCTTATTCATCAAAGAAGCACTAAGCTCACAAATGTCAGGTCACATAATATGAAAAGTCAAGTCAAAATAAAAAACCTAATTTTTAAATGTGTAAATGTTAAAAAATTATGAGAACAACTTGAAGTTCATGGGGAACTACAAAAATTAATGGAATCTATTTGGTAAAATCAAGTTTTCAAATTTTATGACTCCCACGCCTTCTTAAGCCCATTCCTGCAAGGCCTAATCATTTGGACACACTACTTATACCAAATCTACTATCTCCTAAAGACTATTGCATCTACTCAAAAAATATTTTGGGTGTGCTTGTACTATTTTATCTCAATTACCAATTTCTCTCATCAAAAGTCAACAATGTCTCAACATCTCTCATCTGATCTCAAGCATGGGTCGCCTGAAGACAACAATCCAGCTCATTCAAATCCTAAGGAAGATAATACTAGCAATATGGTAAATCCACCTGACCTAGTTTTGGATATTATTCCATTGTCTATTATTCTAGATTTTACTCCAAAGGAAGCAATACCATAGGATTCTAAAGCTGTCAAAATCTCTGGTAAGTCTTCGTCATCTATAGCTTATAAAAATATGGTCGTTATTAGTCTAGAAAAAGAACCTAAGAAGATAAATCTCATTGGACCGATTATCGTTAGAGAGAGTTTACCTGAGGACGATAATGCCTTGGCAAGAGACATAAGAGGTTTGTAACTAATGTCTTGAAAGAAGTAGGTAAAGATGTCATATCTGATGATCTAACATCAGTGGAAAAAGGAACTAGGGTTATTGAGACATTTGAGGGTAGAACTGATGAATTTACACCTACGCAAGTTGCTCGTGAGAAATGCAGCAAGAAAAAAGTTAATGTTACAGTTAGGGATGCATTTTAAGTTGATGAACTAGCCTTTAATGCTGAACCAATAATCAAGAGTTTTAGTATAGCCAGAAGACTTAAGACCAGAAAATGAGAACCTATAATGACTGATAACTCTCCTTCTAAGAAAATTCAAGGAGAGGATGGAGAAACAAAAAGCAGTCCTCAAAAGAGTTGTCGGAGGACAATCCCTATTATCCCCCCCAAGGTCTCGAAGTAAAGTAATTATTCCTACAAAGAAGAGGAAGGTTGTCTGTAGTGATTCTGAGTATGATGTTTGAAAATATGTCTAGGACATGTCTCTTACAATAGATATGCTCTAAAAAAGACTTGCTCTGATCGGAAGTGTTCTTCAATGAACGAAGTATCCGTCCAATCTGACAAACTAAAGTATGTTGAACAAAGAAGGATATCTCTAGAGAGACAGTTAGGAGGATTTTAAAAAATGTCCCAATGTTGCGAAGCTCGTAGAGAATAATGGACTGATGAGAAGTGTTACTGACCTTAGTTCTTGCTATGAAAGGTTAGTCAAAAAATTTGTTATGAGCACTTCTGATAAATTCAATGATGAGAGCAACAAAGAGTATGAGAAGGTGGTTGTAAGAGGAAGAACTGTGAGCTTTTCACCCGAGGTGATCAAAAAAATTTTAGGGAGGGATGAAGTTCCTCAGACTAAGTTAGAAGACTCAAATGATCAAATCTGTAGTGAGATCACTGGTGGTCAAGTAAAGCACTGGCCAACTAATGGAAAACTGTCATCTGGAAGACTTAGTGTTAAGTATGCTATCCTTCATAAGATTGCAACTATCAATTGGGTACCAATACATCATACCTCTACCATTTTCACTAGACTTGGACGATTCATCTATTTTGTTGGCAAAGAGGTAAAGCTAGATTTTGGATCTTATATATTTGAACAAGTCGTGAAGCAAGGGACCTCAACTGCTGTGAAGATGCCAATTTATTTTCCCTCACTCATCTGAGGCATAACCTTGGGACAATATCCTGTTATTTTATTAAAGATTGACTATGTGAAGAAAAGAGGAACTCCCTTATCCCTGCACCATAAATATTTTGGTGGAACACATGCCCTAGACATGACTGTAACATCTTTGGAGGCACTTGTTCCTAATATCTCAAAGAAGGAACTAATCTCTCAACTGATAGAAACTTGCAGGGAGTTTGAAGACTCTATCAGGATTGACATGGCTAGAAAAAGCTAAAATTGAAGTTATTATTAAAGCCTTGATGGATGAACCTAAAAAGGAAGCTGAGGTTGCTTATGATGAGTCTGAAGGAAACAACACATATGAAAATGGCGTGTTTGATGAGGACACATCTGATGGTGATACTAGTGATGCTACTGCATGATGATTGTAGATTTCCTCATTTTTTTGTTTTGTTTCTTTTGGTTTACAATTTTGTAAGGGCTAAATTCTAAGGATATTTTTAATTTTTTGCACCTTTCTACTTAACTTTTAGGTGCTTTAAATTTTTTCTAATATTGTCTACTTAACTTTATCATATTATGGCTAAAAAGGGGGAGTACTATGATATTGAGGGTGCTGGAACATGTACTACTGATGGTACTTTTGAGGGGGAGGCTGAAGGCTCTAAGGAGATGTCAGACATGATATCTTGACATCATGTGTTGAGAATTTAGTTTCTCTATTTGTGTTGCAGTTGTGTTAATAGATCTCCTAACTACTAACTGTGTTTTCTGGTTTTGTGTTGTGTAATAACCGGAAAAACATATAGAGTCACAACCACTACTTTTTGTCCTAACGACGGATGAATAATAGAATAACCCTAATTGATGATATAGAGATTTTAAGTTCTTGACTCACTTTAGACGAAGGGAAGGTGTTAGTCACCCTTCATCTACTTTATTCTCAAAGAAGTCCTAGGGTTTAGGTTAAAAGGGTAGGATATGGTTTTAATTTTTTAGTTAGAGAAACTCGCCTTAGTTTTTAAGCCGCGTTCCTACATCCTCTTATGAGGAATCAGAGTCCCAATTCATAGTTCGAAGTGTTTGGTTAGTTTTTTTATGGAATGTGGAAATATTTTGAATTAATCCTTGAACCAAGTCTGGGTTGAAAATAGCGGAATCATAGACGCAGTTCACAGTTAATATAGAAGATCTCCACACTCGTGTTTTAAAAATATCTTGATTTTATTATGTTAGTAGAAAAAGGGTTAGCATTTGATTGATTAGCTATTTTAGAGTATGTTATGCAGTATGTAAAAAAAATTGAATGAGAAAGAGATTTAATGCAATTAAGAAATAGGAATAGTGTTTTAGAAAATATTTAATTAATAAATAACTATTTTTCCTAATTATTAAAAATATATTAACTATTTTCGATAAAATATCCAATAATTATTTATTAATATGCAAAATTATAATTTAATGCAAATTTCTAAAAATATGATATATGCTAATTAAATGAAGAAAATAGAATAATTTAATTAAAGAATTAAATTAATAAAAATTTTACTAAAGAAGGAGTGTAAAATTTAAATCTGGAGTAGATTTTGTTATTCAAAAGAAAGTAAAGTCATTTTTTAGATTTTTGTAGTTTTCTATTGTTTTTTTTTATATTTTTAATAATGAATAAAAGTTAACATAAAAAAAGTTCTTTTTTTAATACTAATAACAAGAATAAATGTTAAAGTTAGAAAAAAATGTAGGTTTCGAAAAAAAAAGGCTTTTCTATAATAATAATAAAAATGCTTAAGGTTAAAAAAATGTCTTTTTAGGGTTAGAGAAAGGGTTTTTTTATATAAAAAAGGTGAAAATAATAATTAAAAAAAAACACAGATGTCATAAATCATAAACAAAATAAATAACAATAAAACAATCAAACCAAAAATCAAACAAGAATAAATTCTAATCTACATCAAATACAATATTCATACACATGCTTAAAGATATAAAAAAAAAATATCAATCTGGAATGCCGTGACCAAATTAAGCTGCTCCCTCAATCCTTCATTTTCTTTTCTTTAGGTTTTTCTCCTTTCTCCTTCGGCGCAAGATTCCCTTTTTTCTTTCGGTCCAAGATCCCTCTTTTTTCAAATTGATGATGGAATGAAGATCTTAGGGTTTAGTTCTTATTGTTTTTTTGATATGAAGAACAACAACTTTTAGGAGAACTCCAATGAGTTTCTAATCTGCAAATGATTATTGATTCTTCAAATGGTTATTGATGAAAAATTTATGGTGAAGAGAGCCTTATTTAAAGATTTGAAATTAGATTAAAGACCCTAAAAAAAATAGTCTACACCAAGAAAAACCCAAAGTTTATAATTTTATCTTGGTCAGTAAGTCTACAAACTCTGGCCAATGAGAAATTAGTTTTGTCAACATGTGACCAATCAAAAAGTAACAAATCATGTGATTTTGTTGTTTTTATATTTTATATGATTTTTTGGTTATTTTTTAATTAAAAATTGAAAAAAGTAAAAAAAAAAAAAACTATTTTTGAAAATTTATTAATTAAAAATTAAAAAATAACAATTTAATAATAAAAAAAAGTGATTTTTTTGTGAAGATTTAAACCAATTGAGACTTGATTGAAACTTGGTGGACAAGATTATGAATATAGACACTTTTGTGATTTTTTCTGAAAATTGTGATTGATTTGGTGATTAATAAAAATTAATTTTGAAAGATTTCAATTATTTTTAACATCTTGACTATTAAGTGTATAAAATCAAAGATTTATTTTTTTTTAAAAATACCCTTAAATTAGAAAATGAAAATAATTATAAAATAATCGAAAAATGACTTTTTTATCCTTTTGAACTCAAGACCTTCTACTTGCAAGTCTTACTCTCTTACTAACTATGCTATGACATTCTATTCAAGACAAAAAGGCATATAGAAGCATATGAAGGTGGGGAAATATTTTGCTATTTTAAAAATAAAAATAATTTAAAGTAAATTATTATATATTTTAAATAAGCAAAAATAAATTATTGTTAAACCAAATGTGAGTAATAACAAAAAAAATTTATGAAACCAAGTTTAAAAATAATTTGAATTTTTCAAAAATGGGGCGGGTAAATTTGGAGTATGATAATTTCCCCTATTTAATTACTCTTTGATGGAAGTGTGCGAGTATACGAAGTTTCACACATTCGGATCGGAGGGTTATTAAATAATGGAAGACACCAAAATTTGCACCAAATATTATAAGGATACACTATACAGTGTTCTTAAGAGTAGGGAAAAATAGGCAAAGATGATGATGTATCATCCTACCAGAGTTAGAGCGAAAAGTGAGATTGACCTAGATATGACGACGCAGATAACTCACCAATATCTAGAAAAGAGATCGTAGATTTTGCATATTTACCGTAACCTAGGAGGTAAATAACACAAGTTTGAAAGTTGACTTACTAACACTTTGAGACTAACATAGTAAGCTTATAACGTAGATTTTGTCTATTCATCATAGCCTAGGGTATGAATAAAATAGAGTAGATAATCCATTGCCACATGGAGACTTAACACAATGAATTATATCGCAGAGAGACTGATAACCTATTACGGTTTCCATACTAACGCAATGAGTTATATCGCAAATTTTGTATATTTACTACAACCTAGGGAGTAAATAACACACGTTAAAAAGATCCTACTAACTCTTATAGACTAATATAGTAAGGTATATCGCAGGCTTGTGCACTTATCACGACCTAGGGGATAAATAACACAAATTTGATAATACGTTGACGTTTCGAGACTAACACAATAGATTACATTGCAGTTATTTCATATTCATCGTAACCTAGGGGAAAATAACATAATAGATAACTCACTGATGCTTCGAGACTAACCGTGAACTATATCGCATATTTTTTCATACCTACCACAACCTAGGAGGTAGATAACACGAGTATAGGCTTGTGTATTTATCATGATCTAGAGGATAAATAACACAAACCTGGTAATTCAATATCGCTTAGAGACTGACACAATGAACTATAGATTTCCGCATACCTATCATAACCTAAATGATAGATAATAGGAGGATAGGCTTGTGTATTTATCACGACCTAGAAGATAAACAACACAAACCTGATAATTCATCATCACTTAGAGACAGACACAATGAACTAAAGATTTTTGCATACCTATCACAACCTAGAGGAAATATAATACGGGAATAAGGTTGTGTATTTATCACAACCTAGAGGATATATATTACGGGGATAAGGTTATGTATTTATCACGACCTAGAGGATAAATAACACAAACCTGATAATTCATTATCGCTTAGAGACTAACACAATGAACTATATATTTTCGCATATCTACCACAACCTAGAGGATAGATATTTAAAAAGTGCTTTGATAATCGAACCTCAGATAACTAAACCAAAGATAAGGTCAGAGTTTACCGGTTGTGTCTGTTCTCAACCAAGGTGTTTGTTTATTTTGCATAGATGATCAACAATAGGCCCCAAGAAAATTTGTAGTGTTTTTACCCAAAGTAGATTTGCAAATGCCATGCATGATGCATAATGCCCTAAATCAATATGAAATCCAAGTGTATATGTATATGCACTAAATGTTTCGCATGTTCATGCACCAAATGTATTGTAAATGTTTTTTGATATCTTTTCTCCTTTTGAACCTTTTTTTTTCTTAGTTAGTGACTCCCCAATCTTGTTTGTTGTTTATATTGGTATCTCTGAGGTGATTTGAATTCTAATATATCATGGTAAATAGTGTCAACATGTTTCTGATAATTTGCATCTTAGGCGTAGGCGTAGTCATGGACCTCTTTCGACGTTTTTCTAACCAAAATAAACTTTGATGTTTTATCAAATGTTCTTTGGTGTTTCCATATGTTAGATGCAACAAATGTTATGAATCACCTTGATAATTTTATATGGTTATGTGTATGTCATTCTTGATGTGAGGCTCTTAACGGGAAATCTATTGTCGACATTAACTAGGAGAATCTACTTCTAAGATTCTGTTGAGAACTACCTTCTGCAGAGGTCTTCTGGATTATCAACTACTGAGATCAACCAGAGGAATCTATTGACAAGATTCAAAATAAGGAACTACCTTCTGTAGAGGTCTTTTGAAAAATCATCTATCGATATTAACCAGGAGAATCTACTATCGAGATTCTGTTAAGAAACTACCTTCTGTCGAGGTCTTCTGGAAAATCATTTGTCGAGATCGACCAGAAGAATCTATTGCCGAGATTCTGATAAGAGCTACCTTTTTCCGAGGTCTTTTGAAAAATAATTTTCCGAGATTTAACCAGGAGAATCGGCTGTTGATATTCTGCATAGAATAGATAACTTGATTGTCAATGATGATTGTCTTCTCAAGAAACATGGTTTTATGCTATGCGTGTACATTTTGATTCATGCATGAAATGTAATGATTGATTGATGCATATAATGAGTGACTTGGATATGTATCAATGGATGTTGAATTATGAAATTCCAATGATTAATTGGGCTTTTTGAGATATGCTTGATCCATGCTATCAGAATTCGTCAGATGGATGAGATGATAAGTATATCTTGATTTTGGATTGAATAGACCTAATGAATGCATGACAATGATTTATGCAGACTCGTATGCTTTTTACTGATGCCCCTATGATGAGTCATGGATGATTAAAGCATAGAGGGGATCATCATGAAACTGGGCTGCTTGTCTCACGATCACAGGGCGTGATGCTAACGTGATTTCCTGATACTTGTTTTGAACTCGAAGATTGCTGGTGTAGGAGAAGGATCCACTGGGGGATCGTGAAAGTACACAGAGAGCTTGCCCCTTTGTGAAGGGTCTTTCCCCAATATGTCAGGTCTTAGAAGAGATTCTCCTTTATATGAGCTTGGAAATAGTTTGATCATAATATGAATGACCTTACTTTTTTTCACTTTGAAACATTATGTCCTTGACTAATGGGCTCTTGGATGGTTTTCCCTTGATGGGCTATTTTTTGAACCAATTTATTCTGAATGAACCTCGTAGTGGTATGCCCTAACATTTTCACTTTTTGAAAGGTATGCCCCTAATCTCCATAGTTTTGAGGAGATACTCTTAGATGATTTCCCTGGATGAACATTTTTGAATCAAGTCCTTATGATCTAGCCTCGCAGTGGTTTGCCCCACCATTCGAGTTTTGAAAGATATACCCCCAATCTTCAGGATCTGGAGGAAGTACCATTGGATCTCACCAATGTGATATGAACTTGACATAAATTTCCCCAAGTATTTGAAGCTTGAGAAGTTTGTACTTGAAGTTGCTTGAAGGGGATTTTGGACCCTAGATTTCGTTAGATAATCTTGATATGCACTGCCCCAACATTTAAGTCTCGAAGGTTTCCCTCTGATTATTAGAGCCTTGAGGAGTCGTTGAAAGGGGAAACCAAGTCCTACCATGTTGTCAAATGAACTTAATTAAGGAATGCCCCTTTGAAATATATGCCCCTGATTGAACAATGCTTTGAAATGTAACCCAAGTTGACTGAATCTTAGAATGATCACCCCTAGTCAATAAGATCTTCATGTGATATGCCCTTGCGATCAATAGTCTTTCTTATGGTTATATGGTTCTTTTTTTTTTATGCTTTTCCCCTATTTTGGAGCTTCCGGGAATGGATCGCCTTTAATTAAACCAATTTGATATCTCCTTTGATGCTAAGTGTTTATTCGTAGATAAAATTATGCATTTTGAAAAGTAATTATGTTTGATGTACATGCAAGTTTTGAAATCAAAGTTTGTTATGGAATAGAAATAGATGATTAGAGATGGAGATTCGAAGAAGTAAAGTGGTCAATAATAATTTTAACAAACATAAGAGTCAATTTAACACAATTTTTGCCGAGTATGCTTTCATAGTTAACCTTGCTTCAATTAGATCTTTTGAAGGTTGTAACGTGGCCTTGGTTCGTGTTTTAAGAAACAAAGGATATAAGGCTCAAAATTTTATTAGGGTTGAATTAATCCAACATATGCGTTTAGTCTGCAAAAGAATTTTTGTAGTCGTAGTGACGGTGACAAGCATTGGTAAAGATCTAAGCACCGGTGAATTGATAAGATCCAAGCATTGATGAGAAGTATTGATGATTCTTGAGGTGGAGTTCATAAGATTGTTCTCCAATTTATTTCTTTTCAATCCTATATTTTTGTATAGACCAATTCTTTTGAATTTTGGTCCATCGGGATACCCAAACTTTTTCCTAATTCAATTTTTTTATTTTCTTTAACTTAGCGGGCTTTCTCCTTTTAAATTTCTTTT
Organism: Vicia faba; assembly: GCA_948472305.1. NCBI lineage: Eukaryota > Viridiplantae > Streptophyta > Magnoliopsida > Fabales > Fabaceae > Vicia > Vicia faba. The sequence goes on along the minus strand of OX451741.1, from coordinate 941,877,317 downwards.
TGCCTTTTTTTGTGACTGCCATGTTAGATTTGTAAGATTTTCTTCATTATTTCCTTGATCTTGAATGATGTACTGAGGAGGAAGACGTCGTAGACTTTATCTTCGTTGATTCCCCAATATTGGATAATACACTGAGAAAGAAGACACCGTGGACTTTATATTCATTAATTCCTAAATTTGGATGATGAATGTGAGGAAGAGGATGTGCTTGAACCTTTCTCTTAGATGGACTGATTCTCACGAGATTTGAATGCACCATTGAATTAATTGAAATCTACCATGCCCCTGGTTAAAATTATGGTTTTTTAGAAAACAAAACTCCAACTCCTGGATCGAGGGGGTTAACTACGGATTAACTCCTTATTTCTCCACTATTTATGAATTGAAACAATGCCTTACATCGTCAGCTCGGTCTTACATTGAAAGCATACGTCAGCCAAATTTAGTTATTTAGTTTACATTATTCTCCCTCAAAGTTTGTTAAAGTTATGAAATGGAGATGGAAAAGAATAGTGAAAATTGAAAGTCATTGATTATTTATGGAAAGTGATATAAGAGTGAATACAAATGGATTGATTTCAAAAACATGCATGATTATTTATTTGAATCACTAGTCAAAAGATACAAATTTACACCAAATACAACTTAGCAAGATAGAAATTACAATTTGAAATTGATAAGTCTAATAATCCTATGGAAGAACTTATTTTTTTGCTCCACTTGACTTTAGGAAATGATTCTTAGTTCTTGGACTTGTCAGAGCATAGGGGTGACCCTGGATTTCTCTTGGGCATACCAACTCTACCGATATGGCAGTTTCTATTTATGGGGAGTGATCACCCATGGAGGTGGAATTTGAGGCATTGTGTAGGCCTTTGACTTGTATGACAAAGGGCTTCCTTCTCTCCACAATAAGATTTGTAGGACCAAGCTCCATCGATTCTCTAATGTTTGACCTCCTCACCAATCTAGGACCTTCACAGCTTTCTTGAAGCATGCTTGGAATTTTTTCTTTGAGTATTGGGAAATCTTACTAGTTGGATTGATAGTGACTAAGGGAGAAGGTGAAATGCATGAAATACAAATATATGAATGTACGAAAATGCATGGGTATGAAAAAAAAAATTTTAGCTGCTGAGGGAATAAGAAAATATTTTCATGGAGATGTAATGCAATGCAAGGTTAGAACGAAGATAAACCTAAGGACACCTTACATGAGTTTTAGGGATATATATACAATGTGAAACTCCTACAAGCTAGGGATTATTATACACCAAAAGAACCCTACAAGCTAGGGATTAAGATAAACAAAAGATAACCCTACAGGCTAGGGATTATGACTTACAAAAGATAACCCCTACATGCTAGGGATTATAAAAAACTTAAGGGAATCCCTATGGACCTAAGGGTTGTAATTGACAAACTAGAACCCTTTGGGTTTAGGGTAGTGAATACCCTATACGGGTTTAGTGTATGTGAATACCCTATATCGGTTTTGGGATAGATATAGAGATAAGGATGCCCTTACGGGTTAAGAGGATATGATGTTGATAGAATAACCTATAGGAGAGCTCCTATAAAGGTTCTAAGTTTTTATACCCTTCCCCATAAGGTGGCTTCCTTAAGAGTATCATGGATTATACTAGAGGGAAAGGCACAAAGACCTTCCTTAAGTGGAGCCTCATTATAGACCGAAACTTTTGTCTCTAAGGTCGTACAAGGTCTCACCATGAGATTTTGGTTTAGGGTTATACAAAAAGTCATTGGTTTTATTCCAAAATACTATCTCCCAAGAGGATACCTCTGGGGACATATTCCTTTTTTGAAATTCCACCGACTCTAGGAGAAGTCGTCACAAAAACTCATAGGAGATGATATATCCCCTTGGCCAATAGGCGAACCTTCTTTCTAAGGTTTTGAATAATTTTGAATTTTAAATCCCACCAACAGTACAATAAAATTATAATAAAGATAATGTAAATAAATAATATAAATAAAAAAATAAACCAAAAATGAGAAATATAGAAACGATAGCATACCAAAAATAGAAAATAATCCTTAGAAAAACCCTAGACCTAAAAAGAGCGAAATACTCTAAAACCCTAGGGTTGTGTTTTACCAGCAGAGTCGCTAGCTGTAATCACCGATAAAAAATATAGAGTCTCCACCACTACTTTTTGTCCTATCGACAGATAAATAATAAAATAACCTTAATTGATGATAAATAGATTCTAAGTTCTTGACTAACTATAGATGAAGGGAGGGTGTTAGGAACCCTTATCTACCTTGTTCTCAAAAAAGTCATAGGATTTAGGTTAAAAGGATAGGATAGGGTTTTAATTTTTTAGTTAGGGGAACTCGCCTTGGTTTTAAGTCACGTGCCTACGTATCCTCTTATGAGGAATCAGAGTCTCAATTTGTAGTTCGAAGTGTTTGGTTAGTCTTTTAATGGTCCGTGGAAATATTTTGAGTTAATCCTTGAACCAAGTCTGGGTTAAAAATAGCACAATCATAGACGCAGTTCGTAGTTAATATAAAAGATCTCCACAATCCTTTTTTAAAAATATCTTGATTTTATTATGTTAGTAGAAAAAGGGTTAGCATTTGATTGGTTAGCTATTTTAGAGTATGTTATGCCATATGTAAAAAAATAAATTTGAATGAGAAAAAGATTTAATGCAATTAAGAAATAGGGTTAGTGTTTTAGAAAATATTTAATTAATAAATAACTCTTTTCCTAATTATTAAAAATATATTAATTATTTTTGATAAAATATCCAATAATTATTTATTAATATGCAAAATTATAATTTCATGCAAATTGCTAAAAATATGATATATTCTAATTAAATGAAGAAAATAGAATAAGTTAATTAAAGAATTAAATTAATAAATTAATTAATTAAAGGATGGGTGTAAAAGTTAACAAATCAGAATATTTTTATGTTGGTTTTTGAAAATTGCATAGTTTCTAAATATGGAGACATTTTAGGAACCTAATGATTGAAGACCTATTATCTTAGAGAAGAATGTGCATACTTTGTGCAGCCTCAATGTTGTGGTTTTGAAGCCCAACCCAGTCCAGAATAATATTATAAATAGACTGGTGTATACCTATTATTTGGTGGAACTTACGTATGTATTTTTGTTAGGGGTTTTAGAATCCTTATTGTGGGTTGTAAGTTCTGTATCAGATGTTCTTTAGCTTTTAAGCATGGAACATTTGTGCGTTAGATGCTCATAAGTTGTTAAGCATTAAGTGTTTGTGTGTCAATTCTCATAAGATTTTAAGCATTGATTTTTTTGGGTTTTGGAAGAGTGACGTATGGTTTTATTCTCTATTTGTGTTTAGAGTTGCTCCAATTGCTGGGTGTAATTGAAGATGGATTTGAGGAGGTACTCGTACCTATGTGTTCCTTTGGTAGAAGTTAAGAAAATGGTAGTGATTAAGTGTGTAGGCTGTAATTTGGGATGTTTGCTGTGAGTTCTACAAATTGATACTATCTAGTTAATTTCATCCCTGGCTTGGTAGCCCCCAGAGTAGGAAGTTTATTCTGAACTGGGTAAACATATCTTGTGTTATTTTCTTTTAGCACTGTTTAATTTGCCTATATATCTTGTTGTGTGTGAAGTCGGATCTGGTGTCTCGACATCTCTTAGGACATCCGGGATCTGATAGCCAGAATTTCCACCTGGACGTTTTGGTTGTTTTTCTTTGATGACTTCTAAGAGATCATAATTACCATGAAAGGTTCTTGGGGTTAAGGTGAGAGACCTTTTGATAAAGAATTTTAGTGGGTTATGGTGAGAGATGAATGAAAAAATAAGGGTATAAAAAGTAAAAGAGAAAACTTGAACAATAAGAGAAATGATTTCCTTATGAAAGGTCATCAGACTAGAGAGACACAACAATAAAGGAATGGAAGGAGAGAAGGACAATTACAACTTCCAAGATACTTTATGAATAGTAAATCCGGGAAGACAAAACAGACATGGGAATAGGTATTTCGTGCTTATCAAGATTTCTTGTTGATAAAAGATGTCTCAGAGTATACCTTAAATAAGAGCCAATAAAATTTGTTGATATCTTATCTTAGTGTAAAAAGATATTTATATTTAGTCAGCATGTATTAAAATAAGTTAACGGGTAGAGAAACCATATTTTTTATTCATAAGTGATCATTCTAGCCTTGGGGCTAAAGGAATTAAGGTATTTAGATTTTACTTAGTTTTGCTTTCGTTACACCTTATTATTCTTCGACTAACAGGAATTTCTTTTCCTTTTTGTAGGGTGATCAAACTGGTACAACAACTTCCAGTATCAAATATGATATCCCCGTGAGCACTGGTTCCCCTTCTGTTCACCTTACATCTCAGAAAGGATCAAACAAAGGGTCCAACAACATTGTTAACCTTCTCGACAAAGTCCAACAAAAGGAACCACCCCATGATTATCCTCAAATAACTCAATCATCTGACTCCACAAGCGAGAGCAAAAATGGAGAACATGTTGAAATGGAAATCCAATTCAATGATGACCAGGGTCAAGAAAAGCCAGATAACTATTCACCCATAATTTCTCAACATGACAAAACTAAAATGGTTGAATAAGATGACACTTGTCCAACCTAGATCTGGAAACTTAAAATGAAGAAGATATTCAAAAAGAGGAGTCTCATCCAGAAGCTACAAGAAATCCTCATCAATCATTTGGGACCATAAAATATTTTAAGGCCCCTTAGAATACAACTACAAATCCTATCTATCAAGAAACATTAGATGACTTGAATGCCAATAATCCTTCTAGATATTTTAAGGAAATCATTAGTGTAAGGGAAAGTTCTTATGATAAAGGTACCAATTCTTTGACGGCCTCTGGAAGCCAATCCTCTTCTCCATCTGCATATCATCTCCTTTGACAAATCAGGGCAAAATCCTTTGATGTTGATTTACTTGATGTTATGGAAAACAACACTCTTGCTTATTATATTATCAAGGAGTTGGTGAAACAAGTATATATCCTAAATATTTTCCTAGAGGCTGCAGACATCATCGTCGACCTCAGATTCTTTCTGGATCAAGTTACTATAGATCTCTTGCGTAAGCAAGAAATTTCAACTAATATTGGAAACAATATGGAAACCCAAGTGGCGGAGTGGGATGCGGCCACTGAATCTACTAACAAAGTTGAAGAGCTAAAGAAGTCTTTTTCACAAAGAAAAAAATCAAAGATTATTCCACCGACATTTTTGCTTGGAAAGAACAAATGAAAATGCTGCGAGCAAATATCCTGAAAGCCAAGGCTCGCCATGAGTAAATTTCCAAACTTGATCGTAAGGAGCTTGATGAGGAGATCAAGGTGGTAGCACATTATTTAGAGAGGGAACAAAAGTTAGGAATCAAAATTGAAACTCTCACTCTGAGCCAGTCCATGATCGAACACAATTTATTAGTGTCTATCGAGAAGTAAAAACAAATGAAGGCTTCCCTTCCTACTGACTTATCACTCTTAATTTCTCTTTATAATTTTGAAGTTTTTTGGAATTTGTAACGCACAATTGAGCCATTTTTGGCAATCTTTGTATTACCATGTTTGGCTTTTCATTTTGCATTTTGATTATTCTACTAATATTTTAACTTCCTGAAGTATAGGTTTATATTTTTTCAAATAGTTCCATTTAATCTCAGAAGTATTTTATCTTCTACCAACACTTCAATCTCATAATCGTTATTCGAAAAGACTTGAATAAATTGGAATGGACCTTCCCAATTTGGAGACCATTTACCCAATGTTTTATATTTTTTATCCATAGGTTGGATCACTTTCCAAACCAAATATGCAATCAAAAAAACTTTAATCTTTAGCTTTTTATTATAAACCTTTTCCACTCTCTTCTTCTGTCTCCTTAACAATTCCAAGACATTTAACCTTTCATCGTCTAGATCAACCAGTTCATCTAACATCATGTTCCAATAGGACTATGATGGAATCTCATATTGTCTATGTACTCTGGTTGATTAGAGACAGATTTTGACTAGTAAAATTGAGTCATGCCCATAAGTCAATTGAAAGGGCGTAGCTTTGGTGGCTTCTTTGGGAGACGTTCTACAAGCCCTGAGAATTTGTTCTAAGGTCTTATGCCAATTTTTTGGCTTTTAACCACATGTTTCTTTCTTAGCCTAATCACTACCTTATTTACTGCTTCGAATTGACCATTTGCCTAGCATAATAAGGTGTAGATGTTAACAATTTAATCCCCACTTATTTAGAAAACTCTTGCATCTTTAGACCAGTGAAAATTGACCATTGATTAGTTGTAATCGTCTAAGGGATTCTAAAATTTTAAATTATGTTCTTTTGGATAAATTCAAGCACAACTTCTTGGTAGACATTCACCAAAGGAATAGCCTTAATCCATTTAGTAAAATAATTAATTCCCACTAAAATTTATCTTTAACCTTTAGGTGATGCTGTTCGAATTTTGCCAACCTAATCTAAAGCCAAACCTCTAAAAGGCCAAGGTTAATTTGATCAAATCGTGTCTGAACCCACTCTGATTCTTCAAGCTTTGTTTCCATTAGAGCTCGTAGCGATGAAATCTCTACTTCAACAGAGAGTACTGCCTCCATGCCATATACTAGAGATAAAGGAGTTGCACCTGCTGATGTACGTATGGAAGTACAATACCCATGTTGAGCGAAGAGGAGCATTTTGTGCCAATCTTTGTATGTCTTCACCATTTTCTAAGTGATTTTCTTGATATTATTATTGGAAGCAAAAGCAAGCGAATCGTCGAAAGAGGACAAAAGAAATGGAGAAGCGGGGAGTACGCATCGAGTAAGCTTCACCAAGAAACAAACAAAGTCAGAGACGATATCCAACTAAGATAAAAACAAACGCATGTTGTGAATGCAACACGTAATCATAAGTTCCTGCACAAATAAATACAAATAAATAAACACAAATTTTAAACAAGAGAATTAAAAGTGATTTAGGGTAACTGGGTTATCTTCCTCATTCATCAACGGCGTTTCACATCATCACCCTCACAATTCCGACGATCTCATTTCTCTTAGCCGCGACCGTTGTCCTTTCCGATTCACTCCTCCTCAACTGTCAACAAAACGAAATTAAACCCACGCATGGAGATACTAAATTGAAGTCGAAACAACAAGGAGAAGGGACCTTACCAACCGGAGAACGTCCGGTGCTTCTCCAATATTGTTGTGAAGAAAACGATTTCAAATATAATCTGGTAAGCTCTTTCTGTTCTCGTGCGTATGCAACTTCAATCTCCACTCCTATTTCTTTCTTTTGTTTCTGTTATACGTTTTAATACTGAAGCTTCATGTGGTTGTTGCAATGTTGATCGTCATTGTTGTATATTTGTGGTGATGATGATGACGATCGCAAAGATTTGGAAGACTGCATGGAAAGATCCGAGACAGACTGGACGCCTTTTTTCTAGTTTTTTGGTGATGGAGGATGGTGATTAAGAGGAGAAGAGTGAGTTGAGTGGTGACTCCTCAGAGAATTTTAGGGAGGTTGATTGTAGGAGGTGAATTGAGAGAAGAACGAAGATGATGGTGAAAGGGACCGATGAATGGTGGTTGGTGAGTGTATGAAGGTTTGTATAGAGAAAAATAATGAAGAGAGAGTTTCTGATGATTTTTCTATGATTTTTATAAAATGATCATGGTATCTGAATTGTGAATTCAGTATTTGTTATATAGAAGTTAAAGGCTTGAGAAGTTAGTTGCATGTTGAAGCTCTCAGAGCCATCAAATCAAGGATTCAGTTAGAAGATTGAGATTGAGCCACTTGAAGGTTAGTTCTCTATTTTCTTTATGTTAAGGATTCTATTATAGTTAGTTTGGTTGAAATTTTTTGTTTTCTGTTGAGGAGTTATGTTAGTAGGTTGTTGAAATTCTGTTAGAAGTTGGTTAGAGGTTTGAACAATTTTGTTACGGCTAGTCGAAATAGGAAGTTATGACAGTTATGGGATGAGCTGGAAAAATCAGTTAGTTAGAGGCGAATAGAAATTCCATTCTAAGTAGAAGTTAGTTAGATGGTTGTTATCCTTCTGTTTTTGTCAATTGATGCTAACCTGTTTTTTCGGTTTTTCTATTAGATGCAGTTAGTTTTTGATTCTATTGAGTTGAGCTGGAACAGTTGAAGTTAGTTAAAACTGGTCTCTTGTTATGTTAGCTTGGCTTGTTCAATTTCCTGCTATTTTGTGAATGACATAGGCTACTTATTGTCTTCTATTGCAAGTTTTTTCATTCTAAACTTGTGCTTGAACTGATGTAGTGATTGTAGAGTTTGAACGGGCTGTTCATTCATTCGTGTATGCATCGTGACTTGGAATGGCCTCTTGAAACATGATTGTTTATGGGAATATCTTCATGGTATTTGATTTTTTTTCCTTTGATTATGCGGGTCTGGTTTATGTTATAGCAACATGTTTTGTGCTTACTCATGGGATTCCTATTGAACTCTTTCAAAATGAACATGTAGAGTAGGATCAAAAGCGCTGCTTATCCTGGTGACATCTTTTATTCATTCAATCTCTCAAACATCGGCTTAATATTTGTCACCGTCAATATCTTACAACACAACACCTGATGTTTATCACTGAAATTTCTCGTTGGCATGCCGTTACCGGAACAAAATACCCCTTGGTTCGACGACATTTAAATCAATGCATCATGGTAGTTTTCCCTATTTGAGATATACTTAAAATAGTGATTTTCTTGAAAGCAATGGGCACCATAAACCAAGTGATGCCAATGACACAACCTTAGAATTGGAAATCTGTTAGAACAGTGAAAAAGGAATCCATGGAGAATCTTACTGAAACCAGCTTTGTTCTTTGGTAATTTGCCTTTTCTTTTGTTTCATTGTGACAACTTTGTACGGTCTCGTAGTGAGTTGTATAGACAAGTACTGTAGATCGAATCGCACTAGTGAACTATGTACAATGACCTTGAAATAATGAAGTCCCTTTATCCAAATCAACATCTTCTATCTTTGAATGTATGCATTGAAACGTAAGTATGTTTTTCCTATATGTCACTTGTGAAAATCTTTGAAAATAGTTAATGATTTGCACAATGTGCAAAGATAAATAACTAAAACAAATCACTCGCACATATCACTCTTAGGGTATGCCCTCACTTCGGTTGCCTTCGGTAAACGATCATTAAGTATAGGGTGTCTTAGTGGTTGCCCTCCTGTCTAAAAAAGATCAAACGTCCCATTCGAATGTTGCCTCGAAAATGTTGCCTTGAATATGATCTTAAGACTCTAGGGTTATTACTAAGACGTCCTAACATTGCTTTAGTGGTCGTACGTCCCATTCAAATTGACCCTTAAAACTCCAGTGACGGTGCTACCTATTTCTCAATAGTAGGATAGCGCTATCTAAAGGAAACGAGAATAGAAATGATCTTTTTTCGAGTAGGTAGATGCTAGTAGGTACTTACTCAAATCAAAACTTTTCACACTTACACTTTTCAAACAAACTTTCAAAACAAACTTCGTCACACCCTTGAGGACTGATACAAGGGTTATCACGAAGTCAAAACTTTTCAAAAACAAAGCACATACACAAGCAATTTTTAAAGATGAGCAAGTACCTAAGAGCCCATGGAAAACCATGGATAGAAAGGGTTCTAATACCTTCCCTTTCTATAATCTACCCCCCGTACTTAAAATCTCGAAAAAGGATTTTTTTTCTATACTTTTTTCCTTTCTGGTTGGATGAAATAAAAGTCGGTGGCGACTCTTGCTTACCGCAACATTTTGCGAATAAAAAAATGCAAAACGCAAACCAGTATTACAGTCGGTTCCGCCACCGTATCACAGAACAGGCGACTCTGCTGGGGACAAATAAGTGGGGTATACCTTAGGATCTATTTCATCATAATTGTTTCTCTTGATTGCTTTGTTTGCTTTAATTTTAAGGGTTTTTTGTTTGGGGTTACTATAGATCCTAACTCGGATCTGGGGATACCTTTTAGGTAAGTAGCAATAGACTGTGAGGGAACTGTACGGCATAGACCGGTACGGTTGAAGCATTAGCTACGTTGATGTGGCACATTGGTTGGTACCGGTATCCCTTGTGGAGAAACGAGCAGAATACAGGGCCGATGCATGGTGTCGTTAAGCATCAACTGACCTTAGAACCTTTAATCGCCCAGCTTGGCCATTAGAAAGTAGTGGGATAGCCGGCCTCGGTGTAAAGATGAGAACTAGTTGATACTCGATGCTACACTCATTGAGACCATACTCTCAAGATGGTTCCGGCCGAAAGAAAAGATTGCGTGAATTGAAACCATGACCGATGAAGGATGGTCAGTGATATTGAGATCCTCTAGAACCCAGTTACTTTTCTAGGACAGGTTTGAACCAACTTAACTTCAAGAGGGTACTACCTTTGACCTCATGCAAGCCTTAAACCTAAGGGCTTTGTGTGATTTGAATGTGTTTGCAATATTTGTGTTTGCTATACCCGTGGTTTACCATGACATCATGCATCATAACATGGCATTCATGCTTCATTACACTAACCATTTCAAAGACCAAAGGAATTTATCTTTGTTCTATTTTGCAGATTATGGCTTATGTGCGCAGAAATACCATCCGAGTCAACTTTGTGCAAATACCTGCCCAACTTAAAGAGCTGGCCTCATGAGTTTCTGAGACTTCTATGTTCATTAAGAGACATGGTCAACTTCTCAGCCTGGTTACTTCAAATCTTGATGAGCAGATGATGAGCGTACTATTTCAGTTCTTTGATCCCGTGCATCATTGCTTCACCTTTCCAGATTACCAGCTGGTACCCACCTTGGAAGAGTTCTCTCATATATTGGGCATATCCATCCTTGAACAGGTACCCTTCAACGGTATGGAAAAAGTTCCTAGACCAGAAGACATTGCCTCAGCTCTGCATTTGAAACGAGCTGATGTAATATCCAATTGGGAAACACGAAGCAGGGTCGAAGGTTTTCTAGCCAAATTTCTGATAGACCATGCTCAGCTATTCTGGGATGATTTGGATTTTCAAGCTTTTGAAGATGTCTTGGCTCTCCTTATCTATGGTTTGGTTCTCTTCTCGAATCCGGATTCCTTTGTAGATGTGAATGCTGTCAAGATTTTCCTTTCTCGTAACCCTGTGCCTACCTTGCTGGGAGATATCTTGCTTGCCATCCACACCCGTACTGTGAGGAGAAGAGGAACTCTTATGTGTTGCATGCCTTTGTTGTCGAGGTGGTTTATTTCACACCTCTCTAAGTCTATGCTGAAGAACGAAGAAGGTTTGGGTTGGTCGTACAGAATAATGTCACTTTCCCATACAGATATTCTTTGGTGTTCCTGGGCTATGGAAGACACTACCGTTATTGACCGTTGTGGGGGATACAATAATGTCCCATTGCTTGGAATCAGAGGGGGTATAACTTACAATCCTTGCCTAGCATTGCGATAATTTGGTCGCGCTCAGAGAGATGGTCCCCATGAGTTACTTCTTGAGGACATTGTATTTGACTATAAGGAGGATGTTAAGGAGCATCGCCGGAGGTTTATACGAGCTTGGGGCATGGTGAACAGATCTGACCCCCAAGAGTTGGGACCAAAGACTTCCCTTCCTATGCAGCCTTACCTCCAGTGGGTCCGAGCTCGTGCCCAGAAGCTTGGGATTCTCTATGGGGCCGTATTACCAGTGATTGTGGAGCCCACTAATGAAGAAGGCATTCCTTACATGGTTCTCTATCCTTACATGCCCACTGATCCTGGGGAGTTGCAGAGGTCTTGGATTCAGCTGAAGAATGAGCGGGATACTTACCGGGAACAGTACCATGAGCAAGAAAGGAAGCTTTTGAAGATCACCAGGAAGCTCGAGGAAGAAAGAGTGATCAATGACTACATCAGCACAAAGAGGAAGCGACCATGGGACTTTTGATTTTTTCTTTTTCTAGTTTTAGATTTTGTTTTATTTACTTCTTTGTAACGCCTTAAAGGCATTGTTGAACCTTTCAAAGTTAAGGTAATAAAGTTTTGTTTATTTTTTTGGTTTACAAATTTAAATCTCCCAAAGTCTTCAAAATCATTACATGCGTATCCCATTATCATACACATCATTCTAGGTACCATTACAGGTTTCTCATCTTTTTAGCTGTTTATTTCAGCAGAAATGTCTTCTGATCAAGCCATCAAAGATCTTCAGGCACAGAACGCCTAATTCCAACAGATGTTCATAAGCCTAGCTAAAGGGAAAGAGGATTTGAAGACCCTTATTCTGAAAGAGAAGAAGAAGAAGAAGAAGAAGAAGGTCGGTATTCTGAACATGGGTAGAAGATTCGAAGAAAGGTTGAGACAACCAGCTGATCTGACCTCCTCATCCAAGGACGGGGTGAACCAAGAAAGGGCAAAGGACCCTAGTCCTACAGTTTCTAATAATGATACAGATTACGACAATGAGCAATATCCTCCTGCTGAGGATAGGTACAAGCACCTAGAAGACCGTCTGAGTGCTATGGAGATTCAGAAAATACCTGGTTTGGACTTCGGATAATTGGGACTGGTATCGGGAGTGGTCATCCCTCATAAGTTCAAAGCTCCAGTTTTTTCCAAGTACGATGGAGTATCCTGTCCAAAACTCCATCTCCGCTCATATGTCAGGAAAATCCAACCCCACACTGCTGATAGAAATTTGTGGGTGCACTTCTTTCAAGATAGTCTGTCAGGGACTCAGCTTGAATGGTTTTATCAGTTGGAAGGAGCCAGCGTCCGAAACTGGGAAGATCTTGATGCTTCTTTCTACAGGCAGTATCAGTACAATGCCGACCTTGCTCCCACTCGTACTCAGCTTCAGGGTATGTCCATGTGTGCAGGTGAAGATTTTAAGGACTATGCTCAAAAATGGAGAGACTTGGCTGGAAGAGTCCAACCCCCTTTGTCTGATAGGGAGTTGGTTGACATGTTTCTAGGGACGCTATCTGGTCCATTTTTGAATCACTTGATCAGCAGCTCATCATTTGGGTTTACTGAGTTGATTTTGACTGGAGAAAGAGTAGAAGCTGGCATTCGAAGTGGTAAAATACAGAAGGATGCCTCTTCGAGTTCGGTAAAGAAACCTTTCACCGGTAAGAAGGAAGCTAGTGCAGTCTATAGCCTGAGGGGCCAAAGAAGATCTGAACACCGTCAAACGGTAAATGCTGTAGTGATACCAAGACCCACAGTTGCTCCACAATGCAACAATCAACAAAGGGTGGAAAGACCGCAACGGTAGTTTACCCGCATTAATATGACTTTGGCTGAAGTTTTACCTCATATGTTGAAATCCAACTTGGCAACCATGAGAGAGGCTCCCAAGAATCCAAACACTACTTCTCCCAGATATAATCCCAACGCGCGGTGCGCCTACCATTCTGAGAGTCCAGGTCACGATACAAACGATTGCTGAGCTCTAAGAAACAAAGTGCAAGATTTGATCGAAGCTAAAGAGATTGAGTTTGATGCTCTAGAAAAGCCAAATGTTATAACTGCTCCCATGCCCAAACATGGTCGTGGAATTAATGTTGTGGACACCGATTCGTTTGTGACCTATGTTGAAGAAATTTCTACTCCTCTGATGACGGTTAAGAAGAATTTGTTGTTGGCCGGCTTATTTCTGGGCTGTGGTGAAGGTTGCCGCATGTGTTCAATTCTACCTTCCGGTTGCTGTTTGTTGAAATCAGGTGTTCAACGCCTGATAGATAATAAAGAAATTTTGTTTGAAAAGACTATGATTCCGTTTGTTCCAAATGAAGATGTTGCCATCATAACCATTTCCGCTAATCCTTCCAAGGTTTCCTCGAGAAAACCTGTTAGGATTACACTTGTTCCGAGAATTGCCCCGCTAATAATCACCGCTCCTGATCCCATCCCGTATACCTCAGATAAGGCTATCCCATGGCATTATGGTGCTGATGTATATTACCATGGTGTTAAGCAAGATCTAAAGACTGAAGAAGCTGATACTGATGTCAGTAATTTTGTCGGGACTAGTAAAGTTACCCGAAGTGGAAGGGTCTTCTCTCTCGAGATTTCCCCGAACACTATCATCAAGCCTGCTGTTATTCCAACTGTTGTTCCAACCAGCACTCTTGACAGATCTCCTATTCCTACCCCAATTATTACACCTGCTTCTATTCATGTTCTTACTCCAGTTATCACCCCTGCCACTGAGCCATCTGGGACTCAGGGCAAAGAAATCATAGGTGAGCCTGCCCGGACTGAGGCACCTAAGAAAATCGTTGTAGAAACCTCTAAACAAGAAATAGAGGAAATTTTGAAAATTATCAAGAAGAGTGACTACAATGTAGTCGAGCAGCTGGGGCAGGCCCTGTCAAAGATCTCCATGTTGTCCCTATTTTTGTGTTCTGAAGGCCATGTGAAGGCTTTGATTGCATTTCTCAAGACTGCACATGTGCCGCAGGAAACTTCAGTCGATCAGTTCAAAGATTACATGGCCAGCCTGACTGTAGACAATGGGCTAGGTTTTTCAGATGCGGACCTGACCCCTAAGGGGAGAAATCATAATGATGCTCTGCACGTATTGATCGAGTGCAGGGGGCACCACTATGGCCCATGTGCTGGTAGATACCGAGTCCTTATTGAATGTTCTGCCAAAGAAAGCGTTAGACCGTCTGGATTGTGAAGGTTTGATTCTAAAACCGAGTAACATTGTGGTAAGGGCTTTTGATGGATCAAAGAGAATGGTGCACGGGGAGGTAAACATCCCTGTCAAAGTGGGTTCTCAAACCTTTGGGTCCACCTTCTACGTAATGGATATCAAGTCGTCATATTCTTGCTTGCTGGGTCGTCCTTGGATTCATAAGGAAGGGGCGGTGACTTCCACACTCCATCAAATGCTGAAATATCCGGTGAAGGGGAAGATTGTCATAGTGCAAGGTGAAGAGGAGTATATGGTAAGTCATCTCAATTCCTTCCGCTACATGGAGATGGATGGGGAATTCATAGAAACTCCTTGTCATAATTTCGAAGAGGTCCCTCAGTTTTTGGCATCAACTGAAGTTACTACCAACAAACCTCTGATGAAGATGGTTTCTCTCAAGGATGACAGGGCTGTAGTTGAAGAAGGTGGGTGTACCAATTGGGGTAAACTCCCTGATCTCACTCATAAAACTGACAAATTTGGTTTGGGCTTTACTACAGGGGCTCAAAGGGCTGTTAGGCACGCACGGATTGGAAGACCTCCTCCGCACATCAGCAATCAGGGAGTTAATGCAATTGAAGACAATGAAGAGGATTCAGACATCGACAGTTGGATCTACCCAACAACCAATGGTGGACTGAACAACTGGGCGACGAAGGACTTCATACCTATTTCTTTTATTCCACAGTAATTGACTTTTTTTTTTAAGATTTGTAATAAATAGTTTAAAACTTTACGGCCCGGTGCCTTTCCCGAGGCACCTTGGCTTTGCTTGTGAGGGTTTATTATTTATCATTTCATATATCATTAATAAAGCATTGGACATTTCTTGCATTACAAATTTTGTGCTCCTTGTATTTTCTTTTTTGTTTCCCACTTTATCAAAACAACTATTTTCTTACACACACTCACGTATCATACTTCAGATCCATATCCACTCTGGATCCCATTGATAACGACTCTGCTACTGCTAGTTATGACTTGAAAAATTCGATCAACCAAGCCGAGGAAGAAGGTGAGGATGATTGTGAGGTGCCTGGGGAACTTGCTAGACTGTTACTGCAGGAAGAAAGGGCCATACAGCCTCATGAAGAGCCAGTTGAGTCAGTAAATTTGGGTACAGAGGAAGACATGAAAGAGGTTAAGATAGGTGCGAATATGGAGCCTAGTGTCAAACAATGATTAATACAGATGCTACGCGACTATGTTGAGATCTTTGCCTGGTCCTATGAAGACATGCCCTGTTTGGACACTGATATTGTGGTTCATCGCTTGCCGACTAAAGAAGACTGCCCTCCGGTAAAGCAGAAGATCCGTCGTATGCGCCCTAAAATGTCAGAGAAAATCAAGGCAGAAGTCATGAAACAGTTCGACACAGGGTTCTTAGCTGTCACTTCTTATCCATAGTGGGTTACCAACGTTGTTCCGGTACCTAAGAAGGAAGGTAAGGTGCAGATGTGTGTGGACTACAGAGACCTGAACAGGGCAAGTCCCAAGGATGACTTCCCACTTCCTCATATTGATGTTCTAGTCGACAACACCGCGCAGCATAAGATCTTCTCTTTCATGGATGGTTTTTCTGGCTACAACCAGATCAAGATGGCTCCTGAGGACATGGAGAAGACAACCTTCGTTACACAGTGGGGAACCTTTTGTTACAAGGTAATGCCTTTTGGGTTGAAGAATGTTGGGGCAACTTATCAGCGCGCCATGGTCGCTTTGTTCCACGATATGATTCACCACGAGATCAAGGTTTATGTTGATGACATGATAGCCAGGTCCCAGACCGAGGAAGAGAACCTTGATCGTCTCCAAAAATTGTTTGACAGGTTGAAGATATACAAGTTGAGGCTGAATCCGAACAAGTGTACCTTCGGGGTAAGGTCTGGTAAGCTTCTGGGTTTTGTTGTCAGTGACAAAGGTATTCAGGTAGACCCTGCAAAGGTAAAACCCATACAAGAGATGCCGACTCCCCGCACAGAAAAAGAAGTTAGAGGTTTCTTGGGACGTCTGAATTACATCGCCAGGTTCATTTCACATCTGACTACTACTTGTGAGCCAATCTTCAAGCTGTTGAAGAAAGATCAAGTGGTAAAGTGGAATGATGAATGCGATATTTCTTTCGAAAGAATCAAGGAATAACTTCAAGAACCACAAATTTTGATGCCTCCAGTTGAAGAAAGACCTTTGATATTATACTTGACAGTGCTAGACAATTCAATAGGGTGTGTGTTAGGGAAGCATGATGAGTCTGGCCGAAAAGAGCACGCCATTTACTACCTTAGCAAAAAGTTTACCGACTATGAGACCTGATACTCATTGCTCAAGAAAACTTGTTGCACTTTGGCATGGGCTGCTCGCCGGCTGAGACAGTATATGCTGACCCACACCACCTTGTTGATATCAAAGATGGATCTGATCAAGTATATTTTCGAGAAGCCCGCTCTCTCCAGAAGGATAGAAGGATGGCAGATGATCTTAACTGAGTACGACATCCAATACACAACCCAAAAAGAAATCAAGGGGAGTGTATTGGCAGATCATTTGGCGCATCAGGCCGTGGATGACTACCAGTCCATGAATTTCGAGTTCCTGGATGAGAATATCATGTTAGTGACTGACTGCGAAAAACCTGGACCGGATGAAGGACCCGAGGAGGGGTCCCAATGGTCAATGTATTTTGATGGAGCCTCGAACTCATTGGGTAATGGCATTGGCACTATAATTATATCTCCTGAGGGCTATCATACTCCGTTCACCGCCCGATTATGTTTTAACTACACCAACAACATGGCGGAGTATGAAGCATGTATCACGGGTCTTCGAGCTGCTATTGACCTTAAGATTAAGTTCTTGAGTGTATTCGGAGATTCTGCTCTAGTGATAAGTCAGATCAAAGGCGAGTGGGATACGAAGCACCCGAATCTTATTCCTTATAAAGAGTATGTACTGACATTGCTCCCCCACTTTGAGGAGATAACCTTTGAACACTTCCCAAGAGAGGAGAACCAGTTGGCGGACGCGCTAGCTACCATGTCTTCTATGTTCAAAGTCAAGTGGGACAATGAAGCTCCCCAGATTACCATTGAGAGGTTGGATGAACCAGCACATTGCTGTGACATTGAGACTGGAGAGGTAGAAGATAAACCCTGGTTTCACGAGGTAAAAAGGTATCTTGAAGTTCAGAAATACCCCGCGGGGGCATCTTTTAATGATAAGAAGTTTCTGAGAAGGTTTGTTGCGAAGTTCTTCATTAGTAATGGAATCCTCTTTAAGCGTAACCATGATTCACCCTTACTGCGGTGTGTGGACAAAAGCGAGGCGGAAAGAATCATGGCAGAGTTACATGAAGGTACCTTCGGAACTCATTCCAGTGGACATACTATGGCGAAGAAAATCCTACGGGTAGGATATTACTGGTCTACTATGGAAGCCGATTGTTATCAGCATTCTCGAACCTGTCATAAGTGTCAAGTCTATGCTGATAAGGTGCACGTACCTCCGGTTCCCCTAAATGTTTTGACAGCTCCCTGGCCTTTTGCAATGTGGGGCATCGACATGATCGGCGAGATCAGACCAACTGCTTCTAACGGGCATCGCTTCATTCTGGTAGCCATTGATTACTTTACGAAGTGGGTTGAGGCAGCTTCCTTTGCTATAGTAACCAAGAACGTCGTGGCGCGGTTCATCTGACACAATATAATTTGTCTATATGGTGTACCAGAGAGGATCATTACTTACAATGGTACAAATCTCAATAACACGATCATCACCGAGCTCTGCAAACAGTTTAAGATATAGCATCATAACTCTTCTCCCTACCGGCCGAAGATGAATGGGGTTGTTGAAGCGGCTAATAAGAACATCAAGAAGATTGTGCAGAAGACGACGGTGACGTACAAGGACTGGCACGAGATGTTACCATTTGCTCTTCATGGGTACCATACCTCAGCACGGACATCGACAGGGGAAACACCTTACTCTTTGGTGTATGGCATGGAGGCAGTCCTACCCATCGAAGTCCAGATACCCTCTCTCAAGATTATGAAGGATGCGGGTTTGAACGAAGACGAATGGATCCAAACCCGACTTGATAAGCTGAATCTAATCGATGAAAAGAGACTTACTGCTATTTTTCATGGTCATACGTATCAAAAGTGGATGATCAAGGCTTTTAACAAGAAAGTTATACGTCAAGAATATCAAGTTGGGGATCTAGTGATCAAACGCATCATACTACCGCAAGGTGATCCCAGGGGCAAATGGACCGCCACATATGAAGGGCCATTTGTGGTTAAGAACATCTTCTCGGGAGGAGCTATGATTCTAACCACCATGGATGGTGACGACCTTCCTCACCCCGTCAATGCAGACATAGTGAAAAGATATTACGCATAATCAAAGACCCTCTAGGTTGACTGGCCTAGACAAAAATAAGGGCTTCCCGGCGAACCAAAAGGGTTCGGGCAAAAGTAAGGGATGAAAATGAAAAAAAAACCTGTACACCCGGCAGGTCGAAAACCTGAAAAACCGACTTGGGCAAAAAAAGGGTATCATGGTGGACTGAAAACCCGAAAGGGCGGTCCAGGCAAAAATTAGGGATTGAAGCGTAACACTATGTCTCATTGGATCATCTTGCCACCAGACTTCGGTATCAACTATCAAGCTCAGATGGCGCCAATCAATCTGATCCACCTTCGGCCAAGTAGCAAAGTGATGAGATGCTTGAAGATATAAAGGCCATAACAGAGTTGAAACCCGATGGGGTCGTTTCACATAGCTGTTTTTTCTTTCTTTTATGAAAATTGTAATTTCTATCTTTCGGGGGCATTCTCTTACTGGGACGTCAGCCTCTTTGTAAAAACGCTTATTATAGGCCAACTTCAAAAATCAATACAATTCATTTTCATAAGAAATTCCAAATTGTTTTTCTTTTTCTATTTTGTTTTGCAAGAACGTCCAATGATTCATTTTTGATATATGCATTTGAAAATAATTGTCGCTCATAAATATTCACATAAGAAACAAAAGACGATTACTCGTAATTCTAGGAACATGGACAAACAAGAAGTGCCTATACCCTACAGTTACTCTTCCCATCAGGTACAGAGATAGAGCCAACTTGAGAATATAAGTAGTGGTACCTACACTCACCACAAGAATAAAAAGTGTCTAAAGACGGATGTTAGATTCCCCGAGCAGGACATAACTTTCCCTTACTGAAGTTCACAATCGCGAGTAAGTCGGTAAATGTTTCCCCAAGCAGAGTTTATTTCTCTCACAGGCAGAAATTCAATCCCCGACAGAATTTATTATCACTAACAACGGTAGTTCATCCCCAGCTGAGCTATTTCTCCAAGTCAGTAGATCTATCAACAGAGTATCTCCTCTCCAACATAGTTATTCCCCGCAGAGTTGTCCTCAAACTGAGTCTCTTCCGGCAGAATATTTACCAGCCAAGGGGGAAAATCCCCAGCATAGTCATCGTTGTTCACCATCCCTAACAGAAGCGGAGGAACTATGGTTTTTTACAGCAGCCAAGAATACCATTCCTCACACTCTCCAAACAACAGCCATGGATTTATTTTCCCGGACTCAGATTGTTATGTCAGCATTTCATGTTCATACATGATGACATACGCATACATTACATATAACATAGTCTCATTTATTTTGAGAAACTTCATCATACAATGCATCTCATGCATCGTATATAACTAACCCTGTATTTCTTTCAGGAAAGACATCATTATCAAGAATTTCTAGCAAGTCCATGATCAACACTCGAAGCTAAACAGAGTAATCATCGGTGCAACAAGAACAACCTTATCCAGGTTCCCTCTATAGTTTTACCCAAACTCATTCTGAAGCAGCCCTACTATCCAGGCTTTCATATCGAAGTAATCATACTATCCAGGTTCCTTCTCACAACCCTACTATCCAGGCTTTCATTTCGAAGTAACCCTACTATCCAGGTTCCTTCTCACAGCCCTATTATCCAGGCTTTCAAATTGAAGTAACCCTACTATCCAGGTTCCTTCTCACAGCCCTATTATCCAGGCTTTCATATCTAAGTAACCCTATTATCCAGGTTCCTTCTCACAACCCTACAATCCAGGCTTTCATATTGAAGTAACCTTACTATCCAGGTTCCTTCTCACAGCCCTATAATCCAGGATTTCATATCGAAGTAACCCTACTATCCATGTTTCTTCTCACAGCCCTACTATCCAGACTTTCATATCGAAGTAACCCTACTATCCAAGTTCCTTCTCACAGCCCTATTATCCAGGCTTTCATATTGAAGTAACCCTACTATCCAGGTTCCTTCTCACAACCCTACTATCCAGGCTTTCATATCAAAGTAACCCTACTATCCAGGTTCCTTCTTACAGCCCTATTATCCATGCTTTCATATCGAAGTAACCCTACTATCCAGGTTCCTTCTCACAACCCTACTATCCAGGCTTTCATATCGAAGTAACCCTACTATCCAAGTTCCTTCTTACAGCCCTACTATCCAGGCTTTCATATCGAAGTAACCCTACTATCCAGGTTCCTTCTCAAACCTTACTATCCAGGTTCCTTCTCATAACCTTACTATCTGGGTTCTTCCTCTTTCATCCCCAGACAACAGTCCACAACACTGTAATACCAGGACACGATCAAACACAATTGATTTCATATTTCCCCAGAAAGTCGCGGTGCAGCATATACCCCGACCAAACACGCAATTCACTTCCGCTTCCCAAAACTAGAATTATTCCCCAATAGAGTAACGGAAAACTGAAGCTCCTAAAAACTCTATTTCTCTCAAGACAGAGACCAGCATTCCCCAGTGAAGTCCTCCTCAACAACAGGTATACGGGTTCTCGTAAAGGAATCTCTTATGCGATCGACGCTTCCTCGGATGGCATCTTTAAACCCATCTCCGTCAATTCTATAGAAACTTCCAAATGACATCTATAAGCCCATTCCCGGTGTCATAAGTCAAGTATCACTTCATGCGAGTGCAAATTTCTTGGCACTCTAGTGTTCAATCATCTTCCACCTTCAGATCACGAACGCCAGACGAGCCAATCTACATCCTCCAGTTTAAGAAGATTAAACAGGGGCAGATGTTGTACCCCAAAATTTTCCCTCCCATATTTCTCAATACATATCAAGTGAGGTCCTTAAATTGCTCAAGGAAGTTCAAAAGTTGACCAGACAAACTCTCTCCTAAGGCAGTCTACTTCAAATTAGGGTTTCATTTTGCATCAAGATGCTTGAGTCCAAAGGATCCCAAATTCTCACCATTGTCCTAATATATTCTCAAGATCATCCATGTCAAGTTTCAAGCCTTGCAGAAGAAGATGGCTCAGTCAATTGCTCAAAGGCCTGAAAATCAATTATACTAGGTTAAAAGTCAATTATGGCCCACATACAGTCAAACCTCAAGATTTTTGGTCAACATCCTCATTTTTAAGTATAATTCATCATTTTATCAAGGGTTGATCATGATTCATCAAGTATTGCTCACAATTCATCAAAACCCAAAAGTTGTTAAATTAGGGTTTTGTAGGAAAAGTCAACTCAACTTTGACCAAGCATAACTTTCTCATACTTTATCAGAAATGACCCATCCAAAGCTCATTTTGAAGAGGATGCAATTCTCTACAATTCCTCTTCAGCTCCCAAGTTCAAAATATTAACTCACAAAAAGATATGAATTTTGACATTATAGGTCATTTTGAAAAGTCAACAAAAAGACCATTTGGGTCAAAGCTTCATACATGGACATGGAAGACTCAATTGAGATGAGACTAAAAGGGTTGCTTAGAGGACATCCTAATCTTTCTAAAAAGTCAAAGAACACCTCTCTAGGGTCAAAATTAAGAGAGTTATACATTGGCCAAGTTGACCTTTTTTGCAAAATTGCCAAAAGTCAATATTAGTTAAAATTGCATTTTTTTCCACAAGGGCCCATCTTTTAAAGATTGCATCTCATTCCTAGCATAGCCCACGACCTATGGTACCATCCAGGCTTGTAGCTACAGTGAGGAAACCGTAGGTAAAAGGCTGGTTACCTAAGACGACGGTTGGGAGGAGGAAGATGATGCATGGCGCTCCCTGGTTGGGCAGTTTAAACTTTAGCGCGTTTTTCCAATTAATCATTGTTTTCCATATATTATATTTTGTTTCTATTATATGTATAATTAAGTAAAACAGCTCAGTTGGCAAGCAGGGATTGGAAGTATGCATAAGGACCTGGGTTCGATCCCCAGGTCCCAACCTTTCTTCATATTTTTCTTCAATAGGTAATCCAGCACGTTACACATCAGGAGGTTCACCGTGTGCCATCAAGATCTGGCCATCCAATTCATCAGCGCTCCAGATCCAATGCCATTCCACTAAAGGCCCACCATGCGCCCCAGGTCAACGCGTGCATTGAATCAGGCAAAGTAAAAACAGGCTATCAACCTTGGGCCCAGAAAATTCATATTCCAACCCCCCTTTCAGCAATATCACTAGGCCCATTTGCTACTTTTTCTATTTCTTTCCTTCATTTCATTTTTTATGCTTTTAATTTTATTTATTTATTTTAATTCACAAATTAATTATTTTTCATAAAAGTCATAAAATCAATAATTCACAAAATTAGGATTAGTTTTTTTTATTATCAAAATTAATTTAATTTAGTTTAACTTAGGAAATTGTAATTTATTTTAATAAATAAAATCAAAATAGAAATTAGGTTAAAACTTTTAATTTAGTCTTATTTTTCTCTTTTTTTTCAAATAAATAAAAACACAAAAATAGGTTTTAGAATAAATTTATTTTTCTTAATTTAAAATTAATTAGAAATAGGATATTGTTTTTAATTTAATGATTTCTTTATTTTTTTTAAAATAACAAAACATGACAAAAACATTTTTTTAATCAATCACAATTAGGTTTAGGCAAGGGTCAAAACCCTAGTTGTTCCGTATTCGATTCATCGCGCGCGTGTTATTTATTTTTGCCAATATTTTTGTAACTGTTCATGGTTTGTAATAGTTTAACCTAGGACTTTTTTATTTACCGTTAAATCCCCTGGTTTTTGGCTATGTAATTAATCCCCTTCCCCGAAGCCTTGTAATAGTGTAGATTTACTTTCTCGCATTGTAATTCCTGCAAATATTTGACTGTTTAGATGTATGCTAATAGGATTGTATGACAAGAATGCATGACAAATTTAATACAGTTAGAAAATCCTAATGTGCAAAGATAAATAATTGAAACAAATGACTCGCACATATCACTCTTAGGGTATGCCCTCACTTCGGTTGCCTTCGGTAAATGATCATTAAGTATAGGGTGTCTTAGTGGTTTCCCTCCTGTCTAAAAAAGATCAAACGTCTCGTTCGAATGTTGCCTCAGAATGTTTCCTCGGAAAGGTTTCCTCGGAAATGTTGCCTCGAATATGATCTTAAGACTCTAGGGTTATTACTAAGATGTCCTAACATTGCTTTAGTGGTCGTACGTCCCTTTCGAATTGACCCATAAAACTCCAACGACGGTGCTACCTATTTCTCAATAGTAGGATAGCGCTATCTAAAGGAAACAAGAATAGAAACGATCTTTTTTCGAGTAGGTAGATGCTAGTAGGTACTTGCTCAAATCAAAACTTTTCACACTTACACTTTTCAAACAAACTTTCAAAACAAACTTCGTCACACCCTTGAGGACTGATACAAGGGTTATCATGAAGTTAAAACTTTTCAAAAACAAAGCACATACACAAGCAATTTTTAAAGATGAGCAAGTACATTAAGAGCCCATGGAAAACCATGGATAGAAAGGGTGCTAATACCTTCCCTTTCTATAATCTACCCTCCGTACTCAAAATCTCGAAAAAGGATTTTTTCTGTACTTTTTTCCTTTCTGGTTGGATGAAATAAAAGTCGGTGACGACTCTTGCTTACCGTGACATTTTGCGAATAAAAAAAAACGCAAAACACAAACCAGTATTACAGTTGGTTCCGCCACCGTATCACACCTGCATTTTCCCAAATCTTGTGTTTGCACCTGTTGTACCCCAAAATTTTCCCTCCCATATTCTTCAAGAAATTGCCAAGTCAAGCTTCAAAATCTCCCCAAGGGTTGCACAGTGTGAGAGCCTCCTGAACAGTCAAAATTAGGATTTTGGTTCTGATCAAGAAAATGAAGTTTCCAAGGGTCCAATCAAGTCCCACATGCCTATAAATATGGTCAAGCATCCTCATACCAAGTTTCAAGACTTTCAGCACAAAATTGCACAGTCAAAAACCCTAATTGCACTACAGTCAACTGTAGGGGCAAAATGGTCATTTGACAGTCAAAAGTCCAAATTTTTGGTCAACATCTCATTTTGAAGCCACAAACATCATTTGATCAATGCTTGATCATGATTCTCAAAGCTTGGCTCAAAAATCATCAAGATGCAAAAGTTTCCTTATTTGGACAGTTGAAAAAGTCAACTGTAAATTGACCAGGGCATAACTTTCACATGGATTATCAGAAAAATTCCATCCAAAGCTCATTTTGAAGAGAAAGACATTTCCTACAACTCATCTTCATACTTCAAGTCCAAGAAATGCTCTCACAAAAAGTTATCAATTTCAACATTATAGGTCATTTTCAAAAGTCAACAAAAAGGGACTTTAAGTCAAAGGCCATAACTTGAGATTGGTAAATCAAAATGACATGGGAACAAAGGCATTGGTTAGAGGATTCAAAGACCTTTCCAAAATATCAAAGAACATGAGCAAAGCTCAAAAATTGAGGAAGTTAGGCCTTGTGGAAGTTGGGAAAGATTTGGATATTTTGAAAAGTCAACATTGCTTCAAATGACCTAAAAATGCTAATGGGCCTATTTTTCTTCCACAATTCATTATCCAAGGCATGTGCACGACCACTTGGCCCAAAGGGAAGTTTTTCTTCATTTTTTATTTATTTATTTGAATTTTTATTAGTAATAATTCATTTAAATCAATTAAATACATGAAAAATACAAAACTAATGAAATAAAATCTTTTTGTGCATGGAATATACTCAATAATTCGTGCATGATCAGATATGGAAGAATTGGAATTGATTGGATATGATTTGTACAAAAAGTGCATGAAAAAGATTGAAAAACTAATGCTTGAAAATCAAATCTTCAAAACCATGAATGCAAAAGATTTTGATCCAATTTCTTGACCTAATTCATTCATACTTATACAAGCAAGCAAGACCTAATGCATTTGACCAAGAAGCTGCGCCAGAAACCCTTGGACAAACTTGAAATTTTATCAAGAAAATTCAATTCTGAAAACCTAATTCTAGGGCGATTCATGGCACGATTTTGATCTCATTAGCTTGCTAAGGCTTCATAGAAGGGAGTTGCATCAAAAACCACAAGCTTTCGTGCCCAGAAACGTGAGAACCATCTCATCTGTACCGAAAAAATTCCATAGTCGTGCATCTCAATTCATGCATTTTTTGTGAATTTTAACGCTTGATTCATGTTTATCGTTTGATTCTAATGCTAACCCAATGATTTAATTTTGTTTTCGTGCCCTATATGAAGATCTGCCATTAATAATATTTAGGTTTTGTAAAGCTTGGAATTAGGGGTTTTTGAATAAGGAAAAATTGGAGTCTGAGACCAAAGCCATTCAATTCAATGCATTTAGACGAAGAGAAACCATATGTCGCGCCTAGTTTATGAGGCCTTATGGCCTATTCGCTATTTTCTAATATAGCATCTATAGCAACGTTTGAAAACCGTTGCTTATTGTTTTTGTATTTCAGAAAAAGAAAACCCAACGAAGAAGACGATGTGGTGGCTAGCAACGATTGGCTCCTTTGAATTCAGCGCGCGCTTTTTCATATTTTTAGGCCACTGACCAATTTTTGCTTTTGTTATTTATTCATTATTATATGTTAAAAGCGCGTTGAGTGGAGCAGTGGTGAAGCACTTGGTTGGTAACGTTAATGACCTGGGTTCGAGCCCCAGGTCTTCACCCTTTCAATATTGTTTTTCAACTCATATTCGTATGCAGATTCAACGTGGTAGACGCACCATACACCTTCAAGATCAGGCTGTTCACGTGGCCAATGGATTCAATCAAGGGTTCAGATCTCAAGAACAGGATGTACCCTAGTCAACGCGTGTACACGCGTCCTGAAAAGTCCAACGGGCCAAGGGTAAATGGGCCAGATTTCTAAAAGAAAACCTCCACTTTGGGGACTGCAACCCCCCTAGGTTTGCAATCAATTTTTACATTCTTTATTTTTTTATTCATACTTTCTTTTTATTATTGTTTTATTAATTAATTTCATATTTTCACAATATAAAACACAAAACACCATAAAAAATCAGAAAAAGAGAAAAAATATAATAAATATTTTATTTTAGTATTTTTATAAATAAATTACATTAATTAAATTTAGTTATTAAATTAGGTTTAATAGTAATGTTTTCATAATTAATTTAAAATTTGTAGAACTAGGGTTTATGATAATTTTATTCCTTTTTATTTTTCTTCCATAATAATTAAAATATTAAATATTTATTTTTGTAATTAAATTGCAGGGAAATTAATTAGGGATAATTTTAGGTTAAGATTTAATCTTCTTTTCTTAATAAACTAAAAAACAAATAGAATTAGGGTTAGCATTTAATTTCAATTAATTTTTCCCATTAAAATCATAAAATACCAAAAAATACCAAAAAGACAATTTCTTTTCCTTAAATTTTAATTAATTCATCGTTTAATTTAATTTTGCAAAAAAAGGTCCAACGCCCTCGTTTCGATTCAAATTTCGATTCACATATTTATTTCTTTTCGTATAATTCTTATGTATCTCTCCCAAGGCCATGTAATCTTTATTTCTCGCACTTTTAATTCTTTATTTTTCTGTCAAATCGGGTTCAAGAAATTTTGGCGATGTGGACCCGCGCCTTTTGTAATAGCTTAGAATTTTTACCTTCTCGCAATCTTTAACTGTTAATCAAGGCATGAAAGAATGTATGGAAAAAAATAAAAACAAACGCTAGATCACCAATGACATGACAAAAGACAAAAATAAATGAAAACGACACACAAATCGCACACACCACCCCTAGGGTACGCCTCGCTGTTGCCTTGCCTCGAAAGGTGATCGTCGAGTAGAGGATGTCTTAGTAAGTCCTCATGATCCGGGAACCTGGCATGAGGGTAGCTTCTAAGGTATCTTCCTATTGCTCTGGTGATCACCATGTCCCGAACCTTCGAATTGACCCGAACACCTCCAACGGTGGTGCTACCTACCTCTCAATGGTGGGATGGCACTACTTTAAAGGACATTTACACAGACGAATTCCTTAGGGTAGGTAGACGACTCTAGATACTTGCTCTAATTTCAAAACAAATTCAAAATACTTTTCACACCGACACCTTTTCAAAAAGCTTTCGAAAGCAATTTTTCAAACACTCTTGAGGACTGATACAAGAGTCGAACTGGAATTTTCAAAGAAACTTTTTAAAACCCACAGTTGAAAAGCAAACAAACCTTTTGAAAACACAAATGAGCAAGTATCTAAGAGCCCATGGATAACCATGGATAGAAAGGGTGCTAATACCTTCCCTTTCTATAATCTACCTCCCGAACCGAGAGCAATCTCTTTAAGGAATTTTTCTGTGCTTTTGTCCTTTCCATTTGGAGAAAATAAAAGACGGTGGCGACTCTTGCTTCCGCGACATTTCGCGAACCAGCGTTAAACAGTCAGTTCCAGCTCCACCGATCACAGAACTGGCGACTCTGCTGGGGATAATCTTAAAGTGAGGTGTACCTTAGGGCTTAGTTCATAACGGTGTTTTCAATTGTATTGATTTGCTTGCTTTACTATTGTGGGTTGCATGGGAGTTACATAGATCCTAACCCGGATCTGGGGATACCCTGTTTAGGTAGCATAAGCTGTGAGGGACCTGTCCGGCGTATACCGACATGGGTGAAGCAGTGGCTACGTTGGTGTGGCGCCTTGGTCTGTACCGATATCCCTCGTGTTGAAACGGGGAGAATATGGGTCTTCTGAGGAGTCATTAAGCACCAACAACCTTAGAACCTTAAATGACACAACTTGGCCATTAGAACAGTAGCAGTATGCTACGCCCATTGAGGCTAAACTCTCGTGATGGTTCTGGCCGCAAGAAAAGATTGCGATGCTGGAGTTATGACCGATTGAGGGTAGTCAATGATATTGGGATCCTCTAAGAACCCGATTACTTTGATAGGACAGGTATGAACCAACAAACTGAAAGAGGGTAATACCTAGACCTCATGCTGGCCTAAACTCTAAGGGCTTGTCTTGTGTGACTTGTGTGCCTTCCAACTTGACTATTTGCATGCTTGTTATCTGACACTTGAGTTTCTTGCAGGTTTTGTTTATAGTCCTTAATAGGGACTCATAACAGGGTATACTAAGCTCCTTACAGGTTTTGGTTTGCAGTCCTTAATTAGGACTCATAACAGGCTTACTAAGTTTCTTGCAGGTTTCTGTTTTAGTCCTTAACTAGGACTCATAACCAGGTTTACCGAGTTTCTTGCAGGGTTTGTTTTAGTCCTTAATTGGGACTCATGACAAGTATACTGAATCTCTTGCATGGTTTGTTTATAGTCCTTAATTGGGACTCATAACAGGGTTTACCTACATCACCCCATGCACAGCATGACATCATACCATTGCCTACATCCTAACCCATTTCAAGGAGCTCAAGGGCTTGTGATGCAGGTCATGATAAATCAAACATCTAGCAAGGGGCAAAGAGGATTTATTTTCCTCTAGCTAAGGTTGTCAGGGGCTATGACCCACTTGATATGGTGAGCTATGACTCCTGGAGAAGGTTCCCCTAACCAAGGTTGTTTGGAAGCCAGAACTAAACCTGATGACTAAAGTCAGGGGCTATGACCCACTGGATATGGTGAGCCTTTGACCCTTGGAAGAAAGACTCTCAACAAATATGAAGTTCTTTCAATTAAGCTACCGGATCCAAATGCTAAAAAAATTTCTTGTCTACCCCGCGAGGTCCTTGAAAACATTACATGCATGTCATACTCATCATTACATAACAGGTATCTTTGTTGCAGGTCACTTACCTTTCTCGCTGTTTATTTCAGCAATGGCCTTCCAACCAGATAACCCGGACTTTCTTGCTCAAGAGACCAGGTTCAGGAAAATCCTCCTGAATCTACCCAAGGGGCAGGAGGAGCTAAGGACGCTTCTCATGGAGACCTTTGTCAGGAACAATGCTGAAGATGAAGGGCTGAAACACCTACAAGCTGAGGTGGATGCATTGAAGGTCCAGATGCTGGGGCAGGTGACTGCCATTCAAGGGTTAGCTCAAAGACAAGATGAGCTCTGGTTTCTCGTCAACCAACTGCTTCAGGGAAACCGACTGGGGCAAAAGTCTAAGGGTAAAAAGCCTGTCATCGTTCAACCACCTTTGAGACAAGGAGGTAAGGGGAGAGCTCCTCAAATGGCTCCAGTGTCACAAATTCAACATCACAACCAACAAAAGAGCGAGAGAAGGCAGTTCACTCGACTCAGCATGACCTTATCCCAGATATTGCCACAGTTGCTGGAGACCAAGCTGGTAACTCTAAAAGAAGCTCCGAAGAGCCAAAATACAACGTCACCGAAGTATAACCCCAACGCCCGCTGCGCTTATCACTCTGACAGCCCGGGGCATACTACAGACGATTGTTGGAGCTTGAAAAATAAGATCCAAGACATGATCGACGCTGGAGAGATTCAGTTTAAAGTACCCAAGACTCCCCACGTGATCACTGCTCCCTTTCCAAAACATGGCTAAGATTGAGAAAGTTTTTGTTCATTCGAATGTTCAAGTTGCAATTCTCTTTTGTTCAAACATTTACTCATGTTAAACATTGTTATTTCATTAATGCATCGCATATGTCTGTTCTGAAACAATATATTCGTATTCACTAAATGCAAATTATTTTCATATTTTTTCTGATGATCAACTCTTAATTAATAATTCTAAGCCTCTTGAGGGAGGATGACGAAAACGATACCATAATCTACAGTATGCTTTTGAACAGACCCCGCTGATGAGGTACAGGCATTGTTTCAATCCCTAAACACTGGAGTTATAAGGATGATAATCCCTCGTCAACCCCTCTGAGCCAAAGAAGTAGGAGTTTTTCTTTTCGAAATTTAAAACCCTCAATCATAACCTGGGGCAGGGTAGTCTCTCAGTTGATCCAAGTGCACAACGAATGGCACCAAAGAAGTCCTCACAAGACGAAGAAAGACAGTGTTGGTTCCGAACAATCATAAGGATAGGCAATCATTATATCTCAAAAAAAATCAATCACAAAAGCCCAAGAAGTCAAAACCGGTAAAGGGGACTTACGAAACTGGGGCATCCCGCTGACTGTGATTCCAAAAAAGGGAACAGTTCAGGCAAAAAAGGAAAGGGATAACAAAAATCAAAAAGAAAGAGGTCTTATCAACCCTCAACAAAAAGGAATGACTGCCTATTCAAAATAAGTTATCAACATCCGAACCATCACTGGAACATCAAAGCAAAGACTCAACAAGGTCTAACGTATGATCAACTGAGTTTAGGTTTGGAGGACATCACGAAGAGTGGGTGGGTACAAAAAATTTGAGCCTTTATCCTTTGTTTCTTAAACCGTGAACCAAGCCACGTTATAACCCTTAAAAGTCCTAGCTGAAGCATGGGTTAGTTCGAAAGCATACTGTTACAAAAGGTATCCTGACTCCTTAAGGCCTACGGTAAATACGGAGTTGACATCACGTTTTACAAACATTCACTTGTTTTATGAAAAAGAATGCATTTTCAAAATCTTCAAGACAGACATAAGCTTTGCATTTTTTATATAACATTGTTTACATATGACTATTTGTTTGAACAGCAGAGAAATTCGCACGATGAATACCTAGTGAACAAAAGCACCTCCAATCAAGGGGCATGACATGATCATGGTCCAATCATCTGGGGCAATCCAATCAAGATTCGGAGAATCTCTCAAGGGCCAAATAGCCTGGGGCAAACCTCCACCTGAGTCACTTGGGGCACTTCAACAATGAATCTTGCCTAATCCAACATCTTCTGGTGGCATGACAGAACACTTCTAACAGGGGCAACTCCCTACATTCTGAGAGCGTGGACATAGTTGAAAAAATACTACGCAAAATCAAAGACCCGCTAGGTTGACATACCTAGGCAAAAATAAGGGCTTCCCGGCGAACCAAAAGGGTTCGGGCAAAATGAAGGGGTGAAATGAAAAATCTGTACACCCGGCAAGTCGAAAACCTGAAAAGGCGGCTTGGGCAAAAAAGGGTATCCCGGTGGACTGAAAACCCGAAAGGGCGGTCCAGGAAAAAGTTAGGGATTAAAGCGTACGACTATGTCCTGTCATCTTGTCACCTGCCTACCTGAAGAAGGTTTGACCCTCAACAATTATCAGCATCCCACAGGTGCCTCCCCCATAGAAACAGGGGCAATAACGGGTGGTCTAAGAAATATGATTGTTTTTGTCCTCCAAGTTATCAAGGTAGGTTTAGCGAAAGAACATAACCAGTATGTCCCAATTCCCCAGAGAGTGAGCCAGCAAGTCAGTGCACTCTTCTCCGAGCAAAGTTACAGCCAAACTTAAGGAAGTTGGGTATCCTCCAGTGGATCTCAACATCTCCCCAGCAGCATACATATTCATAACAAGCATCCCCGGCGGCATATCAAAGATTCAATGGAATCACTTCCCCCGCAGTTCAAAACTTCCCCGAGAGAGTCCAATCCAATTTCCTCAGGAAAGTTGGAATTCATCTCCCCAAGCAGTAAGCTTATCCCCAGTAGATTCTGGAAGCTTATTCCTAGCAGAACACGAACGCGTCTCCCGGCTTTATTCAAAGAGTTATTTCCTTACCAGGATATAACTGGGTTATCCTCAGCCAAAAGCCACGGAAAGAGCGTCTTCGACGAAGTTTTCTTACCCCCAGCGAAGTCTAGTAACACTTCCAATACAACAATGGTATCCCCAGCAAGTTATTATCAACAACTCAGCAAAGTATCTCTCTCCCCACAGAGTATTGCTTCCCAGCAAGATCGCTAGGGTACTTTCCTCCCTGCAGAGTTATTCCATTCGCCAAGTTTATTCCCCAACGGAGTTATCTTCTCCTACCGGTATTCTTGCAACTATCATCCCCATCGGAAGTAAAAGCTTATTCTTCAACATCAGCCCAGGAGTGACTTCCTGGCACCCGTCAAGGATTTACTTTCCTAGACAAAAACATACATAAAACATCACATACATCATTATAGCATGCATATACGCATCATATCTTACAAATCTCATTTATGTTGAGAACATCATTGCTTGGTTCATATCATGCATCGCATATGACTGACCTTTACCTTTCAGGAAAAAATTCAGTTAAATTCTCAATCATATTTCAAGACCTAGACCGGTTCAGCTAATCGACTCCAAAGATTTCTGGTCCAGTCCAAAGCCTTCTCTAGTCCAGCTAAATCGACCCCAAATAGATTTTTCTGATGAAGACTCAGTAGAAGTTATCAAAGGTTTTTCTCAAACGTCCGCTTTTGAGATTATAATTTCCTATGGTTCTCTCCCCAACGGTGCAGAGATGATAATTCCATCCCAGGTTTTTCTCAAACGTCCGCTTTTGAGATTATAATTTCCTATGGTTCTCTCCCCAATGTTGTGGAGATGATAATTCCATTCGAGGTTTTTCTCAAACGTCCGCTTTTGAGATTATAATTTCCTATGGTTCTCTCCCCAACGGTGCGGAGATGATAATTCCATCCCAGGTTTTTCTCAAACGTCCGCTTTTGAGATTATAATTTCCTTTGGTTCTCTCCCCAACGGTGCGGAGATGATAATTCCATCCCAGGTTTTTCTCAAACGTCCGCTTTTGAGATTATAATTTCCTATGGTTCTCTCCCCAACGGTGCGGAGATGATAATTCCATCCCAGGTTTTTCTCAAACATCCGCTTTTGAGATTATAATTTCCTATGGTTCTCTCCCCAATGTTGTGGAGATGATAATTCCATTTCAGGTTTTTCTCAAACGTCCGCTGTTGAGATTATAATTTCCTATGGTTCTCTCCCCAATGTTGTGGAGATGATAATTCCATTCTAGGTTTTTCTCAAACGTCCGCTTTTGAGATTATAATTTCCTATGGTTCTCTCCCCAATGTTGTGGAGATGATAATTCCATTCCAGGTTTTTCTCAAACGTCCGCTTTTGAGATTATAATTGCCTATGGTTCTCTTCCCGATCCTGCGGAGGTGGTAATCCCAAGATTTTCTCAACGATTGCTGTTGAAGTTGAAGTCACCCAAGGTTCTCTCACCGTTCCTGTCGAGGTAGTAACCATCCCTGGTTCATTCATCACCGTTTGAAGCTCCAGATCCAGCTCCTGTAACCAGTCAGGACACATCTATACAAAGCATCTGAAAACCAGCTCCTGCAACATGTCAGGTACTCAGTTTTCTTTCGCAGGTACACAGGTTCTCGCTAAGGAATCTCTTATGCGATCAACATCCAGATGGAATCTATAAGCCCATCATCCTATCCATCAATCTCCAAATGGCATCTATAAGCCCATTTCCATCACACTGCTTCTATGTGAGCGCAAATTTCTGGGCACTCTAGTGTTCAATCATCTTCTACCCTCGGATTACGAAAGGCACGTCAGCCAATCTGCATCCTCAGGTCTAAGAAGATTGAACAGGGGCAACTGTTGTACCCCAAAATTTGCCCTCCCATATTCTTCAAGAAATTGCCAAGTCAAGCTTCAAAATCTCCCCAAGGGTTGCACAGTGTGAGAGCCTCCTGAACAGTCAAAATTAGGGTTTTGGTTATGATCAAGAAAATGAAGTTTCCAAGGGTCCAATCAAGTCCCACATGCCTATAAATATGGTCAAGCATCCTCATACCAAGTTTCAAGACTTTCAGCACAAAATTGCACAATCAAAAACCCTAATTGCACTACAGTCAACTGTAGGGGCAAAATGGTCATTTGACAGTCAAAAGTCCAAATTTTTGGTCAACATCTCATTTTGAAGCCACAAACATCATTTGATAAATGCTTGATCATGATTCTCAAAGCTTGGCTCAAAAATCATCAAGATGCAAAAGTTTCCTTATTTGGACAGCTGAAAAAGTCAACTGTAAATTGACCAGGGCATAACTTTCACATGGATTATCAGAAAAATTCCATCCAAAGCTCATTTTGAAGAGAAAGACATTTCCTACAACTCATCTTCATACTTCAAGTCCAAGAAATGCTCTCACAAAAAGTTATCAATTTCAACATTATAGGTCATTTTCAAAAGTCAACAAAAAGGGACTTTAAGTCAAAGGCCATAACTTGAGATTGGCAAATCAAAATGACATGGGACCAAAGGCATTGGTTAGAGGATTCAAAGACCTTTCCAAAATGTCCAAGAACATGAGCAAAGCTTAAAACTTGAGCAAGTTATGCCTTGTGGAAGTTGGGAAATGTTTGGATATTTTGAAAAGTCAACATTGCTTCAAATGACCTAAAAATGCTAATGGGCCTATTTTTCTTCCACAATTCATTATCCAAGGCATGTGCACGACCACTTGGCCCAAAGGGAAGTTTTTCTTCATTTTTTATTTATTTATTTGAATTTTTATTAATAATAATTCATTTAAATCAATTAAATACATGAAAAATACAAAACTAATGAAATAAAATCTTTTTGTGCATGGAATATACTCAATAATTCGTGCATGATCAGATATGGAAGAATTGGAATTGATTGGATATGATTTGTACAAAAAGTGCATGAAAAAGATTGAAAAACTAATGCTTGAAAATCAAATCTTCAAAACCATGAATGCAAAAGATTTTGATCCAATTTCTTGACCTAATTCATTCATACTTATACAAGCAAGCAAGACCTAATGCATTTGACCAAGAAGCTGCGCCAAAAACCCTTGCACAAACTTGAAATTTTATCAAGAAAATTCAATTCTGAAAACCTAATTCTAGGGCGATTCAAGGCACGATTTTGATCTCATTAGCTTGCTAAGGCTTCATAGAAGGGAGTTGCATCAAAAACCACAAGCTTTCGTGCCCAGAAACGTGAGAACCATCTCATCTGTACCGAAAAAATTCCATAGTCGTGCATCTCAATTCATGCATTTTTTGTGAATTTTAACGTTTGATTCATGTTTATCGTTTGATTCTAATGCTAACCCAATGATTTAATTTTGTTTTCGTGCCCTATATGAAGATCTGCCATTAATAATATTTAGGGTTTGTAAAGCTTGGAATTAGGGGTTTTTGAATAAGGAAAAATTGGAGTCTGAGACCAAAGCCATTCAATTCAATGCGTTTAGACGAAGAGAAACCATATGTCGCGCCTAGTTTATGAGGCCTTATGGCCTATTCGCTATTTTCTAATACAGCATCTATAACAACGTTTGAAAACCGTTGCTTATTGTTTTTGTATTTCAGAAAAAGAAAACCCAACGAAGAAGACGATGTGGTGGCTAGCAACGATTGGCTCCTTTGAATTCAGCGCGCGCTTTTTCATATTTTTAGGCCACTGACCAATTTTTGCTTTTGTTATTTATTCATTATTATATGTTAAAAGCGCGTTGAGTGGAGCAGTGGTGAAGCACTTGGTTGGTAACGTTAATGACCTGGGTTCGAGCCCCAGGTCTTCACCCTTTCAATATTGTTTTTCAACTCATATTCGTATGCAGATTCAACGTGGTAGACGCACCATACACCTTCAAGATCAGGCTGTTCACGTGGCCAATGGATTCAATCAAGGGTGCAGATCTCAAGAACAGGATGTACCCTAGTCAACGCGTGTACACGCGTCCTGAAAAGTCCAACGGGCCAAGGGTAAATGGGCCAGATTTCTAAAAGAAAACCTCCACTTTGGGGACTGCAACCCCCCTAGGTTTGCAATCAATTTTTACATTCTTTATTTTTTTATTCATACTTTCTTTTTATTATTGTTTTATTAATTAATTTCATATTTTCACAATATAAAACACAAAACACCATAAAAAATCAGAAAAAGAGAAAAAATATAATAAATATTTTATTTTAGTATTTTTATAAATAAATTACATTAATTAAATTTAGTTATTAAATTAGGTTTAATAGTAATGTTTTCATAATTAATTTAAAATTTGTAGAACTAGGGTTTATGATAATTTTATTCCTTTTTATTTTTCTTCCATAATAATTAAAATATTAAATATTTATTTTTGTAATTAAATTGCAGGGAAATTAATTAGGGATAATTTTAGGTTAAGATTTAATCTTCTTTTCTTAATAAACTAAAAAACAAATAGAATTAGGGTTAGCATTTAATTTCAATTAATTT
Source organism: Vicia faba (assembly GCA_948472305.1). NCBI lineage: Eukaryota > Viridiplantae > Streptophyta > Magnoliopsida > Fabales > Fabaceae > Vicia > Vicia faba. The sequence goes on along the minus strand of OX451741.1, from coordinate 941,840,186 downwards.
TTCCCATTAAAATCATAAAATACCAAAAAATACTAAAAAGACAATTTCTTTTCCTTAAATTTTAATTAATTCATCGTTTAATTTAATTTTGCAAAAAAAGGTCCAACGCCCTCGTTTTGATTCAAATTTCGATTCACATATTTATTTCTTTTCTTATAATTCTTATGTATCTCTCCCAAGGCCATGTAATCTTTATTTCTCGCACTTTTAATTCTTTATTTTTCTGTCAAATCGGGTTCAAGAAATTTTGGCGATGTGGACCCGCGCCTTTTGTAATAGCTTAGAATTTTTACCTTCTCGCAATCTTTAACTGTTAATCAAGGCATGAAAGAATGTATGGACAAAAATAAAAACAAACGCTAGATCACCAATGACATGACAAAAGACAAAAATAAATGAAAACGACACACAAATCGCACACACCACCCCTAGGGTACGCCTCGCTGTTGCCTTGCCTCGAAAGGTGATCGTCGAGTAGAGGATGTCTTAGTAAGTCCTCATGATCCGGGAACCTGGCATGAGGGTAGCTTCTAAGGTATCTTCCTATTGCTCTGGTGATCACCATGTCCCGAACCTTCGAATTGACCCGAACACCTCCAACGGTGGTGCTACCTACCTCTCAATGGTGGGATGGCACTACTTTAAAGGACATTTACACAGACGAATTCCTTAGGGTAGGTAGACGACTCTAGACACTTGCTCTAATTTCAAAACAAATTCAAAATACTTTTCACACCGACACCTTTTCAAAAAGCTTTCGAAAGCAATTTTTCAAACACTCTTGAGGACTGATACAAGAGTCGAACTGGAATTTTCAAAGAAACTTTTTAAAACCCACAGTTGAAAAGCAAACAAACCTTTTGAAAACACAAATGAGCAAGTATCTAAGAGCCCATGGATAACCATGGATAGAAAGGGTGCTAATACCTTCCCTTTCTATAATCTACCTCCCGAACCGAGAGCAATCTCTTTAAGGAATTTTTTTGTGCTTTTGTCCTTTCCATTTGGAGAAAATAAAAGACGGTGGCGACTCTTGCTTCCGCGACATTTCGCGAACCAGCGTTAAACAGTCAGTTCCAGATCCACCGATCACAGCACCAAATACAACAAGCTGTTATCAAAAAGCAATGAAACAATGTGCCAAAAGTTCAAATCCCATCTATTTTTTCCCCTCAAAACCACAAAAAATTCATCTATAAATAAGTTTCTCCATCACACTTGCAAGGGGCTGGCTTTTGGAGAGAGATTGGCCAAAAGAGAGAAAAGGAAGTTGTGGAACCTTCATAAAAAAATCCATATTTCCCAAATAGAAAAAAAAACCTTTGTTCTTCCTTTTAGATCAAAGAACATAACCATTGTTCCGTCACTCATGCTGACACCAGAACATCTGAAGGTAGCAGATCAAGCCTCCAAACACACGCTCCAGGTTCAAGGTAAGTCTTTCTGACTGCATATTTTCATTCAGAACATCATTAAAAATGTAAATATCATAGTATTGATGTTGTCTATATCATTGCATGAATAGAAAAACTATGGATCATAACTTCTTGATTAGGGCTAGACTCAGATTTAGGATTAGAACTTCTATAAACTGTTGTGCTATTATCCTTCTGATTTGCTGTTTATTAAGAATTGAATAAATTGTTGATGTGCTGATTAAGAGTTGAAATAAAGAAATTCTGATGTTCACTCACAACTTTAAGCATAACACAAAACTTCTGAGTTCTCCTCACTGTTTAAACACATTGAACTTCTGATATTCACTCACTGCTAATGCACACTGAACTTCTGATGTTCACTCACTGTTTTAACACTTAGAACTTCTGATTTTCATACGCTGTTAACACACACAAAACTTCTATGATTTTTCTCACTGTTAACAAACACTGAACTTCTGATGTTCACTCGCTGTTAACACACACTGAACTTCTGATGTTCACTCACTGTCTTAGCACATATTGAACCTCTGATTTCTCTTCACTGTTTTAATATACAGAACTTCTAAGATTTTCTCATTGTTCTAACATTCATAAGTTCAACACATAGCAACCTAGAACTTCTGTGTTTTCCCTCTGACATTCCTTGCAGGACCTCAGAATGTACCAACTCAAAACTTCTGATTCCACTGACGTTCCTTTCTGAATCATCACGCGCCTGGCTTCAGAACTTCTGATCCTTGTTTCCTTGCTTGCAGTAACACGTTGTTTCTGCCCTTTCATTTATTTCCCTTTTCATCATTTTTAATATTAACATAAAAAGACATAAAAATATTTTCCTTTTAATTTATTCCTTTTTTTTAATTCATTAAGACAAAAAAACTATTTTCTAAACAATTTATTTTTCTTTCTTATGTTGTACATTTCAATATGGTTGTAGTAGCGTAGGATATTTACTTTCCGCACTTTTATTGCTTTCATATAATGTTAGTAATTAGGGCGTGTATGGCAAGATATGAAATCGACAAATAGGTCACCCTAATCAAGATTAAAATGCATGCAATCAAACACACTATTCACACATGCACCCTTAGGGTAATCCCACTTTGTTGCCTAATTGGAAAAATAGTCATGTCCCTCGAACATGGGCGTTTTAGCAAAAGACCCTCGATAAAAGATCGTATTCCCTCGATGACCTTCAATGTTGCCTTCGATAAACGATCTAGTCCCTAAAAACGACATTTCTAAAATGTCCCAAAGGTTGCCTTCTATGACTATATAAACGTCCCACACTCGTCCCTTCACATCCAACGATGGGGCTTCTTACCAAAATAATGGTAAGATAACAACATCTAAAGAAGGAGGAAAAGCACATCTAAGACCTTTTGAATAGGTAGGTTCGCTCTCAGTTACTCGCTTGCTCACAACAAAAACATTTTATGCACCAACACTCTCACTTTGAAACATTTTCAAAAGACAAACACTTTGTATGCGTTCTTATAGAGACGAGAATCATTACAAAGAATACACCTTTTCAAAATACTTTCAAAACACATATCACAAACACATCTTTGAACTATTTTCGAAACAAACACTTTGTATGCGTACTTATAGAAACGAGAACCATTACAAAGTTACATTTTCAAAATACTTTCAAAACCCACACCACAAGCATATTCAGACAAAAGCAAGTGATATAGCAAGCAACTAAGAGCCCATGGAAAACCATGGATGAAAAGGGTGCTAATACCTTCCCTTTTCATAATCTACCCCCCGAACTCAAGAAAACATCTCTAAAGGTCTTTCCTATGCTTTTTCACCTTTCCTTTTTGGATAAAAGAAAAGTCGGTGGCGATTCTTGCTAAATCGTAACATTTTCAAACACAAACGCAAAACTCTAAGTCAGTTCTCCCACCATATCACACCTGTGGTTTATCATGACATCATGCATCATAACATAGCATCCATTCTTATTGCACTAACCATTTCAAAAACCAAGGGAATTCATCTTTGTTCTGTTTTGCAGATCATGGCTTTCGTTCGTAGAAACACTATCCGAATCAGCTTTGTGAAGATACCTTCCCAACTCAAAGAGCTAGTATCAAGGGTTTCTGAAACTTCTGCGATCACTAAGAGACATGGTCAACTTCTCAACCTGGTTACTTCAAACTTCGATGAAAAGATGATGAGTGTACTCTTTCAGTTCTTTGATCCCAAGCACCACTGCTTCACCTTTCCAGACTATTAGTTGGTGACTACCTTGGAAGAATTCTCTCTGCTGTTGGATATACCCATTCTTGAACAGTTTCGCTTCACAGGTCTAGAAGAAGTTCCTAAACCAGATGTCATTGCCTCAGCTTTTCACCTGAAACGGGCCGATGTGGTATCCAATTGGGAAACAAGAAGTGGAGTCAAGGGTTTTCTAGCTAAGTTTTTAATAGACAAGGCCCAGCTGTTTTGGAATGATATGGATTTTCAGGCTTTTGAGGAGGTTTTGGCTCTTCTAATCTATGGGTTAGTCTTATTCCCTAATCCGGACTCATTCATAGATGTGAATGCTATCAAGATCTTCCTCTCCCGCAACCCTGAGCCTACCTTGCTCAGAGATATTTTGCACGCTCTCCATACTCGTACCATGAAGAGAAGAGGGGTTCTTATGTGTTGTATGACATTGCTGTCGAGGTGGTTTATTTCTCACCTCCCTAAGTCCATACTGAAGAATGAAGAAGGTTTGGGTTGGTCGCAAAGGATAATGTCACTCGCTCACATGGATATTCTGTGGTGTTCCCGAGCTATGGAAAACACTCCTATTATTGACCGATGCAGGGAGTACCCTAATGTCCCATTTCTTGGTATTAGAGGGGGTATAACCTATAATCCTTTTTTAGCTCTGCGACAATTTGGTTATGCACGAAGAGATGATCCCCATGAGTTACTTATGGAGGGCATTATATTCAACTATGAGGATGATGTTCAAGAGTATCGCCGGAGGTTCATACGAGCTTGGGGCATGGTAAACAGATCTGGCGCCAAGGCTTTGGGGCCAAAAGCTTCCATTCCTATGGAACCTTACCTCCAATGGGTACGAGCTCGCGCCCAGAAGCTTATGATGCCCTATGTGGCTGTTTTACCAGTGATTGTGGAACCCACTACTAAAGGGGGTATTCCTTACACGATTCTTTATCCTTATATGCCCACTGATCTTAGAGAGTTATAGAGGTCTTGGATTCAGTTGAAGAAGGAGCGGGATACTTACAAGGATCAGTTACATGCTCAGGAGAAGAAGGTTTTAGAGCTCACAAAGCAGCTCCATGAGGAAAGAGGACTCAATGCTAATCTCGGCACAAAGAGGAAGCATCCATGGGAATTTTGACCTTTTTTCTAGTCTTAGATTTGTTTTTAATTGTAACGCCTAAAAGGCATTTGAACGTTGAATTCAGCTAATAAAATCTTTGTTTTATTTTTGTTTTGCAAATTTAAATTTCCCAAAGTCTTTGAAATCATTGCATGCGCATCCCATTTATAACATTGCATGTACAGGTACCATTATAGGTTTCTCATCTTCTTCGCTGTTTATTTCAGCAGAAATGTCTTCCGAACAAAGCATCAAGGACCTGCAGGCACAAAACACCCAGTTCCAACAAATGTTCATAAGTCTGGCAAAAGGGCAGGAGGATCTGAAAGCCCTCATCCTGAAAGAGAAAAAGAAAAAGAAGAAGGTTGTCGGTATTCTGAATATGGGCAGAAGGTTTGGAGAGCGGTTGAAGCAACAAGTCGATCTTACCTCTTCATCTAAGGAGGGGGAGAATCAAGAAGAAGAGAAGGACCCCAATTCTGCAGTTTCTGACAACGATATCGACTACAATGATGAGCAATATCCTCCTGCTGAGGATAGATACAAGCAGTTTGAAGATTGTTTGAGTGCCATGGAAGTTCAGAGGATGCCTGGGCTGGATTTTGAAGAATTGGGGTTGGTGTCGGGAGTAGTCATCCCGCAGAAGTTCAAAGCTCCAGTTTTTGCTAAGTATGATGGAATGTCCTACCCAAAACTCCATCTCTGTTCTTATGTCAGAAAGATCCAGCCCCATACCGCTGATAGAAATCTGTGGGTTCATTTCTTTTAAGATAGTCTATCAGGGACTCAGCTTGAATGGTTCTACCAGCTGGAGGGAGCCAATGTCCGAAATTGGAAAGATCTGGTTGCTGCTTTCTATAAGAAGTATCAATACAATGTCGACCTTGCTCCTACTCGTACTCAACTCCAGAGTATGTCCATGGGTGCAAGTTAAGGCTCTAAAGACTATGCATAAAAATGGAGAGACTTAGCTGGAAGAGTTAAACTCCCGTTGTCTGATAGGGAGTTGGTTGATATGTTTATGGGGATGCTATCTGGTCCATTTTTCAATCATTTGATCGGCAACTCGTCAACTGGTTTCACCGAGCTGATTCTAACTAGAGAAAGAGTAAAAGTTGGGATTCGGAGCGGCAAGATACAGAAGGATACCTCTTCGAGCTCAGTAAAGAAGCCTTTTGCTGGTAAGAAGGAAGTGAGTTCCATCTATAGCCCGAGGGGCCAAAACAGGGTTGAACATCGTCAGACAGTAAGTGCCATAATGATACCTAGGCCTGCAATTGCTCCATAACGCAACAATCAACAAAGGGCGGAAAGACCACAATGGCAGTTTACCCGAATCAACATAACATTGGCTGAAGTTCTACCTCATCTATTGAGATCCAACTTGGCAACCTTGAAAGAGGCTCCCAAGAATCCAAATACCACATCTCCCTGATATAATCCAAATGCTCGGTGTGCCTATCATTCTGAGAGTCCTGGCTACGATACCAATGACTGTTGGGCTCTAAGAAATAAGGTACAAGATCTGATCGAAGCCAAGGAAATTGAGTTCGATGCTCCGGAGAAGCCCAATGTCATAACTGCTCCCATGCCTAAGCACGATCATGGAGTTAATGTTATTGATACCGACTTGTTTGTGACCTTGTTGGATGAAGTTTCTACTCCTCTCATGAATGTAAAGAAGAATTTTCTGTTGGCCGGTTTATTTTCGGGTTATGGTGAAGGTTGCCACATGTGTTCGTTTCTAACTTCTGATTTCCGTTTGCTGAAGTTAGGTGTTCAACGCCTGATGGACAGTAAAGAAATTTTGTTCGAGAAAAATTTGGTTCCCATTGTCCCATTTGAAGACATTTCCATTATAACCATTTCCACCAATCCTTCCAAGGTCTCCTCGAGAAGACCTGTTAGGATTACATCTACTCCAAGAATCGCTCCACTGATAATCATTGTTCCTGGTCCTGCTCCGTATCTCTCAGACAAAGCTGTCCCCTGGCATTATGGTGCCGATATATACTATCATGGCATCAAACAAGATTTGAAAGATGAAGAGGTTGATCCTGATATTGGTAACATTGTCGGAACCAGCAAAGTTACCTGAAGTAGAAGGGTCTTCTCTCCCGAGATTTCCCCTAAGACTCTTAACTAGCCTATTGTCATTCCATCTATTGTTCCTGCTAGTACATCAACTACTGCTCCTGTTCTTACTCCAGTTATTATCCCTGTAGGCGAATCGTCAGATACCCGCGGCAAAGAAATTATAGGTGAGCCTTCCCGGACGGAGGCGCCTAGGAAAATTGTTGTGGAGGCCTCTAAGCAAGAGATAGAGGAAATACTGAAAATAATTAAGAAGAGTGACTACAATGTGGTCGAGCAGTTGGGGTAGACCCCATCAAATATATCCATGTTGTCTTTGTTGTTGTGTTCCGAAGCCCATGCGAAGGCTTTGATTGCATTCCTCAAGACTGCGCATGTGCCGCAGGAAATTTAGCTGATCAGTTCAAAGATTGTGTGGCCAGCCTGACAGCTGATAATGGGCTGGGTTTTTCAGATGCGGACTTGAAACCAAGGGAAGGAAGCATAATGATGCTCTGCATGTCTCGATTGAATGCAGGGACACCACTATGGCTCATGTGTTGGTAGATACTGGGTCTTCGCTGAATGTTCTACCGAAGAAGGCGTTGGACTGGTTGGATTACAAGGGTTTGACTCTAAAGCCTAGTAACATTGTGGTAAGGGCTTTTGACGGGGCGAAGAGAATGATGCACGGGGAGGTGGATATCCCTGTCAAAGTGGGTTCTCAGACTTTTGGGTCCACCTTCTATGTGATGGATATCAGGCTGTCATATTCTTGTTTGCTGGGTCTTCCTTGGATCCACGAGGCTGGGGCAGTTACTTCCACACTACACCAAATGCTGAAGTATCCGGTAAAAGGGAATATTGTCACAGCGCAGGGTGAAGAGGAGTATATGGTGAGACACCTCAATTCCTTCTGCTATGTAGAGATGGACGGGGAATTCATAGAAACTCCTTGTCAGAAATTCGAAGAGGTCCCTCAGATCTTGGCATCGACTGAAACTACTACCGACGGCAAACCTCCTCTGAAGATGGCTTCTCTCAAGGACGCCAGGGTTGTGGTTGAAGAAGGTGGGTGTACCAATTGGGGCCAGCTCCCTGATTTCCCTCACAAAACTGAAAATTTTGGTTTGAGCTTTACCACAGGGGCTCAAAGGGCTATTCGACGCGCTCGGAATGGAAGACCTCCCCTACGCATCAGCAATTATGGGGTTAATGCCATTGAAGACAACAATGAGGACTCATACATTGACAACTGGATCTACCTAACTACCAACAGTGGACCGAGTAACTGGACGACTAGGGACTTTATACCAGTTTCTTTTATTCTGCAATAATTGTCTTACTTGTTTTGAGATTTGTAATAAACAATTTAAAACTTTACGGCCTTGTGCCTTGCCCGAGGCACATTGGTTTTGTTTGTGATGGCTTTTATTTGTCATTTCATATATCATTAATAAAGCATTGGGCGTTTCTTGCATACAAATTTTGCGCTCTCTATTTTTCTTTTCGGTTTTCCACTTTATCCAAACAGCTATTCTCTTACACACACTCACGTATCATAATGCAGATCCATATCCACTCTGGATCCCATTGATAACAACTCTGCTATTTCTAGTTATGACTTCAAAAATCCGATCAACCAAGCCAAACACGAAGGTCAGGATGATTGTGAGGTGCCTGGAGAACTTGCTAGACTATTATAGCAGGAAGAAAGGGCCATACAACCTCATGAATAGCCGCTTGAGACAGTGAACTTGGGTACTGAGGAAGACATAAAAGAGGTTAAAATAGGTGTAAATTTGGAGCTTAGCATCAAACAGAGGTTAATACAGATATTGCACGACTATGTTAAGATCTTCGCATGGTCCTATGAAGACATTCCTGGTTTGGACACCGATATTATGGTACATCGCCTGCCGACTAAAGAAGACTGTCCTCTGGTTAAGCAGAAGGTCCGCCGTATACGTCCAGAAATGTCAGAGAAGATCAAGGAAAAGGTCATGAAACAGTTCGACGGAGGATTCTTAGTTGTCACTTCTTTTCCATAGTGGGTTGCTAACGTTGTTCCGGTACCTAAGAAGGACGGTAAGGTACGGATGTGTGTGGATTACAGAGATCTAAACAGGGCAAGCCCTAAGGATGACTTCCCACTTCCTCAAATTGATGTTCAGGTCGACAAAACTGTGCAGCACAAAATCTTCTCCTTCATGGATGGTTTCTCTGGCTACAACCAGATCAAGATGGCTCCTGAAGACATGGAGAAGACAACCTTCGTTACACAGTGGGGAACCTTCTGCTACAAGGTGATGCCTTTTGGGTTGAATAATGTTGGGGAAACTTATCAGCGTGCCATGGTCGCTTTGTTCCATGATATGATTCACCATGAGATCGAAGTCTATGTTGATGACATGATAGCCAGGTCTCAAACTGAGGAAGAGCATATTGATCATCTCCAAAAGTTGTTCGACAGGTTGAAGATATAAAAGCTGAGGTTGAATCTGAACAAGTTCACCTTCAGGGTAAGATCTGGTAGGCTTCTGGGTTTCATTGTCAGCGACAAAGGCATCCAAGTAGATCCTGAAAAGGTAAAATCTATACAAGAAATGCCATCTCTCCGTATGGAGAAGGAAGTTAGAGCTTTCTTGGGATTCCTGAATTATATCGCCAGGTTCATTTCACATCTAACTGCTACTTGTGAGCCAATCTTCAAACTTCTGAAAAAAGATCAAGTGGTAAAGTGGAATGATGAATTTCAGACCTTTTCGAAAGAATCAAAGAATACCTTCAAGAACCACCAATTATGATGCCTTCGGTTGAAGGAAGACCTTTGATATTGTACTTGACAGTGCTAGACAATTCAATGGGGTGTGTGTTGGGGCAGCATGACGAGTCTGGTCGAAAAGAGCATGCAATATACTACCTTAGCAAAACTTTTACCGACTGTGAGACAAGATACTCACCGCTCGAGAAAACTTGTTGCGATTTGGCATGGGCTGCTTGCCGACTGAGACAGTATATGCTGACTCACATTACCTTGTTGATATCGAAGATGGATCCGATCAAGTACATTTTTGAGAAGCCTGCACTCTCCGGAAGGATAGCAAGGTGGAAAATGATCTTAACTGAGTACGACATATAATATACAACCTAAAAAGCAATAAAGGGGAGTGTATTGGCTGATCATTTGGCTCATCAGGCCATGGATGACTACCAGTCCATGAATTTTGAGTTCCCAGATGAGAATATTATGTTGGTAATTGACTATCAATAACCTGGACCGGATGAAGGACCTGAGGAGGGATCCCGATGGTTTGTGTATTTTGGTGGAGCCTCAAACGCATTGGGTAACGACATTGGCGATGTAATCATATCTCCGAAGGGCTATCATACTCTGTTCACTGCCCGGTTATGTTTCAACTACACCAACAACATGGTGGAGTATGAAGTATGTATTATGGGTCTTCAAGCTGCTATCGACTTAAGGATAAAGTTCTTGAGTGTATTCGGGGATTCCGCTTTGGTGATAAGTCAGATCAAAGGCGAGTGGGATACGAAGCACCCGAACCTTATTCCTTACAAAGAGTATGTACTAACATTTCTCCCACACTTTGAGAGGTAACCTTTGAACATTTCCCACGAGAGGAAAACTAGTTAGAAGATGCGCTAGCTACCAGGTCTTCTATGTTCAAGGTTGGGTGGGACAATGAAGCTCCCCAAATTACCATTGAGAGGTTAGATGAACCAACACACTTCTATGAAATTGATACCGAAGAAGTGGCAGACAAACCCTGGTTTCACGAAGTCAAAAGGTATCTCGAGACTCAAGAGTATCTCGAAGGGTCATCTATCAATGATAAAAAGTTTCTGAGAAGGTTTGCTGCAAAGTTCTTCCTCAGTAATGGAATCCTCTATAAACGCAACCATAACTCCACACTACTACGGTGTATAGACAAGAGTGAAGTAGAGAGGATCATGACAGATCTACATGAAGGCACCTTCAGAACCCATTCTAGTGGACATACCATGGCAAAGAAGATCCTACGGGTAGGATATTATTGGTCCACTATGGAAGCCGATTGTTATCAGCACTCTCGAACTTGTCATAAGTGCTAAATCTAGACTGATAAGGTGCATGTGCCTCCGGTCCCCTTAAACGTCTTGATAGCTCAGTTGCCCTTTGCCATGTGGGGCATCGACATGATCGTAGAAATCAGGCCCACCTCTTCCAACGGACATCGCTTCATCCTAGTAGCCATTGATTACTTCACGAAGTGGGTTGAGGCAGCTTCCTTTGCTACAGTAACCAAGAACATCGTAGCATGATTTATCGGACATAATCTGATATGTCGATATGGTGTGCTAGAGAGAATTATCACTGACAATGGTACGAATCTCAACAACACAATGATCATCGATCTCTGTAAACAGTTCAAGATACAACATCATAATTCTTCTCCCTACCGGACGAAGATGAATGGCGCTGTTGAAGCAGCTAACAAGAATATCAAGAAGATTGTGCAGAAGATGACGGTGACATATAAAGACTGGCATGAGATGTTACCATTCGCTCTTCATGGGTACCGTACCACAACACGGACGTCGACAGGGGCAACACCCTACTCTCTGGTATATGGCATGGAGGCAGTCCTACCCATCGAAGTCCAGATACCTTCTCTTGGGATTATGAAGGATGCGGGATTGAACAAAGACGATTGGATCCAAACCCGACTTGATCAGTTAAATCTAATCGATGAAAAGAGACTTACTGCTATCTGCCATGGTCAGACGTATCAAAAGCGAATGATCAAGGCTTTTAACAAGAAAGTTAGACACCAAGAATATCAAGTCGGGGATCTAGTGATCAAACGCATCATACTGCCGCAAGGTGATCCCAGGGGCATATGGACCCCCACGTACGAAGGGCCATTTGTGGTTAAGAACATTTTCTCGGGAGGAGCAAAGATTCTAACCACCATGGATGGTGACGACCTTCCTCACCCTGTCAATGCAGACATAGTGAAAAGATACTACGCCTAATCAAAGACCCGCTAGGTTGACTGGCCTAGGCAAAAATAAGGGCTTCCCGACGAACCAAAAGGGTTCGAGCAAAAGTAAGGGATGAAAATGAAAAATCCATACACCCGGCAAGTCGAAAACCTGAAAGGGAGGCTTGGGAAAAAAGGGTATCCCTGTGGACTGAAAACCCGAAAGGGAGGTCCAGGCAAAAATTAGGGATATGAAGCATATCACTATGTATCATTGAATCATCTTGCGACCAGACTTCGGTATCGACTATCAAGCTCGGACGGCGCCAACCAATATGATCAACCTTCAGCCAAGTAGCAAAGTGATGAGACGCTTGAAGATATAAAGGCAATAGCAGAGTTGGAACCCAATGGGGTTGTTTCACATAGCTGTTTTTTCTTTTACATAAATTTGTATAGCTTCCATTTTTTCCCGACGGCGTTCTCTTACTAGAGCGTCAGCCTCCTTGTACAAAAAACGCCTATTACAGGCCCACTTCAAAAATCAATACAAAATTATTTTCACTTCGAGTTTGTTTTTGTTTTCTGTTTTATTTTGCAAGAACGTCCAATGACTTATTTCTGATATATGCATTTGAAAATGACTACTGCTCATAAACATTTACATAAGAAATAAAAGACAATTACTCGTAATTCCAAAACAGGGGTAAAAATAAGAAGTGCCAAATCCTACAGTTACTCTGCCCAGTAGGTACCAGGATATAGCCATCTTGGGAACATAATTATTGGTACATATACTCCCCACAGAGTAAAAGTCTCCAAAGGCATTGATGTCAGCTTTCACGAAACAGGACGTAACCACCCCTGCTGAGGTTTATAATCACGGGCGAGTCATTAAATTTCATCCCCCAAGCAGAGTTTATTTCTCCAGATACAGAGGCTCAATCCCCGACAGAGTTCATCACTTCAGATACAAAATTACATTTTCTATGTTCGTTCCTAGCAGAGTTTATTCTCAAGCAGCATCTCTTCCTGACGGAATATTTACAAATCTCCAGCAATCGTCAGGGATTTATTTTCCCAGATGCGGGCATACCCCGATAGTATTTCATGAACATACACCATGACATACACATACATATCATATACAGCATAATCTCATTTATTTTCAGAACATCATCTCACCCTGCATTTCATGCATCACATATAACTAACCCCGATATCTTTCCAAGAAAAGAGGATTAGCTTCAACAAATTCAGCAGTTATGCAAGTCACATCTGCAGACTACTAACGGCAACTCAGTTCCCAAAACCAAATGGGTCAACTAATCTACATTATCCAGGCTTTCATATTGAGTAACCCTACGACCCAGGTTCCTTCTCACAACCCTACTATCCAGGCTTTCATTTCGAAGTAACCCTACGACCCAAGTTCCTTCTCACAGCCCTACTATCCAGGCTTTCATATCGAAGTAACCCTACGACCCAGGTTCCTTCTCACAACCCTACTATCCAGGCTTTCATTTTGAAGTAACCCTACGACCCAGGTTCCTTCTCATAGCCCTACTATCCAGGATTTTATATCGAAGTAACCCTACGACCCAGGTTCCTTCTCACAGCACTACTATCCAGGCTTTCATTTCGAAGTAACCCTACTATCTAGGTTCCTTCTCACAGCCCTACTATCCAGGCTTTCATATCGAAGTAACCCTACTATCTAGGTTCCTTCTCACAACCCTACTATCAAGGCTTTCATATCGAAGTAACCCTACGACCCAGGTTCCTTCTCACATCCATACTATCCAGGCTTTCATATCGAAGAAACGCTACGACCCAGGTTCCTTCTCACAGCCCTACTATCCAGGCTTTCATATCGAAGTAACCCTACGACCCAGGTTCCTTCTCACAACCCTACTATCCAGGCTTTCATATCGAAGTAAACCTACTATCCAGGTTCCTTCTTACAGCTCTACTATCCAGGCTTTCATATTGAAGTAGCCTTACTACCCAGGTTCCTTCTCACAGCCCTACTATCCAGGCTTTCATATCAAAGTAACCCTACGACCCTGGTTCCTTCTCACAACCCTACTATCCAAGCTTTCATTTCAAAGTAACCCTACTACCCAGGTTACTTCCCCCAAGCCCTACTATCCAGGCTTTCATATCGAAGTAACCCTACGACCCAGGTTCCTTCTCACAACCCTACTATCCAGGCTTTCATATTGAAGAAACCCTCATATCCAAGTTCCTTCCCACAAGCCCTACTATCCAGGCCTTCATCTCGAAGAAACCCTACGACCCAGGTTCCTTCTCACAGCCCTACTATCCAGGCTTTCATTTCGATGTAACCCTACTATCCAGGTTCCTTCTCACAGCCCTACTATCCAGGCTTTCAAATCGAAGTAACCCTACAACCCAGGTTCCTTCTCATAACCCTACTATCCAGGCTTTCATATCGAAGAAACCCTACTATCCAGGTTCCTTCTCACAATCCTACTATCCAGGCTTTCATTTCGAAGTAACCCTACTATCCAGGTTCCTTCTTATAGCCTTACCATCCAGGTTTCTTTTCTCTTACCTTCAGACAACAGTTTACAACACGGTAAAACCTAGACCCGACTAGTTTCGGTCAATTTCACCTTTCCCCAGTAAGTCGCGATGCAGTCTGTACACTGATCAGATATGCAGTTCACCTCCCGAGTTAATTCCCCAGTAGAGTAACGGGAAACTGAATCTCCTAAAATTATATTTCTCCCAAGACCTATACCAACATTCCTCAGCAGATTCCTCCTCAACGACATGAGTAGGGACTCTCATAAAAGGAATATCTCAGGAAATCAACATCCTCTAAATGGCATCTTTAAGCCCATCTCCGACGGTACTCCGTCACATCTTGGATGGAATCTTTAAGCCCATCTCCAACAATTTTCTAGCAACTTCCAAATGGCATATATAATCCCATTTCTGATATCACAAATCAAGTATAACTTCATGCAAGTGCAAATTTCTGGGCACTCTAGTGTTCAATCATCTTCCACCTTTAGATCACGAAAGGCAGACGAGCCAATCTACATCCTTAGGTTTAAGAAGATTGAACATGGGTAGTTGTTGTACCCCAAAATTTTTCCTCTCATTCTACTCAATACATACTCCTAGAGATCCTCAATTTGCTCAAGTTTTCCCAAGAGTTGACCAGACAAACTCTCTCCTAAGGCAGTGTGTCTCAAATTAGGGTTTCCATTTTCATCAAGATAGGTGAACTCCAAAGACCTCATATGATCTCCATGGTCCTAATATGTTCTCAAGACCCTCCATGTCAAATTTCAAGCACTGCACAAGATGTTTGCTCAGTCAACTGCTCAGATGCTTGAGAATCGACTATATTAGGTCAAAAGTCAATTGTGGCCCACATACACTCAAACTTCAAGATTTTTGGTCAACATCAACATTTTGAAGTTATATCCATCATTTTATCAAGGTTTAATCATGATTCTTCAAGGAATTCCCTAAATTCATCAAAACCCAAAAGTTGCTAAGTTAGGGTTTCTCAAGAAAAGTCAACCAAGCTTTGACCAAACATAACTTCCACATACTTTGTCATAAATTTTCCATTCAAGGCTCATTTTTAAGGGGATGAAATTCCATACAACTCATGTTCATCCCACAAGTTTAAAATATGCACTTATCAAAAGATATGAATTTCTACATTATTGGTCCTTTTGAAAAGTCAACAAAAACACCTTTGGGGTCAAAGCTTCTTACATGAATATGGAAGACCCAATTGAAATGAGACTAAAAGGGTTGCTTAGGGGACATCCTAAGATTTCTAAAAAGTCCAAGAACACCTCTCTTGGGTTAAAATTAGAGGAAATATTCCTTGTCAAAGTTGACCTTTTTGCAAAATTGCCAAAAGTCAAATATGCTCAAAAGTGCATTTTTTACCAAATAGGCCTAGCATTTCATGATTACACCTCACTTATAACATGGTCCACGACCCAATTACTTATCCACATGTTATTTTCTTCATTGTCCAATTTATTTTTATTTTTTATTAATTAAAAATTGAATTAAATCAAATAATTGGTAAATAATATCAAAGATCTGTTTTGATATGATTTTTTAACAGGATTGCAATCAAAATACGCTGAAATATCAAGGCCAAATCGAATCAAGCAAGATTGGTACAAAAATGGGATAATTTGGCTCAATTTATAAACATATTATATGGCATGAAAATCAAATCAAATCTTCAAAACTTTCAAAGATATCATCTGTTTTTAGAACCCTAATTCGTCCTAGCATATATAATGAACAAGTCCAAGGCAAAAGAAAAGGGCTAGCAGTCGTGAAAGAGGAAGAAAAAAACTCCAAATTTTCAAAGAAAAGTGTGAATCGGTTTCAGTCATACATGCCATCTCAAGCCATCCTAGCATTGCCAATCGATTGTTGGACGTCTCAGGAAGCTATTCCAATCAATTACAAGTCCTTTCACGCTCAGAAACAGCTTGTATGAACATTACGGTTTGCTATATTTTTCAAATTCGACTATCATGATTTATACATTATGAGCATGTTTTAATGGCATATATGTGTTTGTTATCATGTTTGCAATATGTTGGTTTGGTTTAATTAACGTTTTGATGCCCATACTGATGAATGCCATAGCTAGGGTTTGAAGCCACGTTTTAGGGCTTCTTGATACAGGTTAAATTAGGCCAAGAGAGGAACACCATGATGTTCACGAGATCAAAGTGAATTGATCTATATAGTTGGAAGTAATTTATCATGTGTTTTGTGCATTTTGGAAATTTACAGGGTTATAGCAACGGAAGGTGTCTGTAGGTAAAAGGGCGTTACCTAAGACGACGGACTGAAGGTAGAAGAAGATGATTTGTCACCGCCTCATTGGACTATTCAAATCAGCGCGCGCGTTTTGTTTTTTTTCCGCTAATCCACTTGTTTTTTTATATTATATTTTGTTTTCATTATTTGTACAACAAAGCATGATGGCCCAGTGGTGAAGCGCGTTGGTGGGGAGTATGAGGACCTGGGTTCAATCCCTTGGATCCAACCATTGTATCGTTCATCATACAGATCCAACACACTTGATTTGCAGCCCCATGATGAACTTTCCAAACATGACAACACCAGATCTCACGCCAGCCTGGGCCACCAACCTTGGGCCCAAAGTCAGATTCAGAATGACACCCCCCCTTTTTCATTCAACACAGGCCCAATTTAATTTCTTTCATTTATTTCTTTTATTTCTTTTATTTGTTTAATCATTTATGTTTACAAATTAACTTTTTTTAATTAACAATAATAAAAAACCACAAAAACACCAAAAATCTTTTTTTTTCATAAAATATTTATTTTCTTTAATTAATTAATTTAATTAGAAACTAGATTAATTTTATTCTTTTTGTAAATAAAACTAGTTAGAAATTAGGTTTTAAATTTGTATATAATTTAATCTTTTCTCAAATAAAAAATGCACAAAAATATTTTTTCTCAATTAGGTTTTTAGGCTATTTTTAATCATCCCTCGTATTTAATTCGCCGCGCGCATTTTAATTCTTTTTTATTATTTATGTAACTGCTGATGGTTTGTAATAGTTAAACTAGTGTTTTATTTATTGCTTTTTCCCAGTTTTGGTTATGTAATCCCCTCCCCGAAGCCTTGTAATAGTTAGGTTTTATTTTCTCGCACTTTAAATTCCTACAAATCTTTAACTGTCTAGATGCATGGCTAATAGGATTGTATGGGAAGATTACTTGAAAATTAAAATGGTAGATCACCTAAATGTGCAAAGATTAAAATAACTGAAACACAAAAACACATGCACATATTCACTCCTAGGGTTTGCCTCACTTTGGTTGCCTACAGTAAACAGTCATTAAGCATAGGAGATTTTAGTGATTTCCCTTCAGTCTAAAAGATCAAGATGACCCATTCGAATGTTGCCTCGGAAGATATTTAGGACTTTAGGGTTACTACTAAGGTTTCCTAATCGTTGCTTTAGTGATTGTACTTGTCCCTTTCAAACGTCCCTTAAAAACTCCAACGACGGGGCTACCTACTCCTTAATAGTAGGATAGTGATGTCTAAAGGAAGCGAGAACGAACAATATTTTTTCGAGTAGGTAAAATCTTAAGTACTTGCTCAACAAAATTTTTCACACAAACACCTTTCAAAACAATTTTCAAAACAAACTTCGTCACACCCTTGAGGACTGATACAAGGGTTATCACGAAGTAAAACCTTTTTCAAACAAACACATACACAAGAAATTTTAAAAAAGATGAGCAAGTACCTAAGAGCCCATGGAAAACCATGGATAGAAAGGGTGCTAACACATTCCCTTTCTATAATCTACCCCCCGTACTCAAACATCTCGAAAGAAGGTTTTTTCTGTTCTTTTTCCTTTTCCATGATTGGATGAAATAAAAGTCGGTGATGACTCTTGCTTACCGCGACATTTTGCAAACAAAAAATGCAAAACACAAACTAGTATTAATAGTCGGTTCTGCCACTGTATCAGAGTCAGGCTTGTAAGCATTGACACGGACAAGTTGTTTCCCTTTCGCATCCATTTTTAAGACAGTCACCAAAAATCTTGATTTTGTTATCTTTTATTTTGTACCCTGTAAATAAAACAGATAAATGGAACAAATGATGAACATGAGATATACATGAATGTAATGAATGTATAGGTGAGTAACGGGGTGTTGTGATAAGTACCCTTAGAAGGTAGGTTCCTTAATTTTGACCTGTGGTTAGTCTACCCTCCCAGAAGGTGGATTCCTTAAGGGTGTCATGAATAACACCAGAGGGAAAAGGCACAAGGACCTCCCATAGGTGGAGCCTCTTTACGGACCGAAACTTTCGTCTCAAAGTCATGAAAGGTCTCGTCATGAGACTTTGGGTTAAGGTCGTTACAAAGAGTCATGGGTGACTTTCCAAAGTCCTACTCGTCAAGAGGATATCTCTTGTTAAGTATTCCTTTTCTGGAAGTTCACCGACTCTAGGCGAAGTCGTCACATAAACTCGCAGGGATGATATACCCCCTAAGCTAATAGACGAACCTTCTTTTAAGGTTTATTAGAAATTTTTTTTTTTTGAGATAAAAACCCGCCACATAGAAAATATAATAATAAATAAATAAAATAGACAAGAAAATATAAAATGCAATAAATAAATTAATGCAAATAAATAAACAAAATGAAAACCCAAAAGGGACCTAAAACCTAGGGTTAAGGAGAGTCCCCAGCAGAGTCGCCAACTGTTGCGACCGGTTTTTTAATCAAGAGTCGCCACTATTAGTTTTTATCCTATGGAAGGGAATCTAATAGAAAACCCTAATTTGCAGATAGAGATTCTAGGTTACGGATTCAATTAGACGAAAGGAAGGTATTAAGAACCTTTCATCCACCTTTTTCACAAGGATACTAAGCTTTAGGTTTAGGGTAAATAGGGTTTTAAGTTTTAATTAGAAAGACTCGCCACAATTTTAGATTGTATGCCTAGGTATCCTCATATGAGGAATCAGAGTCCCAATTCGTAGTTCGTATGGGTTGGTGTTTTTTAGGGGGTTTACGAATATATATTGAATCACTTTGCACTCGGTCTAGAGTAGTGATTGCAGAAATTTTGACTGAGTACGCAGTAAGCCAAAATTAATTAGAGACCCATTTGCAAAAAATAATTGTTAGTTAACTTAATTTATTCGCGAAAATAGTTTGATATTTGTTCGTGTTTTTTTTACTTTATTAATTGCAAAACGTCTTGGTTAATGCATGACTAAAAACTTAATGCAATATAAAAAATATGTTCATGAGTTTTAAATAAAATAATTTATATGTGATGATAAATAATAATAACAATATAAAGTATTAAATAAATAATATAAAAGTGTTATATCAATAATTATAATAACAATAAATAAATAATATAAAAGAAAATATGAGAAAAAAAACCAAAAGAAAAATAGAAAAACAAATGATTTTCTAAAGGGGTTGCTGTTTCAATTCACTAGCAAAAGCAGGGGGGGGGGTGAAAAGTGGAATGGCTAGGCCCAAACAAAAGTCTGTCCAGGGGGTGTGCCTTATGGTCACATTTAGTAATTAGGGTCAAAAGGGGGTGTATACCAAATTGGGCTTAAGCCCGTAATAATTGAAAGAGGGCCAGAGACATCCTGTGTAGCGAGGGTGCACGAAGCTTAAGGTGGACTCGGCCTTAGGGCCGTCCAATCGTGATCTAGCAGATGTAAATCGAAGGAACATGATAATACTTGTAGGCGCGTGTACACCAGATTCAAACGGATATAAAATTTTGTTTTGATCCATTTTATTGTTAACGTTTTTGGTTGACAACATAACCTCTCTTCTCTCTCTCGTTTCCAAACCCTCTTTCTTTGTTTTTTCTCTCCACCTCACCCAATTCTGTCAAACCCTAATGCCTAAAAGGGCCAACACGACGGCGCCACCCCTATTCTTTATACCTCATAACCCACCCAACCCCCCTTAGATCGCTTATAACAAAACAAAAGAAAGCTGAGTTGTTTTACCCTTTTTCAATTTCGTACTCAGAGTTCTTCGTGCAATTCAGTTTCTAATCCTTCTTTTTCTTGAAGGTTCTGGTGAAACGGAGTAGCAGTAATGGAGGATGAGGCCGGCGGCGATTGGCAAAAGGCGATTAGGATTTCAAACATTGAGACCATAATCATCTTCCTTCCGGATCTTCAACAACCGGTGCTTTGGGTCTCTTCTTCTTCTCTGATGTTCGTATATGTTATCAATTTTCTAACCTCCCTTTCCTCTTCTCTATTTTGGATATATATAGGGTATAATTATTAGGGTTTTTATATTTGCGGTTAGAAATTAACATGAGTTTAGGGGCTTAGAACTTTTTAAGGATTGCAATTTTATATTGTAATTGATTTTGTTTACTGGGATGTGATTTTGTAATTCAATTTGGTTTGATATTGTACTGAAATGTATTAGATTTGATTGTGATTCTTATTATGTATATTGACAAAAGATCTGTTTTGTTTTTAGCAGTGTTTGATTTGATTTCAAAATGGAATCTATACAGTACATGTTTTTTTGCGAAAATCATGGTTTAATTGGATTTTAATCCTAACAATAATTGTTAATGCTACACATGTGCCATTTTTGTTTTACAGCATTTAGCAATGGTTAATTCAATAGGGCCCTGTGCTATATATCCATTGGACTATTGAACTACATTTGAAAAAAAACATTTCTGCCCAATTGTTTCAATAGCACGCTTTTTTTGTACTTGGGATTGGGCCTTCATTTTCTTTTAACTCAACGATCCAACATATCTTTATCCAAAACAAAAATCTTAATTACTTATATAATAAAGCGTTTTTGTTAAATTTAATAATAATCTGCAAAGTAACTTAATTAGTAAAACAGAAATATAATCAGATAAATTTCCCGCAAATGCCCAAATGGGGCCATCTTAGAACCTATTAACGGGCCTGAAAAATATTTAATTAAGGCAACACTTGAAATAAAACAGTAATTTTAATGGGCCCGGTTCGTTTCTATTAGGCCTTCCTAATTTGTTGCGTACACCCCCTTTTTGCTATTTAATGACCAATGAAAATAGGCCGACTGAAATGGCCATGTATATTACAATTTTAACTTTTAACAACAATAAAACCTAACTGGACTCCATCATACTTAACCTTAATAATTTTTCTACAATAATATTCCATATTTGAATCTCATGGGCTATTGGCGAACATGCCTCATAAATAGGCCTACGGATACTTGTGTCTTTCTGATTTAGAAAGCCCCACTCCCCTGAATTAGAATGCGTCCTCTGGTTGACTTGGACTTAAGAATGAGCCATCAGATGTTGCGGGACCATCCTTAATTAAAACTTTTCTCTTGTATTTTTAAATGCGATCATAAAGGTAGGGAAAATTTGGGTTATGACACTAGGGTTCTATTGTTTAATTTTGTCAAGTTTTATTTAATTTCTTAATCTAATTTGGGTTTAGGGCTTTCCTCCCTTCAAAACTTGAGTACCTCTTATCCACCTCTCTTGGTGTGTTTAAGATTTTCACCAATAGTTTATGTTTGTCACAAAGATGTTAATTATACTTGATGGTTACTCTTTCCATGTTTTAGGTTTTATTACTCCTTTCCCCATCTTTGCTTTCTTTAGCATGCTCCTCATAGGATCTTCAATTCACTTCTTTTTTAAGTACAAATTGAATAGACCTTAGGCTTATATACATGTATGTCAAAATTAAGTAGATGTTACCCTCTTTTATCCTCAACTATAGGATCAACAATGCATGACAACTTTAGGGTTATTTTTCTAGTCTCCCATTATACTTTTCTTTCTTCTTTTGCATCTCATTAAAACAAAAACTTCTTTTTCTTGCAAACTTCAAAACACTTAAAAATTACTGATAAGAATTATACCTTTGCTAAATATGGGAGATGATAAGCGGGTTTCTTATCGATCTTATTATTCTTCCATTCTAGGCTTTGATATGGTTCAAGTCTCAAAGACTCTTTTCATGAATAAGTGGAGAAGTAGTTAATATCTCTCTCTTGAGATCAGCTAGCTATTCTTCGCAACAAAAATACCAACCAATGAAAACTCTTTTTGCCTTTGGACTTTTCTTTCAAACTTTTTAAAAGAACATGTTAATTCACTTTTGTGTTGACGCATAATTCTCCAAAGATCGAGTTACGGCAGAAGGAGAAATCAACACTGTTCATTAAAAAATACAAAACAAACATAAAGTTATAAGCCGAACTACGACACTCTAATTCCTTAAAAGGGATACGTAGGCCTCTGGTCACGAGGCTCAGCCGAGCGACCTTTGTAATATTTCTTACTTTTCCCTGTGTTTTCTCTTTTGCATGCATTCCCCCCTTTGCATCTCTCTTTTTAGCTCTTAAGCTCTCGACATAGATTTTACACACCCTTAGAATAGAACAAACACAAGTTGATCATGTGGAGTACCACAGACGTGTGGGGTGCTAATACCTTCCCCTCGCGTAACCAATTTCCTTACCCGGTATCTATGGTTGCAAGACCGTGATTTCACCCTTTCAGGTTTTCTCGATGTTTGCCTTTCCCTTCATGTGGGATAAAAGACGTTCGATGGAGACTTCATTGAATTTTCCCTTTGATGACTTGTCTAGTTGTTTCAGCTGGAGACTTCACTGGGGAGCGGTTGACCAAATGTTGTTCCATCCCGGAGTCAGTCCTAGCTTGTGTTTGTTTTCTTTTCCATATGGGTGTTTTTTTTTTTGCTTTATAGCTTCATTTGTTTATATGCATTGATTATACGTTTTAATTCATTGCATTTTATTGTCACATATACTTTGGATACTGTTGTTGTGCTGTTTTTATGGGGTTGGGATGTTACTTCTTGAGGTAAAAGGCCCTGTACCCAGACCAGAGTTGTGGATTCATAGGAAAACTAGGAATAGAGTGGGGAAATGATGGGTATAGGACGTGGTCCGATTAGTGCAGCCGTGTCATATACCATGCTAAGATGAGGTTCAAGTGAAGGTATTTTTATCATGCACGTCTATATTGCGATGATTTTACTTTCAGGAGGACCTATGATTTTTGAGTTACCATTACCTTTCTCTGACCTAGTCTTCACTCGTGAGTGGGAGGGATGATTTCTTACAGGTACAATTGGTGACCTTGATTATGTTGGTGTCTCTAATTCTGAAGGTGACTTTTGGTGACTTTTGTTCTGTTTATTGACTCTGGTTGGTTCTGTTGGCGACTATTATTATTGACTATACCGAACCTTTGAACTTATACACAACAGTACAAAAGTGTCCAGTTTATTGGAAACTCTGGTCCTATCATGTTGCATCATAACATATTTACTTTTCAAAAAAAATGACGTACTAAAAAAAGATTAACCAACATATGCATTGTCATTTCTATAATTTTTCAAGAGTTTCCTTTTCCTCCAAGAATGGCATACAACACTGATATCGTCGTAAAGTCCAAGAGGGATAACTTCAGCTACCAGTTTCGTCCAAGTTTTTGACCTTTTCTGGAAGATCTGAGAGATCTCATGAGTTTGCAACAGATGGGTGTTTTTGGTGAAATATATTGGAATATCCTATCTTTGTTAGATGCCTCAGTTGATGATAAGGATGTTCAGACTTTGCTACAGTTTTATAATCCAAAGTTGCATTGTTTCATGTTTCAAGATTATCAGTTGACGCCCACTCTTGAGGAGTATTCTCATCTTCTCCACATCAAAATTACTAACCAAATTCCATTTATTCAGGTCCCTGATGAGCCTGACTATGAAGCTATTGTTAAGGTTCTTTATTTGAGCGTTAATGATGTGAAAGGAAAGTGGAGACGTAATAAAGTTACTTGCAGTTGTGATACGGTGGAAAGAACTGACTGTTTTTTGGAATGCTGGTTTGCGTTTTGCGTTTGTTTTCGCAAAATGTCGCGGTAAGCAAGAGTCTCCACCGACTTTTATTTTATCCAACAAGGAAAGGAAAAAAGCATAGAAAAATTCCTTTTTCGAGATATTTCTCGGGTTCGGGGGGTAGATTATGGAAAGGGAAGGTGTTAGCACCCTTTCTATCAGTGGTTATCCACGGGCTCTTAGGTACTTGCTCATATTGTTTTCAAAATTGCTTTCTTTGTGCTTGTGGGTTTGAAAAAAAGTTTTTGTTTGAAAACTTCGATTTAACTCTTGCTTTTGTCCTCAAGAGTATATGAAGTGTTTTTGAAAACTTTGTTCGAAAAGTGTAAGTGTGAAGAGTTTTTTTTTTTGAAAGAGCAAGTACTTAAGAATCATCTACCTACTCGAAAAAGGAATCGTTCTATGCTATCTTCCTTTAGAAAATGTTATCCCACTATGAATGAGTAGGTAGCACCGTCGTTGGAGTTTAAGGGTCAATTCGAATTATGGACTTACGGTCACTAAAGCAATGTTAGGATGCCTTAGCGGTAACCCTAATGTCTTAGATCATTTGTTTTGAGGCAACAATATCCGAGGCAACTGTTTCGAGGCGACTATGATCTTTAGACAAGAGGACGACCTCTAAAGTGACCTATACTTAATGACCGTGTACGAAGGCAACCAAGTGGGGTGTACCCTAAGAGTGCGCATGTACGAGTGTGTCGTTTTCAGTTAATTTTATCTTTGTACATGTTAATGGTGGTCTAAGTTGATTTTAGGTTAAAACATCCAATCTTGTCATGCATCCCTATTATCAAACATCTAACAGTTATAATTTGCGGAAAATAAAAGTGTGAAAATTAAATTACAAGGCGTCAGGTATTTACATCGCCAAAAGCAACCCTTAGAAATTTAAATGCGGAAAAATAAATAAAGCGATAACAATAATTAAATGGTCATAATTATCTATTACATTCCGGGAACAAGTACAATATTGAATAAATAGATCGCATGCGAGAAAGTAAATCGAGCATAAAGTTCTAGGGTTTTGACCCTTTGTTATTAAAGAAAAGATTTTTTTTTGGTTGTTTTTCAATTTAAGAAAGAAACTATCCTAAATTAATTACTAAATTAATGAATTAAATAATTAATGAAAAAAGTTATTTTTGGGTTTTTGGTATTTAAAGAAAGAAAATAAAATTAATCAATGTTAGTAAAAAAACCTAATTAAGTCTAATTGATTTTAATTATTTACAAAAATGTATTAAAGTTATTTCTAATTAATGGCCTAAATTAATTAATAGATTTGTTAATAAAAATATAAAATACTAAAATTTAATTTAATAAAGAAAATATTTTTTTGGTTTTAATTTTATAAAAGAAAAAAAATTTGATTGGTTAGAAAATAATGAAAACAATTAAATCAAAATGAAAATAAACAAATAAATAATAGAAAGAGTTAGGGGGGTATGGGCCTGAAAAAAGGGTGTTTGAGAAGCAATCTGAGGCCCACTAGGCGCTAGCCTTGTTTGACTTCTGAGATCCCCTGCGCGCATGATGACTTGACTCCATGGTGGACCATCACCTGGATCACCAGATCTGGCCTTTGGCCATCTGGCTGTTGGACGTGTGAAGGCACATGTTGAGCTGCAAGCCTAGATCTGCATGTGATTACATGAAAAAACAAAGGAAAATGCAAAGCGCTTGAGGCAGGGATCGAACCTCTGACCTCCAGCCATCAACGCTTTAGAAATAGACACGCTAACCACTGGGGCACTTCGCTTCAATTGTTAATAAAATACAAACAAAACATAATATATTAAAACACGTTAATATGCCAGCACAACAAAATTAAGCGCGCCCTGGTTTGAATTGGCCACTGGGGAGGCGACACGCCATCGTCCCCTACCTCCAGCCACTGTAATATTTCCTGCGGATTTGGATCCGTAGCTAAATGCGTAGCTCGATCCAAAAATCACTTCCAGGACACAAAAATGACCTTCAAAAACATGGTTAGGTTTGTCTCCCTCTCCTGAGTGCAATCATGCCTTTTATAAGAATCAATTTCACCTGAAACTCAAAATCCCTAAAACACAAAATGTAACCCTAGCCATGGCATTCTGAGGTTACAGTCCATATAAACCAAATTGAATATTGCAAAAAGTTCAAAAATGCTATAATGATTATGAATAGCCAAGAATTTGCTCAAATGATGTAAGAATGGTGATTTACGAATTCAAGAGAGAAGCGGATTTTTGTGACACTTACAGTGCTTGTGATGTGCGTGGAGGCTTGCTTGGGATTGGTTCTGCCTCAGTGATCGTCAAGGAATCGATTGAGATAGTTCTTGGCTTCTGGAAACACCTCTAGACACGATATTGATTTCAAACTTTTTACCACTTTTTGCAAGTTTTGTTCTTTCTGTTCTTGCAGTCTCTAACCCTTATTTTCGTGTCTTAAGCTTCCTTATGTATCATGGAATGCATTAGGTTAAGAATTATGGATTCAATCTCTCTAAATCAATGCACCCATATTTGATTTGATTCACTTTTGAAAGCTTGCCAAATTTGTCAAAAATCCATCTTTTTGCACATGATCTTGTGTGATACGAATTTTATGCTCTTAATGATGATGATTCAATCCTGAAATAGCCAAAAGATATATTGTAATCAAAGCTTTGGATTTTTCATGATTTAATTTGATTTAAAATGAAATAATTCAATAAAAAATCAAATAAAATAATAAAAATAAGATATGGGCTCATGGCTGAAGCTAGGACACGTGTGAAATGGGGCTAGCTCAAATCAAGTGGAAACGAATGGGCCCATTTGACAAAATTTGAAGTTTTGGGGATAGTTGACTTTTGGCAATTTTGCAAAAATGCCCAACTTCAACAATGCATAACTTCTTCAATTTTGAACTTTTGGAAGTGTTCTTGGACTTTTTAGAAAGTTTGAGATGTCCTATAACCAACCCTTTTAGTCTCATTTCATTTTGATATTCCTTGCTTAATTTATAAGCTTTGTCAAAAAAGGTGTTTTTGTTGACTTTCAAAAATGACCTATAATGTCCAAATTTATAACTTCTTGTGAGTGCATTTTATGATCTTTGGGTATGAATATGGATTGTAGGAAATTTAGTTCTCTTCAAAATTAGCTTTGGATGGGTCATTTCTCATAAAGTATGAGAAAGTTATGCTTGGTCAAAGTTGAGTTGACTTTTCCTACAAAACCCTAATTTAGCAACTTTTGAGTCTTGATGAATTTTGAGCAATCCTTGATGAATCATGATCAACCCTTGATAAAATTATGAAATATCCTTCAAAATGAGAATGTTGACAAAAAATCTTGAGGTTTGACTGTATTTGGGTCATAGTTGACTTTTGCCCTGACATAGTCGATTTTTGGACCCTTTGAGCAATTGACTGACCAAACTTCCTCTGCAAGGCTTGAAATTTGACATGGATGGCCTTGAGAACATATTAGGACATTGGGGAGATATTTAGGTCATTTGGAATCAAGGATATTGATGCAACACAAAACCCTAATTTGAGGTTGACTGCCTTAGGAGATAACTTGACTGTCCACTCTTGAGCAATCTTGAGCCACTTGGAGATTTTTCTTGCAATGTCTTGAGAGATATGAGAGGGAAAATTTGGGGTACAACAGCTGCACATGTTCACTCTTCTTAAACCTGAGGATGTAGATTGGCTTTCGTGCCTTTCTTGATCCGAAGGTGGAAGATGATTGAACACTAGAGTGCCCAGAAATTTGCACTCGCATGAAGTGGTATCAGCCTTGTGATGTCGAGAATGGGCTTACAGATGCCATTTGGAGAAGCGTCGATCGCATAAGAGATTCCTTAGCGAGAACTTGCATACCTGTTGTTGTAGAAGATTTTGTTGGGGAAGTCTAACTTTTATTGAGATTTAGGAACTTGCCTGTACCTCAGCTGAGAAAACATCTTTGCTGAGTTTTAAGAACTTGTCCGTAATTCAACTGGGGGAAACATCTTCAACAAGATCTAGGATTGTCTGGTCTTCAACAGAGGATAATTCTGTTGAGATTTTAGAACTTGTCCACACTTTTACGGAGGAAAATTGTCGAGATTGAGAACCGTATCTGAAATTCAACCGAGGATAATTCAGTTGAGATTTAAGAACCGGTCAGGTCTTCAACTAAGGGAAACATCTTCATCAAGATCTAGGAACTGTCTGGTCTTCAATGGAGTATACCATTGAGATTGTAGAACTCGTCCACACTATAACGGAGGAAAATTGTCGAGATTGAGAACCTTATCTGAAATTCAACCGAGGATAATTTAGTTGATATTTAAGAACCGGTCAGGTCTTCGACTGAGGGAAACATCTTCATCAAGATATAGGAACTGTCTGGTCTTCAACGGAGTATACCATTGATATTGTAGAACTCGTCCACACTATGACGGAGGAAAATTGTCGAGATTGTGAACCTTATCTGAAATTCAACCGAGGATAATTCAGTTGATATTTAAGAACCGGTCAGGTCTTCGACTGAGGGAAACATCTTCATCAAGATCTAGGAACTGTCTGGTCTTCAACGGAGTATACCATTGAGATTGTAGAACTCGTCCACACTATGACGGAGGAAAATTGTCGAGATTGAGAACCTTATCTGAAATTCAACCGAGGATAATTCAGTTGAGATTTAAGAACCGGTCATGTCTTCGATTGAGGGAAACATCTTCATCAAGATCTAGGAACTGTCTGGTCTTCAACAGAGTATACCATTGAGATTGTAGAACTCGTCCACACTATGACAGAGGAAAACATCTTCATCAAGATCTAGGAACTGTTTGATCTTCAATGTATTATATCGTTGAGATTGTAGAAATCGTCCACACTATGACAGAGGAAAACATCTTCATCAAGATCTAGGAACTGTCTGGTCTTCAACGTAGTATATCGTTGAGATTGTAGAACTCGTCCACACTTTGATGGAGGAAAACATCTTCATCAAGATCTAGGAACTGTCTGGTCTTCAACGTAGTATACCGTTGAGATTGTAGAACTCGTCCACACTATGACGGAGGAAAACATATTCATCAAGATCTAGGAACTGTCTGATCTTCAACATAGTATACCATTGAGATTGTAGAACTCGTCTACACTTTTATGGAGGAAAACATCTTCATCAAGATCTAGGAACTGTCTGGTCTTCAACATAGTATACCGTTGAGATTGTAGAACTCGTCCACACTATGACGGAGGAAAACATCTTCATCAAGATCTAGGAACTGTTTGGTCTTCAACGTAGTATACCGTTGAGATTGTAGAACTCGTCCACACTAAGACGGAGGAAAATTATCGAGATTGAGAACCTTATCTGAAATTCAACCGAGGATAATTCAGTTGAGATTTAAGAACCGGTCAGGTCTTCGACTGCTGAGAACTTAACTGCATCCTTCCTGAAAGGTAAAGGTCAATCATATGCAATGCATGATATGGATCAAGCAATGATGTTCTCAAAACAAATGAGATCGTGTTGTATGATGCGTATATGCATGTATCATGACGTATGGAAATGTAATGTTTTAGCTGGGGAAAATAAATCCCGAATAGCTGCTGGAGAATAGAGTTGGATTCTTCGTTTCTGCTGGGGATGGCGAACGAAGATGATTGATGAGGATAAACCTGCAGGAGAGTATAACTCCGTTGGAGGATAAAGTGATGAAGAGATTACACTGTGGGGAAGAGATGTTCTGCTGAGGATTCCACTGATAACTTCCGTTGGGGACGAATTACCGTTGCTGGTGATACTGAATCCTGTTGGGGATTGAATTCCTGTTTGTGAAAGGAAAGAACTCCGTTGGGGATGATCTTTCAGTTGCGACTTCACTGGGGATAACCTTTTAGACTCTTGTGGGGATAATCCTTTGAGCTTTGCTGGGGACAATCTTCCTTTGAACTCGGCTGGGGATATTTATTTTTATACTCCGCCGGGGACGAACTTCCAGAGTCTACTGGGGATGATTCTTCAACTCCACTGGGGAAGCTTTTTCAGACTGCGCTGGGAAAATTTTAACTCCACTGGGGATATCTTGTATTGCCGGGGAATATTCTTATACTCCGCTGGGGAATATTAAGACTGTCGGGGATATTTAAGCCTTTTCAGTGTTGAGGGTAGATAAACTCTACTTGGGGAGAATATTACCGATTCCTTTACAGTTGCAAGTCTCAGCTGGGGAGAGCCAATCATTATTGTCTTACTCTGTGGGGAGTGAAAGTATCTTAGCCATATTCTTCAGTTGAATTTACCTTGTACCTGGTGGACAGAGCAACTATACAACGACAATTCTCATTTTCCCCTGTTTCTGATATTACCAGGAATCATCTTTTGTTTCACATGCAAACATTTATGAGCGGCAACTAATGTCAAGTGCATATATCAAAAATGAACATTGGACGTTCTTTGCAAAACAAAACAGATAAAGGAAAAATAGTTTGAAATTTCTTTGAAAATGAATTGTATTGATTTTGAAGTTTGGCCTGTGAATAGGCGTTTTTTGTACAAGAGGTTGACGTCCTAGTAAGAGAACGCCGCTGAACAAATATAGTTTATACAATTTGTGAAAAGAAAACAAAACAGCTATGTGAATAATCCCATTGGGTTCCAACTCTGCCATTTCCTTTATGTCCTCGAGCATCTCATCACTTTTCTATTGGTTGAGGGTAGATCATATTGATTAGCACCGTCCGAGCTTGATAGTCGATACCTAAGTCTGGTTGCAAGGTGATCCAATGAGACATAGTGTTACACTTTGATCCTTAATTTTTGCTTGGACCGCCCTTTCGGGTTTTCAGTCCACCGGGATACCCTTTTTTGCCCAAGCCGCATTTTCAGGTTTTCGACTTGCCGGGTGTACATTTTGTTTTCATTTTCATCCCTTATTTTTGCCCGAACCCTTTTGGTTCGCCGGGAAGCCCTTATTTTTGCCTAGGCCAGTCAACCTAGAGGGTCTTTGATTATGCGTAGTATCTTTTTACTATGTCTACATTGACAGGGTGAGGAAGTTCGTCACCATCCATGGTGGTTAGAATCATAGCTCCTCCTGAGAAAATGTTCTTAACCACAAATGGCCCTTCGTAAGTAGGAGTCCATTTGCCCCTGGGATCACCTTGAGGTAAGATAATGTGCTTGATTACCAGGTCCCCAACTTGATACTCTTGTCATCTAACTTTCTTGTTAAATGCCTTGATCATTTGTTTTTGATACGTATGACCATGACAGATGGCAGTAAGTCTCTTTTCGTCAATTAAGTTCAGCTGATCAAGCCGGGTCTAAATCCAGTCATCTTCGCTCAAACCTGCATCCTTCATAATCCGAAGGGAGGGTATCTGAACTTCAATGGGCAAGACTGCCTCTATGCCATAAACCAAGGAATAGGGTGTTGCCCCTGTTGACGTCCGTGCTGAGGTACGGTACCCATGGAGAGTGAATGGTAACATCTCGTTCCAGTCTTTGTATGTCACCGTCATCTTCTGCACTATCTTCTTAATGTTCTTATTAGCCGCTTCAACAACCCCATTCATCTTCGACCGGTAGGGAGAAGAGTTGTGATGCTGTATCTTGAATTGCTTGCAGAGCTCAGTGATCATCTTGTTGTTGAGATTGGTACCATTGTCTGTAATGATCCTCTCTGGTACACCATATCAACATATCAGATTGTGCCGAATGAACCGTGCCACGACATTCTTGGTTACTGTAGCGAAGGAAGCTGCTTCAACCCACTTTGTAAAGTAATCAATAGCCACCAGGATGAAACGGTGCCCGTTGGATGTCGTAGGTATGATCTCGCCGATCATATCAATGCCCCACATTGCAAAAGGCCAAGGATCTGTCAAGACATTCAGAGGAACTGGAGGTATGTGCACCTTATCAGCATAGACTTGGCACTTGTGACATGTCCCAGAATGCTGATAACAGTCGGCTTCCATTGTGGACCAATAATATCCTGCCCATAGGATTTTCTTTGCCATGGTATGTCCACTGGAATGAGTCCCGAAAGTACCTTCATGTAACTCTGCCATGATCCTTTCTGCTTCATTCTTATCCACACAACGCAGTAAGGTCGAATCATGGTTACGCTTGTAAAGGATGTCATTGCTGATGAAGAACTTCGCTGCGAACCTCCTCAGAAACTTCTTATCATTAACAGATGCACCCTCGGGGTATTTCTGAGCCTCAAGGTATCTCTTCACCTCATGAAACCAGGGTTTATCTGCTACCTCTTCAATCTCAATGTCACGGCAATGTGCAGGTTCGTCCAATCTTTCAATGATAATCTGGGGAGCTTCATTGTGCCAATTGACTTTGAACATAGAAGACATCGTAGCCAGCGCGTCCGCCAACTGATTCTTCTCTCTAGGGAAGTGTTCAAAGGTTATCTCCTCGAAGTGCGGAAGCAATGTCAACACATACACCTTGTAAGGAATAAGATTAGGGTGTTTCATATCCCACTCGCCTTTGATCTGACTGATCACGAGAGAGGAATCTCGGAAGACACTTAGAAACTTAATCCTTAGGTCAATTGTTGCTCGAAGACCCATGATGCATGCTTCATACTCCGCCATATTGTTGGTGCAGTTGAAACATAGTCGGGCGGTGAACGAAGTATGAGATCCTTTAGGAGATATGATCACGGCGCCAATACCATTGCCCAAAGAGTTTTAAGTTCCATCAAAGTACATAGACCATCGGGATCCCTCCTCAGGTCCTTCATCTGGTCCAGGTGTCTCACAGTCAGTTACTATCATGATATTCTCGTCCGGGAATTCAAAGTTCATAGACTGGTAATCATCCACGGCCTGATGTGCCAAATGGTCTGCCAACACACTTCCCTTGATTGCCTTTTAGGTCATATACTGGATGTCATATTC
Organism: Vicia faba; assembly: GCA_948472305.1. Classification (NCBI taxonomy): domain Eukaryota; kingdom Viridiplantae; phylum Streptophyta; class Magnoliopsida; order Fabales; family Fabaceae; genus Vicia; species Vicia faba. The sequence goes on along the minus strand of OX451741.1, from coordinate 941,806,971 downwards.
AGTCAAGATCATCTGCCATCTTTCTATTCTTACGGATAAGGCAGGCTTCTTGAAAATATACTTGATTGAATCCATCTTTGATATCAATAAAGTAGTGTGAGTCAGCATATACTGTCTCAGCCGGCGAGTATCCCATGCCAAAGTGCATCAAGTTTTCTCAAGAAACGAGTATCGGGTCTCGCAGTTGGTAAACTTTTTTCTAAGGTAATAAATAGCATGCTTTTTCGGCCAGACTCGTCATGCTGCCCCAGCACACACCCCATTGAGTTGTCGAGTACTGTCAAGTATAAGATCAAAGGTCTCCCTTCAACTGGAGGAATCAGAATGGGTGGCTCTTGGAGATACTCTTTGATCCTTTTGAAAGAGGCCTGACATTCATCATTCCATCGTACCACTTGATCTTTCTTCAGTAACTTGAAGATTGGCTCACAAGTAGCAGTCAGGTGCGAGATGAATCAGGCAATGTAGTTCAGACGTCCCAGAAAGCCTCTGACTTCTTTCTCTGTTCTGGGAGCCGGCATTTCCTATATAGCCTTCACCTTTGCAGGATCCACTTGAATACCCTTAGCGCTTACGACGAAACCCAACAGCTAACCAGATCTCACCCCGAAGGTGCACTTGTTCGGGTTTAATCTCAGCTTGTACAACTTCAACCTGTCGAATAATTTCTGCAGATGGTCCAGATGTTCTTCTTCAGTTTGGGATCTTGCAATCATGTCATCGACGTACACCTCGATCTTATGATGGATCATATCATGAAACAAAGCAACCATGGCACGCTGATACGTTTCCCCAGCGTTCTTCAATCTAAAAGGCATGACCTTGTAGCAAAAGGTACCCCATTGAGTAACAAAGGTTGTCTTCTCCATGTCTTCGGGAGACATTTTAATCTGATTATAACCGGAGAAACCATCCATAAAGGAGAAGACCTTATGTTGTGCGGTGTTATCAACCAGAACGTCGATGTGAGGTAGAGGGAAATCATCCTTGGGGCTCGCCCTGTTAAGATCTCTATAGTCAACACACATTCGAACCTTACCATCCTTCTTCGGCACTAGAACTACGTTGGCCACCCACTGTGGGTAAGAAGTAACTGCTAGAAAACCAGCGTCAAACTGTTTCATAACTTCAGCCTTGATTTTCTCAGACATATCTGGGCGCATTCGGCGGACTTTCTGTTTCACTGGAGGACAGTCTTCCTTGGTAGGTAGGCGGTGAACCACAATATCGGTATCCAACCCAGGCATAACTTCATAAGACCAGGAAAAGATCTCAACATAGTCACGCAGCATCTGAATCAACCGTTGCTTCACACTAAGCTCCAGATTTTCCCCAATCTTGACCTCTTTCTTGTATATATCTGTACCCAGATTTACCGTTTCCACCGGCTCTTCATGCGGCTGTATGGCCCTCTCTTCCTGGAGTAACAGTCTTGTAAGTTCACCAGGCACTTCACAATCATCTTCACCTTCGTCTTCGACTAAGTTGATCGGACTTTCGAAATCATAATTGGCAGTAGCAGGGTCGTTACCAGTGAGATCCGAAGTGGATATAGACTTGTATATGTGAGTGTGTGTAAAATAGCTGTTTTGCAATATGTAATAAAATAAAAACAAGGAGCGCAAAATTTGAAATGCAAGAAAATGTCTAATGCTATTATTAATGATATATGTAGATGACACACATACAGCCCTCACAAATGAAGCCACGGTGCCCCGGGTAAGACACCGGGCCATAAAGTCTAAAACATTGTTTGTTACAAATTCAAAACAAAAGTCTCATTACTGGGTAAAACTGAAACAGGCATAGAATCCTTCGCTGTCCAGTTGCTTAATCCACCATCGGCAGTTGGGTATATCCAACTGTCAATATCAAATTCTTCATCATCGTTATCCCCGATAGCATTTACCTTGGCGTCTTGTTTAGGCTTTTCTGGTGCTCTGAACTCGATCTCCTTAGCATCAATCAGGTCTTGTACCTTGTTCCTTAAAACCCAACAATGATCTGTATCATGCCCCGGGCTATCAGAATGAAAAGCACAACGGGCATTAGGGTTGTACTTCGGTGATGTTGCATTTGGATTCTTCGGGGCTTCCCTTGGAATCACTAGACTGGTCTTTAATAACTGCGGCAGAATCTGGAATAAAGTCATGTTGAGCTGAGTGAATTGCCTTCGTGGTCTCTCGGCCTTTGGCTGATTGTTGTGCTGAGGAGCACCCGCAGGTCTTGAAATAACAACCGCATTAACAGCTTGGCGGCGTTTAGGTCTGTTCTGGCTTTTCGAACTGTAAACAGCACTGGACTCCTTCTTAAAAGGCTTCTTCTCGGTGCCTGGTGAAGCACCTTTTTGTATCTTACCGGATTTGATACCAGCCTCAATCCTTTCTCCGGTCATAATCAGCTCCGAAAACCCGAACGAAGAACTTCCAATCAGATGGTTGAAATACGAACCAGACAAAGTCCCCAGAAACATATCCACTAGCTCCGATCAGCCAAGGGTGGTTACACTCTTCCAGTGAGGTCCCTCCACTTCTGAGCATAATATTTTAAACCTTCGTTTGCACCCACTGACATACCCTGGAGCTGGGTACGCGTGGGAGCGAGGTTGACATTGTATTGGTACTGCTTGTAGAAAGCAGCGGCCAAATCTTCCCAATTACGGATGCTAGTTCCTTCTAACTGGTAAAACCATTCAAGTTGAGTCCCTGAAAGACTGTCTTGAAAGAAGTGGATCCAGAGATTCTTGTCAGCGGTGTATGGCTGAATCTTCCTTACATACGACTGGAGGTGCAGTTTTGGGCAAGAAATTCCGTCGTACTTAGCAAAGGCTAGTGCTTTGAACTTGTGGGGAATCACCACCCCAGACGACAGACCCATATCACCAAAGTCTAGACCAGGCACCTTCTGTACTTCCATCGCACTTAACCGGTCTTCCATTTGCTTGTATCTATCCTCAGCCGGAGGATACTGGTCTTTGTCGAAGTCTGTCTCGTTGTCTGAAACCACAGGGCTAGGAGCCCTCCTTTCTTCCTGACTATCTTTCCCTCCAGATGAGGTGGTCAAATCAACTTTATCTCGTAGCCTGTTTCTAAACCTGTGGCCCATGTTAAACAGGACCGTCTTCTTCTTCTTCTTCTTCTCTTTCAAGATAAGGGCCTTCAAATCTTGCTGACCCTTAGCCAGATTCATGAACAATTCCTGGAACTAGGCGTTTTGAGCCTGTAGAGCCTTGATTGCTTGTTCAGTTGATGGTTCAGAAGACATGATGCTGAAATAAACAGCGAAGAAGATAAGAGACTTGTAAGGGTACCTGTTATGAGGTGCATGGAATGAAATGCATATGCTATGATTTCAAAGACATCGAGAGATTCAAATTCGTAAACCAAACATGAAACACACTTTTATTAGATAAACTTGAAATTCAATTGTTCCACAAATTGCCCTTAAGGCGTTACAAGAAAGGAAATACTGGAAAGTAAATAAAAACTGGAAATAATCAAAGGACATCAATGCTCCCATGGTCGTTTGCCTTTAGTGCTAACATAGTCATTGATGATCTGCTCCCTCTCCAGCTTCCTAGTCAACTTCTGGATCTTCTGCTCTTGCTCATGATACTTTTCTCGGTAAGTGTCTCGCTCTTCTCTCAGCTGCATCCAGGACCTCTTCAATGCCCCAATGTCAGTAGGCATGTAAGGGTGTAAGATAGTAGGAGGAACCCCTTCCTCGTCAGCAACTTCAACAATAATAGGCAAGACGGCTTCATAGGGCATTCCCAGCTTTTGGGCGCGTATGTGAACCCATCGGAGATATGGTTCCATTGGTAGAGAAGTTTTCGCACCTAGCTCGTGTGGATCAGATCTGTGTACTCTATCCCAAGCCCTTATGAATCTGCGGTGTTGCTCATCACTATCCCCTTGAAAATCAAAGACTATACTAGGCATTAGCAGCTCATGAGGTCCTTCCCTTCTGACTCGCCCAAACTGACGTAAGGCCAAGCATGGATTGTAAGTAATTCCTCCATTGGTTCCTATCAGTGGAACATTGGGGTATTCCCCACAGCGATCAATAACGGCCACCTCGTCCATACCCTTAATAGTCCAAATGATGTCATTGTGAGAGAGAGGCATAACCCTATAAGCCCAGCCCATGCCTTCCTTGTTCTTTAAAACTGATTTGGGGAGGTGAGAAATAAACCACCTCGCCAATAACGGAGCACAGCACATCAAGGTTCCCCGCCTCTGAGCAGTACGGGTGTTGTACCCAAAAATTTTCCCTACCATATTTCTCAAGACATTTCAAGAAGAATCTCCAAATGGTTCAAGATTGCTCAAGAGTTGGACAGTCAAATCACCTCCTAAGGCAGTCAACCTCAAATTAGGGTTTTGTGTTGCATCAAGGTCCTTACATATAAATGACCTCAAGTTCTCCCCAATGTCCTAATAAGTTCACAAGGTCATCCATGTCAAATTTCAAGCCTTGTAGAGGAAGTTTGGTCAGTCAATTGCTCAAGAGGCCCAAAAATCGACTATGTTAGGGGAAAAGTCAACTGTGGCCTACAAATAGTCAAACCTCAAGATTTTTTGTCAACATTCTCATTTTTAAGGATAATTCATCATTTGATAAAGGTTTTATCATGATTCATCAAGGATTGCTCAAAATTCATCAAGATTCAAAAGTTGCTAAATTAGGGTTTTGTAGGAAAAGTCAACTCAACTTTGACCAAGCATAACTTTCTCATACTTTATGAGAAATGACCCATCCAAAGATATTTTTTAAGAGGATGCAATTTCATATAATCCATCTTCACACCCCAAGATCAATAAATGCACTCACAAAAAGTTACAAATTTGGACATTATAGGTCATTTTCAAAAGTCAACAAAAACACCTTTTTTGCTAAAGCTTATAACTTGAGCATGGAATATAAAAATAATATGAGACCAAAAGGGTTGGTTAGAGAACATCTAAAGGTTTCTAAAAAGTCTAAGAACACCTCCAAAAGTTCAAAATTGAAGAAGTTATGCATTGTTGAAGTTGGACTTTTTTGCAAAATTACCAAAAGTCAACTATCCCCAAAACTTCAAATTTTGTCAAATGGTTCCACTCTTTTCCACTTGATTTGATCTTGTCACACTACACACGTGTCCTAGCTTCATCCTTGTTTCCATTTATTAATTTTTCTATTTTATTTAATTTTTTATTGAATTAATTCATTTTAAATCAATTTAAATCGATTTAAATCAAATAAAATCCAAATATTGATTACTTAGGATCTTTTTGGTTGTTATAGGTCTTAATTATCATCATGGTCACCATCAAATTCGTATCAAGCCTTTCATGTGCAAAAAGATTGAATAAAATCAAATTTGGAAGGTTTAATAATGGAGAATCATCAAATATGACATTTTTTTTCAAATCTTGATCATGGTCTTAAAACACAACATTATGGGGAGATTCTTTCCATGATTTATTGTCTCCTCATTCTCTTCTATAAATAGAGAGCCACACAAGCTTGAAAGACACAAAAATACTCTCTAAAAAGCTCTTCAAAAAGTTCTCTAAAAGCTCTTCAAAAAGCTCTCCAGAAATCAAAGAATTGGTGCAAGTCATATCTTGAGGTTCCGGCCTTTCGCAATTGACATCAAGCCTCAAACCATCCTCTTGAAGTCCTCATGAGTCTTACAAGGCCCAAGAGCAATCCATCACACGCCTAGCACGCCCACCGGTTTGGTAAAATTTTAAATTTCGAATCTCTAATTTTAATCACATTTTATGGTATGCTAACGTTTGTTTGAGTTTATATAGAACAGTTATGGATGGTTGAATCATAGGTTCCACACAAGAATAAAAAAAACACCATAGTTAGAGCATGAAGCTTTCGAAGATCCGAGCTCAGGAATACTTTCTGCACCCTCCAAAAAAGGCCCAATTTCTCTACTTTCTCATATTTTATTTATTTGGTTTAATGATTTTATTTTTACTTAATTAACTTACTAACCAATAACAAATTTTCTTTTTATCAAAAAATCACAAAAATATCATTTTGTCCAATTAAAATTAAGAACTTTATTTTTCTTTAATAAATTCCGATTAATTAATTAGGTTTTTAATTCTATGAAACTTTAATTTCTTTTTGTTAATAAATAAATCTAATTAGAATTTAATAGGTTTAATCATTAATTTAACCATTCCATTTTCTTTCTTCAAATAACCAAAAATCCAAAAATAACCTTTTTTATTTAATTAATTAATTTAGTTTAATGTAGTGATTAATTTAGATTTATTTCTTTCTTAAAGTATAAAAAAAAACCACAAAACATTTTTTTTATCAAATTAAATTCTAACTTTTATTTTTGTTAATAAACATTAATTAATTGATTTAGAATTTTAATTAGAATAACTTTCACATTTTTGTAAATAATTAAAATTCAATTAGAATTAATCTAGGTTTTAATTACTAACATTAATTTTGATTTCTTTCTTAAAATACCAAAAGACCAAAAATAATTTATTTTTTATTCATCAATTTAATTAATTTAATTAAGTAATTAATTTAGGCTTTAATTAGACAATAACTTAAATATATTTTTGTAAATAATAAAATTAATTTAGACATAATTAGGATTTATTAACATTGATCAATTTTATTTTCTTTCTTTAAATATCAAAAAATCCAAAAATATTTATTTTCATTAATTAATTAATTTAATGTAGTTTAATAATTAACTTAGATAATTTATTTCTTAAAATTCAAAAACAAACAAAAAAATCTCTTCTTTAACAAAAATGGTCAAAACTCTAGAACTTTGCGCTCGATTTAATTTCCCGCACGCGTTTGTTTATTTTTATCATATTAATGTACTTACCTCCGGTTTGTAATAGATAATTAGGACTTTAAATATTTTTACCGCTTTATTTATTTTCCTCATTTTAATTTCAAGGGTTGCTTTTGGCGATATAAATACCCGACGCCTTGTAATAGTTAGTTTAATTTCCGCAATTTAATTTCCGCAACTTATAAACTGTTAGATGTTTGATAATAGGGAATGCATGACAAGATCAAATGTATGAACTTAAAATCAACATAGCTCACCCATGACATGTATAAAGATAAATTAACTGAAAATAACACACTCGCACATGTGCACTCTTAGGGTACACCTCACTTGGTTGCCTTCGAACATGGTCATTGAGTATAGGAAGTTTTAGAGGCCGTCCTCTTGTCCAAAGATCATAGTTTCCTCGAAACGGTTGCCTCAGAAAAATGATCTAAGACATTAGGGTTACCGCTAAGGCGTCCTAACATTGCTTTAGTGACCACACGTCCCTTAATCGAATTGACCCTTAAAACTCCAACGACGATGCTACCTACTCCTCAATAGTGGGATAGCATTGCCTAAAGGACATTAGCACAGATTAATGCCCTTTTCGAGTAGGTAGATGGTTCTTAAGTACTTGCTCCTTTTAAAACAAAACAAAACTTTTCGCACTTACACTCATTTCAAACAAAACTCCTTTCAAACCCACAAACACAAAGAAAAGCAATTTTTGAAAACACTTTGAGCAAGTACCTAAGATCCCATGGATAACCATGGATAGAAAGGGTGCTAACACCTTCCCTTTTTATAATCTACCTCCCGAACCCGAGAAACATCTCGAAAAAGGAATTTTTCTGTGCTTTTTTCCTTTCCTTGTTGGATAAAATAAAAGACGGTGGCGACTCTTGCTTACCGCGACATTTTGTAAAAAACAAATGCAAACGAGAACCAGCATTCCAAAAAACATTCAGTTCTCTTCCCACCGATCACAACGAGCATAAAGCTGATGAAGAATGTCACCCAAGAGAGTGGGTACGGGATTACCAGAGATGAAGATTTTTACCGCATTCACATCAACAAAGGAGTCAGAGTTAGGAAACAATACCAAGCCATATATCAGAAGAGCCAGAATATCTTCGAATGCCTGGAAGTCTAGACTATCCCAGAAATGATTAGCCTTACCAACCAAGAACTTAGTCAAAAAGCCCTTTGCTCCACTACGAGTTTCCTAATTAGCCATTACCTCAGCCTTTGTCAGATGAAGGGCGGAAGCAATATCTTCCGGCCTAAGAATCTTCTCCCAACCTGTAAACGGGGTCTACTCCAGAATAGAGATACCAAGCAGATCAGATAACTCTTCCAAGGTGGGGACCAACTGGTAGTCCTGAAAAGTAAAGCAATGGTACAGTGGATCAAAGAACTGGACTAGGACACTCATCATCTGCTCGTCCAATTTGGAAGTGATCAAACCAAGAAGATGCCCATGTCTTTTGATGAAGGAGGTAGTATCTGGAATCTTTGCAACCAAATCTTTAAGCAGAGTGGGAACTTGGACAAAGTTGATCCGGATGGAGTTTCTACGCATGGGTGCCATGACCTACAAAACAGAACAAAGATGAACCCCTCCTGTCTTTGAAATAGGTTAGTCCAATGCAAGATGTATGCAATGTTATGATGTCATGATGTCATGATAGGAAGCACACCACAAGTATCCACAAATAGTAAACATGGTAAAGGCACACAAGTCACACAAAGAGCCTTTATATTTCAGGCTGGCAAGGAGTCTAGGTAATACCCTCTTTCAGTTCAGTTGGTTTAAACCTGTCCTAAAAATAGTAACCGGGTTCTAGAGGATCTCAATATCATTGACTACCCTCGATCGGTCATAATTCCAGTTTAGAAACCTTTTCTTGCAGCCGGAATCATCGCGAGAGGTTAGCCTCAATGAGTGTAGCATACTGCTACTGTTCTATGGCCAAGTTGGTCAATTTAAAGGTTCTAAGGTCAGTTGGTGCTTAATGACCCCTTAGCAGACCCATATTCTCCTCGTTGCGCCACAAGGGATATCGATACATACTAAAGTGCCACACCAACGTAGCTACTGCTTCAATCGTATCGGTCTACGTCGTACAGTTCCCTCACAGTTTATTACTACTTACCTAAAGGGTATCCCCCAGATCCGGGTTAGGATCTATAGTAACTCCAATACAAACCCACAAATATAAAGCATACAAGTCAAGCAATTGAAAACATTATGAACTATTCCTAAGGTACACCCCACTTATTAAGCGTCCCCAGCAGAGTCACCAGTTCTGTGATACGGTGGAAAGAACTGACTGTTTTTTAGAATACTGGTTTGCGTTTTGTGTTTGTTTTTTCAAAATGTTGCGGTAAGCAAGAGTCGCCACCGACTTTTATTTTATCCAACAAGGAAAGGAAAAAAGCACAGAAAAATTCCTTTTTCGAGATATTTCTCGGGTTCGGGGGGTAGATTATAGAAAGGAAAGGTGTTAGCACCCTTTCTATCCGTGGTTATCCACGGGCTCTTAGGTTCTTGTTCATATTGTTTTCAAAATTGCTTTCTTTGTGCTTGTGGGTTTGAAAAAAAAATTTGTTTGAAAACTTCGATTTAACTCTTGCTTCTGTCGTCAATAGTATATGAAGTGTTTTTGAAAACTTTGTTCGAAAAGTGTAAGTGTGAATAGTTTTTTTTTTTTTGAAAGAGCAAGTACTTAAGAACCATCTACCTACTTGAAAAAGGAATCGTTCTATGCTATCTTCCTTTAGAAAATGCTATCCCACTATGAATGAGTAGGTAGCACCGTCGTTGGAGTTTAAGGGTCAATTCGAATTAGGGACTTACGGTCACTAAAGCAATGTTAGGACGCCTTAGCGGTAATCCTAATATCTTAGATCATTTGTTTTGAGGCAACAATATCCGAGGAAACCGTTTTGAGGCGACTATGATCTTTAGACAAGAGGACGACCTCTAAAGTGACCTATACTTAATGACCGTGTACGAAGGCAACCAAGTGGGGTGTACCCTAAGAGTGCGCATGTGCGAGTGTGTCGTTTTCAGTTAATTTTATCTTTGTACATGTTAATGGTGGTCTAAGTTGTTTTTAGGTTAAAACTTTCAATCTTGTCATGCATTCCTATTATCAAACATCTAACAGTTATAATTTGCGGAAAATAAAAGTGCGGAAATTAAATTACAAGGCGTCGAGTATTTACATCGCCAAAAGCAACCCTTTGAAATTTAAATGCAGAAAAATAAATAAAGCGATAACAATAATTAAATGGTCCAAATTATCTATTACATTCCGGGAACAAGTACAATATTGAATAAATAGATCGCGTGCGGGAAATTAAATCGAGCGCAAAGTTCTAGGGTTTTGACCCTTTGTTATTAAAGAAAAGATTTTTTTTTTTGTGGTTTTTGAATTTAAGAAAGAAACTATCCTAAATTAATTACTAAATTAATGAATTAATTAATTAATGAAAAAAAGTTATTTTTGAGTTTTTGGTATTTAAAGAAAGAAAATAAAATTAATCAATATTAGTAAAAAACCTAATTAAGTCTAATTGATTTTAATTATTTACAAAAATATATTAAAGTTATTTCTAATTAATGGCCTAAATTAATTAATAGATTTGTTAATAAAAATATAAAATACTAAAATTTAATTTAATAAAGAAAATATTTTTTTGGTTTTAATTTTATAAAAGAAAAAAAATTTGATTGGTTAGAAAATAATAAAAACAATTAAATCAAAATGAAAATAAACAAATAAATAATAGAAAGAGTTAGGGGGGTATGAGCCTGAAAAAAGGGTGTTTGAGAAGCAATCTGAGGCCCACTAGGTGCTGGCCTTGTTTGACTTCTGAGATCCCCTGCGTGCATGTTGACTTGACTCCATGGTGGACCATCAACCTGGATCACCATATCTGGCCTTTGGCCACCTGGCTGTTGGACGTGTGAAGGCATATGGTGAGCTGCAAGCCCAGATCTGCATGTGATTACATGAAAAACAAAGGAAAATGCAAAGCGCTGGAGGCAGGGATCGAACCCCTGACCTCCAGCCATCAACGCTTTGGAAATAGACACGTTAACCACTAGGGCACTTCGCTTCAATTGTTAATAAAATACAAACAAAACATAATATATTAAAACACGTTAACATGCCAGCACAACAAAATTAAGCGCGCCCTGGTTTGAATTGGCCACTGGGGAGGCGACATGCCATCGTCCCCTACCTCCAACCACTATAATATTTCCTGCGGATTTGGATCCGCAGCTAAATGCGTAGCTCGATCCAAAAATCACTTCCAGGCCATAAAAATGACCTTTAAAAACATGGTTAGGTTCGTCTCCCTCTCCTGAGTGCAACCATGCCTTTTATAAGAATCAATTTCACCTGAAACACAAAATCCCTAAAACACGAAACGTAACCCTAGCTATGGCATTCTGAGGTTACAGTCCATATAAACCAAATTGAATATTGCCAAAAGTTCATAAATGCTATAATGATTATGAATATGCCAAGAATTTGCTCAAATGATGTAAGAATGGTGATTTACGAATTCAAGAGAGAAGCGGATTTTTGTGACACTTACAGTGCTTTGTGATGTGCGTGGAGGCTTGCTTGGGATTGGTTCTGCTTCAGTGATCGTCAAGGAATCGATTGAGATCGTTCTTGGCTTCTGAAAACACCTCTAGACACGATTTTGATTTCAAACTTTTTACCACTTTTTTCAAGTTTTGTTCTTTCTGTTCTTGCAGTCTCTAACCCTTGTTTTCGTGTCTTAAGCTTCCTTATGTATCATGGAATGCATTAGGTTAAGAATTATGGATTCAATCTCTCTAAATCAATGCACCCATATTTGATTTGATTCACTTTTGAAAGCTTGCCAAATTTGTCAAAAATCCATCTTTTGCACATGATCTTGTGTGATACGAATTTGATGCTCTTAATGATGACGATTCAATCCTGAAATAGCCAAAAGATATCTTGTAATCAAAGCTTTGGATTTTTTATGATTTAATTTGATTTAAAATTAAATAATTCAATAAAAAATAAAAAAATAATAATAAAAATAAGATATGGGCTCATGGCTGAATCTAGGACACGTGTGCAATAGGGAAAGCTCAAATCAAGTGGAAAAGAATGGGCCCATTTGACAAAATTTGAAGTTTTGGGGATAGTTGACTTTTGGCAATTTTGCAAAAATGCCCAACTTCAACAATGCATAACTTCTTCAATTTTGTACTTTTAGAAGTGTTATTGGACTTTTTAGAAAGCTTGAGATGTCCTCTAACCAACCCTTTTGGTATTATCTCATTTTGATATTCCATGCTTAAGTTATAAGCTTTGTAAAAAAAGGTGTTTTTGTTGACTTTCAAAAATGACCTATAATGTCCAAATTTATAACTTCTTGTGAGTGGATTTTCTGATCTTGGGGTATGAAGATGGATTGTAGGAAATTGAATCCTCTTAAAAATGAGATTTGTATGGTTCATTTATCATAAAGTATAAGAAAGTTATGCTTGGTCAAAGTTGAGTTGACTTTTCCTACAAAACCCTAATTTAGCAACTTTTGAGTCTTGATGAATTTTGAGAAATCCTTGATGAATCATGATCAACCCTTGATAAAATGATGAAATATCCTTCAAAATTATAATGTTGACAAAAAATCTTGAGGTTTGACTGTATTTGGGTCATAGTTGACTTTTGCCCTAGCAGAGTCGATTTTTGGACCCTTTAAGCAATTGACTGACCAAACTTCCTCTGCAAGGCTTGAAATTTGACATGGATGGCCTTGAGAACATATTAGGACATTGGGGAGAAATTTAGGTCATTTGGACTTAATAATCTTGATGCAACATAAAACTCTAATTTGGGTTTGACTGCCTTAGGAGATAGCTTGGCTGTACAACTCTTGAGCAATCTTGAGCCACTTGGAGATTTTTCTTGCAATGTCTTGAGAGATATGAGAGGGAAAATTTTGGGGGTACAATAGCGGTCTTCCTGTAAATTTCTTGGCATGAAGGGTTAAAGAAATTGCGAGCAAGGGATTGTGGGATGCTTGTTATGCTTTGTTGGCTAATATCATTCATGGGGTTATTCTCTTCCCTGAGATTAAGGAGATAATGGATCTAGCTGCTTTGTGTGTCTTCATGAACAAAAACTTGATACCTACCTTATTAGCTAATACTTACCATGCCATTCACTCCAGGTATGGGAAGAAGGGATTTGTGGTATGTTGTGTACCAATGCTTTACAAATGGTTCATGGCACAACTACCAACGAAGGGGACATTCAAAGAAGACCCTCGGTCTTGGGCATCTAAAGTGATGACACTCAACTCTTTTGATATTCAATGGTACAAACTCAAGGTTGATAGTGTTGAGTTAATCTCTAACTGTGAAGGTTTCTCTAATGTTCCACTCATAGGAACAAAAGGGATTATCAACTACAATTTGGTGCTTGCTCTTTGTCAGTTAGGTTATGCTATGAGACGTCCACCCACAACTAAAGAAGTTGAAGCTGTGTATTGCAAAAAGGGAGAAAATCTCGAATTATTGGAAAAAGTGGAAGTAACCTGGGCTCACATTGGTAGGAAAGGAAAAAAAGTTCTTTAGAATGAAGGAGGTATTAACTTTTGATCCTTATGTGGATTAGATAAAAGAAAGGGTGAAAGTTCTTATGTTACCTTTTGAAAAAGAGGCACCCTTATATCCTCAACCCACTGAGCTACATCATGATGTACCTAAAGAACTCTTTTACCAGGTGTAGTTAGAAAATAGGGATCTTTGTCAGAACCTTGAAGACAAAAACATGGAAATCTACTTCTTAATAGAAAAGAAGAAAGAATTAGCTCGTCATCTAAAAGAATAAGAAGGAGAAGGTAGTTCTTGAGGTAGGAAGACCAATAGAAGACATGGGGGAGAACCAGCATTAAACAGTCAGTTCCAGATCCACCGATCACAGAACTGGCGACTCTGCTGGGGAACAATATAAAGTGAGGTGTACCTTAGGATTAGTTCATAACTGTGTCTTCAATTGTATTGATTTGCTTGCTTTAAATTGTGGGACTGTCTTGGGAGTTCTATAGATCCTAACCCGGATCTGGGGGATACCTTCTTAGAAAGTAGCAACAAGGCTGTGAGGGAACTGTGTGGGGTATACCGACATGGTTGAAACAGTCTGCTACGTTGATGTGGCACTTTGGTGTGTACCGGTAACCCTTGAGTTCAGTCAAGGAGAGTACGGGGCCTCCGCGTGGTGTCGTGAAGCATCAACTGACCTTAGGAACCTTAATTGAACCATCTTGGCCTCTTTAGGGTAGTGAGATAACTGACTTTGGTGCAGTCCGAGGTTGGTTGATACTCGATACTACACTCAATTGAGGGTTGCTTTCCTGGAATATTTCGGTCGCCAGTTCAGTGGCTAAATCGAAACGATGAACAATGAAAGCAATCCCGTGATATTGGGACCCTTAGAACCCGGTTACTTCCAATAGGACAGGTTGAGCCCACCAACTTCAAGAGGGTAATACCTAGACCCCATGCTGGCCTAAACTCTAAGGGATGTGGTGTGACTTGTGTGCTTTCATACTTGACTACTTGCATGCTTGTTATCTGACACGTGAACTACTTGCAGGGTTTGTTTTTAGTCCTTAATTGGGACTCATAACAGGGTTTACTAAGTTCCTTGCAGGTTTTGGTTATAGTCCATAATTGGGACTCATAACAGCGTGTACCGAGTTTCTTGCCGGTTTTGTTTATAGTCCTTAATGGGGACTCATAACAGGGTTACTCACATTACCCCATGCATACCATAACATCATACCATTGCATACATCCTAACCCATTTCAAGGATCTCAAGGGCTTGTGATGCAGGTCATGGTGAATCAACTATCCCAGCAAGGGGCAAAGAGGATTTATTTTCCTCTAGACAAAGTTGTCAGGGGCTATGACCCACTTGATATGGTGAGCTCTGACTCTTGAAGAAGGTTCCCCAAACTAAGGTTGTTTGGAAACCAAAACCAGACATGATGACTAAAGTCAGAGGCTATGACCCACTGGATATGGTGAGCCTTTGACCCTTGAAGAAGGACTCTCAAAAAAATGAGCTCCTTCAATCAAGCTACTGGATCCCAAATGCTAACAATCTTCTTGTTTACCCTGCGAGGTCCTTGGAAACATTGCATATACATATCATGCATATCATTGCATAACAGGTATCCTTGTTGCAGGTCACTTACCTTTCTCGCTGTTTATTTCAGTAATGGCTTCCCAACAAGATAACCAGGACCTTCATGCTCAAGAGACTCGGTTCGGGGAAATCCTCCTGAATCTATCCAAAGGGCAGGAGGAGTTGAGAGCACTTCTCATGGGGACTTTGGTCAAGAACAATGCTGAGGATGAACGGCTGAAACACCTGCAAGCTGAAGTGGATGCATTGAAAGCCCAGATGTTGGGGCAGGTGACTATCATCCAAGACTTAGCTCAAAGACAAGATGAGCTCAGGGTTCTCGTCAACCAACTGCTTCAGAGTAACCAACTGAGGCAAACATCTAAAGTTGAAGGGCCAGTCATCGTTCAACCACCTTTGAAACAAGGAAATAAGGGGAGAGCTCCTCAAATGGCTTCAGGGTCACAAACTCAGCAGCAACTTCACCAGCTTCAGCCAGACAAGCCCAGGAGGCAATTCACCCAGCTCAACATGTCGTTGTTTCAAGCTTTACAACGCCTGTTGAGGTTGAACCTGATCACATTAAGGGCTCATCCTCGGAACCCCAACACAGCATCTCCTATCTATGATCCTAATAAAAGGTGTGCCTACCACTCTGCCAGTCCAGGACATGACACAAATGAGTGCTGGGCTCTGAAGAACAAGATCCAGGACCTGATTAATGAAGGAGCATTGGAGTTCACACAAGATGGTCAGGCCGAGTTTTTCTATCATCCCTCCAAGGCTCACCATTTGAAGTAATAAGCCCTGAGATGAAAAGACTTTGGTTCATTAGGATTTTCAAGTTGTAATGTTCTTTTGTTCAAACATTTACTCATGTTAAACGTTGTTATTTCATTAATGCATCGCATATGTCTGTTTTGAAGCAATATATTCGTATTCACTATATGCAAATTCTTTTCATATTTTTTCTGATGATCAACGCTCGATTAATAATTCTAAGCCTCTTGAGGGAGGATGACGAAAACGATACCACGATCTACAGTATGCTTTTGAACAGACCCCGCTGATGAGGTACAGGCATTGTTTCAATCCCTAAACACTGGAGTTATAAGGAAGATAATCCCTCGTCAACCCCTCTGAGCCAAAGAAGTAGGAGTTTTTCTTTTCGAAAATTGAAATCCTTAATCATAACCTGGGGCAGGGTAGTTCTCTCAGTTGATCCAAGTGCATAACGAATGGCACCAAAAGAGGTCCTTACAAAACAAAGAAAGACAGTGATGGTTCCGAATAATCAATAAAGAAAGGCAGTCATTATCTTCTCAAAATAAAAACCCATTAAGTCAAAACCTACGAAGGAGACTTACAAAACTGGGGCATCCCGCTGACTGTAATCACGAAAGAAACAGTTCAGGCAAAATTTAGGGATAGCAAAATCAAAAAGAAAGAGGTCATACAAACCCTCAACAATAACAAAAAGGAATGACTGCCTATTCAGAATAAATCATCAATATCTGAACCATCATTGGAACGTCAGGACAAAGATTCAATCAAGGTCTAACGCACGATCAACTGAGTTTAGGTTTGAAGAACATCACGAAGAGCGGGTGGGTACAAATAATTTGAGCCTTTATCCTTTGTTTCTTAAACCGTGAACCAGGCCACGTTATAACCCTTAAAAGTCCTAGCTGAAGCATGGGTTAGTTCGAAAGCATACTGTTACGAAAGGTATCCTGACTCCTTAAGGCTTGCGATAAAATACGGAGTTGACATCACGTTTTACAAACATTCATTTGTTTTATGAAAAAGAATGCATTTTCAAAATCTTCGAGACAGACATAAGCTTTGCATTTTTGATATAACATTGTTTGCATATGACTATTTGTTTGAACAGCAGGGAAATTCGCACGATGAATACCTAGGGAACAAAATCACTTCCGATCAAGGGGCATGGCATGATCATGGTCCGTCATCTGGGGCAGTTAAGTCAAGATTCGGAGAATCTCTCAAAAGGCCAACCAGCCTGGGGCAAATCTCCATCTGGATCACTTGGAGCATTGGACGATCAAACAAAGATCTTCTGGTAATATGGCAACACAACAACAGGGGCACCTCCCTACATTCTAAGAACGTGGACATAGTCGAAAAAATACTACGCAAAATCAAAGACCCGCTAGGTTGACACACCTAGGCAAAAATAAGGGCTTCCTGGCGAACCAAAAGGGTTCGGGCAAAAATAAGGGATGAAATGAAAATTTGTACACCCGGCAAGTCGAAAACCTGAAAAGGCGGCTTGGGCAAAAAAGGGTATCCCGATGGACTGAAAACCCGAAAGGGCGGTCCAGGCAAAAATTAGGGATCAAAACGTACGACTATGTCCCGGTATCTCGTCACTTGCCTACCAGAAGAAGATTTGTCAAACGGCGGTCGTCAAACACCTTCACAGGTACCTTCTTCTCCAACAGAAACAGGGGCAATAAAGAGTTGTCTAAGCAATCTAATTGTTCTGTCCTCCAAGGTCCAAGGTAAGTTCGGCTGAAGAACATAACCAGAGATCCTAATTCCCCAGAGAGTGAGTCAGTAAGTCAGTGCACTCTCCCCAAGCAAAGTTATACAGTCAACCTTAAGGAAGTTAGGTATCCCCTACAGACCTCAACATTCCCTCAGCAATATACAGGCATTCTTAACAAGCATCCCCGGCAGTCTTAGCCTAAAGATTGTTCCCCGGTGGTATATCAAACATTCAATGGAGTCACTTCCTCAATACATCTCAAAATTTCCACAGGAGAGTCCAATCAAGACTTCCCCAAGAGAGTCCAATCCAGTTTCCCCAGGAAAGTTGGGATCCATCTCCCCAAGCAGTAAGCTTATCCCCAGTAGATTCTGGAAGCTTATCCCCGTAAAGCACGAACGCGTCTCCCGGCTTTATTCAAAGAGTTATTTCCCTACCAGGATATAACTGGGTTATCCTCAGCCAAAAGCCACGGAAAGAGCGTCCTCGACGAAGTCTTCTTATTCCCCAGCGAAGTCAATTAACACTTCCAACACAACAATGGTATCCCCAGCGGAGTTATCATCACCTCAGCAAAGTACATCTCTCCCCACAGAGTATTGTTCCCCAGCAAGATCGTTAGAGTGCTTTTCTCCCCGCAGAGTAAGCCATTCGCCAAGTTTATTCCCCAACGGAGTTATCTTATCCTACCGGTATTCTTGCAACTATCATCCCCAGCGGAAGCAAAGATCTATTCTTCAACATCAGCCCAGGAGTGACTTCCCGGCACCCGTCAAGGATTTATTTTCCTAATACAAAAATATACGTTCATAAACACCACACTTCCATACATTATAGCATGCATATACGCATCATATCTCATAAATCTCATTTATGTTGAGAACATCATTGCTTGATCCATATCATGCATTGCATATGACTGACCTTTACCTTTCAGGAAAGATCCAGTTAAGTTCTCAGCTATATTTCAAGACCTTGACCGGTTCAGTTAAATCGACCCTAAGATTTTCCTGTTTCTTATCCAGTCAAAGGCCTTCTCTGGTTCAGTCAGATCGACCCTAAGATCTCCCTGTTTCTTATCCAGTTGAAGATTTCAAGACCTTGACCGGTTCAGTTAAATCGACCCTAAGATTTTCCTGTTTCCTATCCAGTCAAAGGCCTTCTCTGGTTCAGTCAGATCGACCCTAAGATCTCCCTGATTCTTATCCAGTTGAAGATTCCAAGACCTTGACCGGTTCAGTTAAATCGACCCTAAGATTTTCCTGTCCAGTCAAAGGCCTTCTCTGGTTCAGTCAGATCGACCCTAAGATCTCCCTGTTTCTTATCCAGTTGAAGATTTCAAGACCTTGACCGGTTCAGTTAAGTCGACCCTAAGATTTTTCTGTTTCTTATCCAGTCAAAGGCCTTCTCTGGTTCAGTCAGATCGACCCTAAGATCTCCCTGTTTCTTATCCGGTTGAAGATTCCAAGACCTTGACCGGTTCAGTTAAGTCGACCCTAAGATTTTCCTGTTTCTTACCCAGTCAAAGGCCTTCTCTGGTTCAGTCAGATCGACCCTAAGATCTCCCTGTTTCTTATCCAGTTGAAGATGTCAAGACCTAGACCGGTTCAGTTAAATCGACCCTAAGATTTTCCTGTTTCTTATCCAGTCAAAGGCCTTCTCTAGTCCAGTTAAATCGACCCCTAAAAGATTTTCCTGATGAGGACTCAGTAGAAGACACCTAAGATTCTCTCAGCGTTACTGTTGAGGTTGAAGTCGCCCTAGATTCTCTCAGCGTTACTGTTAAGGTTGAAGTCGCCCAAGATTCTCTCAGCGTTCCTGTTGAGGTAGTAATCGTCCAAGGTTCTCTCGGTGTTCCTGTTGAGGTAGTAATCGCCCCAGATTCTCTCAGTGTTCCTGTTGAGGTAGTAATCGTCCAAGGTTCTCTCGGCGCTCCTGTTGAGGTAGTAATCATCCAAGGTCCTCTCACCGTTCCTGTTGAGGTAGTAACCATCCCTGGTTCATTCATCACCGTTTGAAGCTCCAGATTCAATTCCTGTAACCAGACAGGACACATCTACACAAAGAATTTGAAGACCAGCTCCTGTAACAGGTCAGGTTATAATCCTTTTCTTTTGCAGGTACGCAAGTTCTCGCTAAGGAATCTCTTACGCGCTCGACACCCAGATGGCATCTATAAGCCCATCCACCTTCCATCATCTCTTAGAATGGCATCTATAAGCCCATCATCCTATCCATCAATCTCCAAATGGCATCTATAAGCCCATTCCCACCATCACACTACTATGTGAGCGCAAATTTCTGGGCACTCTAGTGTTCAATCATCTTCCACCTTCGGATTACGAAAGGCACGTCAGCCAATCTGCATCCTCAAGTTTAAGAAGATTGAACAGGGGCAACTGTTGTACCCCAAAATTTGCCCTCCCATATTCTTCAAGAATTGCAAAGAGCGTGCTTCAAAATCTCCCAAAGGATTGCACAGTTCAAGGGCCTCCTAACAGTCAAAATTAGGGTTTTGGTTCTGACAAAGAAAATGAAGTTTTCAAGGGTCCAAACAAGTCCCACATGCCTACAAACATGGTCAAGCATCCTCATACCAAGTTTCAAGACTTACAGCACAAAATTGCACAGTCAAAAACCCTAATTGCACTACAGTCAACTACAGGGGCAAAATGGTCATTTGACAGTCAAAACTTCAAATTTTTGGTCAACATCTTATTTTGAAGCCACAAACATCATTTGATCAATGCTTGATCATGATCTTCAAAGCTTGGCTCAAAAAGTCTCAAGATGCAAAAGTTTCCATATTTGGACAGTTGAAAAAGTCAACTGTAACTTGACCAAGGCATAACTTCCACATGGTTTATCAGAAAAATTCCATCCAAAGCTCATTTTGAAGAGAAAGACATTTCCTACAACTCCTCTTCACACTTCAAGTCCAAGAAATGCTCTCACAAAAAGTTATCAATTTCAACATTATAGGTCATTTTCAAAAGTCAACAAAAAGGGACTTTAAGTCAAAGGCCATAACTTGAGATTGGTAAATCAAAATGACATGGGAACAAAGGCATTGGTTAGAGGACTTCAAGACCTTTCTAAAATGTCCAAGAACATGATCAAAGCTTAAAAATTGAGCAAGATATGCCTTGTGGAAGTTGGGAAATTTTTGGGAATTTTGAAAAGTCAACATTGCTTCAAAGGCCTCAAAATTGCTAATGGGCCACTTTTTCTTCCAAGATTCATCATCCAAAGACTATGCACGACCATTTGGCCTAAAGGGGATTTATTTCATCATTTTTATTTATTTATTTGAATTTTTAATTACTATTAATTCATTTAATAAAATAAAATATGACAAAAATACTAAAACAAGGTTATCAAATCTTTTTGTGCATAATAAACTCTCATCAAGGCCTAAGGATTTCGTGCATATCAAAAGAGGAAAGAATTGGTGCAAATTGGCATGATTCTTCATGAAAAAATATTGAAAAAGATTCATAAAAATCAAATCTTGAAAACCATTAAAGACAAGGCTATGGGCTTGGATTATTGACTGAATTCATTCCTTATACAAGTACAAACCTAACCCTAATGCCAGGGACCTCGAAGTTGCGCCCAAAACCATAAGCAAACTTTGCACTTTTTCAAGAAAATTTCGAAACTGAAAACTACATTCTAGCGCGATTCAAAGAAAAACAACTATTCCATTGCCTTCCCGAGACATCAAGGAAGCTTCCTGAATCAAAATCACAGCTTCTAGCCTCAAGAAACGGTAGAATGAAGCTGTTCTGTTCTTGATATTTCGCGTTTTCATGTTCTAATTTCTATGCCATATTCATACATTATAATGCATGTTTTCCACTAATATGGGCTCACTGAAACTGATGGCATCGTTGAATTGGATTAATATTGATTGTATAAAGAATTGCCATGGCTAATTTTTAGGGTTGCAGGGACCTTAAAAGAGGGCTTCGTCCATATGGGAAAATTGAACCATAAGAAGTATACCATTGAACTCGTGACGTTCCACTGAATCTAAAACATCCCTCGCGCTTTTTTTATATGCAGCCAATTTCTATTCGCTATTTTTTGGCACTTCAGATTGTGGGGGGTTCAAAACCCCCGCTATTTGATGTTCTTTTTTCAGGTCAAAACGCATAAACGAGAAAGAAGATGAGTTGGAAGGCTGTGGTTGGTTGATTCAAAGCTGGGCGCGCGTTTTTGTCTTCATAGCACTAACTCTTATTTATCATTATATTAATTGTTTTTCATGATAATAACAAACATGCTAATTGGTTCAGGTGGTAGAAAGTAACGTTGGCAAGCATTGGGACCTGGGTTCGATTCCCAGGTCCCCCACTTTGTTTCAATATTTTTTCTTTCAATGTAATTCTATGCAGCTTGCCTCCTGAAGTTCATCATACGTCCACAATCCCAGCATGCCACATGGCCAATAACCTCAATCCAAGGGTCCTGATCTGATGAACACCATGGGCACCAGTCAATGCACACTCACGTGGTCAGAAAAGTCAACTGAAGGCCTTAAACATTGGGCCAAAAATGATGGATGATACCTCCAAATTGGGGTCAACACCCCCTAGAGTTTGTGTTTCTTTTCTTTTTCCATCCTTTTTATTATTTGTTTAATTTAATTATTTCCTCTTAGATCTTTAAATTAATATTTTCTTAAACATAAAAATAATAAAAAAATCAGAAAAGATAAAATATAAATATATTTCACTTAAGCATTTTCTTTGTAAATAAAATCTTTGTTAATTAATTTAGTTTTAAATTCTAGGCTTAATTTTAAATATTTTTCTTAATAAATTAAAAATTGTAGAATTAGGTTTTATTTTTATTTTTATCCTTTTGCCTTTTTCACCATATTAATTATTAATTATTATTTTTGTAAATAAAATTGTATTAAATAATTAGGTTAATTCTAGGTTTAACTTTAACATGTTTTTTTTAATAAATTAAAAATAGCTAGAACTAGGTTTTAATTCCAATTTAATTTTTCTTATTAAAAATCCATAAATACAAAAAACTCCAAAAAAAAAATCTTTTCTTTTTATTTTAACTTAATTTGTTAATTATAATTTAATTTCCTAAAAAGGGTCCAACGCCCTCGCATTCGATCGTAATTCCAATTCGCGCGTTTATTTTATTTCCTCTTTTTATGTAATTCTCTCAAAGCCATGTAAATTAGACATTTATATTTCTCGCACTTTATTTTATTTCAAATCGGGTCCTGGATTAAATTTGGCGATGTGGACCCGCGCCTTTGTAATAGCGTAGGATTTTTATGTTTCTCGCAACTTTTAAACTGTTAATTAAACTGCATGAAAGAATGAATGTTAAAAATAAAAGCAACGCGTAGATCACGAATACATGACAAGACAAAAATAAATGAACATGACACACTAATCACACACCACCCCTAGGGTACGCCTCACTGTTGCCTTGCCCCTCGAAAGGTGATCGTCGAGTAGAAGATGTTTTAGTAAGTCCTTATGATCCGGGAACCTGGCATGAGGGTAGCTTCTAAGGTGTCTTCCTATTGCTCCGGTGATCACCATGTCCCGAACCCTCGAATGGATCCGAACACCTCCAACGGTGGTGCTACCTACCCTTCAATGGTGGGATGGCACTACTTTAAGGACATTTACACAGACGAATTCCTTAGGGTAGGTAGACGACTCTAGATACTTGCTCTAATTTCAAAAACAAATTCAAAAATACTTTTCACACCGACACCTTTTCAAAAAGCTTTCGAAAGCAATTTTTCAAACACTCTTGAGGACCGATACAAGAATCGAACTGGAATTTTCAAAGAAACTTTTTAAAACCCACAGTTGAAAAGCAAACAAACCACTTTTGAAAACACAATGAGCAAGTATCTAAGAGCCCATGGATAACCATGGATAGAAAGGGTGCTAATACCTTCCCTTTCTATAATCTACCTCCCGAACCGAGAGCAATATCTTTAAGGAATTTTTCTGTGCTTTTGTCCTTTCCATTTGGAGAAAATAAAAGACGGTGGCGACTCTTGCTTCCGAGAAATTTCGCGAACCAGTGTTAAACAGTCAGTTCCAGATCCACCGATCACAGCCAGCAATAAGAAAAAGATAAAAGTCAAAGAGTTGGGGAAGCAGCTCAAAGATGTTGTGTTAGAGCTAGAAACAAAAGAAGATTAGATGACCGAGGTAATGAAAGAAAATTCCAGACTTCGAGACAAGATAAAAGAGATGGAAGATGCGCCTATGCCTATACCTTTACCAGAGTGAAAAGAGTGTGATCGCTTCCTGGAGCAATGTGTGTATTTGGAAGGAAAATTATTTCAGAAAGATGTAGTGATTGATAGCTTTGCATGTGGACAAGATCGCGAAAATACGAAGAGTTTATTCAAGGAAACTAAAGAGTAGAGTGAAGGGTATTTCCGGCAGGGGGACCATTATACTACACAGAGATAAGAGATCTTACACATTGATTGTTGTTTTTATTTGATGTCGTTTAATCACCACCAGTCTTGTTGGATGGGTTCATTTATATTTACTTATGTATTCTGGTTTATTCTTGTACGAATATACTTATGATCCTGAGGACCATTTTATAATGAATGAAGTATATTTTCTTTGTTATATCTCTTGTCATTCTCTAATTATCCCTCTTATCATGTTTATTTAATATTCCTGGGGGTTGACAAAACTTTTGGATACCCTGGAAATGATAAAAGATTTCATGCATGGTCATTCATTCATGCATATCATGTCATGATAGGTGGTTCCCGCGGGTTATCTTATTTTCAATTTGGGTTTTTTCTTTTTTTCAAAATTGCTA
Source organism: Vicia faba (assembly GCA_948472305.1). NCBI lineage: Eukaryota > Viridiplantae > Streptophyta > Magnoliopsida > Fabales > Fabaceae > Vicia > Vicia faba. The sequence goes on along the minus strand of OX451741.1, from coordinate 941,782,603 downwards.
CTACAAACTTGCACCGTTACAACACTCGGGGTACTTCCAAAAGACAAATGGAACAAATTTAGGTAGATGTTATTTCTATGGGTGTCAAGATGGAAACTCGTGTGAACTAGCTAATGGAGATTATCCAGAACATGGCCTGTCAATAGGAAGAGATGAGAGCCTTGATAGTAAGGCCTACTGACATTGTGAATAATGGGAATGAGACTTTGATTATGAATCCTCCAGAGGTTGTTATTAACAGCCCAGTGTGTAATCTGGGTGGGCAGAATGTGAACATTGCTCAAAATCTGAACGGCAACCAAGGTGCCCAGAATTCGAATGATGGTCAGAATGTGAATGGAAACCTAGGTGGCGCTCAGGATGTGGATCTAAATGCAAATACTGGTCTGAATCTTCAGAATGGTCAAGCTGTAAATCTTGGTAATCCTGCTGGTAATCAAAGCATGTTGGTGGTCCAAATTGTGGGAAATAATCTCCCTCTACCCACTCTTATCCAGCAGCATGGTGGGAAAAAGTTTGTTCAACCAAGGCATGTGCATATTCTTGCTCGTCAACTCGAGGAGGACAATTATGATGACTGGATGTCTCATGCTGATGAGCCAACTAAAGTTGAGAAAAAACTGCGTATAGGCCTTGACATGTTCGATTTGGGTTTGGTCCCGAGAGTGAAGATTCCTCCAAAATTCAAAGTGCCAAATTTTGTCAAATATAAAAGCACCTCTTGCCCTAGGGCGTATGTCAAATCCTATTACTGGAGGATATTCGTGTATTCTGATAATGAAAATCTACTTATGCATTTTTTTCAAGACAGTTTAACTGGTGGACCTCTTGAGTGATATATGCAATTGAATGGCACTCGTATATGTACATGGAGAGAGTTGGTTGAAGCTTCCGTACAACATTACCGCTACAATACTAAAATGGAACCCACAAGAACCCAACTTCAAAATTTATCCCAGAAACAGAGTGGATCTTTTAAGGAGTACGCTCAGAGGTGGCGTGAGATGGATGCTACGGTTCAACCCCCGATGAAGGAACGTGAAATGGTGGATATGTTTACTAGCACTTTATAGGGGAAGTATTGCAAGAGTTATAGTACTTCCAATTCATTCGCTGAAATGGTGACATGCAGGGAAAGAATCAAAATTGGAATCAAGTTAGGAAAGATTCAAGATGTCTTCAGAACTAATACTAGTAATGCCAAAAAGACTTTCGAGGGTTTCTAAAAGAAGAAGGAGAATGAAGCCAGAATGGTCTATTCGCGTAAAGGGAAAGGAAGATACCAGGATACAAATCACTCGATTGCTGCTGTGACAATACCAGTTGATGCACCCCAGCAGCAGACATATACGCCCAGGCAAGGCTATCGGCAAAGGCCAAAACTGCCTGACAGAAAATTCGATAAAATTCCTATGCCCTATGGAGAGTTTTTACCTCAGTTAATAGAATTGAAGTTGGTTAAGAAGCGTATAATGCATATTAACCTAGAGAAGCTACCGCCAAATTTTAATGCTAATGCTAAATGTGAGTTTCATTCCGGAGTACAGAGGCATAACATCGAGAATTGCATGACGTTCAAACACAAGGTACAAGACCTATTGGAATCTCAGGCTACTAATTTTGGGCAAGCACCTAATATTACTAGTCAACCTTATGGAGGTGCCACTGTCAGTGTTATTATTAAAGAGGAAACTTGAATCTTGTTATGGATGTGGATCAGTTGATAACACCTCTCTCATTCGTGAAAGAACAGTTATCACAGAAAGGTGTATTTTTGGGTTATGGGTTTGATTTTGAAGGTTGTTTGATACAACCAAAGGGTTACCAGTGCTTGAAGGATGCAGTCCAGGATTTAATTACCAAGGGAGTTCTATAGTTCGACCGCACATTTGTTGAGACTAAAATTGATGAGGTTGATGTGATAAATATTCCTGTCAAGGCGAAGATTGTTCAAGTACCTTTTACGATTCCAGTTCCTGTCAGGAAATCACCTATAACCATCATTGTACCCGGGCCAATACCATATGTCAGCGACAAAGCAATTCCTTGGTATTATGGTGGAGAATGTTATCAGCAAGGGCAAAAAATTTCTACTCATAAGTGCGAGGATGGAAATTTTGAAGAAGATAAGTCTGATATTCATGACATCGTTGGTGCAAGTAGGATTACCTGTAGAGGTCGGATTTTTTCTCCACCAATACATCCTGAAAGTAGTGTAGATGCCACATCTAAGGCTAAGGGTAAGCAGATTTTGGGTAGTGGCAAAAAACTAGGGAAAAAGTCCCATGTTCCTATTCTGGATGTCGAGATGGATAAAGATGTGACTGAATTGATGAGGTACATAAAGAAAAGTGACTACAAGATTATTGACCAGATGAACCAGACGCCCACTAAGATTTTGGTTCTTGCTTTGCTCAAGGATTTGGAGGCCCACGGGAATGCGTTGATAAAGTTGTTGGGGACTTATTTTGTTCCTCAAGAAATCTAAGTGAATCAATTTGAAGGGATCATGAATAGTATTTCAGCAAGCAATGGACTCAGATTTTACAATTTTTGATTTGCCCCCTGAGGGGAGGAAGCACAACAAAGCATTATATATCTCCATGGAGATTGCAAAAGCCACCTTATCTCGTGTACTGGTTGATACAAGGTCCTCTCTCAATGTGTTACCAAAGTCTGCTCTTATGAAGCTTGATTATGAAGGGGTCGTGTTGAGGCCTAGTGACTTGATTGTCAAGGCGTTTGATGGGTCTAAAAGGACCGTGTTCGGGGAGGTTGATTTGCCTATTAAGATAGGTTCCCAAATTTTCGATACAAAATTCTTCATTATGGACATTAATCCTTCTTATTGTTGTCTGCTCGGCCGCCCATGGACTCATGGAGTCGGCGCTGTCACTTCCACCTTACATCAAAAGCTGAAGTTCTTATTGAATGGAAAGGTGGTCACCGTTTATGGTGAGGAAGATTATATTGTCAGTCACTTGAGTTGCTTTCGCTATGTTGAGGTGGAAGGTGAAGTACACGAGACTTCATGCCAAGAATTTGAAACTGTACAGGTTGTCATAACTCCTCTCCAGGAGGTTAAGAAGTCGGAGGTCTCCATGTAATCCTACCGTCAAGCATAAGCAGTTGTTCAATCTGATCATCCTGAAGGTTGGGGCAGAGTGCTGAATCTCCCCACACAGATAGACTAGAAAGGTTTAGGTTTTGTGGCTGGTCAAAACATGCCAATTATGGCTCCTCTTAAGGTTCAAGGTATCCCTCTGTCGGTTCAGTTTGTCAGTGGTGGTGTTATCCATGAAGAGGCTCATGTTGTGAGAGAGGAATGTGATAGTGATTGTGAAATGGATAAGTGGGTCCGTCCTACTATTCTGGGAAAAGAGCTTGCTAATTGGTCTATTGAATACGTCCTTGAAGTCACCTGTTATGAAGAGTAATTTTCTTTTATTTTTCATCATGTAATAATTCCTAAGTTCTGCCCAAGACATAGTGAACATGATATAGGACCATGATGTTTTTCATTTCAAAATTTATCATTAATAAAGGATGTTTTTTTGCATTCAAATATTTTGCTCCCTGTCTTTCTTCTCTTAAGATTTTTGGCAATGTGTTTTTATTTTTCTTTCTTTATCTAAAACTAAAATAAAAATAAAAATAAAAATAAGCATGCACATTTTGTCCCCCATTAATCCCGGAATATGTCGGAAACGATTCTGCTATGGTTCATTATGACTTTGAAAATCCAATCTAACAAAATGATGAAGAAACTGAAGAAGATTGTGAACTTCTGGAAGAGCTATCCACATTGTTGAGGCAAGAAGAAAAGTTCATTTAACCGCACCAAGATATTGTTGAAGTAATTAACTTGTGTACCAAAGAGATCCGAAGAGAAGTCAAGATTGGGGCTGCTTTAGAAGACAGTGTCAAGCAAAGATTGATTGAAATGCTCTGTGAGTATGTGGACATCTTTGCTTGGTCTTATGAATACATGCATGGGTTGGACACAAATATTGTTGTGCACAAACTGCCTCTTAGAGAGGAGTGTCCTCCTGTTAAGCAAAAGCTACAAAGAACTCATCCTGAGATGTCTAAGAAGATCAAGGAGGAGGTTCAGAGACAATTTGATGTAGGCTTTTTGAAATTGACGTCCTACCCGACATGGATTGCAAATATTGTACCAGTATCGAAAAAGGATGGTAAACTGAGAATGTGTGTGGACTATAGGGATTTGAGCGGAGCAAGCCCTAAAGATGATTTCCCACTTTCACATATCGATATTCTGGTTGACAATACTGCTCAAGCTAAAGTGTTTTCCTTCATGGATAGTTTTTCTGGTTATAATCAGATCAAGATGGCACCATAAGACATGGCGAAAACTACTTTCATTACACCTTGGGGAACATTTTTCTACAAAGTGATGCCCTTTGGTTTGAAGAATGCAAAGGAAACATATCAGCGTGCTATGGTCACTCTTTTTCATGACAAGATACATAAAGAGATTTAAGTTTATGTTGATGATATGATTTCCAAGTCCCAGACAGAAGAAGAACATCTTGTTCATTTGTGGAAACTATTTGAAAGGTTAAGGAAATTCAGGCTGAGGTTGAACCCTAATAAGTGCATCTTTGGGGTAAGATCAGGAAAGTTATTGGGCTTTATTCTAAGTGAAAAAGGAATCAAGGTCGATCCTGCCAAAGTAAAATCTATACAAGAAATTCCTGAGCCAAGTACAGAAAAAGAGGTTTGTGGTTTTTTCGGGAGGTTGAACTACATTGCTAGATTCATCTCTCACCTTACAACCACTTGCGGGCCAATCTTTAAATTGTTGAGAAAAGATCCAACGTCCAGGTGGAATGACAAATGCCAAGTGGTTTTTGATAAAATAAAAGAATATTTGCAAGAACCTTCGGTTCTCTCGCCTCCAGTAGAAGGCAGACCCTTGATAATGTATTTGACAGTATTGGAAAACTCCATGGCTGTGTACTCGGTTAACATGACGAGACAGGTAGGAAGAGCATGCCATCTACTACCTGACCAAGAAATTTACTGATTACGAACCAAGATACTCATTAATTGAAAAGACTTGTTGTTCACTCGCGTGGGCAGCAAAGCGTTTCAGACAGTATATGCTGACTCACACTACTCTCTTGATATCCAAGATGTATCCAATCAAGTAAATTTTTGAAAAGTCATCTCTCACGGGAAGAGTATCCCATTTGCAGATGATTCATACAGAATACGACATCCAGTATACTACCCAAAAGGCTATCAAGGGTAGTGTATTGGCAGATTATCTTGCTCAACAGCCCGTGGAAAATGGATATCAGCCGATGAGGTTTGAGTTTCCTGATGAAGATATTATGTATGTACGGGATTGTAACATCCCAAGCCCATAAGAGGGGCCCGATCCAGGATCGCGATGGACAATGGTATTTGATGGTGCCTCAAATGCATTGGATAATTGTATTGGTGTTGTTATTACTTCTCCTAAAGGTTTTCATACTCCTTTCACTGCCAGAATTTTCTTTGAGTGTACCAATAATATTTCTGAGTATGAAGCTTGTATTTTTAGGATCGAAGCTGCTATTGGTTTGAGAATAAAAATCTTATAAGTATATGGGGATTCTTCTCTAGTAATCAGTCAGAACAATGGATATTGGGAAACTCGTCATCCTAATCTGATTCCATATCGCGAGCATGTTTTGAGGTTGATCTCGTACTTCGATGAAATCACTTTCTAGCATATACCAAGGGAGGAGAATAACCTGGTGTTGTACCCCAAAATTTGCCCTCCCATATTTCTCAAAATATTCCAAGAAAAATTCACAAGTCCAACCCGGCGCGTCATATTCAGGTATTCTTTCGCCAAGATATCTCTGATAACATATTCTCAAATTCAGGTTCGGCTCAAGAGATAATTCTTTAAAGAAGGTATCCGAATGTGCGAGTTTTCTTGAAGAAATATGGTGAAAAAATGTGCTGAAAGTGCAGTTTTTACGCGCTAAAAAATTCATAACTTGAAGATCGTGACTCATTTTGAACCCGTTCCGGTGGCCAAAATTCCGTCTTGACATTATCTACGTTTTCATCTCTCACGGAAGGAAGCCAATTTCGATCAGAAGGTCTTCAAAAATGTGGATTTATCAAGTATTTTCGTGCAGAAAATTTGTGATAGAAGTTTATTTGCGTCATGTTCAAAAAATCATAACTTGGTCGATTTTCATCGTATCGAGCTGGTTCCGGTGCCAAAATTTCACAAATTGAGTTGACTACATTTTCACAGAAGGAATTGAGTTCAAACGGTATTCAAAAGGCCTTCGTTTTTTGCTCAGAGTGCGTGACACGCTGAAAATCCTGAATGCTGAATATTATTTCATCTGAGCCGAAACTTCGAAAATTCATAACTCGGTCAATTTTTATCGGATTGGACTCATATTTTTACACAAGGTCACTGACTCATAGATCTACAACTTTGCTTCAAAAGTCGAGACCAAATTATGCACCGATCAATACCAGTTTTTTATTGAAGAACGTGTCAGAGCCGACACTGGAGCCCAAAATAAGTTTGTCTGAGCTGAAACTTCAAAAATTCATAACTAATTCACCGTTTATCCGATTGAGTCGATTTTCGGACAGGAGTTAGTTCTCGATGTCGGCTACATTTTGTTTTCACATTTCAACTTCAAAAAATGCACTTAAGTCCCTGCGATTTAGCCTGGAAAGTGACGAATTCAAGTGAATATTGGAGGCCCAATTGCACATTCAAAGCCCATTTTCTTTACCCTAATTTCCACTATATAATCACCTTCTTGTCACACAAACCAGAGGGGAGAAAAAAAAAAGAAAAAAGAGAGAAGAGAAAAAGAGAGAAAAAACTTGGCCACAATACTGTTAGAATATCCAACTCTTTCAAGAACCCTAAAACCTTGAAATCCTTATTACAAATCCCTCTCTCACTACAAACAAGCCATCTCAGTTACAAACCAACATCTTATTACTTCTTCAGTAAGGGCAAGGTTGGCTTGATCTCCATGATCCAAAGGGCATAAAAACATTCATGTCACTACTTTTCCAGTAAGGGTAAGGTTGATTTGATCTCCATGATCAAAAGGGTATAATCATTCATACATGCATATTGTGCCTAAACATTAAATTTCTTCATATATTGGCTTTATTTGCATTTTATGATTTTATTTAATGTGTTTGTGAGATTCAACACTGCAGATTTAGACAGGATCCCATGCAGGTTCATTAAGGAACGTTGAGGCCAAAAGCCAAAAGCCAAAAGCCAAATGGCCAAAGTAGAACAACTTATGCATGAAACTCAATCCAATGGCCAAAGAATGCAGACCACGGTACTCAGGAGTCAATACTTCAAAAAACCTCCCCTTGGGCCAGACACCCCCTATGGTTTGCTCAATTTTTAATTTTTATTTGTTTTTCCTTTTTGTTTTTTTAATTGTTTTTTTTGTTTTCTTTTAATTCCATAAAATAATTTTCATAATAAATATAAAATACAGAAAAATCAAAAAAAATGTTTATTTTATTAATATTAATTTTACTATTATTATTTTTGTAAATAAACTTTAAACAATTAATTAGATTAATTTAGGTTTCAAAACTTTAATATTTTTCTTAACAAATTAAATATGTAGAAATTAGGTTTTTTTAACTTTTTCATCATTTTTTTTAATAAATAATTTTCTCATCATTATTATTATTATTAACTACTAATTTATTTTGTAAATAAACATGTACATAAATTCTTTAGTAAATTAAGTTAAACTTTAACATTTTTCTCAAATAATTAAAAATAACTTAGAATTAGGGTTTCTTTTAATTTTAATTTTAATTTTCTTATTTCATAAATACAAAAAAAACCTAAAAAACACTTCTTTTATTTCAATAAATAATTAATTAATTTTTAATCTCAATTTAACTTCAAAAGGGTCCAACGCCCTCGTTTTCAATTTTAATTCAATTCGCACATTTTATTTATTCCTTCTTTTAAATATTGATGTAATTCTCCCAAAGCCTTGTAAACTCGGACATTTTATTTCTCGCACTTTACTTCTTTATTTTCTGTCAAATCGGGTCCTGGGTTAAATTTGGCGATGTGGACCCGCGCCTTTGTAATAGTTTAGGAATTTTATCTTTCCGCACTTTTTTAACTGTTAAATAAATGCATGCAAGAATGAATGACAAAAATAAAAACAAAACGTTAGATCACCAATAACCTGACAAGACAAAAATAAATGAACATGACACACAAATTCACACACCACCCCTAGGGTACGCCTCACTGTTGCCTTGCCTCGAAAGGTGATCGTCGAGTAGAGGATGTCTTAGTAAGTCCTCATGATCCGGGAACCTGGCATGAGGGTAGCTTCTAAGGTGTCTTCCCATTGCTCTGGTGATCACCATGTCCCTACAACCTCGAATTGACCCGAACACCTCCAACGGTGGTGCTACCTACCTCTCAATGGTGGGATGGCATTACTTTTAAGGACATCTACACAGACGAATTCCTTAGGGTAGGTAGATTCTCAAGGATACTTGCTCTAATTTCAAACAAACAAAAAAAAACCTTTTCACACCGACACTTTTTCAAAAAGCTTTCAAAGCAAATCTTTCAAACACTCTGACGTACGAGTCGAACTGAAATTTTTCAAAGAGACTTTTTAAACCCACATTGAAAAGCAAACAAACATTTTTGAAAACACATTGAGCAAGTATCTAAGAGCCCATGGATAACCATGGATAGAAAGGGTGCTAACACCTTCCCTTTCTATAACCTACCTCCCGAACCGAGAGCAATCTCATAAGGAATTTTTCTGTGCTTTTGTCCTTTCCATTTGGAGAAAATAAAAGACGGTGGCGACTCTTGCTTCCGCGACATTTCGCGAACCAGCGTTAAACAGTCAGTTCCAGATCCACCAATCACAGAACTGGCGACTCTGCTGGGGACTTAACTTATAAAGTGAGGTGTACCTTAGGGCTAGTTCATAACTGTGTTTTCAATTGTCTTCTTTGCTTGCTTTACTATTGTGGGTTGCATGGGAGTTACATAGATCCTAACCCGGATCTGGGGATACCCTGTTTAGGTAGCATAAGCTGTGAGGGACCTGTCCGGCGTATACCGACATGGGTGAAGCAGTGGCTACGTTGGTGTGGCGCCTTGGTCTGTACCGATATCCCTCGTGTTGAAACGGGGAGAATATGGGTCTTCCAAGGAGTCATTAAGCACCAACAGACCTTAGAACCTTAAATGACCCAACTTGGCCAATAGAACAGTAGCAGTATGCTACGCCCATTGAGGCTAAACTCTCGTGATGGTTCCGGCCGCAAGAAAAGATTGCGATGCTGGAGTTATGACCGATTGAGGGTAGTCAATGATATTGGGATCCTCTAAGAACCCGGTTACTTTGATAGGACAGGTATGAACCAACCAACTGAAAGAGGGTAATACCTAGACCTCATGCTGGCCTAAACTCTAAGGGCTTCTCTTGTGTGACTTGTGTGCCTTCGTACTTGACTATCTGCATGCTTGTTACCTAACACTTGTTTCTTGCAGGTTTTGTTTATAGTCCTTAATTGGGACTCGTAACAGGGTTTACTAAGTCTCTTGCAGGTTTTGTTTATAGTCCTTAATTGGGACTCATAACAGGGTGTACTAACTACTTGCAGGTTCTGTTTATAGTCCTTAATTGGGACTCATGACAGGTTTTGCTTGAGTTTCTTGCAGGTTTTGGTTTGCAGTCCTTAATTGGGACTCATAACAGGGTTACTTACATTACCCCCATGCATAGCATAACATCATACCATTGCATACATCCTGCATAAGGACTAACCCATTTCAAGGATCTCAAGGGTCTGTGATGCAGGTCATGATGAATCAAACATCTAGCAAGGGGCAAAGAGGATTTATTTTCCTCTAGCCAAAGTTGTCAGAGGCTATGACCCACTTGATATGGTGAGCTCTGACTCTTGAAGAAGGTTCCCTTAACCAAGGTTGTTTGGAAATCAAAACCAGACATGATGGCTAAAGTCAGGGGCTATGACCCACTTGATATGGTGAGCGTTTGACCCTGGAAGAAAGACTCTCAACAAATATAGAGTTCCTTCCATCAAGCTACCGGACCCAAATTCTAACAAATTTTCTTGTTTACCCCGCGGGATCCTTGAAAACATTGCATGCATGTCATACACATCATTACATAACAGGTATCTTTGTTGCAGGTCACTTACCATCTCTCGCTGTTTATTTCAGCAATGGCCTTCCAACCAGATAACCAGGACCTTCTTGCTCAAGAGACTCGGTTCGGGGAAATCCTCCTGAATCTATCCAAGGGGCAGGAGGAGCTAAGGACACTTCTCATGGAGACCTTTGTCAGAAACAGTGCTGAGGGTGAACAGCTGAAACGTCTACAAGCTGAGGTAGACACATTGAAAACCCAGATGCTGGGGCAAAGGGCCCTCATTCAAGGTCTAGCTCAGGAGCAAGGAGAGCTAAGGGCCATGATCAGTCAGCTTCCTCAAGGCATGAAGCAACCAACCCAAATCAGGGACCAGGTCATGGAACAGCTTCCAAGAAGGCAAAGGTCGGGTCCAATAAATAGACCTCTCCGAGTTGCTACTACTTCTCAGGGCCAACAACGACCTCGCCAAGAACAGCGGGTTGATCAGAACAGGTCAGACGAGCCTAAGAGACAATTCATCTACATCAACATGTCATGGTCACGAGCTTTGCAGCACATGTTAAGGATGAACCTGATTGCGGTGATCAACCCTCCTGCAAATCCAAAGACTTCCTCTCCAAATTACAACCCAGAAGCAAGGTGCTCTTACCATTCTGGTAGCCCGGGGCACGATACTGAGGATTGTTGGGCACTGAAGTACAAGATTCAGAACATGATCGATGCTAAAGAGATCGAGTTCGAGCTCGCCAAGACTCCCAACGTGATCACTGCTCCCTTGCCAAAACATGGCTAGGATTGAGAAATTTTTGTTCATTCTAATGTTCAAGTTGCAATTTTCTTTTGTTTAAACATTTACTCATGTTAAACATTGTTATCACATTAATGCATCGCTTATGTCTATTTTGAATCAATATATTCGCATTCACTATATGCAAATTGTTTTCATATTTTTTCTGATGTCAACTCTCGTTAATTCTAAGCCTCTTGAGGGAGGATGACGAAAACGATACCGCAATCTTGACAGTATGCTTTTGAACAGACCCCGCTGATGAGGTACAGGCATTGTTTCAATCCCTAAACACTGGAGTTATAAGGATGATAATCCCTCGTCAACCCCTCTGAGCCAAAGAAGTAGGAGTTTTTCTTTTCGAAATTTAAAACCCTTAATCATAACCTGGGGCAGGGTAGTCTCTCAGTTGATCCAAGTGCATAACGAATGGCACCAAAGAGGTCCTTACAAAACAAAAAAAATGGTGATGGTTCCGAATAATCAAGAAGGACAGGCAGTCATTATATCTCTCAAAATAAAAAAGCCCATTAAGTCAAAACCCATGAAGGAGACTTACAAAACTGGGGCATCCCGCTGACTGTGATTCCAAAAAAAAAAAGGAAACAGTTCAGGCAAAAAAAGAAAGGGATAACAAAAATCAAAAAAAAAAAGAAGAGGTCCTACAAACCCTCAACAAAAAAAGGAATGACTGCCTATTCAAAATAAGTTATTAACATCCGAATCGTCACCGGAAAATCAAAGCAAAGACTCAAACAAGGTCTAACGTATGATCAACTGAGTTTAGGTTTGGAGAACATCACGAAGAGTGGGTGGGTACAAATAATTTGAGCCTTTATCCTTTGTTTCTTAAACCGTGAACCAGGCCACGCTATAACCCTTAAAAGTCCTAGCTGAAGCATGGGTTAGTTCGAAAGCATACTGTGACGAAAGGTATCCTGACTCCTTAAGGCTTACTATAAAGAATGAGTTGACATCACGTTTTACAAACATTCATTTGTTTTATGAAAAAAGAATGCATTTTCAAAATCTTCAAGACAGACATAGGCTTTGCATTTTTAACATAACTTTGTTTGCATATGACTTTTTGTTTGAACAGCATAGAAATTCGCACGACGAATATCTGGTGAACAGAAGCATCTCCAGTCAAGGGGCATGGCATGATCATGGTCTATCATCTGGGGCAGTCCAATCAAGATTCAGAGAATCTCTCAAAAGGCCAAATAGCCTGGGGCAAATCTCCACCTGAGTCACTTGGGGCATTTTAACAACGAATCTTGCCTGGTCAAAAATCTTCGGGTGGCATGACAAAACACTTCTGACAGGGGCAACTCCCTACATTCTGAGAGCATGGACATAGTCGAAAAAAATACTACGCATGAAAAAAGACCTGCTAGGTTGACATGCCTAGGCAAAAATTAGGGCTTCCCGGCGAACCAAAAGGGTTCGGGCAAAATGAAGGGATGAAATGAAAAAAATCTGTACACCCGGCAAGTCGAAAACCTGAAAAGGCGGCTTGGGCAAAAATGGGTATCCCGGTGGACTGAAAACCCGAAAGGGCGGTCCAGGCAAAAGTTAGGGATCAAAGCGTACGACTATGTCCTGTCATCTTATCACCTGCCTATGAGAAGAAGGTTTGTCCATCAACCACTATCAGCACCCCACAGATGCCTTCTCCCATAGAAACAGGGGCAATAATGAGTCGTCCAAACAATCTAATGGCTCTGTCCTCCAAGGTACCAAGGTAGGTTCAGCTAAAGAACATGACCAGTACATCTTAAACTCCCCAGAGAGTCAGCAGTCAGTGCATTCTTCTCCAAGCTATTATCAAACCTCAAGGAAGTTGGGTACCCTCCCGTAGAGCTCAACATTCCCCAACAGCAATACATATATTCTTAAACAAGCATCTCCGGCAGTCTTGGTCTAAAGATCGTTCCCCGACGACATACAAGCATTCAAAGGAATCACTTCCCCAGCATATCAAAACTTCCCCAGGAAAATCCAATTCCCCCAGGAAAATTGGAATTCATATCCCCAAGCAGTAAGCTTATCCCCAGTAAATTCTGGAAGCTTATCCTTCGCAGAGCACGAACGCGTCTCCCGGCTTTATTCAAAGAGTTATTTCCTTAACAGGATATAACTGGGTTATCCTCAGCCAAAAGCCACGGAAAGAGCGTCCTCGACGAAGTCTTCTTATCCCCAGCGAAGTCTATCAGCACTTCCAACACAACAAGGGTATCCCCGGAAAGTTATTATCAACAGCTTAACAAAGTACCTCTCTCTCCACAGAGTGTTGCTTCCCAGCATGGTCGTCTAGAGCATCTTTTCTCCCCGCAGAATCTTCCATTTGCCAAGTTTATTCCGCAATGGAGTCGTCTTCTCCTACCGGTATTCTTGCAGTTATCATCCCCCGCGGAAGCAAAATCTATTCTTCAACATCAACCCAGGATACGACTTCCCGGCACCCATCAAGGATTTACTTTCCTAGACGAAAAACACATTCATAAAACGTCACATACATCATTATAGCATGCATAGACGCATCATATCACCCCAATCTCATTTATTTTTGAGAACATCTTAAAATCAGGCAATTCATGCATTATGACATTGCATACAACTAATTCGTTACTTTTTCAGGAAAGAACGATCAACAGATAAAAGTCTTTACCCGTTGAGGTAGTAATCGTCCCAGATTCCTTCATCATCCTGCTGAGGTAGTAATCGTCCCAGATTCCTTCATCATCCTGCTGAGGTAGTAATCGTCCCAGATTCCTTCATCATCCTGCTGAGGTAGTAATCGTCCCAGATTCCTTCATCATCCTGCTGAGGTAGTAATCGTCCCAGATTCCTTCATCATCCTGCTGAGGTAGTAATCGTCCCAGATTCCTTCATCATCCTGCTGAGGTAGTAATCGTCCCAGATTCCTTCATCATCCTGCTGAGGTAGTAATCGTCCCAGATTCCTTCATCATCCTGCTGAGGTAGTAATCGTCCCAGATTCCTTCATCATCCTGCTGAGGTAGTAATCGTCCCAGATTCCTTCATCATCCTGCTGAGGTAGTAATCGTCCCAGATTCCTTCATCATCCTGCTGAGGTAGTAATCGTCCCAGATTCCTTCATCATCCTGCTGAGGTAGTAATCGTCCCAGATTCCTTCATTATCCTGCTGAGGTAGTAATCGTCCCAGATTCCTTCATCATCCTGCTGAGGTAGTAATCGTCCCAGATTCCTTCATCATTCTGCTGAGGTAGTAATCGTCCCAGATTCCTTCATCATCCTGCTGAGGTAGTAATCGTCCCAGATTCCTTCATTATCCCGCCGAGGTAGTAATCGTCCCAGATTCCTTCATCATTCTGCTGAGGTAGTAATCGTCCCAGATTCCTTCATCGTCCTGCTGAGGTAGTAATCGTCCCAGATTCCTTCATCGTCCTGCTGAGGTAGTAATCGTCCCAGATTCCTTCATCATATATTTGGAGTAGCAATCATCTCAGATTCCTTCATCACATCCTTATCAAAAAAACCTCCTCTGGTTCAGTCAGATCGACCCTAAGATCTCCCTGATTCTTATCCCAGTAGAAGACACCCAAGATTTTTCTCAACGAGCGTTGTTGAAGATAAAGTCACCCAAGATTTTTCTCAACAAGCGTTGTTGAAGTTAAAGTCACCCAAGATTTTTCTCAACGAGCGTTGTTGAAGTTAAAGTCACCCAAGATTTTTCTCAACGAGCGTTGTTGCAGTTAAAGTCACCCAAGATTTTTCTCAACGAGCGTTGTTGAAGTTAAAGTCGCCCAAGATTCTCTTACCATTCATGCTAAGGCAGTAACCATCCCTGGTTCATTCATCACCGTTTGAAGCTCCAGACTCGGCTCCTGTAACCAGTCAGGACACATCTATACCAAGCATCTGAAAACCAGCTCCTGCAACGTGTCAGGTACTCATTTGTTCTTTTGCAGGTATGCAGGTTCTCGCTAAGGAATCTCCTACGCAATCAACATCCAGATGGCATCTATAAGCCCATCATCCTATCCAGCAATCTCCAAATGGCATCTATAAGCCCATTCCCCCATCACACTGCTAACATGTGAGCGCAAATTTCTGGGCACTCTAGTGTTCAATCATCTTCCACCTTCGGATTACGAAAGGCACGTCCGTCAATCTGCATCCTCAGGTCTAAGAAGATTGAACAGGGGCAACTGTTGTACCCCAAAATTTGCCCTCCCATATTTCTCAAAATATTCCAAGAAAAATTCACAAGTCCAACCCGGCGCGTCATATTCAGGTATTCTTTCGCCAAGATATCTCTGATAACATATTCTCAAATTCAGGTTCGGCTCAAGAGATAATTCTTTAAAGAAGGTATCCGAATGTGCGAGTTTTCTTGAAGAAATATGGTGAAAAAATGTGCTGAAAGTGCAGTTTTTACGCGCTAAAAAATTCATAACTTGAAGATCGTGACTCATTTTGAACCCGTTCCGGTGGCCAAAATTCCGTCTTGACATTATCTACGTTTTCATCTCTCACGGCAGGAAGCCAATTTCGATCAGAAGGTCTTCAAAAATGTGGATTTATCAAGTATTTTCGTGCAGAAAATTTGTGATAGAAGTTTATTTGCGTCATGTTCAAAAAATCATAACTTGGTCGATTTTCATCGTATCGAGCTGGTTCCGGTGCCAAAATTTCACAAATTGAGTTGACTACATTTTCACAGAAGGAATTGAGTTCAAACGGTATTCAAAAGGCCTTCGTTTTTTGCTCAGAGTGCGTGACACGCTGAAAATCCTGAATGCTGAATATTATTTCATCTGAGCCGAAACTTCGAAAATTCATAACTCGGTCAATTTTTATCGGATTGGACTCATATTTTTACACAAGGTCACTGACTCATAGATCTACAACTTTGCTTCAAAAGTCGAGACCAAATTATGCACCGATCAATACCAGTTTTTTATTGAAGAACGTGTCAGAGCCGACACTGGAGCCCAAAATAAGTTTGTCTGAGCTGAAACTTCAAAAATTCATAACTAATTCACCGTTTATCCGATTGAGTCGATTTTCGGACAGAAGTTAGTTCTCGATGTCGGCTACATTTTGTTTTCACATTTCAACTTCAAAAAATGCACTTAAGTCCCTGCGATTTAGCCTGGAAAGTGACGAATTCAAGTGAATATTGGAGGCCCAATTGCACATTCAAAGCCCATTTTCTTTACCCTAATTTCCACTATATAATCACCTTCTTGTCACACAAACCAGAGGGGAGAAAAAAAAAAGAAAAAAGAGAGAAGAGAAAAAGAGAGAAAAAACTTGGCCACAATACTGTTAGAATATCCAACTCTTTCAAGAACCCTAAAACCTTGAAATCCTTATTACAAATCCCTCTCTCACTACAAACAAGCCATCTCAGTTACAAACCAACATCTTATTACTTCTTCAGTAAGGGCAAGGTTGGCTTGATCTCCATGATCCAAAGGGCATAAAAACATTCATGTCACTACTTTTCCAGTAAGGGTAAGGTTGATTTGATCTCCATGATCAAAAGGGTATAATCATTCATACATGCATATTGTGCCTAAACATTAAATTTCTTCATATATTGGCTTTATTTGCATTTTATGATTTTATTTAATGTGTTTGTGAGATTCAACACTGCAGATTTAGACAGGATCCCATGCAGGTTCATTAAGGAACGTTGAGGCCAAAAGCCAAAAGCCAAAAGCCAAATGGCCAAAGTAGAACAACTTATGCATGAAACTCAATCCAATGGCCAAAGAATGCAGACCACGGTACTCAGGAGTCAATACTTCAAAAAACCTCCCCTTGGGCCAGACACCCCCTATGGTTTGCTCAATTTTTAATTTTTATTTGTTTTTCCTTTTTGTTTTTTTAATTGTTTTTTTTGTTTTCTTTTAATTCCATAAAATAATTTTCATAATAAATATAAAATACAGAAAAATCAAAAAAAATGTTTATTTTATTAATATTAATTTTACTATTATTATTTTTGTAAATAAACTTTAAACAATTAATTAGATTAATTTAGGTTTCAAAACTTTAATATTTTTCTTAACAAATTAAATATGTAGAAATTAGGTTTTTTAACTTTTTCATCATTTTTTTTAATAAATAATTTTCTCATCATTATTATTATTATTAACTACTAATTTATTTTGTAAATAAACATGTACATAAATTCTTTAGTAAATTAAGTTAAACTTTAACATTTTTCTCAAATAATTAAAAATAACTTAGAATTAGGGTTTCTTTTAATTTTAATTTTAATTTTCTTATTTCATAAATACAAAAAAAACCTAAAAAACACTTCTTTTATTTCAATAAATAATTAATTAATTTTTAATCTCAATTTAACTTCAAAAGGGTCCAACGCCCTCGTTTTCAATTTTAATTCAATTCGCACATTTTATTTATTCCTTCTTTTAAATATTGATGTAATTCTCCCAAAGCCTTGTAAACTCGGACATTTTATTTCTCGCACTTTACTTCTTTATTTTCTGTCAAATCGGGTCCTGGGTTAAATTTGGCGATGTGGACCCGCGCCTTTGTAATAGTTTAGGAATTTTATCTTTCCGCACTTTTTTAACTGTTAAATAAATGCATGCAAGAATGAATGACAAAAATAAAAACAAAACGTTAGATCACCAATAACCTGACAAGACAAAAATAAATGAACATGACACACAAATTCACACACCACCCCTAGGGTACGCCTCACTGTTGCCTTGCCTCGAAAGGTGATCGTCGAGTAGAGGATGTCTTAGTAAGTCCTCATGATCCGGGAACCTGGCATGAGGGTAGCTTCTAAGGTGTCTTCCCATTGCTCTGGTGATCACCATGTCCCTACAACCTCGAATTGACCCGAACACCTCCAACGGTGGTGCTACCTACCTCTCAATGGTGGGATGGCATTACTTTTAAGGACATCTACACAGACGAATTCCTTAGGGTAGGTAGATTCTCAAGGATACTTGCTCTAATTTCAAACAAACAAAAAAAAACCTTTTCACACCGACACTTTTTCAAAAAGCTTTCAAAGCAAATCTTTCAAACACTCTGACGTACGAGTCGAACTGAAATTTTTCAAAGAGACTTTTTAAACCCACATTGAAAAGCAAACAAACATTTTTGAAAACACATTGAGCAAGTATCTAAGAGCCCATGGATAACCATGGATAGAAAGGGTGCTAACACCTTCCCTTTCTATAACCTACCTCCCGAACCGAGAGCAATCTCATAAGGAATTTTTCTGTGCTTTTGTCCTTTCCATTTGGAGAAAATAAAAGACGGTGGCGACTCTTGCTTCCGCGACATTTCGCGAACCAGCGTTAAACAGTCAGTTCCAGATCCACCGATCACACCTGGCAGGCGCTTTTGTTACACTGTCATACATGTTCAAAGTTAGGTGGGCTAAACATGCTCCCTCAATCCGTATCATGAGGTTGGATGAGCCAGCGTTCTGTTATGAGATAGAAGAAGAGGCGTTCGATGAAAGGTCTTGGTTTCATGACATCAAAAGATATCTTGAGATGAAAGAATATCCATAGGATGGTTCAGTTACTGATAAGAAAACTCTGCAGAATTATGTATCCAGGTTTTTCCTCAAGAATGGAGTTTTGTACAAGAGGAACTATGACTCTGTTTTGCTCAGATGCATGGATAGACACAAAGCAAACAAGATCATAGAAGAAGTTCATGAAGGATCTATCGGGACACATTCTAGTGGACATAGCATGGCCAAGAAAATCTTGAGAGCAGGTTATTAGTGGTCTACCATGGAAAATGGTTGCTACAATCACTCTAGAATCTGTTACAAATGTTAGATTTATGTCGACAATGTGCACGTGTCGCCCAATTCGTTGAATGTCTTAACTTCTCCTTGGCCTTTCGCAACGTGGGGGTATTGATATTATTGGGAATATTGAGCTGAATGCTTCCAATGGGTACTGCTTTATTCTAGTGGCTATTGACTATTTCACCAAGTGGGTTGAAGCAGCATCATATACCAATGTCACCAAGCAAGTTGTAACTCGTTTTATCAAGCATAATATTATTTGTCATTATGGGGTGCCCGAGAAGATTAACATTAATAACGGGTCCAATATCAACAATAAGATGATGAAAGAGCCGTGCAAAAGCTTCAAGATAAAGCATCACAATTCTTCTCCATATCATCCAAAGATGAATGGCGTTGTCGAGGCAGCTAATAAGAATATTAAGAAGATTATGAAAAAAATGGTTGTGACCTATAGAGATTGGCACAAGATGTTTCCATTTGCTTTACATGGTTACCGCACCTCGGTGCACACTTCGACTGGGGAAACTTCATTTTCGCTGGTATACGGCATGGAAGCAGTCCTACCCGTAAAAGTAGAGATTCCTTCTTTATGGATAATGACAGATATACAGCTTGACAAGGCTGAATGGGTTCATAATAGACTTGATCAGTTGAATCTTATTGACGAGAAGAGATTGATGGCTATTTGTCATGGACAATTATACCAGATAAAGGTTAAGAAAGCTTTCGACAAGAAGGTGTGTCCTTGGACTTTCCAAGCTGGTGACCTTGTGCTAAAGAGGATCTTGCCTCCCAACAATACAGATGTTAGGGGCAAGTGGGCTCCTAATTATGAAGGACCATATGTCATAAAGAAGGTTTTCTCTACAGGATCTATGATGCTCACGGCTATGGATGGAGAGGATTTCCCTCACCATGTCAACACAGACATAGTGAAAAAGTATTTCGCATAAACAGACCCGCTGAGTTAACTGGCTCAGGAAAAAAAGGGCATCTCGGCGAACAAAAAAAAATGAATAAGGCTCAGGAAAAAAAAGGGCATCCCGGCGGAAAAAAAAGAATAAGGTTTGGGCAAAAATTAGGCATATATGAATAAAAATATGAATCCTAATTGGTGCGATCAGGAAAGCATGAAAACGTTGCATGATTAAATTGAATAAGAAAACAACTTTATTAAAGAACTCAGGAATTCATAATCATTACAGATTCAAATCACGGACACCCCCTAGCATTGGGGGGTTTAGCCGTTCATATTGTTCAAAAGAATTACAAAAATATAAGAATTAGACATTACAGATCATGAAGGAACTTTGGTCTTCAATCGCATCTATTCCTGAAAGATCTCCATTCTTCAAGAATATCATATCCTCACTCTTATACTCTGGAATTCGTTCTCTGCAACAAAGTTCCCTAATTCTTATTCAAAACTCATCTAAATAGTGCAAAATCCATTCATCTCGGTCGGAAATGCCCAAAACACCTCTTTGGGTCCCGAATCATAAAAAATCATTAAAATACTCAAAATAAACGTCATGGCCAACACGGGCCATGTCTTGACACGGGCACCTGTGTCGGCCTCTATCCATCGCTCTAACAAAACCTATTGCCCAGACCTTCTGACATGGGTCGTGTCAACTGACACGGGAACCCGTGTCTGCCTCTTCTCCCAAATCGTAGCTCTACTTCCTCTTCTAACACGGGTGGCCATGTCAGGCACCCTGTAGTTTGGTTTCTGAGACTTCCTCCAAGACTCTGAATTTTCACTTTTTGCACAGATTTTCTTGGTTTTATTTCTCTGAGCCTGAAAACAACAAAATACACAACCAACGCATAAAACATAGAAGAGTGAAATAAAACACTTGACAAAATAAAGAAACTATAACTAAAATAAATTATAAATAAAGGTGAAAAAACCAATGATCAAGGAGCCTCTAGCAATCCTCTAACCAGTTCCAATTCCACCCAACACTGACTCGGTCATTGCGGCTCTGCTCACAGCCCACAACCAAACTAATGCCCTAATCCTGCAACAAAGCAACACGATTGAAGCTTGGGAGAAGAAGCGCCAGTTAAGATCTCATCCTCAAAGATACGATGACATGACTCCTGCAGTCCTTCACCATCAAGGCATGGTCTTCTTCCCATGCAAGAGAAGCAATAAGTCTCATTTCTCAAGAAACGAGGTCGCACCCCTCCCCATAAAGATCGACGCTCCATGATCACCAAGAAGACGATGGTTACTATACGGCCAGATGACTATTGTTTACCATAAACCAAGCCAAAGTGCCATCAGAGGAGAATCTCTCCATGTCGGGATGGTATACCCCGGCAAGAAAGAAACAACTACTCTCCGCCAGCATCTCTTAATCGTAGTGATGACAATGAGCCCCGCGGCCCGTTATCTAGAGAAATCATGGAGACCCCACTTCATGTCTTCCTGGAGAAACCCCCGCACCTGAGGACATACGATGGGACAACATATTCGGACAACCACATCGAGAGCATTGATGCTCTGCTCGACTATAGAGGATGTCGAAGAGCTATCAAATGCTGACTCTTCTCGACAATGCTCAAAAAGGGAGCCATGGCTTGGTACAAGAGCCTCCCCGATGAGTCTATAACTTTTTGGAAGGGCTTGGAGAAACAATTCTCTAGGAATTTTACGGCATCTCACCGACACCCCAAGTTAGAAGCTTCACTCAAGGCCATCATTCAGCGGAAGGTTTAGTCCCTCCGAGCATATATTGAAAGGTTCAACCAGGAAGCCGTCCAGGTCACCACGACCGACTGGATGAAGAAGTATCTCCTCGAGCGAGGCTTACGCCATCGCAGTAACTTCTCCAAAGCAGTTGGCATAGAAACTCCTGTAACATTGGATTCTCTCATGTTCAAAGCATAGTCGTACATCTAGTACTAGGAGAAAGAGGTTGCTAACAACTGGGGAGACTCACGGTATCGTGAGAATGAAAAAGTTTCAAAGAATGACGAGCCCTCGACATCCCGTCAGAGAGAAGAAAAGAAAAGGGATGACAAATTTCATGATTCAAGAGACTACAAGGGGCTCGCTAGTTGTTTCCATGACTACATCTCCCAGCGCTTTGCGCGAGCGTATTCTGACTGAATATGCAAACTCGAAGTTTCAACAGGATGGGGTTCACTTTACTTAATAAACATCGTCCAAGCTAGGTACGGATAAGAGAAAGTACTTCTAGTTTCATAAAAGTCACAGGCACAATACAGAAGACTGGATCCACCTAAAGGATGCCATCGAGATACTCATCCGAGATGGCCATCTCAATCAATATAAAAAGAAGGAAGGTCCCCGTGAGGATGCCCAGGAATCCAAGAAGGTTGAAGAGGATAAGCCCTCCCCCGACAAGAGCCCAATGCCCGTTGTTTTAAGCATCACCCAGTCAGAAGATTTCTACTTCCTCGACCTAGACAAAGTCCCTATGTACTTTGCAACCCACAGTCCTTGGGAGGCATTTCCAACAGCAATAGTTATATCCAACGGGGGCTTCAACAAATGTACGGTGGGCTCAGTCAAGAGAAGATTTGAGCAACTTATGGATGCTAGCTCCGAAAAGAATGCCACCCTCGATAAGATCAGGGGAAGCTTTGTTCCCATTGCATTTTACCGAGAAGAGCTTCCTGGTGGGGCTCTTAATTATAGTATTCTTCTGCTCGTAAGGGAAAAAATGGCCAATTTCTAAGTCAGGAAAATTTTGGTCGATCAAGGCAACTCGGTTAATATAACATACTCCCAGTTGTTCACCACTTTACAGCTGAACGAGACTCACCTGACCCCTTATGTTGGTTCTAACCTCCAGGGATTCAACGGCTCTGTCACCAAGCCTTGGGAGTATGTCGAGTTGATCATCACATTCGGGGAAGTAGAAACAACCAGGTTAATCAAGACGCAGTTCCTCGTGGTGGACTACCCATCATTATATCATTTCATTTTCGGGAGGCCTACCCTGGCCGAACTGATAGCAGTTCCCTCCATTTTTCACCTGAAGATGAAATACTACACCGAGCAGGGACTCATCACCACCCTTCACGAGGACATACAGGAAGCAAGAAGATGCTTTGAAGCAACTGCTAAAGGCTTGAGCTCCATCAACATGTAGCTCAGAATAGCCAATAGACCGGCCCTGCCATACAACTCTAAGGAACCACAACTGCTGCTGCACGTTGACACAATCGACCTCAACAGCTGGTTCACAAAAGAAGATCTCTGGGAGTATAAGAGGAAGGGGAAAGAGCCCATACTGGATACAAAGATCTTTTCCTCGCCAACAAGCAGCAAGGAGTTTGTGCACCCTGTGCGTCCATTCCCAGACGATGAGTTCAAAATCGTTCCCCTCGATAGCGACCCCTCCAAAGGAGTAAAAATCAATGATGACCTCCCTGACTTGGCAAAAAGACAGCTGAAGGCATACCTCAGGGAAAATGCATATTTGTTCGCCTGGAGCGCAACAGAAATTCCTGGCTTGGATCCATAAATATCTTTCCATCATCTGACGATAGATCCTATCCTTAAGGCAGTTGCCTAGCATAGACGCAGGATGTCCCAGAAGAAAACAGAGGTTGCCAAGCAAGCTGTAAAAGACCTCCTAGAGGAAAATTTTATTTGTGAAGCCCAGTACACAACTTGGCTCTCTAATGTAGTGCTTGCAAATAAATCTAATGGAAAATGGTGCATGTGCATTGACTAGACCGATCTCAATAGGGCTTGTCCCAAAGAGAATTATCCCCTGCCTAATATAGATAAATTAGTTGATAATTCTACAGGTTTTAAATTGGTGTTGTTCATGGATGCGTACTCTGGATACAACCAGATGCCCATAGCAAAGACGGATAAAAAGTACACGAACTTCATGATTGAGTCAGATAACTATTACTACAAGGTAATGCCCTTTGGTCTGAAGAACGTCGATGCTACATACCAAGGGATGGTGAACAAGGTCTTCCGAGGAGAAATTAGAGACATGTTCGAGGTCTACATGGACGACATGATCGTCAAATCCAAAGAGGAAACCAAACATGCTCTCAACCTTAAGAAAGTCTTCGACCAAGCAAGGAAATGAAGAATGTGATTCAACCCATAAAAGTGCAGCTTTAGCATACGGGCAGGCAAGTTCCTCAGTTTCTACCTAATAGAATGAGGAGTCAAAGCCAACACTGACAAATTCTAGGAATTTTTTGAGTTTCCAACACAAAACTCAAAGAAATTAATTCAAATCCTGAACAGAATGCTTATTTCTTTATCCCGTTTCATGGCAAAATCTGCCCAGCACACACTTCCTCTTTTCAAACATCTCTACAAAGCATCAACCATCGAGTGGATCGAGAAGTGTGAATGCTCCACCATCCACCTCAAACATGAAATATCACAACCTCCAGTCTTGTCATGACTAGTTAAGGAAGAAACTCTTTATCTTTATCTGGTCGTGGAATCTGAGACGGTAAGCGCAACCCTCATTCGAGAAACCCCCAAAGGGCAGAAACCCATCTACTTCACAAGAAAGGCCTTACGGGACCCAGAAGTACGATACTAGAAGATCGAGAAGGTTTCCCTAATGCTCATTAACGCATCAAGGAGGTTGGGGCACTACTTCCTAGCATACACAATTGAAGTTCGGATAGAACAACCCATAAAGTCTCCACTCGGCTGACCTGACATGGCGGGAAGAATGCTCAAATGGTTGTTAGAACTCTCTGAGTTTGACATCAAATACGAGAGTAGGAAATCCCTTAAAGCCCAAGTACTGGACGATTTCATGGTGGATATAACCTCGCCAGTCTCCCCCAAAAGTGTGGCATGAAAATGAAACATCTTTTTCGATGGAGCTTCCAGCTCGATGGGAAGCGGAGTAAGCATTATACTGGAAAACGAGGAAGGAATCTTGATTGAAGTATCTCACATTATGTTTCCTGACCTCAAATAACCAAGCCGAATATGAAGCATTTCTAGAAGGATTACGCCTGGTCGAGGATTTGGGGGCCGAAGAAGTAAAAAAAATCATAAATTCCCAGCTCGTTGCCTCCCAAGTACGGGAAGAATATCAGGTCAAAAATGACCACCTCTCCAAATACTAGACTCTAGTCTGGGAAAGATTGAAGAAATTTGATTCCATAGATGTATAGCATGTTCCCCGCAAACACAACACCCAAGCGGATATCCTATCAAAACTGGAGAGCACAAAGAAGAAAGGAGGGAACAAATCAATAATACAGGAAATACTTCCTTGATCGAGAATTGAAAAACCCTCCTCAGTTCTAGACGTATGCGCCATTGGTGACAACAACAACTGGATGACCCCGGAATACAACTACCTCATGAAAAGAGAACTACCAACTAATTAGAAGGAGGCCAACGAGGTCAGAAGAAGATACTGCCCCTACATTCTAGTTAAAGGAAAATTGTATAGAAGGGGATTTTCCATCCCTCTTCTCAAATGTGTCAAAGAAAACAAAGTAGCCCACATCCTGTGTGAAATCCACAAAGGAATCAATGGCCAACACCTGGGCGGAAGATACCTTGCTAGAAAAGCATTACAGGCAGGATACTACTGGCCTACCATGCAGTACGACGCCAAAGAGCATGTACAGAAGTGTGAAAAATGCCAACGCCATGAGGACATACACTTGGTGCCTCCAAACAAGCTCAATCTCTCGTCCCCCTAGCCCTTCGCATGATGGGGCCTGGACATCTTCGGGCCATTCATAAAATGGATAAAAGAAGAAGCAGTGGCTAGAATTACAATGCAAAACATTCTCTATTTCTACAAAACAAACATTCTTTCCCGGTTCGGCATTATCCAAAAAATTGTCACCGACAACAGTACATAATTATAGACAAAAATTCCCCGGAATCTGTTGCCAAGTTAGGCACCATCCAACACTTCGCTCTGTCGAGCACCCCCAAACAAACGGGCAAGTTGAGTCTACAAACAGGGTGATCCTACAAGGCCTCAGGCGAAGGTTGGACTAAACCAAAAAGAGATGGGTCGAGGATCTACACAGTGTACTCCAGGCCTATCAAACAACAACTCACTCATCCACCAGCGAAACTCCCTTCCGACTAGCATATAGAAATGAGCTTGTCATCCCCGTCGAAATCAAAGATACCTCCAAATAGACTGAAGCTCCTCCCGACAAAGAAATGAACGATGAAGAGTTAATAGAGGAGTTCAACCCCGTCGAAGAAATTAGAGCAGGAGCAGCTTTACGAGAAGCCTCTCTCAAACAAACAGTCGCCATATGATACGACGCCAAAGTCATACGGCATGAATTCAAAGTCGGAAGCTTAGTCCTAAAGAGAAATCACAAAGAGTCTCATGAAAGCAAGCTCTCCAAAAACTGGGAAGGCCACTATCGCGTTAATGCTAAAATGGGGAACGAGGTCTACTACTTAGGAAACATACACGGGGAACAACTTGCTCGACCTTGGAATGCCAAAAAATGAATCAATATTACAATTAGGGCACAAATACAGTCGGCGTGCTTTGTCGAAATGATGAACACAATTTTCCCGACCATATGTGCATGCCACGGTACAAGCATGACACCTCAAATTAAATAAAGAGGCAAGTTTCCCCTCTTTTAACAAGCATATTGTTAACCCGGTGGGAAAACTCAAATGAGCTCCACCGTCATCCTACCACGATGGTAGAACACCTAGATCGCGACAGGAAGTTCACGCCGCTGAGCTTAGGCCCCAAATAAGACCTAAGTTTTGGCCCATGCCCATGAAATTACCCTGGTCGTTCGACCAGTCTCCCCACTGGCGAACCTCAATACTAACGAGCAAACCCCCTAAAACTCTTAAACAAAATAAATATCTCAAGAAGACGAGCATACAGACATGCAAAACTTAACAATACAATAACGCATGCACAGATAGAAGTAAATACTTAAACAGATCCGATTAAAGTAAACGACCACCACGGTCGAAAATATTAAAAGACGATGATAATTGTTGCAATTTTTAGAATTATTACATAAAGGGAGCCAAATGCCCCCATCCAAAGAAATGAACAAATGGCCACAAGGACCACAATTATTTAAAAGTTACATCAAGATGGGAAAAATCCCCCCAAAACAAAATTACAATAAAAATGGCACACACGACAAACTGGACAAAGAAATAACAAGCTCCAATCAACTATCGGGCTAAGGATGCTATTTAGGCTGAGGATGCACTTCAATATCAGGCTGCAGTTGCTCGGGTCCCTCTAGAGACTGAAAATATCTGCCACGTTCCCTTTTGCCACCTCAAGAATGTTGGGGAAGAAAATGCGACCATTAACCATGCTATGAAGGAAACCAGTCCCCTTCAGGACAATGTTGACACCCGGATTCACAAGGTGAATCTGGGCCACTGTGTTCTTAAAGCCTTCCTCAACATTCACAAGAGCATCGTCATCGCCCTGATGAATACAGGCGACTAGCTCGACCCTGGTCGTCATTACCTTGATATCCTCGGGATCCTCCTCATTGGGGACCATGGAATACTTGAGCCCCTTCACCTCCTCCTCGAGCACTTTCTTCTTGGTCGTGCAGGAACCCTTCTCCTTGGCCAGGACCTTTTTCGCCTTCGCCACCTCCTTGAATTCATCCTTCAAATTTCTTAACTTCTCCTCAAGAACCTTGTTCACCTCACGGGTTTTCCTCAACTCCAACTCCTGAGTGCTCCCCTCCTCGGTATGGATCACCGCTACGCCCAGGATCCTCATCAGTCCAGCAGCGTACTGGGCCATCAAGGTCCTTTTGCTCGGATAGTCCATCTCCTCGTATGACAGGGACTCTACCTTGTGAACCTCCAAAGAAGCGCCCAAGAAGAAAGTCTTATCATTGAAGGAGAGGGGAAGCATATATTTTTCCTTGCCTTTCTCCTCAGTCAAATCCACCATATCATCATAGTGAGGCCTCTTAGTCCTTGAGCTCACAGGCAGAGGAGAAGATTGGCCGACGACTGGGCCACACGATGAGGTCCCCGACCCAGTCAGGAGCACACCTGCTCCATCAGCATACAAGATGCTCTTAGCAATCACTTTCTGCCATTTCTTGGCCTTAAGAGTAGAATTCTTAATCAAACACTCCTGAAGAGTAGATATTTTCTCTGCAATAAAACAAGCACGGATTAGCAAATCATGGAGATCATAATAACGGCAAGCCAAAAAAGAAAACAACTACCTAAATATTTCAAAGGCTCGTCGCATTCGAGGAGCTCCTTGACGTTAATAAGTCCAGGCTCAAATATGGGCTTCCCCTTCTCGTCAACAAGGGCCTTTCCCCCTTTGCACATTCGTTGAACTAAAGGTATCCCCTCTAAAAAGGCCAACAGTCAATCATAGTTATCTTGATCTTCAGGGTTCAGCTAGCCCGACTTCACGATGTAATCATCGGTCCCATAGTTTAAGTGCTCCATGTCCCAGTGGAAGTGGAACCTCTGCCCCAACTCCCTCATCGGTTCACCTTTCTTGGTCAACACAAATTCCCCGTTCGCACCACACTTGGGGACGCTCATAAAAACATTAAGGATCTTCCTCTCCGACACGGGATGGACCAACAAGTACCTGTCCTTGAAGTGTCGAACAGATTCAAGGTAGGCCTTAAACAACTTCATGTTAGCCTGTTTCAGGGAGACCCGTCCAAACTGACTGCCAACGGTGCCCTGCTGAAGGTGAAAGTAGTAGAAATATAAAGGGACAGTGACCCCAATCTTCAAATACTCACACACAATCTCAAAAACCCACAGGAAGGCTATCAAGTTAGGGTGAAGGTTTAAGGGAGCAAGATGAAGATAGTAAAAAACGTTCACCTGAAGTTCAGTGAAAGGAAGCCAAAAACCCGAGTCTCTGAAAAGAATATCATACATAGGGAAATGATTGACGTCGTACTTCTAGCAGATAGGGTCACGCTTCTCGGGGATATAAACAGCCATGCATCCTCAATACTCATTCACTCCATCCCCGAAGCCACAACCGTGAACACTTCCTTTGGGTGCTCGGTAAAGTAGGAGGTAATCTCTCGAGGACCCGGGGCAATCCAGTCCATGGAGGCCACAAGTGCCTTAGGCACAATCTGCTCGGTTGCATTTTATCTCGACATGCTCGGTTCAGAATCATGTTGCCCTGATGTACTCTCTTTGGTCGATGTATGCTCGGACGAACTCTGTTCAGAATCACTTTGCTCGACCATGACCTCATCTCGGTGCTACTAGCCATTTTACCTAAAAAGCAGAGGACAAAAGTGAATTTGACATCGAATCAAATCCACCCTTCCACCGCTAATCAAGTGAAAGGGTTCACAAAGGAACAAAGACCCAATCCTCGACTAGAGCCCTCACTTAAACAGCAAAAAACAGACACGAGAACAATTCCCTCTAACGTGTTAGGTGCCTGTCCGCTAGGCTAAACCCTAACTCGCACAAGGAGAAATATCCCCGATAATTCGGGTTTAAACCTCACTTAAGGGTTAATCAGAAACGCAGGAAGTTCGAAACGGATACCCAGAAATGGCCCAACTTTGCCGGAAAACTCATCGCAACTTGCCGTTACCGGCCCAAACGCCATGTATCTCCAACTGATTCACGGTGGAGCCAACATCCTCATATGCTAAAACCACTGCTGAATGCCAACCAACTGCCGAAAAATTCCCCTACTAAGCCACATTAATCCTAACCACATGCATCTCTAAGGGAGAAATAAACAAATATAGCCTAGAACAGAGATGAAATTCACATAAATAAGGGAAAATCAAGAAACTTACTTGGTCGGGGAGGATTAACGGCAGAACGAGCAGAAACTTCAGCCGTAGACGATGGTGCTTTGAAAAACTTATGATAAAGAGCAGGAAAAAGAAAGAGAAAAGTTCAAATGAAGCTTACACTCTCCCATTTATAAGTAGTTTTACTAGCACGTGAACGGGCATGCGCCTATGGAAACCTAGGGGTCATCATCATTACGCCCTAGTCCCTAGACTTGCCATCATTACGCATTTATGACATCACTTGGCTCGATGCAAGCATGGCACACTATCTCTCAAAAGTCCAATCAACCATTCGACTCCCCGCGCGCTGAACACAAGAGACCATGTTCGGGCCCCTCTACACAATTATCCCCGAACGCATCCTGAAGCATCCTTGTCTCCCACGACGAACACTAAAAAGCATTGCCACCTCCTCGACACATGGGCTAAGTCTAAGTCATCACTCTTACGCCTATGAGTAACAACTTGGGGGCTCCTGTTCTGGACTGGCCCAATGGCTACGCATGGCCCAATCCGCTTTTGTATATAGGACGGCCCAATGAACTTGGACCAATAAGACATGAAGGATAAATGACACTTTATCCCTGCTGCTCATCAACTGAGGAGCCTTAGACACTGGGGCCTCCATGTCCACTTCTACCCGCTCATACTGGTTATCCTGCCCGACTACACGGGGATAGCCACCTAGGAATGACTGGAAATCACGCTTTCCCGTGAAACACTCATCTTCTCTTTGTAACATCCAGTTACGAGCATCTCTGGTCGATATAATGGCTAGTTCTTGGCTGTTACCTATTTTTAGGGAACCTGATATCCAGGCCCAAAAACAAGAATTAATGGCCAAGCATCGGGGGCACTATATAAACCCTCACACTTATGAGGGCCATGTATCTAATATTCACTCTAAAAACCTTAATCTCTTTCTTGTAACTCTTTGCCCCTATTCTTACTTTATCGTCAAAGTGCCTTGTAGGTACACCCCCTCCTCTCATCAAATTTCCAGCCTAGCAGACGTTATCTCTTCGGCCCACTTTCAGGTTCTAATCAACTAGTAAGATCAAGAACTAACTAATAGAAGACTGTAACATATAAAGTAAACACATGTTAAAGAGCTTCAAAGTTGACACTTCAACGCCTTGTCTGTAATAAGCTGACAATAGAAATGCAACATAGATAATCTTAGGTGTTGACGCATTCTCTCTCTATCGGCATATCTTTGAAAATAGAAAACCAACAACATAAAAAGTTAACAAAACATCATACTAGAAGAACTAACTAACAACTATCTGTAACATAACATGTAAAAAAACATGTTAAAGAGCTTCGAGATTGACAATTCAACACCATGTCTGCAATAAGATGACCATAGAAATGCAACGGAAACAATCTTCTATGTTGATGCATTCTTGCTCTATCTAAAAAACTTGCAAATACATAACGAATAATTGAAAAAGTTAACAGAACATCGTACTGGAAGAACTAACTAAGAGAAGTCTATAACATAACATGTAGACACATGTTAAATAGCTTCACGGTTGACAATTCTACGCCCTGTCTTCAACAAGATGACAATAGAAAGCAATGGAAGCAATCTTAAATATTGACACATTCTTGTTCTATTGGAAAATGTTGCAAATAACAAACCAATAACGGACAAAGTTAATAGAACATCATACTAGAAGAACTAACTAATAGCAGTTTGTAACATAACATGTAAACACATGTTAAAGAGCTTCAAAGTTGACAATTCAACGCCTTATCTATAATAAGCTGACAATAGAAATGCAATGGAGATAATCTTAGGTGTTGACGCATTCTCGCTCTATCGACAAATCTTTGCAAATAGCAAACCAACAATGGACAAAGTTAATAGAACATCGTACTGGAAGAAATAACTAACAAAACTCAGTAACATAACATGTAAAAAAACATGTTAAAGAGCTTCAAGTTTGATAATTCAACGCCCTATCTGCAATAAGCTGACCATAGAAATGCAACAGAAGCAAACTTTGATGTTAACGCATTCTCTCTCTATTGGAAGATCTTGCAAATAGTGAACCAACATACGAACAAAGTTAACAGAACATCATACTGGAAGAATTAACTACAGTAGTCTATAACATAAAGTTTAAGTAAAACATGTAAAAGAGCTTCAAGGTTGTTAATTCAACACCCTTTCTGCAATAAGTTGACCATAGAAATGCAACGGAAGCAAACATCGATGTTGACGCATTCTCACTCTATCGGTAAATCATGAAAATAGCGATCCAACATACAAACAAAGTTAATAGAAGATTGTACTGGAAGAATTAACTAACAGTGATCTGTAACATAACATGTAAATAAAACATGTTAAAGAGCTTCAAGGTTGACAATTCAATGCCTTGTCTGCAATAAACTAACCATAGAAATGCAACGGAAGCAAACTTCGATGTTGATGAATTCTCGCTCTATCGACAAATCTTGTAAATAGAGAACCAACATACAAACGAAGTTAATAGAAAATTGTATTGGAAGAATTAACTAACAATCGTCTGTAACGGGACAATAATGATAAATATTCATCCTGTCAGCATCTGCTAATAATAGAACTTAACATACATGAATAAAATTTCACTGGAGATATAACTAACAAGTTCAAAACCCGTGATTGAGAATAGAGATTTCAAAAGTGGATAGATCTTCACCCTATCATCATGAACTTTGTTGAAGATAACCTTCTTTGGCTGAAATCAAATACACTCCCTGTCGATAGAGATAAACTTTTGCTTGAATGAAGTAGAAATCTCACTGGGGAAATAAACACACCAGTGGTTCGCTGGGGATTAACTCAGAAGATCTCGGAGAATTCGGTCTAAGAGGACTATTGCCACTTAAGACTTACTGAAGGGATTTATGTCTGAAAGGATTTTATTGAGAATAACAACACTGAGGATACTGCAATGGTTATCTTGTTGGAAACGGCTCACTTGGGGAGTAGGTCAAGCTTTACCAGATAAAACTTCACAAGAAACTCTGTGTGAAACATCACTGGGAAAATCCAAGTGGAAAATCTGTTGACACAAAGGTTTACTTGGGAATAATCAAATTACTTAGTTGGGGAAGAAACTTGACTTGAGAATTACTGCCACTGTTGATTGAGTTCTGGAAAAGCATTCAACTTGCGCTGGGGAGAAGAATTAAGTATGCCCTTTGAGAAATAGTCTTCAAGACTTGATTCTGCTTAGAATAACAAATGGTTTCATTCTAAGAGTTTCGGGTTCTGGCTGGGGTCTATGCATGAATATATTCTGCATGATAGAGAGAAAATGAATGCATGATTTTACTAGTTAATGCATTGGTTATCAAACTGAATTCCCGATACCATTAATTTGGAAGAGAGAAAATATCTAGAACCATGAAGATGGTTAGCCAAACTCTATTTGTTGATTTTACAGTTGGAAGGGTTGTATGCTAATTCTTACAGAGGGAAGAATAACAACTCCAGACTTGCTCAAGTAAATGATGATTAGAGGGATGCCCCGTGCCTGGGAATGAAAATGCATTGGGATTTGCACTTAAGAATTTGCAAATTAAAGAGAACTCAACTCCAGAACTTACCATGCCCCAGGCTGTTGGGGCTCCAAGAAAATTTTCCGAAAAGGAATGCCCTAGTATCTTGTATTCTGCAACAATACTCTACTGATTAACAGAATTTTGAAGTAGTTAGCTATTCTGATATAGGATTAGCATGTCTCAGTATGATCTTTTGAGATGTTTCAACATCTTGAAATAACTGCCTCAGATTTACTAAATCTCATAGTGGTGGGCTTTACTACTATGAAAATGACTTTCCCCTGTATGAGACTTGGAGAGGCTTTAACGTCTCGAAATAATTGCCCCAGATTAACTGTATTTGAGTAACGAGCTCTACAAACATTAGGAAGACATGCCCCAATATGATCCTTAGGAAGGCTTCCATATCTCAAATTAATTGCTTCAGATCAACTGAATCTTGAAACAAACTCACCTCAGAATGAGCTTGTGATACGATGGGAAGAACTGACTGTTTTTGGAATGCTGGTTTTGCATTTTGCGTTTGTTTTCGCAAAATGTCGCGGTAAGCAAGAGTCACCACCGACTTTTATTTTATCCAACAAGGAAAGGAAAAAAGCACAGAAAAATTCCTTTTTTTGAGATATTTTTGAGTACGGGGGTAGATTATAGAAAGGGAAGGTATTAGCACCCTTTCTATCTGTAGTTATCTACGGGCTCTTAGGTATTTGCTCATCATTTTCAAAATTGTTTTCTTTGTGCTTGTGGGTTTGAAAAGTTTTTGTTTTTAATTTTGATTTAACTCTTTCTTCTATCCTCAAGAGTGTAATGAAGTGTTTTTTCTTGAAAACTTTGTTTGAAAAGGAGTGTAAGTGTGAAAGAAGTTTTGTTTCGGATGAGCAAGTATCTAATAACTATCTACCTACTCGAAAAAGGAATTGTTCTATGCTAATTTCCTTAAGACAATCCTATCCCACTATTATTGAGTAGGTAGCACCGTCGTTGGAGTTTGAGGGTCAATTCAAATGAGGGACTTACGGTCACTAAAGCAATGTTAGGACGCCTTAGCAGTAACCCTAATGTCTTAGATCATTTGTTTGAGGCAAAAATATCTGAGGCAGCCGTTTCGAGGCAACTATGATCTTTTAGACAAGAGGACGACCTCTAAAATGACCTATACTCCATAACCGTGTATGAAGGCAACCAAGTGGGGTGTACCCTAAGAGTGCGCATGTGTGAGTGTGTTGTTTTCAGTTGTTTTTATCTTTGCACATGTAAGGGTGATCTAATTTGATTGTAAGATTAAGCATTCAGTCTTGTCATGCAAACCCTATTATCAAACATCTAGCAGTTATAATTAGCAGAAATTAAAGGTGCAGAAATTAAATTACAAGGTGTCGGGTATTTACATCGCCAAAAGCAACCCTTTGAAAATAAAATAAAGCGGTAAAATAATTAAATGTCCTAATTAACTATTACATACCGGGAGCAGATATATAAATTGGATAAAGGAAATAAATCGCGACGCGAAATTAAATCGAATGCGAATTAGGGTTTTGACCCCTTTTAAAAGAAAATACTTTTTGTTGTTTTTATTTAAGAAAAGAAATTAATCCTAAAATTAAATACTAAATTGATTATTAAATAAATTAATGGAAAAAAAATAATTAATGACATATTTTTGTATTTTTTTGATATTTTAAGAAAGAAAATAAAAATAATTAAATGAATTAAAACCTAATGATTTCTAATTAATTTTATTTATTTACAAAATAAGTTAAAGTTATTCTAGAATTAAACCTAATTAATTACTTAGTATTTATTAATAAAAAATAAAAGTTCTAAAATTTTATTGGATAAAAAAAAGTATTTTTATGATTTTTGATAAAAAAGAAAATTTGTTATTGGTTAGAAATTAATTAAAATAAAATAAAATAACTAAATTAATAAAAATAAAGTATAAGAGAAAGAGAATTGAGCCTTTTTTAGAGGTGCTGAAAGCATTTTTGTTGGCCCATTAAGCTGGTCTGTTTGACTTTCTTGATTTGCTGCATTTGCATTGACCTGGCTCTTTGGTGGACCTCCAACACTGGCCACCATATCTGGCCATCTGGCCCTTTAATAATGAGTGTCCATGGTAGAAATCTGGCACATGCGTGTACATGATCTCCTGAAAAATATCAAGAAAATGCAATTTGCTGGAGGCAGGGATCGAACCCCTGACCTCCAGCCTTGGAATGCCTTAAGCGCTGAGGTGTCTACCACTGCACCGTGTTGCTTTGTTTGTTATGATAATACAAGTATAATGTAATATATAAAAAACAAAATCGATTGCCAGAAAAAGAAGAAAAAAAAGAGCGCGTTATTTGAATAGTCCAAAGGGGACGTAACACGTATTGTCCCTGACCTCCCAACCGTGGCTAAAAAACAGCATACCTATACCAACGGACAAAGGTCCGTTGCTATAAACCATGCATCTCTAAAAATTTGTACAAGCCATGAAAATGCCTTCTAACACCATGGTTAGACTCGTCTCAACCTGCTGCTCATAACCATGGCCATTATCATGGCCAATTTTTCCTGAAACGAAAAAACCCAAAAACACGAACCAAACCCTAGCAATGGTGGTTCTCCATATAAGTCAGATAAATGCAATTGGTTATTATGAAAAGTTTGCAAATAATGTGAGGGTCAAGAATATGCAGTTATTTCATTCAATGGTTGCAAGAATAGTGATTTTCAATTTCAAGAATATGGCGGATTCGTTTACTACTTACAGTGCACTAGGAGGTCTAAAAACGCGTGGTTTGGATTGGGTTAGCTTCTGGAGATGGCCAGCAAACGATTGAGACCAATATCAAGCCCGGAAAATGCCTCTAGACCTGATTTAGATCTCCCACTTTTTTGTGATTTTTGCAACTTTCGTTCTGCCTCCACAATTGATTTCCAACCCAGATTCTTGTGTCTTTCGCTTGCTTATGTATTGCACATTGTATTAGGGTTCAAACCTCTCTCCAAATATCCCTCTATCAATGATTTTGATGTGGATTTGATTTTCCTTTACAAACTTTCCAAATTTGATCCAAATCATATCTTCTTGTGCATAATGACCTTGATACGAGTTTGACTGCAATGCTAGCTGTAGTTGGATCCTGAAATAACCAGAAAATCATTTGTTATCAATGCCTTAGATTTTATGTGATTTTATTTGATTTAAAATGAATTAATTCAAATAAAAATCAAATTAAATAATAAAATTAATATATGGACACATGGCCAAAGCTGGAGCACGTGGGAAATAAGGAAAACTCAAAATAAGTGAAAAAGAATGGGCCCATTTGGCAAAATTTGAAGTTTTGGGGATAGTTGACTTTTGGCAATTTTGCAAAAAAGTCCAACTTCAACAATGCATAACTTCTTAAATTTTGAACTTTTGGAGGTGTTATTGGACTTTTTAGAAAGATTGAGATGTCCTCTAATCAACCCTTTTTGTCTCATATCATTTTGATATTCCATTCTCCATTTATAACCTTTGACAAAAAAGGTGTTTTTGTTGACTTTCAAAAATGACCTATAATGTCAAAATTCATAACTTCTTGTGAGTGCATGTTTTAAACTTGGGGTATGAAGATGGATTGTAGGTAATTGTATCCTATTCAAAATGAGCTTTGGATGGGTCATTTCTCATAAATTATGAGAAAGTTATGCTTGGTAAAACTTGAGTTGACTTTTCCTACAAAACCCTAATTTAGAAACTTTTGAATCTTGATGAATTTTGAGCAATCCTTGATGAATCATGATCAACCCTTGATAAAATTATGAAATATCCTTCAAAATGATAATGTTGACAAAAAAATATTGAAGTTTGACTGTATTTGGGTCACAGTTGACTTTTGCCCTAACATAGTCGATTTTTGGACCCTTTGAGCAATTGACTGACCAAACTTCCTCTGCAAGGCTTGAAATTTGACATGGATGGCCTTGAGAACATATTAGGACATTGGGGAGCTATTGAGGTCATTTGGACTCAAGGATATTGATGCAACACAAAACCCTAATTTGGGGTTGACTGCCTTAGGAGATAGCTTGACTGTCCAACTCTTGAGCAATCTTGAGCCACTTGGAGATTTTTCTTGCAATGTATTGAGAGATATGAGAGGGCAAATTTTGGGGTACAACAGCTGCCCCTGTTCAATCTTCTTAAACCTGAGGATGTAGATTAGATTTCGTGCCTTTCGTGATCCGAAGGTGGAAGATGATTGAACACTAGAGTGCCCAGAAATTTGCACTCGCATGAAGTGGTATCAATCTTGTGATGTCGGGAATGGGCTTACAGATGCCATTTGGAGATTGCTGACGGGAGGATGGGCTTAAAGATTCCATCTGAAGGAGTTTAGATCGCATAAGAGATTCCTTATCAAGAGCTTGTATACCTGTTGTTGTAGAAGATTCCGCTGGGGAAGTATGATCTTTGTTGAGATTTAGGAACTTGCCCGTAATTCAACTGAGGGGAAACATCTTCGTCGAGATTTAAGAACTTGCCTATAATTCAACTGAGAAAATTCTCTATTGAGATTTAAGGACTCGTCTGTAATTCAACGGAGGAACTTTGTCGAGATTTAGGACCCCGTCTGTAATTCAACTGAGAGAAACATCTTTGTTGAGATTTAAGAACTCGTCAGTAATTCGACTGTAGGGAAACATCTTCATCGAGATTTAAGAACTCGCATGTAATTCAACTGAGAAAACTCTGCTGAGATTTAGGAACTCGTCTGTAATTCGACGGAGGAACATTGTCGAGATTTAGGACCTTGTCTGTAATTCAACGAGAAAAACTCTATTGAGATTTAAGAACTTGTCAGTAATTCAACTGGAGGGAAACATCTTCATCGAGATTTAAGAACTCGCCCGTAATTCAACTGAGAAAACTCTCTGCTGAGATTTAGGAACCTGTCTGTAATTCGATGGAGGAAAATTGTCGAGATTTAGGACCTTGTCTATAATTCAACTGAGAAAACATCTCTGCTGAGATTTAAGAACTCGTCAGTAATTTTCCTGTAGGGAAACATCTTCATCGAGATTTAAGAACTTGCTCGTAATTCAACTGAGAAAACTCTCTGCTGAGATTTAGGAACCTGTCTGTAATTCAACGGAGGAACTTTGTCGAGATTTAAGACCTTGTCTTTAATTCAACTGAGAAAAACTCTGTTGAGATTTAAGAACTTGTCAGTAATTCGACTGGAGGGAAATATCTTCATCGAGATTTAAGAACTCGCCCGTAATTCAACTGAGAAAACTCTCTGCTGAGATTTAGGAACCTGTCTGTAATTCAACGGAGGAACTTTGTCGAGATTTAGGACCTCGCATGTACTTCAACTGAGAAAACATCTCTTCTGAGATTTAAGAACTTGTTCATAATTCGACTGAGGTACAAGCTTCAAAACTTTGAATTTTGTGAGAATTTAACCGCATTTTTCCTGAAAGGTAAATGTTAATTATATGTAATGTATGATATGTATCAGGCAATGATGTTCTCAAAATAAATGAGATTGTGTTGTATGATGCGTAAATGCATGCGTCATGATGTATGGAAATGTAATGTTTTTAGCAGGGGAAAATAAATCCTGGATAGCTGCTGGAGAAAAGAGTTGAATTCTTTGTTTCCGCTGGAGATAGTGGATGAAGATGATTGTGAGAATAGACCTGCAAGAGAGGATAACTCCGTTGGGGAATAAACTAATGAGGAAATGGCTCTGTGGAGAATAGATGCTCTGCTGAGGATTCCGTTGACAAATTCAGCTGGGGATGAATTACCGTTGCTGGTGATACTGAATCCTATTGGGGATTGAATTTTTGTTTGTGAAAGGAATGAACTCCGTTGGGGATGATCTTTCAGTTGCGACTTCATTGGGGATAACCTTTTAGGCTCTACTGGGTACAATCTTCCAAAGTCTACTGGGGATGATCTTCCGAACTCCACTGGGGAAGATTTTTGAGACTGTGCTGGGGAAAAATTCAAACTCCACTTGGGATATTTTATACTACGCCGAGGATAATAATACTTTTCAGTGCTGATGGTAGATAAACTCTGCTTGGGGAGAATATTACTGATTCATTCACAGTTGTGAGTCTCAGCTGGGGAGAGTTAACATTACTGTCCTTTTCTTTCTCTGCGGGGAGTGAAAGTATTTCAGCCATATTCTTCAGCTGAATCTACCTTTGTACCTGGTGGATAGAGCAACTGTAAAGCTTGGACAAATCTTATTTTCCCCTGTTTCTGATATTATAAGTAATCGTCTTTTGTTTCGCATGTAAATATTCATGAGCATCAATTAATGTCGAATGCATATATCAAAAATGAACATTGGACGTTCTTTGCAAAACAAAATAGAAAAAGGAAAACAATTTGAAATTTATTTGTGAAAATGACTTGTATTGATTTTGAAGTTAGCATGTAATTAGGCGTTTTTGTACAAGAGGCTTACGTCCTAGTAAGAGAACGCCGTCGAACAATAGAGTTTATACAATTTGTAAAAAACAAAGAAAAAAAACTATGTGAACAACCCCACTGGGTTCCAACTCTACTATTGCCCTTATGTCCTCGAGCATCTCATCACTTTTGTACTTGGTTGAAGGTAGATCAGATTGATTTGCGCCGTTTGAGCTTGATAGTCGGTACCGAAGTCTAGTTGCAAGGTGATCCATTGAGACATAATGTTACGCTTTGATCCATAATTTTTTCCTGGACCGCCCTTTCGGGTTTTCAGTCCACCGAGATATCCATTTTTGCCCAAGCCGCCTTTTCAGATTTTCAACTTGCAGGGTGTATAATTTTTCATTTTCATCCTTTATTTTTGCCCGAACCCTTTTGGTTCGTCGGGAAGCCCTTATTTTTTCCTAGGCCAGTCAACCTAGCGGGTCTTTGATTATGCGTAGTATCTTTTCACTATGTCTGCATTGACGGGGTGAGGAAGGTCGTCACCATCCATGGTGGTTAGAATCATAGCTCCTCCTGAGAAAATGTTCTTAACCACAAATGGCCCTTCGTAAGTAGGGGTCCATTTTCCCCTGGGATCACCTTGTGGCAGTATGATGCGCTTGATAACCAGGTCCCTAACTTGATACTCTTGTCGTCTGACTTTCTTGTTAAATGCCTTGATCATCCGTTTTTGGTACGTCTGACCATGACAAATAGCAGTAAGTCTCTTTTCGTCGATTAAGTTCAGCTGATCAAGCAGGGTCTGAATCCAGTCATCTTCGCTCAAACTTGCATCCTTCATAATCCGAAGAGAGGGTATCTGAACTTCAATGGACAATACGGCCTCCATGCCATATACCAAGGAATAGGGGGTTGCCCCTGTTGACGTCCGCGCTGAGGTACGGTACCCATGAAGATCAAATGGTAACATTTTGTGCCAATCTTTGTATGTCACTGTCATCTTCTGCATAATCTTCTTGATATTTTTATTAGCCGCTTCTACAGCCCCATTCATCTTCGGCCGGTAAGGAGAAGAGTTGTGATGTTGTATCCTGAACTGCTTGCAGAGTTCGGTGATCATCTTATTATTGAGATTTGCACCATTATCTGTAATAATCCTCTCTGGTACACCATATCGACAGATCAGATTGTGCCGAATGAACCGTGCCACGACGTTCTTGGTTACAGTAGCAAAGGAAGCTGCTTCAACCCACTTCGTAAAGTAATCAATAGCCACCAAAATAAAACGATGCTCGTTGGATGCCGTAGGTCTGATCTCACCAATCATGTCGATGCCCCACATTGCAAAAGGCCACGAAGTTGTCAAGACGTTCAGAGGTACTGAAGGTATGTGCACCTTATCAGCATAAACTTGGCACTTATGACAGGTCCGAGAACGCTGATAGCAGTCGGCTTCCATGGTGGACTAATAATATCCTGCCCGTGGGATTTTCTTTGCCATGGTATGTCCACTGGAATGAGTTCCGAAAGTACCTTCATGTAACTCTACCATAATTCTTTCTGCTTCGTTCTTGTCCACACAACGCAGTAAGGTTGAGTCATGGTTACGCTTGTAAAGGACACCATTGCTGATGAAGAACTTCGCTGCGAACCTTCTCAGAAACTTCTTATCATTGACAGATGCACCCTCGGGGTATTCCTGAGCTTCGAGATACCTCTTCACTTCATGAAACCAGGGTTTATCCGTTGCCTCTTCAGTCTCAATGTGACAGCAATGTGCAGGTTCGTCCAACCTCTCAATGGTAATTCGGGGAGCTTCGTTGTCCCAATTGACTTTGAACATAGAAGACATCGTAGCTAGTGCGTCCGCCAACTGATTCTCCTCTCTTGGGAAGTGTTCAAAAGTTATCTCTTCAAAATGCGGAAGCAACGTCAACACATACTCCTTGTAAGGAATAAAATTTGGGTGTTTCATATCCCACTCACCTTTGATCTGACTGATCACGAGAGAGGAATCTCCGAAAACACTTAGAAACTTAATCCTTAGGTCAATTGCTGCTCGAAGACCCATAATGAACGCTTTATACTCTGCCATGTTGTTGGTGCAGTTGAAACATAGTCGGGCGGTGAATGGAGTATGAGAGCCTTTAGGAGATATGATCACGGAGCCAATGCCATTGCCCAAAGCATTTGAAGCTCCATCAAAGTACATAGACCATCGGGATCCTTCATCAGGTCTTTCATCCGGTCCAGGTTCTTCACAGTCGGTTACTATCATGATATTCTCATCCGAGAATTCAAAGTTCATAGACTGGTAGTCGTCTACAGCCTGATGTGCCAAATGATCTGCCAACACACTTCCCTTGATTGCTTTTTGGGTCGTGTACTGGATGTCATACTCAGTCAAGATCATCTTCCATCTTGCTATTCTTCCGGATAAGGCAGGCTTCTCGAAGATATACTTGATTGGATACATCTTTGATATCAATAGAGTAGTGTGAGTCAGCATATACTATCTCAGCCGGCGAGCAGCCCATGCCAAAGCGCAACAAGTTTTCTCAAGCAACGAGTATCGGGTCTCGCAGTCGGTAAACTTTTTGCTAAGGTAGAAAATAGCATTCTCTTTTCGGCCAAACTCGTCATGCTGCCCCAGCACGCACCCCATTGAATTGTCGAGTACTGTCAAGTATAAGATCAAAGGTCTACCTTCAACTGGAGGCATCAGAATGGGTGACTCTTGGAGATATTCCTTGATCCTTTAGAAAGCAGCCTGAAATTCATCATTCCATCTTACCACTTGATCTTTCTTTAGTAGCTTGAAGATTGGCTCACAAGTAGCAGTCAGGTTTGAGATGAATCGGGCAATGTAGTTTAAACGTCCCAGAAAACCCCTGACTTCTTTTTCTGTTCGGGGAGTTGGCATTTCCAGTATAGCCTTCACCTTTGCAGGATCCACTTGAATACCTTTATCACTTACGACGAAACCCAGCAGCTTACCAGATCTCACCCCGAAGGTGCACTTGTTAAGGTTTAACCTCAGCTTGTACAACTTCAACCTGTCAAATAACTTCTGAAGGTGGTCAAGATGCTCTTCTTCAGTCTGGGATCTTGCAATCATGTCTTCAACGTATACCTCAATCTCATGATGGATCATGTCATGGAACAAAGCGACCATGGCGCGTTGATATGTTTCCCCAGCATTCTTCAATCTAAAAGGCATGACTTTGTAGAAAAAGGTACCCCATTGAGTAACAAAGGTTGTCTTCTCCATGTCTTCGGGAGCCATTTTAATCTGATTATAACCGGAGAAACCATCCATAAAGGAGAAGACCTTATGCTGAGCGGTGTTGTCAACCAGAACATCGATATGAGGTAGACGGAAATCATCATTGGGGCTTGCCCTGTTTAGATCCCTATAGTAAACACACATTCGAACCTTACCATCCTTCTTCGGTACTGGAACCATGTTAGCCACCCACTGCGGGTAAGAAGTAACTACTAGAAAACTGGCATCAAACTGTTTCATAACTTCAGCCTTGATTTTCTCAGACATCTCTGGGCGCATTCGACGAACTTTATGTTTCACTGGAGGACAGTCTTCCTTGGTAGGCAGGCGGTGAACCATGATATCGGTATCCAACCCAGGCATATCTTCATAGGACCAGGCAAAGATCTCCACATAGTCACGCAGCATCTGAATCAACCGTTTCTTAACACTAGCTTCTAGATTTGCACCTATCATGACCTCTTTCTTGTCTATCTCTGTACCCAGATTCACTGTTTCCACTGGATCTTCATGCGGCTGTATGGCCCTCTCTTTCTGAAGCAACGGTCTAGCAAGTTCACCAGGCACCTCGCAATCATCTTCACCTTCGTCTTCGGCTAAGTTGATCGGACTTTTGAAGTCATAATCGGCAGTAGCAGAGTCATTATCAGTGGGATCCAGAGTGGATGTAGACCTGTATATGTGAGTGTGTGTAAAATAGTTGTTTTGCAAGATAAAAAAGAAAAGCAAGCAGCACAAAATTTGTAATGCAAGAAAACGTCCAATGCTTTTATTAATGATATATGGAAATGACACACATAAAGCCCTCATAAACAAAGCCACGGTGTCTCGGGTAAGGCACCAGGCCGTAAAGTTTAAAATTGTCTGTTACAAATTCAAAACAAAAGTCTTATTACTGGGTAATAAAAGAAATTGGGAAGAAGTCCTTTGCCGTCCAATTTCTTAGTCCACCGTGGGCAGTTGGGTAAATCCAGCTGTCAAACTCAGATTCTTCATCGCCGTCTTCAATGGCATTTACTCCTGAATTACTGATAAATAGGGGAGATCCTCCAATACGCGCGCGTCGAACATCCCTTTGAGCTTCTACAGTGAAACCCAAACCAAACTTGTTAGTCTTATGTGCAAAATTAGGGAGTTAGCCCCAATTTGCACACCCACCTTTCTCAACAACAGCCCGGGCATCCTTGAAGGAAGCCATCTTCATTGGAGGATCTTCAACAACAGTTTCAGTTGATGCCAGCGTCTGGGGCACTTCTTCAAAATGTTGAAACGGGGTCTCAATGAACTCCACATCCATCTCTACATATCAGAAAGAGTTGAGGTGGCTCACCATGTACTCCTCCTCTCCTTGTACTGTAACAATTTTCC
Organism: Vicia faba; assembly: GCA_948472305.1. NCBI lineage: Eukaryota > Viridiplantae > Streptophyta > Magnoliopsida > Fabales > Fabaceae > Vicia > Vicia faba. The sequence continues at coordinate 941,738,402 of OX451741.1, read as the reverse complement.
CCTTCACTGGGTATTTTAGCATCTGGTGGAGCGTAGAAGTGACTGCTCCAGCTTTGTGGATCCATGGGCGACCCATAAAATAAGAATAAGATGGCCGAATGTCCATCACATAGAATGTAGATGCGAATATCTGAGAACCAACCTTAATCGGAATATCTACTTCTCCATGTACCATCCTCTTGGACCCATCAAAAGCCCTAACAACAATGTTACTCGGCTTCAACTCTAACCCTTCACAGTCTAACCGGTCTAAAGCTTTCTTGGGCAACACATTCAACGAGGACCCAGTATCCACCAATACATGAGCTAGAGTAGTGCCCCTGCATTCAATGGAGACATGCAGAGCGTCATTGTGATTCTTCCCCTTAGTAGTTAAGTCTGCATCGGAGAAACCCAACCCATTATCTACTGTCAGACTAGCCACACAATCTTTAAACTGATCAGCTGATGTCTCCTGCGGCACATGCGCAGTCTTCAGGAAAGCAATCAGAGCCTTAGCATGAGCCTCTGAACACAACAATAAGGACAACATAGAGATCTTCGATGGGGTTTGCCCCAGCTGTTCGACTACATTGTAGTCTCTTTTTTTGATGATCTTTAAGGTTTCCTCTATCTCCTGTCTAGAGGCTTCAACAGTAATCTTCTTCGGTGCCTCCGTCCGGGCAGGCTCACCGGTGGTCCCTTTGCCCCGAGTGTCAGATGACTCGGCAACAAGGGTAAGAATTGGAACATGAACAGGAACAGTAGCAGATATACTGGTAAGTGTAATAACAACAGGCTTCCGAACAGTTGATGGAGAGATCTCAGGGGAGAAAAGTCTTCCCCTACGAGTGACTTTACTAGATCCAACAATATTACTGACGTGAGTATCAGCCTCTTCATCCTTCAAATCTTGTTTAACCCCGTGATAATATACGTCAGCTCCATAGTGCCAAGGGATAGCTTTATATGATGTATAGGGGATAGGCCCAGGAACAGTAATGATGAAGGGAGCAATTCTTGGAACAGATGTAATTCTAACAGGCTTTCTCGAGGAAGCCTTGGAAGAATTGTCAAAAATGGTGATTATAGAAATGTCTTCAACAGGGACCAAAGGAACAACAGTCTTCTCAAACAGAATTTATTTATTATCCATCAGGCGTTGGACACCTGACTTCAAAAGATGGCAACCAGTAGGTAAAACGGAACACAGATGGCAACCTTCGCCACAGCCCGGAAATAAACCGGCTAACAGAAGGTTCTTCTTCACAGTCATCAATGGAGTAGAAATGTCTTTCACAGAAACCACAAACGAGTCTTCATCTATAGCATTCACCCCATGCTTGGGCATAGGAGCAATCATAACATTAGGCCTTTCAGGTGCTTCGAACTCAATCTCCTTAGCATCAATCAAGTCCTGTACCTTATTCTTCAAAACCCAACAATCATTCGTATCGTGCCCCAGGCTATCAGAGTGAAAAGCACAGCAGGCGTTTGGATTATACATTGGTGATGTGGTGTTGGGATTCTTCGGGGCCTCCTTCGGAATCACCAAGTTGGTCTTTAACAACTGTGGCAGAATCTGAGACAGGGTCATATGGAGCTGAGTGAACTGTCTTCGCGGCCTCTCGGCTCTTGGTTAATTGTTGCGTTGTGGAGCAACAGCAGGTCTTGATATAACAACCGGATTGACTGCTTGGCGACGCTCAGGTCTAGTATGGCTCTTTGAACTGTAAACAGCGCTGGATTCCTTCTTAAAAGGCTTCTTCTTGGTACTTGACGAAGCACCCTTTTGTATCTTGCCGCTCTTAATACTGGCTTCAACTCTTTCCCCGGTCATAATCAGCTCAGTAAACCGGGACGATGAACTTCCAATCAGATGGTTGAAATACGGACCAGACAAGGTCCCAAGAAACATATCTACTAACTCCCTGTCGGCCAAAGGGGGTTGTACTCTTCCAGCAAGGTCCCTCCATTTCTGAGCGTAGTCTTTGAAACCTCCGCTCGCACCCATAGACATACCCTGAAGTTGGGTACGCGTGGGAGCGAGGTCGGCATTGTATTGGTACTTCTTGTAGAAAGCAGTAGCGAGGTCTTCCCAATTACGGATACTAGCTCCTTCCAGCTGTTAAAACCATTCAAGTTGAGTCCCTGAAAGACTATCTTGAAAGAAATGGATCCAGAGGTTCCTGTCAGCGGTATATGGCTGAATCTTTCTAACATACGAACGGAGGTGTAGCTTTGGGCAGGAGACCCCGTCGTATTTAGCAAAGATTGGTGATTTAAACTTGTAGGGAATCACCACCCCAAATGACAAACCCAAATCTCCGAAGTCCATACCAGGGACTTTTTGGACCTCCATCGCACTTAACCGGTCTTTAAGCTGTTTATACCTATCCTCAGTCGGAGGATACTGGTCTTCATCAAAGTCAGTCTCGTTGTCAGAAACCACAGGGCTAGGAGCCCTCCTTTCTTCCTGATTCTCTCCCCCTCCAGATGAGTGATTCAAATCAACCTCTTCTCGTAAATTGTTTCTGAATCTACGACCCATATTCAGTAGGACATCTTCTTCTTCTTCTTATCTTTCAATATAAGAGTCTTCAGATCTTGCTGACCCTTAGCCAAGTTCATGAACATTTCCTGGAACTAGGCGTTTTGAGCTTGCAGAGCCTTGATGGCTTGTTCAGTTGATGCTTCAGAAGACATGATGATGAAATAAACAACGAAGAGGATAATAGACCTGTAATGGGTACCTATGATGAGGTGCATGGAATGAAATGCGTATGATATGATTTCAAAGACGTCGAGAGATTCAAATTCGTAAACCAAAATGAAACACACTTTTATTAGATAAACTTGAAACAATGTTTGATAAATGCCTTTAAGGTGTTAGAAAAATAAATACTGAAAAGTAAATCAAAAACTAGAAATAACAAAAAGACATTAGCGCTCCCATGGTCGTTTGCCTCCTGTGCTGACATAGTCATTGAGGACCTTCTCATTCTACATTTGTCTTGTAAGCTTTTGAATCTTCTGCTCCTGCTCGTGATACTTTTCTCTGTAAGTATCCCGCTCTTCTCTTAGCTGCATCCAAGACCTCTTTAATGCCCCAATGTCAGTAGGCATGTATGGATGGAGGATGGTAGGAGGAACCCCTTCTTCATCAGCAATCTCAACAATCACAGGCAAGACAGCTTCGTACGGCATTCCCAGCTTTTGGGCACGGATTCGAACCCATCGGAGATACGGGTCCATCGGAAGAGAGGTCTTCATCCCTAACTCATGTGGATCATACCGGTGCACCCTGTCCCAAGCTCGTATGAACCTGCGGCGATGCTCGTCACTATTCCCTTGGAAGTCAAAGAGAATGCTTGGCATCAACAACTCATGAGGTCCTTCCCTCCTAGCTCGCCCAAACTGACGTAAGTCCAGACAAGGATTATATGTGATCCCTCCTCGAATTCCAAGTAGTGGAACATTGGGGTATTCCCCACAGCGATCAATAATAGCTACTTCTTCCATGTCCTTAGTACTCCAGATAATGTCAGTGTGAGCGAGAGACAAAATTCTGTAGGCCCAACCTATGCATTCCTTGTTCGTCAAAATAGATTTGGGGAGGTGAGAAATAAACCACCTCGCCAGCAATGGTGCACAACACATAAGGGTTCCCCGTTTCCGAGCAGTACGGGCATAAAGAGTATGAAGAATATCCCCTAAGAGAGTGGGCATAGGATTACGGGACATGAAAATCTTCATTGCATTCACGTCAACAAAAGAATCTGAGTTAGGAAACAACACCAAACCATAAATGAGAAGAGCCAAGATATCCTCGAATGCTTGAAAATCCAAACTGTCCCAAAACTGATTAGCCCGATCAACCAAGAACTTAGCCAAGAAGCCCTTTGTCCCACTTAGAGTCTCCCAGTTAGACATTACCTCAGCCTTTGTCAGATGGAGGGCTGAAGCAATCTCTTCCGGCCTAAGGGCTTTCTCCCAACCTGTAAATGGTGTCTGCTCTAGAATAGAAATACCAGGTAGATCAGAGAACTCCTCCAGAGTAGGGACCAACTGATAGTCCGGGAAAGTGAAGCAGTGGTATAATGGATCAAAGAACTGGCACAAAACACTCATCATTTGTTCATCTAATCTGGAAGTGACCAAACCAAGGAGGTAACCATGTCTTCTGATAAAGGAGGAAGTGTCAGGAACCTTTGCAACCAAATCTCTAAGCTGAGTAGGAATTTGTACAAAGCTGGTCTGAATAGTGTTTCTACGCATAGAGGCCATGACCTACAAAACAGAACAAAGATGAATCCCCTTTGTCTTTGAAATGGGTTAGTCTGATGTAAGATGCATGTAATGTCATGATGTCATGATGTCATGATAGAAACACACCACAAGTATTCACAGATAGCAAACATGGTAAGGGCAAACAAGTCACACAGTAACCCTTAGATTTCAGGCTGGCAAGGAGTTTAGGTATTACCCTCTTTCAGTTTAGTTGGTTCAACCTGTCCTAAAAATAGTAACCGGGTTCTAGAGGATCTTAATATCACTGACCACCCTCGATCGGTCATAATTCCAGTTTGGCAACCTTTTCTTGCAGCCAGAATCATCACGAGAATTTGGTCTCAATGAGTGTAGCATACTGCTACTTTTCTATGGCCAAGTTGTTCAATTATAGGTTCTAAGGTCATTTGGTGCTTAATGACCCCTTAGAAGACCCATATTCTCCTTGTTCCACCACAAGGGATATCGGTACAAACTAAAGTGCCACACCAACATAGCTACTGCTTCAACCGTATCGGTCTATGCTGTACAGTTCCCTCACAGTCTATTGCTACTTACCTAAAGGGTATCCCCAGATCCGGGTTAGGATCTATAGTAACTATGATTCAAACACACAAAGATAAAGCATACAGGTCAAGCAATTGAAAACATTATGATGAACTATTCCTAAGGTACACCCCACTTATATAATTTTCCCAATAGAGTCGTCAGTTCTGTGATATGGTGGGAAGAACTGACTGTTTTTGGAATGCTGGTTTTGCGTTTTGCGTTTGTTTTTGCAAAATGTCGCGGTAAGCAAGAGTCGCCACCGACTTTTATTTTATCCAACAAGGAAAGTAAAAAAGCATAGAAAAATTCCTTTTTTCGAGATATTTCTGAGTACGGGGGGTAGATTATAGAAAGGGAAGGTATTAGCACCCTTTATATTCGTAGTTATCTATGGGCTCTTAGGTATTTGCTCATCATTTTCAAAATTGTTTTCTTTGTGCTTGTGGGTTTGAAAAGTTTTTGTTTTTAACTTCGATTTAACTGTTGCTTCTATCCTCAAGAGTGTAATGAAGTGTTTTTTTTAAACTTTGTTTGAAAAGGAGTGTAAGTGTGAAAGAAGTTTTGTTTCGGATGAGAAAGTATCTAAGAACTATCTACCTACTCGAAAAAGGAATTGTTCTATGCTAATTTCCTTTAGGCAATGCTATCCCACTATTAGTGAGTAGGTAGCATCGTCGTTGGAGTTTGAGGGTTAATTCGAATGAGGGACTTACGGTCACTAAAGCAATGTTAGGACGCCTTAGCAATAACCCTAATGTCTTAGATCATTTGTTTGAGGCAACAATATCTGAGGCAACCGTTTCGAGGCAACTATGATCTTTTAGACAAGAGGATGACCTCTAAAACGACCTAAACTCCATTACCGTGTACGAAGGCAACCAAGTGGGGTGTACCCTAAGAGTGTGCATGTGCGAGTGTGTTGTTTTCAGTTATTTTTATCTTTGCACGTGTAAGGGTGATCTAATTTGATTTTAAGATTAAGCATTCAGTCTTGTCATGCAAACCCTATTATCAAACATCTAGCAGTTATAATTAGCTGAAATTAAAGGTGCGGAAATTAAATTACAAGGCGTCGGGTATTTACATCGCCAAAAGCAACCCTTTGAAAATAAAATAAAGCGGTAAAATAATTAAATGTCCTAATTAACTATTACATACCGGAAGCAGATACATAAATTGGAAAAAGGAAATAAAGCGCGACTCGAAATTAAATCGAATGCGAATTAGGGTTTTGACCCCTTTTAAAAGAAAATGCTTTTTGTTGTTTTTATTTAAGAAAATAAATTAATCCTAAAATTAAATACTAAATTGATTATTAAATAAATTAATGGAAAAAATAATTAATGACATATTTTTTGATTTTTTGATATTTTAAGAAAGAAAATAAAAATAATTAAATGAATTAAAACCTAATGATTTCTAATTAATTTTATTTATTTACAAAATAAGTTAAAGTTATTCTAGAATTAAACCTAATTAATTATTTAGTATTTATTAATAAAAAATAAAAGTTCTAAAATTTTATTGGATAAAAAAAAGTGTTTTTATGATTTTTGATAAAAAAGAAAATTTGTTATTGGTTAGAAATTAATTAAAATAAAATAAAATAACTAAATTAATAAAAAGAAAGTATAAGAGAAAGAGAATTGGGCCTTTTTTGGAGGTGCTGAAAGCATTTATGTTGGCCCATTAAGCTGGTCCATTTGACTTTCTTGATTTGCTGCATATGCATTGACCTGACTCTTTGGTGGACCTCAAACACTGGCCACCAGATCTGGCCATCTGGCCATCTGGCGCTTTAATAATGAGTGTCCATGGTAGAAATCTGGCCCATGCGTGTACATGATCTCCTGAAAAATATCAAGAAAATGCAATTTGCTGGAGGCAGGGATCGAACCCCTGACCTCCAACCTTGGAATGCCTTAAGCGCCGAGGTGTCTACCACTGCACCATGTTGCTTTGTTTGTTATGATAATAAAAGTATAATGTAATATATAAAAAAAAAATCGATTGCCAGAAAATTAAAAAAAAAGAGCGCGTTATTTGAATAGTCCAATGGGGACGTAACACGTATTGTCCCTGACTTCCCAACCGTGGCTAAAAAACAGCATACATATACCAACGGACAAAGGTCCGTCGCTATAAACCATGCATCTCTAAAACTTTTTACAGGCCATGAAAATGCCTTCTAACACCATGTTAGACTCGTCTCAACCTGCTGATCACAACCATGGCCATTATCATGGCCAATTTTTCCTGAAACGAAAAAACCCAAAAACACGAACTAAACCCTAGCAATGGTGGTTTTCCATATAAGTCAGATGAATGCAATTGGTTATTATGAAAAGTTTGCAAATGATGTGAGGGTTAAGAATATGCAGTTATTTCATTCAATGGATGCAAGAATAGAGATTTTCGATTTCAAGAATATGGCGGATTCGTGGACTACTTACACTGCACTAGGAGGTCTGAAAACGCGTGTTTTGGATTGGGTTAGCTTCTGGAGATGGCCAGCAAACGATTGAGACCAATATCAAGCCTTGAAAATGCCTCTAGACCTGATTTAGATCTCCCACTTTTTTGTGATTTTTGCAACTTTCGTTCTGCCTCCACAATTTATTTCCAACCCTGATTCTTGTGTCTTTCGCTTGCTTATGTATTGCACATTGTATTAGGGTTCAAACATCTCTCCAAATCTCCCTTTATCAATGATTTTGATGTGGATTTGATTTGCCTTTACAAACTTTCCAAATTTGATCCAAATCATATCTTCTTGTGCATAATGACCTTGATACGAGTTTGAATGCAATCCTAGCTGTAGTTGGAGCCTGAAAATAACCAGAAAATCATTTGTTATCAATGCCTAAGATTTTATGTGATTTTATTTGATTTAAATTGAATTAATTCAAATAAAAATCAAATTAAATAATAAAAATAAGATATGGACACATGGCCAAAGCTGGAGCATGTGGGAAATAAGGAAAACTCAAAATAAGTGAAAAAGAATGGGCCCATTTGGCAAAATTTGAAGTTTTGGGGATAGTTGACTTTTGGCAATTTTGCAAAAAAGTCCAACTTCAACAATGCATAACTTCTTCAATTTTGAACTTTTGGAGGTGTTCTTGGACTTTTTAGAAAGCTTGCAATATCCTCTAATCAACCCTTTTTGTCTCATCGCATTTTGATATTCCATTCTCAAGTTATAAGCTTTGACAAAAAAGGTGTTTTTGCTGACTTTCAAAAATGACCTATAATGTCAAAATTCATAACTTCTTGTGAGTGAATTTTTTGAACTTGGGGTATGAATATGTATTGTAGGGAATTTAATCCTATTTAAAATGAGCTTTGGATGGGTCATTTCTCATAAAGTATGAGAAAGTTATGCTTGGTCAAAGTTGAGTTGACTTTTCCTACAAAACCCTAATTTAGCAACTTTTGAATCTTGATGAATTTTGAGGAATCCTTGATGAATCATGATCAACCCTTGATCAAATGATGAAATATCCTTAAAAATGAGAATGTTGACAAAAAATCTTGAAGTTTGACTGTATTTGGGTTATAGTTGACTTTTGCCCTAGCACAGTCGATTTTTGGACCTTTGAGCAATTGACTGAGCAAACTTCCTCTGCAAGGCTTGAAATTTGACATGGATGACCTTGAGAACATATTATGGCATTGGTGAGCACTTGGGGTTACTTGGACTCAGGGATCTTGATGAAATGTGAAACCCTAATTGGGATAGATTGCCTTAGGAGATAGCTTGTCTGACCAACTATTGGACTACCTTGAGCAACTTGGAGATTTTTCTTGCAATGTTTTGAGAAATATGAGAGGGAAAATTTTGGGATACAACAGAGATTTTGAGAGACTTCAACGTCTCCAAGTAATTGCTTCATATCAATTGAATCTTACAACAAAGTCACCTCAGGACAAGCCTTAGAGATACTTCCACACCTTGAAGTAATTGCTTCAGATAAACTGAATCTTGCAACAACACTTGCTTCAGAATGATCCTTGGAGAGACTTTAATGTATTAAAGTAATTGCTTAAGTTTAAATGTATCTTGCAACAACACTGCCCCAGGCTGACTGCTCTTTGAAAAGACAAGGTTCCTTGTTGATTACTCTTTTGTTGGAACTTCCTTGATGCTAAAATAAGGATTTGAAAATAAAATTGTTTTCTTCAAATGGTAATATTAATGTAATGGTTAATGCAAGGTTTCAAATAAAAACCATTATTGAAATGATGAGTAAAAGAGGCAGTGAATGAATCACCGGTTTATTCAGATTGTGAAAGATAATGTGGGAATTCGATACAAACACAAATGATTAGAAAACATTTTAGGAGTCCAGTTAACGCAACCTTGCTGAGTATGATTTCAAAAGAAACCTTGCTTCAATTAGGTCTTTTGAGGGTTGTAACGTGGTTTGGTTCACAGTTTTTAAACAAAAGGATATAGGCTCAAATTTTTAATTTTAACCCACCCCAATCTTCTTGATCTTCTCCAATCCTATGTTCAGTTAACTCGTTACACACATCCAATTCGTGAGAGAAACTTAAAGATGTAAGCATGACGTCTTGAGAACCAATGAGATTTTTTCACTTAAGATGGAAGTCACATGTCTTTAACAAAGTTTTATTGTGTCATGTGACCCTTTGGTTCTTAATATGGTGATCACCTATTTTCATTTTTTATACTTTTTTTCTTTTTCCCTAACTTTTGCCTAGACTACTTCTTTTGAGCTTTCAATCCAATAGGATGCCCTAACTTTTTCCTAGGTCTCCTTCCTGGTTCGACTTAGCGGGCTTTTCATTTTATCATTTTTGGAACAATGTATTCGACATTTGTTCCCTTTGTTTGAACTGGATTGTGAGTGCCACATCCTTTTGTTATTGAGGAATGACCACTATGCTCTTGGATTTTTCTGATGACTTCAACACTTGTTGTTGTTTGTGAAGAAAAGCATATGGCTTAGCCATTTTAGGCGTTTAGAATGATTCTCTAGAATTTCTATCCGAATTAACTGAAAAATACCATGCCCCTAGTTTAGATAAAAGGGTTTTTCTTTATTCGTAAAGAAACTCCTACTTCTAGGCTCGAAGAGGTTGAGGAGAGATTAACTTCCTTATGTCTCTGGTGTTTAGGAATTGAAGCAATGCATGTACACCATAAGCAAAGTTTTATTTGAAAGTATATCAACAGAAATCATGGATATTTCATTCTTATCATCATCCTTATAATCTTTGCTAAAACAAAGTTTTGATATAGAAAAAGGGAAAGAAGAAAAGTAGTGATATTTTTTTTTATTTGCAATAAAAATGGAAAACTAAGTGAACAAGAATGGATTGATTCAAAATAAATGCATGCTAATTTCATTAATATTCCCTTTAAAATTAACAATGCTTAAAATCAAATAAACACTTAACAAGCAAGAAAAAACTACAAATGCAAATGATAAAGATCTGATGAGCTATCAGTGTTGAGGACGTTTTCTCATGCTTGATTCGTTGACTGTCAATTTTTCCTAATCTAAAGGTTGAGATCTTCATGCTCTCTAAAGTTGCTGTGAAATTCCTCTACATCTTCAACCTCTCCACAAAAAAGCAACCTTTCCAGGCCTACTCCATGTTTCTCCTGAGCTTCCACCTATATGGGTGGCAATATTGTAACTTCAAGGTGTTACTTCAACATTTTCACAGGGGAGTGGTGACATCACATTCACAAGTTTTCTGACACTTTCCTTATGATACAAGATCTTAAGGGGTTTCAGAGGTCCCTTGTTATTCTCACTGCATGGCTTCAGGTTCAAAGCATCTTCACTCAAAGTTTCAGTATGAGGAATTGGTGAACTGGCGCCAATTAACCTTTTCACTTTAACCTGAAAACCTTCAAAATCTTTGATAGAATTACCCATCAATCTGGTACGGTACTCATATTTCACCTTTGGAATATCCTCTTCAAAGACTAAGCTCTTGTCATTGATCAACTGTTGGACCTTGGCTTTGTAAGCACTGTTGTTTTCGGTCGGGTTCCCTACTTTTCCAGTATGATATCCACATTTTGCATTAGAATCATAGCTAGGTGGGAATGCCTTTGGGGGCTTAAGAAATTCGAGAACCACCAACAAGCTTTGAACTAAATATGGTAAGAGTTGATTGTACATCATTGGATTTGGGTCCATAGGAGCATTCCTTCTCTCCATATTATTACGGGTTCTAGCTTGGCTTTGACAATTCTGATTTTGAGCTTGAGGAGAAACAGATAAAGGCTGCTAATATAGGGGTAGAAAGATAGTGACTGAGGATAGTGCACCAATGTTGTGGATGACTTCCCCTTGCTAGAATCTTGAGTCTCATTCCCGCCTGAGGATCCCAATTTTCTTTTGAGTTTTCCTAAAGTGACCACTTGATCCTTGACATTACCACTGTTAGTCCTTACAGTTTCAACACCCTTTTGATAGGTAGATGTTTCAATGGGCTTTAGGGACCCCTTGATGTCAAAACTATATGAACTTGTAAACAAGATGTTTGTATTTGAGCCAACCTTTCTGAAAGTCAAAATCTTTTTGTCAATTAGCTCTTGCACCATGTACTTGAAGGCTTTGTAGTTTTCAGTGGTATGTCATGGAGATCCATCATGGTACTCACATGGAACATGGTGATTTAAGTTATGTGGGTACGACACCAATGGCTTAAGCTTATTGGGAAACACAAAAGATCTTTGAATCAAATGAGGAAGTAACTCAGTGTATGTCATTGGAATAAGATCAAACTGAGGTTTCTCTCAAAGACCTGTCTGATTCTGATTGTAGCCTTTATTGGGACCCTGATAAGATACGGGCATAGGCTGCTGATGGTGAGGTAATGATTGAGGATAACTAAACAATTTTGCAATTGACTTCCCTTTTCTAGAATTAGGAATATATTTGATGAAGGATATCTCATTTCCTGCGATTAACACCAGGACCCTGTTATTGCCAACATTAACCTTATGAGTTTTAACACCTCCCTGGAAAGTAAAGGTTCCAATGAGATTTGGGGATCCCCTAATTTTTCAATCCTCTAATCCTTCCATAAGATGTTTATGTTTGATATGTTATGTTGGAAATTCAAAACCTTGTCATCAACCAACTCTTGAACTATGCACTTGAAAGCAAAGCAATCTTCAACAGTGTGCCCGGGAGAGTTGGTATGGAAACCACATTTAGCATTCACATTACACCAAGGTTTGGACTATATACCTGGTTCTTGAATTAGCTCTCTCGGTACCACAATACCACTCTAGACTAGGTAAGGAAAAAGTTGAGTATACAACACTGGGATAGGCTGAATATCCTGTAGGGTATACTTGCGGAAAAGCGAATTTTTCTGTTAATTTGAACCCCTCTCTTTTTGTTGGGGAACTGAAAATGACTGTCGTCGAGGAACCCTTGGAGATAAAGGTTAGAGATAACATTTAGTAGGAGGACCCTGCACTAGAAAGCTCTCTACACATAGTTTTCTTTGGCCCGTGGCAACACTAGGCGGCTATAAAGAGGAAACAAAATTTGTTGCATCAAATTATGTGGTGTTTCTATCCTTCTTCAACAAAGCTTTCAAGATGTCTAAAACCAAGCCCATATGACTCTCCAGCTGGTTGACTTCTTCCCTCAACTGATCTTGACCTTGTAACACCCCAACTTTTAGAATTAATTATTTAAATGAGTTATCAGAAATATTCGTGGGTTATTGATGCATAAGTGATGTTTTGTTGAGTATGATGTGTGCTATGTAGTTATGTTGTGGATTATTGGGAGATTGATGAATATAGAGTATTTTAATAATTAGATAATTATCTAGTAATAATTTAGAATAATTATTAGAACTATTATTATTTAATAAAAAGGACTAATTAATGTAGAGAAGCTAGGGGCAAGATGGTAATTGGTGAAAGGCTAAGTGAGGATAAGTTGGGAAAATATTAGGGGTCCTATGGTTAAACGAATAATAGGAGAAGATTATTTCATTAGTATGATTGTAAAAATATTGGAAGGACTGACGCTGTGAAGATAAAGTTAGGGCACGAAGAACAGGGAAGGATTTTGGTAGAATGCTAAGGAAGATTGCAATTCACTGGAAATCTAAGGTAAGGGGGTGATTTGTCATTATATTTGATATCGGATTTAGATGTATGTAGGTGTTTTTGGGATGGATTAATAACATGATGAATATGATGAAATTGGTGATATTTTGATGTTATAATGCTAAGTAAGGCAAAATATCCTTTTTGGTCCCGTATGTTAATGTCAAGGTTCATTTTGGTCCCTTAACTTTAAAAAGTTCATATTGGTCCCTTAATTCTTTAAAACGCTTAATCTGAGTCCTTTTTGTCTAATTAACGACAAATTTAGCGACCAATTTCTGAGTTTTTCTGTCTCTAATTAGACAAAAGGGACTAAAATGAAGTGTTTTAAAGAGTTAAGGGACCAATATGAACCTTTTTTAAGTTAAGGGACCAAAATGAACCTTGACGTTAGCATACGGGACCAAAAAGGGTATTTTTCCTGCTAAGTAATGATGCATGTGATGCTTACAATGTTATAATATTATGATGTTATGAAACCATGATGATTTAGATGAGTTTTGGGTCTATTTTGGTGTGAAATCCAAAAGGAATTAAGACTAGTTTGTGCAGGAAATCACAGCAGGAAAACCCTGTTCGTGTAGGATCGTCGGGCGATGAAGAAGTGTCATTGGGCGATGATGACTCACTCGGTCGTCGTTGGGCGAGCCAAGGGGAGATGAAGGATATAAATGGAGGAAGTTAGTGGAGTGTGTCTCTCCAAGCATCGCTAGGAGACACTAGATGCCAAGGGTGCGTCATCGGGCGATGGAAGTTGCATCGTCGGACGAAGGTGTCCAAATTTGGATGGATGTGTCGAATTTTCTTGAAAGTTCCATAACTTGAGTTTTAGAACTTGGTTTGGCGTTTCGTTTGAAGTGTTGGGTAGCTAAAGCGATGAACTGTGGTTGGATGGAATAAAATGACGAATACAAAGTAATTTCTCAAATACCTAGATTTAGATAGGCTTAGATCCTTAAGGAGTAGTCTATAACAATATATGTTGCTATGATGAATTATTTATACTATATTGCAATAAATGTTATGATGAATTGCACATACTACGATGATAAAATGTTGTATTTATGAAGTGTTGAAATCATGTTGATGATTTAATGAATGGTGATGCGTTTGACTAGTCATGGTCGTTTTATATTTGTTGTTGTGCATCATGCATTCATGGCACGTTTTGGACATCTCTGGTAATCAATAAAATGTATAAAATTGATTTGTCTTTAATAATGCACAGCAAAAAGATAACATCTGAGAATGTCTTCCTACCATTTGCTCGTCTATAGTCTTCAAAACTGACCATCTAGCAATTCTTCTACTTATAACCTATTTCTGAAAAATAATAATTGGATTGGGGTGATATTACTAAATCTCAGTGAGTCTCCCTATCTTAAGGTTTCACTTGGTTCTACAGGGTGCATACAACAAAAGGATTCGCCGTGGATTCGAGGTTTCCTCACTCCGGGTGCAAATACACAACAAAGGTACACCACCATTGGAAGTCTCATGACTATCCAATAAGGAAACAAGAAAACACAACCATCTCAAAGCCACAAGAAAATATGCCGATTTGTACCCACGTACGAGGAATTCAGAAGTAAGTTCTACCTTTCTACTTAGGCTACACAACTCACACCATCAAAGATTAAACCAAATGCATAGTGTCAAGAGACTCGTACAAGTCCATCGCATGATGAATCAGATCATTCCTATGTGGAAATCCATCTGCGACGAGTAGAAATGAAGTGACATTTCCGAAAAGGCGTCACAACCCCCTCGATCATCCATACGCTAATGAATTACGCAAGTAAGAAAATGCCTTCTTGACCCCACATCCCACCGGGTGAAAACCTAGTGGTATTGCCTCATGGCACCACCAGAGGTGAGTTTCCTGAGAAGTGTATCGTGCATGGTGTTGTACCCCAAAATTTGCCCTCCCATTTTCTCAACATTTTTCTCATCACAAGACCCTTGGAGCTCAAGATCGAGTTAGGGTTTCCTCTGCTCAAGACTTCTCCTTGCACTGTTGACCCAAATTAGGGTTTGTGTTTGCACAAAGATATTTTGACCTAAAATGCCTAAGATGACTTTCATGCTTCATGTTGGACTCCCAAGTTTATCCATACCAAGTTTCAAGTCTTGATTCCAAACTTTGCCCAGTCAATTGGACAGTTGACCTAGAAATCAGCTGTATTGGGGAAAAAGTCAATTGTGGCCAATTGACAGTCAAATCTCATGAAAATTGACCCACATCAACATTATGAACTCACATGGACCATTTGATCAAGTTTGGATCACAATTCCACAAGAAATTTGATCAGATCACCAAAAGGGCAAAATGGTCATTTTTAGGGTTTTGACTGCACAAAGGCAATTTTTGACTGTTTGACCTAGCCAATGGCAAACCAAGCTCACATATGGACTCAAGGACCCCATGGAATTGTCTTGACATACTCAACAAGTTCAAAAGATCCCAAATGCACAAGATTGACAGTTGAATTTTCAAGTCAATTGATCAATTTTGACTGTATACTGAAAAGTCAAACTTTGACTTTTTTGGTCAAAATCAAATGTCAAGATTCATTTTTCATCAAAACATGCCAAATCATGAAACTTGTTCATCAAGAAATCAAGAATTGCAAATTAGGGTTTGAAATGAAGATTTTTCATAACTTAGAATTTTTCTAAGTTATGAAAAACCCTAATTTTTTCCTAACTTTGTCCCACTTTCTCACCAAGATTCATTTGGATTCAAGGAAAAGTCAAAACATGAAAGTTGTAGCCTATTGCAAAATCTACAACTTTGATTCACAAAGTTTCCTCAAAAGAAGCTTGTAGCTCAAGTTACAATTTTTGGAACAAGGGTACCAAACCATTCTTAACTTAGAGAAATTTGACCTATTTTAGGCAGGATTTTTGCCTAACTTCCAGACCATTTTTCACATACTTCCACTTGGAATTTCAATTTTCATTTCAAAGATGGATTGTAGTACACATTCCAAGATTTCCAAAATGTCCAAGAACTCATCAAACAACCTCATGGTTAGGGAGAATCGAATTTGGCAAGTTAGGAAAAATTCACTTTTGTTATGACCAATTTACATGTTCATACACTTGTGCCATTTTGAACTCAGCTTGCATTCCTTGATTACAGGTCCTATATCCCATTTTCACTCAATAATTTAATGCTAACTCATTGTGCCAAAGCCTTATTTTGTGTGTTCAAACATTATATGCAAGATTAAGCCATTTTTAGATAAAGCATTTTTGCCATTTTAGAAAAGTGGAACTTTATGTCAAATGCAAATCCAAGCAAGTACAATGAAAATCTTTTTGGCACAAGTTTATGAACAAAACACACTGATCAAGGGGAGAGGTTGCAGCATAGATTGGGGGCCTGCATCAGTCTAAAACACAACTTGAACTTTTGTTGCTTAAAGTGGAAGAAAGCTTGCATAACACCTACCAACTCTCATTCCTGTAAACCAGAGCTTAAGCAAAGTTATCAAACACTTTCTGATCATAAAACCTAAACTGAAACACGAGCCAACCATCTCCATTGCCTTCTCAAACACAAACACCATAGAACTGCCAAAACAGGGGACCTGGTGCAGATTGAGTTCCATAACTCATTCCATTCGTGCATCCTTACTAAAAACACTTCAAACACATCCCACATCATCCCTTGAAACTGTCCCAAGCCTCAAACACGACCTGTAACATCCCTAGATAACATCACCATTTTCATTTTTCTGTTTTGCAGTTGAAGTACCATAGCACGATTCTGTTGGTTTCCAAGCAAACTAAAGGTTGGAATAGCATCCTGAGACATCAAGGAAGCTATACAAATCATTACCTTGCCTTGTACTCATCTCCATTGTTGCACACGATTCCAACTGAACAGGTAAGTTCATGAACTTGTATCTCTCTATCCAGGCATTGTTAGGTTTAGATTTATGAAGAAATTATGTCACATTCATAGCCCTGAACATGCCCATGTAATTAGTTTTCATTTATGTTATGTGTTCTATGAGAATTTGATGTCTGAACATGGAACAAAAACTAGGTCAGGAATTGGGGGAGAAGAAATTCTCTCTCATTTCTGAGAGTTAGATTGATTTCTTTATATGTCTAGAATCGTGGCTTCAAGCTCTACAGGTTTCATGTTGCAAGATTTGGCAAAAGATCAAGGAATCTGGAGATAGAAAACGCGTGTTGTTGTTGTTCATACAGGTCCTGAGGTTGAAGATAAAGTCTTCATGGGCTGGGCCTGTTTCATTTTCCTATTTGCACCCTTTTGTTACTTTTGAACCCCCTTGGCCCATTATGCTTATTTTGATCATTTTTTGACTTTTGCTTTTTATTTCTGACTTATTTATTTTTCCTCATAATATTAAAAATATAAAAAATATTTTTTACACCATTTTTATATTTATTAGGCATTTATTTGTTTAAATTAATGTTTGTACATAAATAATACATAATATCTTTTATTTAAAAAAATACTAAACTTAAAACCAATACATTTTATTTTCTGATTTTTATTTCATTTTATCTTTTGAAAATATTTTATGAAAATATACTTTTTTTGTAAATATTAAATATTTTATTTTATACATATTTAATACATTTATCATATAATACAAATATTTACATATTTATTAGGATATTTAGGATAAAAATACCATATATATATATATATATATATATATATATATATATATATATATATATATATATATATATATATATATATATATATATTATTAATATTTAACATTAAAAATACCTTTTTGACAAATATACTTCTCTTTTATTTATTTTTTATATAATTAGTAAATAATGTATATAATATATAATAAATAATTAATACCTTTTTATTTAGTAAAATTAGGGTTTTTGCCCTAAACATGAAAATATTCAAAAAAATTAAATTTCTTTTTAGTATTTTATTTTATTTGTGAATAAAATATACACTTACACAAAAAGATACTTTCACATACACATTGCTTTATTCTTACATATCTTCACATTTATATTTGCGCAATTCAATTTGGTTGTAAATATTGGGTACTACCCTCCTATGAAATCTCATCCCCATTTGAACAATTTGTACCCCCATTCCCATGATCCTTATGTAATAACTTAGAACTTTATTTTTCGCACTTTAAAGTTTTCTAAATATGCCATGTTAGAATTAGGGTTTTGTATGCGAATCAAAAACAACAAAAATAGTTTGACCTAAATTCAAGATAAACAAGCATGAAAATGGACAACACCAATCACACTTGCACCCCTAGGGTATTCCACTTGTTGCCTTCAATAATGGGCCATATTGCACATTGAGTATCTTTGGCAAAAAACAACACAAATTCAAATGATCATAGTCCCTCGATGACGCTTTCGAAAGTTTCCTAAAAATGATCAAGTCCCTTAAAGAAAAAATTGCCCAAAGATACTTGGCACCATTGCAATCATGGTCTAAACGATGACCCGCGCCCGTCCCTTTCACATCCTAACACAAGATTGTCCACCAAATACAATGGTGGAACAAAATTGTTAAAATGGTTAAAACATAGCAAAGATCTTTGAGAAATGAAGGGTAGATAGCTCTTGGTTACTTGCCCCCCTTGCAAAACAAAAACACTTGCCTATTTTTTCAAAACCACACATCACTACACTTTCAAAACAACTTTCAAAAACATTGAAAACCTTTTTCAAAAGACATACACCTTTGTATACATCCCAACATGGATCATTACAAAGGTTGCCACCACATTGGCCTCTTTTCAAAACATTTTCAAAATCCACACACAAAGCACCATTTCAAACAATTGAAAATTAAGACAAGTTGATCTAAGCAAGTAACTAAGAGCCCATGGATAACCATGGATATAAAGGGTGCTAATACCTTCCCTTTCTATAATCTACTCCCCGCACCCAAGAAAACATCTCAAAGGTTTTTGCTGTGCTTTTTAACCTTTCCTTAGGATAAAATAAAAAGTCGGTGGCGACTCTTGCTCAACCGAAACATTTGCGAAAACAAACACAAAACCTCAAGTCAGTTCTCCCACCGTATCACAGAACTGGCGACTCTGCTGGGGACTCAACTTAAAAATGGAGTAACCTTAGGGCTTAGATCACCTTTGTTTTCAATTGTTTGTTTTGTTTGCTTTTATATTTGTGGGCTTTGCATCGGAGTTTCATAGATCCTAACCCTGATCTGGGGGAATACCCTTTTAGGTAGCATAATCTGTGAGGGACATGTCCGGCGTAGACCGACATGGGTGAAGCAGTGGCTACATTGGTGTGGCACCTTAGTCTGTACCGATATCCCTTGTGTTGCAACGAGGAGAATATGGGTCTTCTAAGGAGTCATTAAACACCAACCGACCTTAGAACCCTAAATTGACCAAACTTGGCCATAGAACAGTAGCAGTATGCTACACTCATTGAGGCTAAACTCTCGCGATGGTTCTGGCCGCAAGAAAAGATTGCGATGCTGGAGTTATGACCGATTGAGGGTAGTCAATGATTTGAGATCCTCTAGAACCCGGTTACTTTTGATAGGACAGGTTTTAACCAACGAAACTAAAATAGGGTAATACCTAAACTTCATGCTGGCCTGAAACCTAAGGGTTGTCTTGTGTGACTTGTGTGCCTTATCATGCTTGCCTGTGTGAATACTTGTGGTGTGCTTCATCATAGCATCATACCATTTCATGCATCCTGTATAAGGACTAACCCATTTCAAAGACAAAAAAGTTTCATCTTTGCTCTGTTTTGTAGGACATCATGATGCCCGTGCATAGGAATACTATCCGGCTCAACTTTGTTCAACCACCAACTTTGCTCAAGGATTTGGTTGGTAGGATTCCAAACACTACTTCCTTCATCAAAAGGCATGGTTCTCTCCTTGGCTTGATCACTGCAAAGTGGGACCAACAACTGATAAGTGTCTTGACCCAGTTTTATGACCCCTTGTATCATTGCTTTACCTTTCAAGACTTCCAGCTGGTCCCTACCCTGGAAGAATTCTCTGATTTGCTTGGTATCCCTGTCTTGGAGAAAACTCCATTCACTGGTTGGGAAAAGACTCCTAGGCCTGAAGAGGTTGCTGCAGTCCTCCCCTTAACCAAAGAAGAGGTATTGGCTAACTGGGAAACTAGAAGTGGAGTTAAGGGCTTTTTGGTCAAATTTCTGGTTGGCAAAGCTAATGATTTCTGGAATGACTTAGACTTCAAGGCGTACGAAGACATTCTGGCTCTTTTAATCTATGGTCTGGTATTGTTTCCCAATCCTGACACCTTTATCAGTATCTATGCCATAAGGATCTTCATGTCTCGGAATCCTGTACCCACTCTCTTGGGTGATATCCTACAACAACTCTATGCTCGTACTGCCCGAAGACGGGGAACTCCATGGTGTTGTGCTCCTTTGCTAGTGAGGT
Source organism: Vicia faba (assembly GCA_948472305.1). Lineage (NCBI taxonomy): Eukaryota > Viridiplantae > Streptophyta > Magnoliopsida > Fabales > Fabaceae > Vicia > Vicia faba. The sequence continues at coordinate 941,718,021 of OX451741.1, read as the reverse complement.
GGTTTATTTCGCACCTTCCTAAGTTCGTGCTGAAGAATGAAGAAGGAAAGGGTTGGGCTCATAGGTTAATGTCTCTCACTGATAATGACATCGCTTGGACTCTCAGAGGTTTGGATGAGGTAGCTGTTATTGATCGTTGCGGAGAATACCCTAATGTTCCATTGATCGGCACCCAGGGAGGAATCTCTTATAATCCATGTTTAGCTCTCCGCCAGTTTGGAAGAGCCAGAAGAGTAGGGCCTCATGAAATGTTGGTTTCTCACTTCCATTTTGAATTTCAGGTAGACAGTGACAAACTACGCCATGGATTCATTAAAGCTTGGGACAGAATTCACAAAGCTGACCTGCATGAGTTGGGACCAAAGACTTCTCTAACAATGGAACCCTATTGCAGATGGGTCCGCATTCGTGCTCAGAAGTTAGGTATGTCGTACGAAGCTGTCAGACCTTTCATTCTTGAATCTCCTGATGAAGATGGGGTTCCCCCAACTGTCCTCCCTCCTCAGATACCCACTGATTTTGACACACTGAAGAGATCTTGGGCGCAGCTAAAGGAAGAACGGGATTTTTATCGGGAAAAGTTCAACGAACAGGAACGGAAGATCCAGAGGCTGACTAAACAATTGGAGGAGGAGCGGGTCCTGAATGACTATATCCATACTGAGAAGAGGAGGCCATGGGAGCACTGATGGGCTTTGAATATTTACTTTTACAGCTTTTATTTCCTTTTCAGTATTTTTCATTCCTGTAATGCCTAAGGGCAAGTTGTTGAACAATTTAAAATTTGAATCTAATGAAGTGTGTTTCCCTTTTTGTCTACAAAGTTGAATCTCGTTTGTCTTTGAAAACATAAAACATACGCATCTCATTGCACCATATGCATAACAGGTACCCTTTTTCACAGGTTGCTTAATCTTCTTCGCTGTTTATTTGAACAGTCATCATGAATCTAGAATCATCCAGTGAGCAAGCAATCAAGGCCCTTCAGGCCCAAAGTGCCCAGTTTCAAGAAATGGGCATGAGCATGGCCCAAGGTCAACAAGAGTTGAAGGCTTTGCTCCTAAAGAAGAAGAAGAAGAAGAAGAAGAAGAGGACCGCGTTGTTCAATACTGGACGCAGGTTTGGGAACACACTCCATAATGAGGCTGATCCAACTACTTCCTCTGCAGAGAAAGACAATCCCCAAGGGGGAGGAGCTGCTAGTCCTGCAGTCTCTGACAACGAGACGGATTATAATGACGAACAATACCCTCCCGCTGCTGACAGATACAAGCAATTAGAGGACCGCTTGAGTGCCATGGAGATTCAAAATGTGCCGGGGCTGGATTTCGGAGATTTAGGGTTATCTTCTAGGGTAGTAATCCCACACAAGTTTAAGGCGCCTGCCTTTTCCAAATACGACGGGGCTTCCTGTCCAAAACTGCATCTCAGGTCGTACGTAAGGAAGATCCAACCTTACACGGCAGACAAAAATCTTTGGATCCACTTCTTCCAAGATAGCCTTTCGGGGTCACAGCTTGAGTGGTTCTATCAGCTAGATAGAACCAGTATCCGACATTGGGAAGATTTGGCTACCGCATTTTTATAGACAATATCAATACAATTCTGACCTCGCTCCTACGCGTACCCAACTTCAGGGTATGTCTTTAGGAACGGGCGAAGGGTTCAAAGAATATGCGCAAAAATGGAGAGATTTGGCTGGCAGGGTGCAGCCTCCATTGACTGACCGTGAGCTGGTTGACATGTTTCTAGGGACCTTGTCTGGTCCATTCTTCAATCATCTGGTTGGTAATTCCTCCGCTGGGTTTACGGATTTGATCCTTACGGGTGAAAGGATAGAAGCTGGCATCAGGTCAGGAAAGATACAGAAGGGTGCTTCCGCAAGTACTGAGAAGAAACCTTTCAAGAAGGAAGCTAGTGCCGTCTATGGTCCTAGAAGACAAGTCAAGCCAGAAAGCCGCCAAGCCGTCAATGCCTTAGTGATTTCATAGCCTGTTGCTGCTCCTCAGCAGTACAATCAACAAAGGGGTGAGAGGCCCAAGAGGCAGTATACTCGGCTGAGTATGACCTTGTCACAAATCTTACCGCAACTGCTATCAACCAACTTGGTGACCACCAAAGAGGCTCCGAAGATCGTGAATACTGCATCTCCTAAGTATAACCCAAATGCCCGTTGTGCTTATCATTCTGATAGCCCCGGCCATACTACTGATGATTGCTGGGCCCTGAGAAATAAGGTTCAAGACCTTATCGATGCGAAGGAAATTCAGTTTGAAGCGCCTGAGAGGCCAAATGTTGTAACTGCTCCTATGCCCCAGCATAGAGTAAATGCCGTCGAGGAAGATTTGTATGCTGTTTCGGTGAATGATGTTGCTACCCCTCTATTGACTGTTAAGAGGAACCTACTGCTAGCCAGTTTATTTCCGGGTTGTAGCAAGGGTTGCCTCCTGTGTTCTGTTATCCCTACCGGTTGTCCGCTGCTGAAATTAGGCATCTAAAGCCTGATGGATAGCAAAGAAATTCTGTTCAAGAAAACTGTTGTTCCGTTTGTTTCCGCTGAAGAAGTATCTGTCGTCACAATTTTCAACAATCCTACCAAGGCTCTCCCAAGGAAGCCAGTCCAAATTATGTCTGTTGCACCCATTACCATTACTGTTCCGGGGCCCCTCCCCTATGAATCTGACAAGGCTGTCCCATGGCACTATGGGGCAGACGTGTATGTGCTTGGAGTGAAGCAGGAGTTCAACACCGGTACCAGTATCAGTAACATCACTGGTCCCGCCAAGATTACTTGCAGTGGCAGGCTTTTCTCGCCTGACATTGCACCGCCAGTTATCCAAAAACCTCTTATCATCACACCCGCAAGTGTGCATGTTCCAAATCAAGTTCCTGTGTCTACTACTGCCGCCGAGTCCTCTGATGCTCGGGGCAAAGAAGTTGCTACCGATTTGCCTGCCCGGACGGAGGCACCAAAAAAGACTGCTGTTGAAGCCTCCCAACAAGAGATGGAGGAAATACTTAAAATCATTAAAAAGAGTGACTTCAATGTCGTTGAACAGCTGGGGCATACCCCCTCCAAAATCTCTATGCTATCATTGTTGCTGTGCTCAGAGGCCCACGCCAAGGCCCTGATTTCATTTCTGAAAATGGCCCATGTTCCGCAAGAGACCTCTACAGAACAATTCACTGATTGTGTGGCTAATTTGACAGCTGACAATGGTTTGGGGTTCTCGGATGCTGACCTTACCGCCAAAGGAAAAAATCACAATGATGCCCTGCACGTCTCTATAGAATGCAGGGGCACTACTCTCGCACACGTGTTGGTGGATACCGGTTCTTCCCTGAATGTATTGCCCAAGAAGGCCTTAGATCGGTTGGATTGTGAGGGCCTGGAATTGAAACCTAGTAACATCATTGTTAGAGCCTTCGACGGTTCTAAGAGGATGGTGCATGGTGAGGTAGACATTCCTATCCGTGTGGGTTCCCAAGTCTTTGACTCAACGTTCTACGTGATGGATATTCGTCCATCTTATTCATGTTTGCTGGATTGACCCTGGATTCACAAGGCTGGGGCGGTGACATCCACTCTACACCAGAAGCTCAAATACCCTGTCAAAGGGAAGATTGTTACTGTGCAGGGTGAGAAGGAATACATGGTAAGTCATCTGAATTCATTCCGGTATATCGAGATGGACGGGGAGTTTATTGAAACCCCCTTTCAGCATTTTGAAGAGGTACCTCCAACGTTGGCGTCAGCTGAGACAGTGGTTGAAGAAGACTTTCCTCTGAGGATGGCTTCCTTGAAGGATGCCCGAGCTGTAATCGAGAAAGGCAAGTGCGCAAACTGGGGTCAACTTCCTGACTTCACTCAAAAGACCGACAAATTTGGGTTGGGCTTCACTGCAGAGGCTCAGAGGGCTGTTCGCAAGGAAAGGATCAAAAAGGCTCCAGTGTTCATCACCAACCCAAGGGTGAATGCTATCGAGGAGGACGTAGAGGAAGCAGAATTTGACAGTTGGATCTATCCAACCACCAACAACGGACCAAGAAACTGGACGGCAAAATATTTTACACCTATTACATTTGTCACGCAGTAATTAACTCTTTTGTTTTCAATTTGTAACAAACAATATGTTGAAACTTTTATTGGCTCGGTGTCTTACCCGGGGCATCGTGGCTCCATTTGTGAGGGCTTTTTGTATGACATTTCCATATATCATTAATCAAAACATTGGACGTTTGTTGCATTTTAAATCTTGTGCTCTTTTTCTTTCTGTGTTATATATTGCAAAACAGCTATATTTACACACACTCACTTATACAGGTTCCAATCCACTCTGGATCTCACTGGTAACAGCTCTGCTACTGCCAGTTATGACTTCGAAAATCCGATCAACTTGGCCGAAGACGAAGGTGAAGATGATTGCGAAGTGCCTGGTGAACTCGCAAGACTGCTACTCCAGGAAGAGAGGGCCATTCAGCCGCATGAAGAGTCGGTGGAAACAGTGAACCTGGGTACTGAGACAGATAGAAAAGAAGTCAAGATTGGTGCCAATCTAGAGCTCAGCGTGAAGCAACAATTGATCCAGATGCTACATGATTACATGGAGATCTTTGCTTGGTCTTACGAAGACATGCCTGGTTTGGATGCCGACATTGTGGTTCATCACCTGCCTACCAAGAAAGATTGCCCTCCGGTAAAGCAAAAGGTCCGCCGTATGCGTCCAGAGATGTCCGAAAAGATCAAAGCTGAGGTTATGAAGCAATTCGATGTCGGGTTTCTAGCAGTGACTTCTTACCCTCAGTGGGTTGCCAACGTGGTTCCGGTGCCAAAGAAAGATGGTAAAGTCAGAATGTGTGTCGAATACAGGGACTTGAACAGGGCAAGCCCCAAGGATGACTTCCCCCTACCTCTCATCGACGTTCTGGTTGACAATACTGCTCAACACAAGGTGTTCTCCTTCATGGATGGTTTTTCAGGGTATAATCAGATCAAGATGGCTCCTGAAGATATGGAAAAGACTACCTTTGTCACTCAGTGGGGCACCTTCTGCTACAAGGTCATGCCATTCGCGTTGAAAAATGCTGGGGCAACCTACCAACGTGCCATGGTTGCTTTATTTCACGATATGATCCATCATGAGATTGAAGTGTACGTCAATGATATGATTTCAAGGTCCCAAACTGAGGAGGAACACCTTGACCATCTGCGGAAGCTGTTTGACCGACTGAAGTTGTACAAGCTGAGGTTGAACCCAAACAAATGCACCTTTGGGGTGAGGTCTGGAAAATTTCTAGGTTCCATTGTAAGCGACAAAGGTATTCAAGTGGACCCTGCCAAGGTAAAAGCCATACAAGAGATGCCGACTCCCAAGACAGAGAAAGAAGTCAGAGGCTTTCTGGGACGACTGAATTATATTGCCCGATTCATCTCACATTTAACTGCTACCTGTGAGCCAATCTTCAAACTGCTGAAGAAAGATCAAGTAGTACGTTGGAACGATGAATGTCAGGCTGCTTTCGAAAAGATAAAGGAATGTATCCAAGAGCCACCCATTCTTATGCCACCAGTGGAAGGGAGACCTCTAATACTATACTTGACAGTACTTGACAATTCAATGGGGTGTGTGCTGGGGCAGCATGACGAGTCTGGCCGAAAAGAGCACGCTATTTATTACCTGAGCAAAAAGTTTACCGACTGTGAGTCTCGGTACTCACTGCTCGAGAAAACTTGCTGCGCTCTGGTATGGGCTGCTCGCCGGCTGAGACAGTGTATGCTGACTCACACTACTCTGTTGATTTCAAAAATGGATCCAATCAAGTACATATTCGAAAAGCCTGCTCTGTCTGGAAGAATAGCAAGATGGCAAATGATCTTGACAGAATATGATATCCAGTACACAACTCAAAAAGCAATCAAGGGAAGTGTATTGGCAGACCATTTGGCACACCAACCTGTGGACGATTACCAATCATTGAACTTTGAATTTCTAGACGAAGATATCATGGTAGTAACTGATTGTGAAGTACCTGGACCGGATGAAGGACCTGAGGAAGGATCCCGATGGTCTATGCATTTTGACGGAGCCTCGAACGCTTTGGGTAACGGAATCGGCGCTGTAATCATATCCCCCAAAGAAACTCATACTCCACTCACCGCCCGGCTGTGTTTCAACTGCACCAACAACATGGCAGAATATGAGGCATGTATCATGGGTCTTCAAGCTGCAATCAACTTAAGGATCAATTTTCTGAGTGTCTTCGGAGATTCCACTCTCGTGATCAATCAGATCAAAGGTGAGTGGGATACGAAACACCCAAATCTTATTCCTTACAAGGAGTATGTGCTGACTTTGCTTCCCCACTTTGAAGAGATAACTTTTGAACACTTCCCAAGAGAGGAGAATCAGTTAGCGGACGCACTAGCTACGATGTCTTCAATGTTCAAAGTCAAATGGGACAACGAGGCCCCCCGGATCATTATCTGGAAGTTGGACGAACCTGCATACTGCTGCGATCTTGAGGCCGAAGAGGTAATCGAGAAGCCCTGGTATCATGAGGTGAAGAGATATTTGGAAGCTCAAGAATACCCCGAAGGCGCATCGGTCAATGACAAGAAATTCATGAGAAGGTTTGCGGCAAAATTCTTCCTCAGCAACGGCATTCTCTACAAACGAAATCATGATTCAACTTTACTGCGTTGTGTGGATAAGGCTGAAGTAGAGAAGATCATGGTAGAACTACACGAAGGTACATTCGGAACACATTCCAGTGGACATACCATGGCAAAGAAAATCCTTCGGGCAGGATATTTCTGGTCCACAATGGAAGCCGACTGTTACCAATATTCTCGAACTTGTCATAAATGCCAGATCTATGCTGATAAGGTGCATATCCCTCCGGTTCCTCTGAACGTCCTGACGGCACCTTGTCCTTTTGCAATGTGGGGCATCGATATGATCGGTGAGATCCGACCAACGGCATCCAACGGGCATCGCTTCATCTTGGTAGCGATTGATTACTTCACGAAGTGGGTTGAGGAAGCTTCCTACGCCACGGTAACCAAGAGCGTCGTGGCACGTTTCATTCGGCATAACCTGATCTGTCAGTACGGCGTCCCAAAAAGAATCATTACAGACAATGGTACCAATCTCAATAACAAGATGATCACTGAGCTCTGCGAGCAATTCAAGATACAGCACCACAACTCTTCTCCTTACCGGCCGAAGATGAATGGGGCTGTCGAAGCGGCTAATAAAAACATCAAGAAAATTATGCAGAAGATGACAGTGACCTACAAAGATTGGCACGAAATGTTACCATTTGCTCTTCATGGGTACCGTACCTCAGTAAGGACGTCAACCGGGGCAACACCCTTTTCCTTGGTCTATGGCATGGAGGCAGTCTTGCCGATTGAAGTCCAGATACCCTCTCTCCGAATAATGAAGGATGCAAACTTGAGTGAAGATGACTGGATCCAAACTCGACTTGATCAATTAAACTTGATTGACGAAAAGAGACTCACTTCTATCTGTCATGGTCAGACGTATCAAAAACGGATGATCAGGGCATTTAACAAGAAAGTCAGGCCACAAGAGTATCAAGTTGGGGACCTGGTAATCAAACGCATCATCCTTCCTCAAAGTGACCCCAGGGGCAAATGGACCCCTACGTACGAAGGTCCATTTGTGGTTAAACATGTGTTCTCAGGAGGATCCATGATTCTGACCACCATGGATGGTGACGACCTTCCTCACCCCGCCAATGCAGACATAGTAAAAAGATACTACGCATGAATAAAAGACCCGCTAGGTTGACATACCTAGGCAAAAATAAGGGCTTCCCGGCGAACCAAAAGGGTTCGGGCAAAAATAAGGGATGAAATGAAAAAAATCTGTACACCCGACAAGTCGAAAACCTGAAAAGGCGGCTTGGGCAAAAATGGGTATCCCGGTGGACTGAAAACCCGAAAGGGCGGTGTTGTACCCCAATTTTTGACCTAAGATCCCATCTTCATTGGCATTTTATTCAAAGAAATTAAGGGCACGAAATATGGCCGATTTTAACCTCTCAAACTTCTCCACAACTTCCTCAGAGCACAATCAAAATTTCATCACCACTGGTTTACATGTGTATCGAGATGCTTTAGAATGCGAAGAAAGATCAGGCTATGTGAGATGATTTAAAGCACTTCGACCAAAAAAGCCAACTTTTTCAAGATCAAATTCAAAGGATCATAAATTTCCAATATTTTGAGACAGTTCTTTTTGCATGTTGTCATATTATGCTTTGAAGGCTATTGGAATTTATTGAAACGTTATAGGTCATTCTCATAACCTAGAATATTCTTAATCTCCAAGCCACAATTCATGCCATAATTGTTCTCTAAAGATATTGAATTTTATGATGAGTTTGTTCATGACACATGATGTTGAGTTTAAGGATTCTTTAAATTGTTTGGCGTTTGTTTCAAGTCACTTGCATTTGAGCATAAGCGATTGTCAAATTATGATTGAATTTTTTACCAAGGCTCTTAAGATACTATTTGTTCACTCAAGTACTAATGACAAGTTTGCAAATATTCTTCAAGATAAGTTCACAAAAGTCCATCAATTCTACTAGGACTATTTCTAAGGAAAAGTTCTTTTTTCAATCCAAGAATTTGATACAAACTTTAAAGAAAATTTCAAGATCATTGATTCGAGGATATTTTTCATGTCTAGTTCAAAAGTGGAGAATGCATCATGCTAATTTTTAGGCATATTTCAAGTTTGCAATTTCAAAAAAAATCTCAAGACAAATCCATTCCAAACTCAAATGAAATATTTAAAGTTACATCCAAATTCAAGACTTGTTACAAATTTCAAATTTCATTACAAATATTATAGCCACAAAATCACATGAAAAAAACATTGTAAATCCTAAAGCCTATTTTAAACTATCCTTCATCAATTTTCAAAATACCAAGTCTAAGTCTATGCTATTATTTTCAAGCCCATTTTCCTTGCTTCATGATGCATCAAATTGCTCCATAACTTGTACCAATGTTGTCCATAAATCAGCTGCTACAAACACTTCAAAACAGTCTAAACCTTGCTTCAAAAATTATCCATACTGTATGCATATCAGTCCAAAAACATGCTACTGCAATGCTGTTCCAAATCCTGTCAAACCTGTCCAAAAACAAGTCAAAATTCTGCACCAATAATGCCAAAAACCTGTCCAAAAGCAGTATAAAATTTCACAAAAATAGAGGATGTAAATCCTGCATCAGAAAGGGAAAAAACAGCATATTGCCTCTTGTCCAAGACACACATTTTCCCTCCAAAAAATTTCATTTTGAAGGGGGGAAAACAAAGTAAAAAAACTGTAAAAATTTCTAATAAACCTCCAAGTTTAGAACAAAACTTCACAACCATTTTAACTTGCTCATGTCTAACTTGAAACCAACCTATTCTCCAATTCTCCACAAACCAAATTCGAAAACCGATTCTACTACCATATTCTCTTTCTCATGAGAACTCATTCCAAATCCATAAAAATCGAAGAAAAATGAGACAAAATCAACTATCCTATCACAAACATAAACATAACACAAAACTCATTGAACAACACTCAACATTCCAAACACGCTGAACTCACTGGATCAAATATCCACATGAGCTCATAACCCTCTATCTTTAAACAACTCCACCACCGCACCACCAAATTCGTCCCCCTTAAACCACCATCTTCATCCAATCCATTAACCTTCCTCACTACTATCAAACTTCAGCATCATCACCGAACACCTCCGCCTAGCAACCTTCTTCAACCTTCTAAAAATCCCCACACAGTTCTGACCTCACATCACATCCATACCAATTTCAACCCTCAACACCATGTCCCAAATGAGCAAGGAGAAGACGAAACTCAGTGACTCGGGAAGTCAGAACTCAGAACTTACCAACTCGCTACAATGGCGTCGGTTCACAGCACCGTCCATCCGCTAGCTACTCACTACCTTCTGTCCTCTCCTTTACTCCATTGTTAACCCATTTTACCTCAGAATTCCTACATCTAATGAAATTGCAAAAAAACAGGTTTGACGAATATCGAATGTCCCGCTTCACCGTCATAGGGGAACGACTCAGGGGGCTCCAAGCTATGCATCGGTATCAAGAAAGTGAGAAGAAGATGACAAAGGAGCTTACCTCGCGGCGGGGCCGATACAAATTCCGGCGAAGTTTGTCCTAGGTATGTCCTTCTCTTCACAGCTATTCCCTTTTCCTTCATTGCTGTTCTGCAGTTTTACCAGGTTGACGATTGCTGGCGGCGCAAGGTTGAGGAGATCGAAGGAATCGCGAGAGGAGGAACGAAATCGGCAGCTTTAGAAGACAAGAGGTTACCGGCATCGACGATTTTCTGTTCCCTTCCTAACACATTATGCAGCGCCGTTTTCCACTTTTCCGTTTAGGTCTTTCTTTTCTTTTTCTAACCCACTTCGCGTATTACAGGGCAACGGGTCTGGGCCTGACCCGGTTCGGCCCGGTTCTAACCTAGCTTGTTTGTTTCAGTTTTTTATTTATTTATTTATTTATGTTTATTACTCATGCCTTGGGCCTTATCCCAATTTTTTAGGCCCATCCGGTTTTCATATCATAAGCCCCTCAAATTTGTGTTACACACCCCTTTTATTGTTAATTTAGTTTAGATTTTAATTAGCAATTTTATAAGGAATTTAGTTAAAACTTTGATTTAGTTTAGATTCAATTTAATAATCCAAGAATTTTAATTTAATAACTTTAAAATCAACTTAGTTTATATTAGACACGGTTTAGTAACTTTAGAATTAATTCAACTTAGATTAAATTTAGTAATTTTAGAATTTTAATAAATCTTAGAGCTTTAACGCAATTTAGGTGTAAATTTAGAAATTTCGTAATCATAATTTTGTCTAGAACTAATTTAGTAATTTACATATCCTCTTTAGATAACTAGTTACCTTCTCGTTTGTTTTTTTAATCGTCTTAGTCCTTTAGAATTAAATATTTCATTGCTTTTTTTTCTTAATCGGTTCGTTTAAATTTATTTTCTTGCGAATTCTTGATTACTTGTATTGTGATGTTCGTCTTATTTTTTCTGATTTGTTTGCTTCTATTCCAAGGGAAACGTTCTAACTTTGTTGACTTCATGTCATCAAACACATGTTATACGATTAAGCGAATACTCTCCTTCATCTTTGTTTTACCATTTTTTCCAAACTTAAGATAATTTTCCCAAAAGACTCTATTTTCAAACTCACACCTTTTAAGTCAAAACTTCGACACTAGGTCGTCGTATCTTCAAAATCTCTCCAACACCGATTTTTAGCCAAACGAACCATTTTAATCAAACGAACAATTTTAACAAAAAAACTGATATTTCAAAAGGTTCCTGCGGAGTACCGCAGATGCATTGGGTGCTAATACCTTCCCACTGTATAACCAACCCCCGAACTCTCGATCTCTTTCAAAAACGCATTGTATTTTTATTATCTTTTGAGTATTATTTTACATTGCATATTTTAGGGTTTTATTTCGCTCTTTTCCCTTTTCCCTTGGAAACAATAAAGCGCGGTGGCGACTCTTGCTTTTGCGAGTCAAGTTAATTAATAGCTTGATCTCCGATTTTCACCGCTACAGAATTGGCGACTCTGCTGGGGAAAGATTGACCTCTTGCTGGTCCATCCCTAAGTGGGTTAAGCCTAATTTGTTTTATCTGTTTTATCATTATTTGATTGTTTGATTATATGTATATATTATGATTATTTGGGTGTTGATAATATTTACAAAGGACAAGTCTTATACCCGGACTAAGTTACACTTAGGAATAGGACGGGCGGTATAGTCATGTTAACTTTGAGGGAGTAATCCCGAAGAAGGAGGCATGGGATCCCCCACTCAGTGGAAGGCCCTTTTGAACGTAATATTTGTTTACCGAGTAATCGGGAAGACATTATTATTTTCGACCTGGGAGCCAGAGAAGCTGGGAACCATAGAACCCTAACCCACCTTGGCCTTTTAGGTGTAGCGCGGAGATTATAACGGAGTAATCCGGAAATAATTGTTACGCGATGCTACGCTCGGATGAGTTTCTCTTGAGAATATTGCTGATTATTGAGTAATCAAGACGTTGGTAATATCCGAAGGAGGAATGTAGACTCCGGGAACTCTTAGAACCTTGTCTTGCAGGTGTGATTAAACCGTTAGTACATACCTTGGGGGTGTTCCTTACCTTGACTCCATGCTCGTGACGTTGAACCTTTCGACTTTATTTGTGACCTTGCTTGTGGTTGTTGCATAGCCATGCATTCATGCATCCATAAAACCCTTTTCACTTGACTTTCAAGGAATTTGGAGGTCCTTCTTTGTAAACATCACAAGTTTCGTCAAGCTCAATGGATCTTGGGTGTTGATAGGGCGAAAACCCTAATCCACCAAAATGGATGATTGATCTTGATGATAACTTGATCAATGTTTGGAGCCAATTTAAAATTTATCTTCTATCTTCATACTTTGATGTTTGCAACTTAATATCTTGAGTTCCTTGAAAATCAAATAAAAACTCTCTTTTGCATATCATACATCATTCTACATTTTTTGTTTCACTTTCAAAGGTCTTTTTCCGAGTCTTATTTTTTCCTTTGGTCTCACCAGTACAACACTCGCGCTAAGAGAACAATGGAGAATATCAAGCAAGGGGTTTCTGAACTCCGTAGAGAGATGACTATTTTGAAAGCTGGTATGGATCACTCAACTGTTTTGGTTGAAATTTTTGCCGCCCAAGTCAATCCTTCTAAGAAGGAGGAAGCGATGATAAAAGTATTCACTGATTGTCATTCAAGGATGTTGATTTTGAAGTTCAAATCAAGCATGCGCCGAAGAGTAAACACGATTGATGGTCACTTTGAGTTTTGAAGGATGTTTTCGGTGATTCAAGTCCAGATGGAAAGCCTTCCCAGATTATTAACTTATTTCTGCTTTTTGTAATCTTTTCTTGTTTATCAAAACATTGTTTGCATGTAAGAACTTGTTTGCATCTGAATGATTATCTTAATACAATGGGTATGTTTGTCTTGAAGAAATTCATTCGTTTCACTCATATTTGTTTTCAAATTTTAAATTGCTTTTGCACTATGACACCAAATTGTTGCTCATTCTCTTGCCTAGGCAGAGATTGAAGGGAGGATGATGATCTAAAGAACACAAAATCTCTGGTTGTTTGCTTTTGGATAAAATCTTGCTGATGATGTACAGGCATTGTTTCAAATCCCTAAACACCGGAGATATAAGGAAGATAATCCCTTGCTAACCCCTTTTGAGCCTTTGAAGCAGAAGTTTCTTTTCTATACGAAAAAACCTTGAATTTTAACCTGGGGCAGGGTAGTTTTTAGTTAATCTGACTGAGTGTTCAAAATTCATAAAGAAGATGTTTTTTGAAGAGAAACTACGAGGGCTATCCTTCATGTATAATGAATCTAGAGGATGTGGAACCACAATGTTATTCCTCATTCATCAAGAAACGAGGCAATCACAATCTTCTTAACAAGCAAATGCAAGCTAATGTCACACATTTTGTTCAAAAAGTCAGAAATCAAGAGAAAAAAAAAAGAAAAAGCCTGCTAAGTCAAAAAAAAAACATGAAAACGTGTGACTTAGGCAAAATTAAGGCATCCCGCTGGACTATCAATTTAAAAGAATTAGTTCAGGCAAAAGTTAGGGAAAATAAAATTGCAAAGAAAAAGGACTGCAAAGAAAAGTCCTCAGCAAAGAACAAATTGGTGACTACAAACACGAAGACATGAGGGTGGTTTCTACTCCGAAAGCCTCGTCGTTTCCTTGACCGTCACAAAATCCTTTGAGAGATGAACGCTCATGTTGAATTAACTGAACATAGGATTGGAGAACATCATGAAGGGGGTGGGCACCAAATATTTTGAGCCTTAAAATCCTTTTTTTCTAAAACCATGAACCAGACCACGTTACAACCTTCAAAAGTCCTAATTGAAGCAAGATTATTTTGAAAGCATACTTCAATGAGATAGTGTTCCTGACTCCCATGAATGTTCTAAATAGTTATGTTGGTATCATATGTTCTTCCTATACAAAAATAAATGGTGCTTTAACTCGCAAAATTTGTGCGATATCTTTTCAAAATCTTCAAGACTTACCTAACTGTTGCATTAGAATTTTCATTCTCATAATAAACTTTTCTAACTGCAAAACATTTGTTTGATATCAAGGAAGCTCACATATAAGCAGCAGTGATGAGTTTATTCTTTTAAGGGCCTGAAACTATGTTGAGTAATTGGCGGATCATTTCAAGAAAAATCATATCCAGGGGCATGTCACCTGAAGACCTTAAGCACGAACATGTTGCTTCTCCCAGTTAATGCTTTTCCCAACTTGTTTACTCTTTTGGGGCAAAATTCAAAGACTTTGTTGTGCCGACTACAGTCAATCCGGGACAATCACGTCGAGATTTGATGAATTCCTCTAAGAGTTTGAAGACACCAGAGCATGGTGAATTCCAGGTCTTTTGTAAAATCCTCTTGAGACGATTTCTCCTCATCAACCATATAGCTCGGGGCATTTTAGAGGTGAAGTTATTCGCAAGAATTGTCGTGCATCACGCAGCTTATCAGCAGTAAACTTGGGGCATCCAAAATTAATCCCAGGGGCAATCCAGATTTATCAAGATATGTTTTTCATACATTATCAGAGGGTGGTGTTCAAATATCTCCAACTAAGCAAGACTTCTTTCCAGCTGAAACTTTGTTTGTGTTGTTATCCTTTCAATGGATTGTTTGTGATAGAAGACTAGACTTTGGGTTTTCTACTTGAAAATATCTTCCTCTCCAGAGATATTTATGCCTTGTAAAAGGACCTTGCTCCAATGATGGCCTGTGTTTTATCTCCATTAATGTTCCCATCCTGTTGAGATTAGCCGAGTGTTGGGTTGCGCTATGATGTCTTATCATCTCCAGTTTATCCTGTCTGTTTTTTCAACATATACATGATATTCATTCATTCGTTCATACTTTCATCATGCACGCACATTTGTATTTGTTGATATCTTTGAGTTCGTATACCTTGGTTATGTCTATTCAAATAGCATATTTGATCTTTCCAAATAGAATGTCAACTTAAGCAGAAAGTGCGCCTCTTTTCTAATTCCCCACTGAGTTAACTCTCGTGGAAGAATCTTGGTTTAGCTTTCCTTTTCCATCTCTGGATAGGATAAATCCCCATTTGAGTTTGTTTCCTCCTTGGGTGGAGTCTTGTTTGACTGTTTTCTCCCCAGTTTATTCCTGGATTGAGCTTTGTCTCTTGTGGACGATATCTTGTGAATATCTCTAGGCTGTGAAACCTAGATGGAAAGTGCATTTATTTTGCAATGTAAATACTTGATCTTCTCAGGAAGGATTTATTCATGGTTCCCCATTAAAGATGAACTTTATTCCCCAGCAGTGTTATCACAATCTTCTTCTGGAATATCGACATGACAATAAGTGACTGACTCTTTGTTTAAGCAGTTTGACTATTTCTGATTTCTCTACGACAAATGGCGGTCTCTTCATGAGCAGTTTGTCCATCCCCGATGAAATTATTGGTTCTCACCTCCGGCAGTATCTTCACGATATTTTATGGGTATCTTTTTGGGAAGCAGCAAGCGGCAGTTTCTTCATGAGACAACTTGTGTGTTATGGATACTCTGGACAAACAGCAAGCGGCAGTTTCTTCATGAGACAACTTGTGTGTTATGGATACCTTGGACAAGCAGCAAGCGGCAGTTTCTTCATGAGACAACTTGTGTGTTATGGATACTCTGGACAAACAGCAAGCGGCAGTTTCTTCATGAGACAACTTGTGTGTTATGGATACCTTGGACAAACAGCAAGCGGCAGTTTCTTCATGAGACAACTTGTGTGTTATGGATACTCTGGACAAATAGCAAGCGGCAGTTTCTTCATGAGACAACTTGTGTGTTATGGATACTTTGGACAAACAGCAAGCGGCAGTTTCTTCATGAGACAACTTGTGTGTTATGGATACTCTGGACAAACAGCAAGCGGCAGTTTCTTCATGAGACAACTTGTGTGTTATGGATACTCTTGACAAACAGCAAGCGGCAGTCTCTTCCCGAGGCAACTTGTATATTATTGACACCTCGAAAAAACGGAAAGTGGCAGTCCTTTCATGGGTAGCTTGTACGTTATTTTTCTTTGGAAAACGGAAAGTGGCAGCTTCTTCATGAGCAGCTTGTACGTTAGTATTTTTGGAAGACAACAAGCGGCAGTTTCTTCATGAGACAACTTGTGTGTTATTGATACCTTGAAAAGACAACAAGCGGCAGTTTCTTCATGAGACAACTTGTGTGTTATTGATACCTTGAAAAGACAACAAGCGGCAGTTTCTTCATGAGACAACTTGTGTGTTATTGATACCTTGAAAAGACAACAAGCGGCAGTTTCTTCATGAGACAACTTGTGTGTTATTGATACCTTGAAAAGACAACAAGCGGCAGTTTCTTCATGAGACAACTTGTGTGTTATTGATACCTTGAAAAGACAACAAGCGGCAGTTTCTTCATGAGACAACTTGTGTGTTATTGATACCTTGAAAAGACAACAAGCGGCAGTTTCTTCATGAGAAAACTTGTGTGTTATCGATACCTTGAAAAGACAACAAGCGGCAGTTTCTTCATGAGACAACTTGTGTGTTATCGATACCTTGAAAAGACAACAAGCGGCAGTTTCTTCATGAGACAACTTGTGTGTTATCGATACCTTGAAAAGACAACAAGCGGCAGTTTCTTCATGAGACAACTTGTGTGTTATCGATACCTTGAAAAGACAACAAGCGGCAGTTTCTTCATGAGACAACTTGTGTGTTATGGATACCTTGGACAAGCAGCAAGCGGCAGTTTCTTCATGAGACAACTTGTGTGTTATTGATACCTTTGAAAACGGCAAGTGGCGGTCTCTTCATGAGCAGCTTGTACAGAAAACGACAGGTGGCAGCTTCTTCATGAGTAGCTTGTACGTTAGTATTTTTGGAAGACATCAAGTGGCAGCTTATCTGTTTGAGCAGCTTGTGGGTTTTCGGCAACAAGTGGCAGACTCTTCATGAGCAGCTTGTGTGCTTTAATATTCTTTGAAGACAGCAAGTGGCGGTCTCTTCATGAGCATCTTGTATGTTATTGACACCTTTGAAAGGGAGCAAGTGGCGGCCTCTTTATTTGAGCAGCTTGTGTATCCCCAACAATAATGTCTACTCAGCAAATGGCATCCCTTTCGGCAAAGTCCCGTGGGGAAATTTGTTATTTTCAAGCGATATCTTGGTTAGAGAAGAAATGTGGTACCGTTCTTGGTAAAATTCAGAAATCAGAGATGTTTATCTCTAGCCACAGTGCTGATGTTAATCACTTTCCAGTCTCAGTACTGATGTCCATCATTTCCTTTTCCAGTCACAGTGCTGATGTAAATCATTTCTTTTCCAGTCTCAACACTGATGTAAATCATTCAAGAGTCTCATTTGAAGTCTATGACTTTGTTTCCACAGTGGAGTTACAACCTCTTCCTCCGTGGGATTACTGTATAATGTGCTTGGTTTCTCCAGCATAGTCTGTCTCATATGGCGTCATTCCCCATAAAATTCAGAGCATTACATTCATATCATATCATGAACATAATCGCGGTATCTTAAGGCCAAAAATTGTGTATTCTATATTTAAGTCCCTTCAATCTCGTCGAAATGAAGATCTCAATCTTCATATCTCCAGATAGAAGAAACTTAAATAGGGGCAGCTGTTGTACCCCAATTTTTGACCTAAGATCCCATCTTCATTGGCATTTTATTCAAAGAAATTAAGGGCACGAAATATGGCCGATTTTAACCTCTCAAACTTCTCCACAACTTCCTCAGAGCACAATCAAAATTTCATCACCACTGGTTTACATGTGTATCGAGATGCTTTAGAATGCGAAGAAAGATCAGGCTATGTGAGATGATTTAAAGCACTTCGACCAAAAAAGCCAACTTTTTCAAGATCAAATTCAAAGGATCATAAATTTCCAATATTTTGAGACAGTTCTTTTTGCATGTTGTCATATTATGCTTTGAAGGCTATTGGAATTTATTGAAACGTTATAGGTCATTCTCATAACCTAGAATATTCTTAATCTCCAAGCCACAATTCATGCCATAATTGTTCTCTAAAGATATTGAATTTTATGATGAGTTTGTTCATGACACATGATGTTGAGTTTAAGGATTCTTTAAATTGTTTGGCGTTTGTTTCAAGTCACTTGCATTTGAGCATAAGCGATTGTCAAATTATGATTGAATTTTTTACCAAGGCTCTTAAGATACTATTTGTTCACTCAAGTACTAATGACAAGTTTGCAAATATTCTTCAAGATAAGTTCACAAAAGTCCATCAATTCTACTAGGACTATTTCTAAGGAAAAGTTCTTTTTTCAATCCAAGAATTTGATACAAACTTTAAAGAAAATTTCAAGATCATTGATTCGAGGATATTTTTCATGTCTAGTTCAAAAGTGGAGAATGCATCATGCTAATTTTTAGGCATATTTCAAGTTTGCAATTTCAAAAAAAATCTCAAGACAAATCCATTCCAAACTCAAATGAAATATTTAAAGTTACATCCAAATTCAAGACTTGTTACAAATTTCAAATTTCATTACAAATATTATAGCCACAAAATCACATGAAAAAAACATTGTAAATCCTAAAGCCTATTTTAAACTATCCTTCATCAATTTTCAAAATACCAAGTCTAAGTCTATGCTATTATTTTCAAGCCCATTTTCCTTGCTTCATGATGCATCAAATTGCTCCATAACTTGTACCAATGTTGTCCATAAATCAGCTGCTACAAACACTTCAAAACAGTCTAAACCTTGCTTCAAAAATTATCCATACTGTATGCATATCAGTCCAAAAACATGCTACTGCAATGCTGTTCCAAATCCTGTCAAACCTGTCCAAAAACAAGTCAAAATTCTGCACCAATAATGCCAAAAACCTGTCCAAAAGCAGTATAAAATTTCACAAAAATAGAGGATGTAAATCCTGCATCAGAAAGGGAAAAAACAGCATATTGCCTCTTGTCCAAGACACACATTTTCCCTCCAAAAAATTTCATTTTGAAGGGGGGAAAACAAAGTAAAAAAACTGTAAAAATTTCTAATAAACCTCCAAGTTTAGAACAAAACTTCACAACCATTTTAACTTGCTCATGTCTAACTTGAAACCAACCTATTCTCCAATTCTCCACAAACCAAATTCGAAAACCGATTCTACTACCATATTCTCTTTCTCATGAGAACTCATTCCAAATCCATAAAAATCGAAGAAAAATGAGACAAAATCAACTATCCTATCACAAACATAAACATAACATAAAACTCATTGAACAACACTCAACATTCCAAACACGCTGAACTCACTGGATCAAATATCCACATGAGCTCATAACCCTCTATCTTTAAACAACTCCACCACCGCACCACCAAATTCGTCCCCCTTAAACCACCATCTTCATCCAATCCATTAACCTTCCTCACTACTATCAAACTTCAGCATCATCACCGAACACCTCCGCCTAGCAACCTTCTTCAACCTTCTAAAAATCCCCACACAGTTCTGACCTCACATCACATCCATACCAATTTCAACCCTCAACACCATGTCCCAAATGAGCAAGGAGAAGACGAAACTCAGTGACTCGGGAAGTCAGAACTCAGAACTCACCAACTCGCTACAATGGCGTCGGTTCACAGCACCGTCCATCCGCTAGCTACTCACTACCTTCTGTCCTCTCCTTTACTCCATTGTTAACCCATTTTACCTCAGAATTCCTACATCTAATGAAATTGCAAAAAAACAGGTTTGACGAATATCGAATGTCCCGCTTCACCGTCATAGGGGAACGACTCAGGGGGCTCCAAGCTATGCATCGGTATCAAGAAAGTGAGAAGAAGATGACAAAGGAGCTTACCTCGCGGCGGGGCCGATACAAATTCCGGCGAAGTTTGTCCTAGGTATGTCCTTCTCTTCACAGCTATTCCCTTTTCCTTCATTGCTGTTCTGCAGTTTTACCAGGTTGACGATTGCTGGCGGCGCAAGGTTGAGGAGATCGAAGGAATCGCGAGAGGAGGAACGAAATCGGCAGCTTTAGAAGACAAGAGGTTACCGGCATCGACGATTTTCTGTTCCCTTCCTAACACATTATGCAGCGCCGTTTTCCACTTTTCCGTTTAGGTCTTTCTTTTCTTTTTCTAACCCACTTCGCGTATTACAGGGCAACGGGTCTGGGCCTGACCCGGTTCGGCCCGGTTCTAACCTAGCTTGTTTGTTTCAGTTTTTTATTTATTTATTTATTTATGTTTATTACTCATGCCTTGGGCCTTATCCCAATTTTTTAGGCCCATCCGGTTTTCATATCATAAGCCCCTCAAATTTGTGTTACACACCCCTTTTATTGTTAATTTAGTTTAGATTTTAATTAGCAATTTTATAAGGAATTTAGTTAAAACTTTGATTTAGTTTAGATTCAATTTAATAATCCAAGAATTTTAATTTAATAACTTTAAAATCAACTTAGTTTATATTAGACACGGTTTAGTAACTTTAGAATTAATTCAACTTAGATTAAATTTAGTAATTTTAGAATTTTAATAAATCTTAGAGCTTTAACGCAATTTAGGTGTAAATTTAGAAATTTCGTAATCATAATTTTGTCTAGAACTAATTTAGTAATTTACATATCCTCTTTAGATAACTAGTTACCTTCTCGTTTGTTTTTTTAATCGTCTTAGTCCTTTAGAATTAAATATTTCATTGCTTTTTTTTCTTAATCGGTTCGTTTAAATTTATTTTCTTGCGAATTCTTGATTACTTGTATTGTGATGTTCGTCTTATTTTTTCTGATTTGTTTGCTTCTATTCCAAGGGAAACGTTCTAACTTTGTTGACTTCATGTCATCAAACACATGTTATACGATTAAGCGAATACTCTCCTTCATCTTTGTTTTACCATTTTTTCCAAACTTAAGATAATTTTCCCAAAAGACTCTATTTTCAAACTCACACCTTTTAAGTCAAAACTTCGACACTAGGTCGTCGTATCTTCAAAATCTCTCCAACACCGATTTTTAGCCAAACGAACCATTTTAATCAAACGAACAATTTTAACAAAAAAACAGATATTTCAAAAGGTTCCTGCGGAGTACCGCAGATGCATTGGGTGCTAATACCTTCCCACTGTATAACCAACCCCCGAACTCTCGATCTCTTTCAAAAACGCATTGTATTTTTATTATCTTTTGAGTATTATTTTACATTGCATATTTTAGGGTTTTATTTCGCTCTTTTCCCTTTTCCCTTGGAAACAATAAAGCGCGGTGGCGACTCTTGCTTTTGCGAGTCAAGTTAATTAATAGCTTGATCTCCGATTTTCACCGCTACAGGCGGTCCAGGCAAAAGTTAGGGATAAAGCGTGACACTATGTCTCATTGGATCACCTTGCATCCAGAATTCGGCATCAACTATTTGGCTCAGACTTCAGCATCGATCAATCAGCTTCATCTTCAACTAAGCAGCAAAGTGATGAGACGCTTGAAGACATAAAGACGATAGTAGAGTTGGAACCCAGTGAGAATATTATGCACATAGCTGCTTTGTTTCCTTTTCAAAATTGTATAAACATTATGTTATTCGGCGGCGTTCTCTTACTAGGACGTTGGCCTCTTGTACAAAAACGCCTATTTACAGGCAAATTTCAAAATCAATACAAGTTCACTTTTCCAGACAAATTGCCAATTGTCTTTCCTTTTTCTGTTTTGTCTTGCGAAGAACGTCCAATGTTCATTTTTGATATATGCATTTGACATTAAATTGCTAATACTTGCATATGAAACAAAAGACTAATTACATGTGACATCAGAAGTAGGGGCAATGTAGAATCGTCCAGGCAGTCTAGTTGCTTTGTCCGCCAGGGTACCAAGGTAGATTCAACTAAAGAATGTGACCAAGTTATCTCAACTCCCCACAGAGTAAGACAAGATTCAGCAATACTCTCCCTAAGAAGAGTTAGCCTATCATCAGCCCTACAATAGGCACCCTGTTCCCCTAGCAAGTCAGCAGTATTCTCCTCTAGCAGAGTTAGGCTACGGTCAGCCTAAAAGAAGCTAGGTATCCCCAGAAGATATCAACATTCCCCAGCGGAGTATAGGAATTTCATCAGCAAGCATCCCCGGCAGTCTTGGTCTAAGATTGTTCCCCGGCGGAATACAGACACTCCAGTGGAACCATCTTCTAGTACAGTCCGAAGGTTTCCCCAGGAAAGTGGAATTCATATCCCCAGCAGGTCTTGAAGCTTATCCCCAGTAGGTTCTGGAGGCTCGCCCCCTGTAGAGTATGGACGTCTCTCTCGAGCTTTATTCAAAGTTATTCCTCACAAGGGCTTATAACTGGGTTATCCCCAGCGGAGTCCATCACTAAAACCCTCAGCGGAGCTCTCATCAAAACGTCAGCGAAGGATCTCTTCCCACAGAGTATTTCCCCTCGGAGTAATCTCTCCAACGAGTTTTTTCCCCAACAGAGTCATCTTCTCCTACCGGTGTATTCTTGCAACCATCATCCCCAGCGGAAGCAAAGAGCTCTACTCTTTAACGTCAGCCCAGGATTTAATTCCCCGACCGTTCGTCAAGGATTTATTTTCCTAGACGAAAATGCATTCATAAACATTTCACATTTCATACATCTTGTTTACGTGCATGATAAAGTGCATACAACACTATCTCATGTTGAACATCATGACATCATGCATTTCATACATCATGACATTGCATGCAACTGGTGTTTTGCCTTTTCAGGAAAAAAGACAACCCAAAAGACGACTACTTTCAACTGTCACAATTCCAGATTCGATTCCTTTACCTAGCCAGGGCACACCTGTGAGTGATCAGTTTCCAGATTCAATTCCTGTATCCAGCCAGGGCATATCTGTTGATGACTATTTCCAGACTCGACTCCTGTATCTAGCCAGGGCACGTCTGAAGAATTTGAAGATTCGATTCCTGTATCCAGCCAGGGCATATCTGTAGACAACAATTCCATATTCGATTCCTGTATCCAGCCAGGGCATGTCTGAAGAGTTTGAATATTCGATTCCTGTATCCAGCCAGGGCATATCTGTTGACGACTAATTCCAGATTCGATACCTATATCCAGCCAGGGCACATCTGTGAGCAACCGATTGTAGACTCGACACCTGTATCTAGCCAGGGCATGTCTGCATGATGAGATTGAAGATCAACACCTGTAACAAGCCAGGAAAACATCTGTCTTTCTCAAAATACACAAGTCCTCGCTAAGGAATCTCTTATGCGATCAACACTTTCAAATGGCATCTATAAGCCCATTCCCGACAAGATTCTGTCACGCCTTCAGATGGCATCTATAAGCCCATCTCCCTATCCACCATCTCTCCAAATGGCATCTATAAGCCCATTCCCGACATCACATTGCTGATACTCCAACATGCGAGTGCAAATTTCAGGGCACTCTAGTGTCCAATCTCCTTTTACCCTCGAGTCACGAAAGGCAAACTTGCCAATCTAACTCTTCAGGTTCAAGAAGATTGAACAGGGGCAACTGTTGTACCCTAAAATTTTCCCTCCCATTTTCTCAACATTTTTCTCATCACAAGACCCTTGGAGCTCAAGATCCAGTTAGGGTTTCCTCTGCTCAAGACTTCTCCTTGCACTGTTGACCCAAATTAGGGTTTGTATTTGCACAAAGATATTTTGACCTAAAATGCCTAAGATGACTTTCATGCTTCATGTTGGACTCCCAAGTTTATCCATACCAAGTTTCAAGTCTTGATTCCAAACTTTGCCCAGTCAATTGGACAGTTGACCTAGAAATCAGCTGTATTGGGGAAAAAGTCAATTGTGGCCAATTGACAGTCAAATCTCATGAAAATTGACCCACATCAACATTATGAACTCACATGGACCATTTGATCAAGTTTGGATCACAATTCCACAAGAAATTTGATCAGATCACCAAAAGGGCAAAATGGTCATTTTTAGGGTTTTGACTGTACAAAGGCAATTTTTGACTGTTTGACCTAGCCAATGGCCAACCAAGCTCACATATGGACTCAAGGACCCCATGGAATTGTCTTGACATACTCAACAAGTTCAAAAGATCCCAAATGCACAAGATTGACAGTTGAATTTCCCAATCAATTGATCAATTTTGACTGTATACTGAAAAGTCAAACTTTGACTTTTTTGGTCAAAATCAAATGTCAAGATTCATTTTTCATCAAAACATGCCAAATCATGAAACTTGTTCATCAAGAAATCAAGAATTGCAAATTAGGGTTTGAAATGAAGATTTTTCATAACTTAGAATTTTTCTAAGTTATGAAAAACCCTAATTTTTTCCTAACTTTGTCCCACTTTCTCACCAAGATTCATTTGGATTCAAGGAAAAGTCAAAACATGAAAGTTGTAGCCTATTGCAAAATCTACAACTTTGATTCACAAAGTTTCCTTAAAAGAATCTTGTAGCTCAAGTTACAATTTTTGGAACAAGGGTACCAAACCATTCTTAACTTAGAGAAATTTGACCTATTTTAGGCAGGATTTTTTCCTAACTTCAAGACCATTTTTCACATACTTCCACTTGGAATTTCAATTTTCATTTCAAAGATGGATTGTATTACACATTCCAAGCTTTCCAAAATGTCCAAGAACTCATCAAACAACCTCATGGTTAGGGAGAATCGAATTTGGCAAGTTGGGAAAAATTCACTTTTGTTATGACCAATTTACATGTTCATACACTTGTGCCATTTTGAACTCAGCTTGCATTCCTTGATTACAGGTCCTATATCCCATTTGCACTCAATAATTTAATGCTAACTCATTGTGCCAAAGCCTTATTTTGTGTGTTCAAACATTATATGCAAGATTAAGCCATTTTTAGATAAAGCATTTTTGCCATTTTAGAAAAGTGGAACTTTATGTCAAATGCAAATCCAAGCAAGTACAATGAAAATCTTTTTGGCACAAGTTTATGAACAAAACACACTGATCAAGGGGAGAGGTTGCAGCATAGATTGGGGGCCTGCATCAGTCTAAAACACAACTTGAACTTTTGTTGCTTAAAGTGGAAGAAAGCTTGCATAACACCTACCAACTCTCATTCCTGTAAACCAGAGCTTAAGCAAAGTTATCAAACACTTTCTGATCATAAAACCTAAGCTGAAACACGAGCCAACCATCTCCATTGCCTTCTCAAACACAGAAACACCATAGAACTGCCAAAACAGGGGACCTGGTGCAGATTGAGTTCCATAACTCATTCCATTCGTGCATCCTTGCTAAAAACACTTCAAACACATCCCACATCATCCCTTGAAACTGTCCCAAGCCTCAAACACGACCTGTAACATCCCTAGCTAACATCACCATTTTCATTTTTCTGTTTTGCAGTTGAAGTACCATAGCACGATTCTGTTGGTTTCCAAGCAAACTAAAGGTTGGAATAGCATCCTGAGACATCAAGGAAGCTATACAAATCATTACCTTGCCTTGTACTCATCTCCATTGTTGCACACGATTCCAACTGAACAGGTAAGTTCATGAACTTGTATCTCTCTATCCAGGCATTGTTAGGTTTAGATTTGTGAAGAAATTATGTCACATTCATAGCCCTGAACATGCCCATGTAATTAGTTTTCATTTATGTTATGTGTGCTATGAGAATTTGATGTCTGAACGTGGAACAAAAACTAAGTCAGGAATTGGGGGAGAAGAAATTCTCTCTCATTTCTGAGAGTTAGATTGATTTCTTTATATGTCTAGAATCGTGGCTTCAAGCTCTACAGGTTTCATGTTGCAAGATTTGGAAAAAGATCAAGGAATCTGGAGATAGAAAACGCGTGTTGTTGTTGTTCATACAGGTCCTGAGGTTGAAGACAAAGTCTTCATGGGCTGGGCCTGTTTCATTTTCCTATTTGCACCCTTTTGTTACTTTTGAACCCCCTTGGCCCATTATGCTTATTTTGATCATTTTTTGACTTTTGCTTTTTATTTCTGACTTATTTATTTTTCCTCATAATATTAAAAATATAAAAAATATTTTTACACCATTTTTATATTTATTAGGCATTTATTTGTTTAAATTAATGTTTGTACATAAATAATACATAATATCTTTTATTTAAAAAAATACTAAACTTAAAACCAATACATTTTATTTTCTGATTTTTATTTCATTTTATCTTTTGAAAATATTTTATGAAAATATACTTTTTTTGTAAATATTAAATATTTTATTTTATACATATTTAATACATTTATCATATAATATAAATATTTACATATTTATTAGGATATTTAGGATAAAAATACCATATATATATATATATATATATATATATATATATATATATATATATATATATATATATATATATATATATATATATATATATATATATATATATATATATATATATATATATATATATATATATATATATATATATATATATATATATATATATATATATATATATATATATATTTATTTATTTTATTAATATTTAACATTAAAAATACCTTTTTGACAAATATACTTCTCTTTTATTTAATTTTTATATAATTAGTAAATAATGTATATAATATATAATAAATAATTAATACCTTTTTATTTAGTAAAATTAGGGTTTTTGCCCTAAACATGAAAATATTCAAAAAAATTAAATTTCTTTTTAGTATTTTATTTTATTTGTGAATAAAATATACACTTACACAAAAAGATACTTTCACATACACATTGCTTTATTCTTACATATCTTCACATTTATATTTGCACAATTCAATTTGGTTGTAAATATTGGGTACTACCCTCCTATGAAATCTCATCCCCATTTGAACAATTTGTACCCCCATTCCCATGATCCTTATGTAATAACTTAGAACTTTATTTTTCGCACTTTAAAGTTTTCTAAATATGCCATGTTAGAATTAGGGTTTTGTATACGAATCAAAAACAACAAAAATAGTTTGACCTAAATTCAAGATAAACAAGCATGAAAATGGACAACACCAATCACACTTGCACCCCTAGGGTATTCCACTTGTTGCCTTCAATAATGGGCCATATTGCATGTTGAGTATCTTTGGCAAAAAACAACACAAATTCAAATGATCATAGTCCCTCGATGACGCTTTCGAAAGTTGCCTAAAAATGATCAAGTCCCTTAAAGAAAAAATTTCCCAAAGATACTTGGCACCATTGCAATCATGGTCTAAACGATGACCCGCGCCCGTCCCTTTCACATCCTAACACAAGATTGTCCACCAAATACAATGGTGGAACAAAATTGTTAAAAGGGTTAAAACATAGCAAAGATCTTTGAGAAATGAAGGGTAGATAGCTCTTGGTTACTTGCCCCCCTTGCAAAACAAAAACACTTGCCTATTTTTTCAAAACCACACATCACTACACTTTCAAAACAACTTTCAAAAACATTGAAAACCTTTTTCAAAAGACATACACCTTTGTATACATCCCAACATGGATCATTACAAAGGTTGCCACCACATTGGCCTCTTTTCAAAACATTTTCAAAATCCACACACAAAGCACCATTTCAAACAATTGAAAATTAAGGCAAGTTGATCTAAGAAAGTAACTAAGAGCCCATGGATAACCATGGATAAAAAGGGTGCTAATACCTTCCCTTTCTATAATCTACTCCCCGCACCCAAGAAAACATCTCAAAGGTTTTTGCTGTGCTTTTTAACCTTTCCTTAGGATAAAATAAAAAGTCGGTGGCGACTCTTGCTCAACCGAAACATTTGTGAAAACAAACGCAAAACCTCAAGTCAGTTCTCCCACCGTATCACACATGGTATCACTACCTCACCATACCAAGCACGCCGACATTTACACCCGTTGGAAACTCCTTTTTAGACCCACTCGGGACATATTGCATTGGTAGCTTAGGTGCATATCACATACTGAGAATGCAGATGATTACGCTTGTTGGAAGTGCCCTTCAACGGCCCACTCGGGTCATCATAATGGTAAGAAAATAAGTTGGACTCAGTCCATAGTCATATGTGATTTACCACCTAGTAGCATAGGTCTACTTCGATTCGAGCATAAATAGATAACCACATCAAGCCACCAAGGCAAACACATCCAAACATTCAACCGGAACGACGGAAACAAGTAATGATCACATAATTGCATTTCATTATAATGCACTTCTCAACACTTAGCATATAATAATCATACATATCCATGATTTAGCAAAATAAGTGATCATAGCATAATGTCACAATATTTATCCATATAATGTGATTAAGCGTATCCATGTCATAAGCGGATAATGATTTCACAAGGATTATATTATTATGCTATACGTCCACAAGTAATCACTAGGGTTAATGAGGCATCCGACAATCACTATATTATAGAACTACTCTCAAGGGATTGTATTAGCTCAGTTCTATCCAAGAGGGCGCACTGAGAAGAGCCTGGTGCGCTAAGCGCGGCCTACGAAAAGTGGAAAAATCAGAACATAAACAGTTCTGCCATGGGATTCCAAAACCCCAATTCCATCCTTCAAACCAATTAACTACAACACTATGATACCATAATTAAGTAATAAACATGATATTCATAGCATAATACTTTCATGCATCAAGATTTTCTCATCTAAACCCTTAATCCCCAAACACGCAATTTCCCATCACTGCCCCTATTTTCTATCTAATGAAACTCACCTTGGATTAATAGAGTTTAAGATGACATACGTGCATCAAATGAACTCCTCTTTTTCCTAAAACTCTACCTCCATCACCATCATTCCTGTAATCCCATATTTTCCTATTTCAGCAAGGTTATCTCAATTTGAATCGCATTTTTCTCCTTCAATACAGATCTTCCTGACACGAAATTATATATTAAAATGAAGGGAACTTTGTGTAGCTTTCAGAACTTCAAGAATTTCTTAAGTCATAGTTAAAAGTAAAAAGTTATGACCTATTTAGTGCGGGTTGTACCATGAATACGAAAATAGAGGGTGAAGATGATGAGCATGAGTCTTTCTCTTCTCTCTCATGTTTCTAAACTTCCCATTCTTCTTCCAAATCTGATCCTACAAGTCCAACAAACCCTTTTTAATGATATATTTTCTCTTTGTACCATCATGCCCTTAACTAAATGGCATTTACCAACTTGCCATTTAGTTCATTTCTAACTAAACCTATTATTATACTTTTTAATAGATCTTTCATTCATGTCCTTTGCACTTCTTGGTATTTCGCCCTATTTAATAGTGGATTTTTAGACAAAATCAGGGGTAAAATTAGTAAAACCAGAGGCGAAATTAGTAAAACCTGGGATAAAAATAGGGGTATATACACTGGCGGGGGCGATTAAAATTTTTGCCCTTGCTGCCTAAAATTCCTGGCTCCACCACTAGAAATCAAAATTGATTATAGTGCAAACTTGTAAATATATGTGACGAAGCATAAATACTTAAAAATAATTGAACTATCACAAAAAAATTAAAAGATAATAGGTCTTTCATAAAGAGGTGAAATGTGTCAAACTACCTCGTGAGTATCAAGACACGAGTTAACTGAACTCAACTTGAAAGTAGTAAATCAAACATAAGACAATGCATATGACCATTGCGTCATAGAGGGATCATTCTCGTCTCATTATACTATTTTGTTGGACTCTAATAAGAGATCTTTGTCGCCTCATTAGGCTATTTTATTGGACTCAAATAATGGATATTTGCAACCTCATTAGGCTATTTTGTTGGAGACTAATAAAAGATCATTATCACCTCATTAGGATACTTTTTTGAACCCTAATAAGGGATGTTTGTCGCCTTATTAGGATATTATGTTGGACCTAAATAAGGGATCCTTTCTGCCTCATTAAGCTAATTTGTTGAACCATAATAAGGGATCCTTTGCACCTTAATAGGTTATTACCCCTTATCCTCATAAGGAATTATTGCCGACTTAATAGGTATCTTACTCGAGTTAAGACCAAAATCATGGATGCACCTAACAAAGCATGTTTGAAGACTTAAATAGCACAAACTTAAGAATATCAATCAATAAAGTAGCGATAATGCAAAATCAGTGAACATGTCGCCCAAAGATATGAGTATTATTTTTAAAAGACCTTGGAGGAAAATATTATAAACACCTTAAATGAAAATAATGCAAGCAACATAAAACAAAACAAAGGTACTTTAAAAGGCACCATTACATTAAATTCAAGTTTAATGAAAGAAAAATCTAAGTGTTGAGTGGGGTGGAATCTCCTTCATCATGAACATATCCCTCATTTTCCTCATTAACCTGAGCATTCTCAAAGACCATTCTCCCTTCTAGACCTTTCCTTTTCAAGTTTTGCATGAGGAAGTCACATTTTCAAGTCTCCTTTAAGGGGCTCATTTTTTCAAGTTTCGCTTGAGGGATTTACCTTTTAAAGTCTTTCCTGAGGGACTCACCTTTATTCTTGCTTGAAGGAATCACCCTTCAATACCTCACATGAGGGAATCACCATTTCAAGTCTTTCTCGAGGGACTAACCTTTTCAATTCTTGCCTGAGTGACTTGCCCATCCTGACCTCGCTTGAGAGACTCTCCTTTTCAAGCACCACTTGAAGAAATATCATTTTCAAGTCTCGCTAGAGCGAATCTCTTTTTCAAGTCTCACCTAAGGGGCTTGCCTTTTCAAGTTTTGCATGAGGGACTCGTCTTTTCATGTTTCACCTGAGGGACTCGTCTTTCAAGTTTTGGCTGAGGGAATCACCTTTCTAGGCTTACTTGAAAGACTCAAATTTTCATGTCTCGCTTGAGAGACTTGTCTTTTTCAAGTTTCGCCAAAAGGACTCACCTTTTCAAGTCTCACATGAGGGACTTTCCTTTCCAAGTCTCGCCTAGAAAGGAATTATCATCTACCTTTTAATCACATCTACCTTTTAATCACATCTACCTTTTAATCATATCTCCCTTCTCAGACCTCATGCTCGAGGGATTATGGACTGAGATGATTTTACTGGACACTATAAAATAAGTAACCCATGAATCGATTAGCCCTAAAACATCATAAAAAAAGCCATTGAACAAAGCGAGCGTGTACGATACAACATGCCATGGGTCACCCGACACAAAGCTCTATTTGCATGGTGCATGGGTCTCTTGGCCTAAACTCATACAATTCAAGTTCAACTGCCCTAAGACGTGGGAAAACATATGTCCATGAAAGGGAAACTATTTGCCACTTCTCCCAAGAAGAATTTTTTCCTTCCTACTAATGAGAAGAACTAGTCTTCATATTCCAACATTATATCCAAACAGTTGAGAGGTAATCAAGTTATCAACCCAACAATTTAACTCATGGGATGAACTTATAAATATTCCAACCGGCTATATTCCTTGCATATTGTCTATTATTCCCATATAATAACCATAAGCATCTTATCATGTTATAAACTATAGAAAAGTTGTTAAGATTTTATATTTATTTTTTAATGTTTATAGGTATGTTCATATATGTTTATCCTTATTTTTATATTAAAAAGCTATTTTTTTAATACTTAGTTTTTATTAGGTCAATTTCATATGGATTTTACTTTAAGTATGATTCATTTATAAAGTGTACTATGCACGTTTGATTTCAATCAATAATAAAACAAGTGTTATAATAAATATTGGAAAATAGTTTTTTCTTCTAGACTTCCTCTTATAATTATATAGTGTTATATTTAAGGATGCTTTAAATCAGGATGTCCTCGCCAAAATGGCGCGTCGCCCGAGAGATGACCCAGAGATTCGCTTAGAGGAAATTCTGATGTGTGAGCCAAGAAATAAGGAGTCTCCATGAACTCCTTAAATATATGTGGTAAATAAATCCCCCGAAGAAGAAGGGAGGGGTTGACGCCACTAAAGATGACTCAAATCCTGAGTCCTAGAGACCACTATAAATACATTCCCCGTCAAGGATAAAAGAGATATACCTTAAGTAATACACATTCTTAACACCCTAATGAGCATAATGTTCACTATCGTCTTAATACATGACCTTCGGTGATTGTACACTTGCTACCAAGAATCACAGGTCATCAGTAGAGTCTCTCACCTCTCGTGAGCAGGTCTCATAAATCACCTTAAAACATTATCGTATATGGCTTCTTGCCATTATGGGTAAGCCCTCACCACCAAAATGTGTTATAAACCCATTAAGACCTGTGAGTCTCCCTGACCTTGTAGGGGAACATGCACACATATATTTTTTACCAATATAGAGGGACCCACTGTGGGGTCTGTTGTACCCCAATTTTTTTCCCCTAAGATCCCTTCATCATACCACATTGTTTCAATCACCACAAAATCACATTAAGGATTTTGGTTCTTCTCCCTATCTTTAGCTTTTCTCTTTGAGAAGTTACCAAGCACCTTGATTTGTTTGCTTTTGTGATCATAGATATTGTACTTTGATTTTTATCTCTAATTAATAAAATTCAATATTGGTTTGTCTTACTTGTTGATAATGTAGGTAAAAGCAATGAGGTTTAGCAAGTTTCTTCATGGGTTTATGAGTTTATTTCCATGCCCTAGTCAAAATTTTGAGAGATTCAAACCTCACCATTGAAGTTGTTTTGAAGTTGATATGAAATTGGTTTTGGTGGCCATAGGTCCTCATCGTCATCCTCAACAATTTTTATTCACAAAGGAAGAATATTGGCACAAAAAGTTTGTTCAAACTTGGCAAAGTTCCACCAAGCATTCTCTTGATCTAGAGGCTAGGGTTTTGGACTTCAAAGAGGCATATCTTGCTCATCTTTTGTCATTTTTGAGTGATTCTAAAAAACATTCTTCTCTTCTAAGAGTTACGAACAAATCACTTCAAAATCTCCAAAGAGTTTTCATGTGGAAGGAACTTGGTGAAGAAGAAATATCACAAGTCATCCAGTTGAATCCCTAATTTTCCATATGTGACTTCAAATTGTCCTAACTTGGTCAATTTTTATCACCTTGAGCCTATTATTTTTCCATGATGATCTTAAGTATGTGTATTTCATGCCTTCTTTTATGTGCAAAGTAAGAAAATGGATGGAAGTTGCCTTAAGAATGCAAAAGATTATAGGTCATTTCATGATTTTTGGCCAACTTCAACAAGTCATAACTTGATCAATTTTTGGAGATTTTGAGTGGTTCAAATTGCAAAATGTCATTCAAGAGTTCTACTTCATTCCATCTTTTTGGTTCAAGAGCAAATTATAAGTGGAAAGCCATATTTGGATGCAAGAAATTATAGGTCATTTTTAAAGAAGAATTTGAAATATTTCTAAGTATGGAAAGTCAACTCTTTTTCTCCAACTTTGACTACATGTAATTTTCAGCTCAAGCCTCCAATTGATTTCATTCTTTTTCCATTGCAAAGTTTGTTACCTTATATTTCCAAAGCATTAAGAATCATGCCTTAAGACTCCCTGAGATGGAAATGCCATTGTTTCAAAAGTGGTAACTTGGAATTGAAGTTTCCCTGCAAGTCATAATTTGAATTTCATGATACAACCTTCAAACCTCAAATTAGCACGCGTTTTGGGTCTAAACATGATTAGCCAACTTTCCCAAGTGGATTAGTGCATCAAAATTAAAGAATTGGATGAGTTTTGGTGAAGTTTGGATCACACTTCACTCGTGCATCAGGTTTGCACGAATTCCCTCCAAAACGCATCATTCACTCTTCCTTTTGATCCCATTTGCTTCTCCTATAAATACATGTACTATCCCATTCATTTTCTCAAGCTTAGATAGCCAGAATCAACCTTCCAAACTTGCTTCACAACTCAGAATTCAGCTACTTCGAATCCTATTCTCAACCCTTTTTCAATCCATTTTCTCCATCAATTCACCTTCCTTGATCTTCCCTGAAGCTAACCATACCATTACATTAAAGAATCGTGCCCTATATTGCTCCATAGAAGTCCAGTTTCAGAGCTCTGCAACTCAACTTCAAATAGGTAGATTCCTTCATCAATTCTTCAAAACTTTGGTGCCATTGTGTTGCTCGCATTGCCCTGATTCTAGTCGCAACACTTACTTTTATCTGGAAACACGTTTTGACCATGAATTTTCAAATCCCCTTTCAAAACATTCTTTCCAAATTGCTTGAGTTACAGTTTATATAAAAATCGCGTGAGGGTATGGTTATCTTCGTCTTGAAGAGACGAAACGAATGGCATAGATCTGAGCCTCTGATTTTACAGTTTGAGAGACCTACAATTTGTGAGGCTGGAGGTTGAAGATGACCAACGAGTCACCTTCTAACCAATGAAAGTGTGCCATTTGTTTTTTTTTTGAATTTCTGATTTTACATTTGATTCAGTGATTTATTCAGTAAAGACCATGATATGCACAGCACGACAGATCCCTTGGATTTGATTACTAACGTGTTTTGACTCTCATTCAATGGTCCACATATTTTTCTTTTATTTTCTTTTTCGGATTTTTATATTTTATTTGTTTTAAATTTCAAAAAATCATAGAAAATTCATTTTTAGTCCAAAAAACCCAAAAAAATTATGAAAAATATTTTTGATTATTCTCTTTCTGATTTTCATATTTTCACAATTTAATTTTGTGTTTTGGTATTTTTTATGAATTTTGCACTTATTTGATTTATTTAAAATGTTTAAAAATACTTTTACACATTTTTAAATTCTGAAAAAATTATGGAATGATCCAATGACATTGTGATAAATATTGGTTACTTTATTTTATTTTTGTTTCCGACTTTACCATTTTTTACTATTTTTGTTTATTTTACCCATTTATTTTAATTTTTAAAAATAGTTTCTGACTTTTAAAAATTCCCAAAAAAATTGTATAATTACTTGACCTATTTTCTGATTTTTCTATGGTCTTATCTTTCATTTCTTGATTAATTTGAATATAATTGACTTTCCCCCCATTATTTTCCATTTTTTAAACATTTTTTAACCCTTTAATGCATATATTAAATATATTATTATTTTGTGAATATTTTCTGGCTGTCTTGGGTTGACTTTTTGATCATGGCTTTATTAACATCATTGGATCCATAGTATTGAGTCTAACTCTACAAAAATGGATGAATGATTTTAAAAATAGTTTGACTAAATATTAATTCAAATATGGTTTTCTTTTTTACCCCAATTCCCCTTCATCTCATCCCCTTCTTATTGCACTAAGTGTTGTTGGAGCATGATCTCTATATCATGTCTCAAAACAAATGGTGCATAGATTGCTATTGACCGGCCTCAAAATAGGTGTGACTTCTATATAATTCCACTTACGATTGCTTAACATAGCGCTAAATTTTGTCCCGATTCAAATAAATGGTCATTCGTGGCCCAAACTTATGATTGTAAGCCCAAGTATGTTAATTTGATCTCTTTGATCCAATAACCTTGAGATTCATTGTGTGGAGGCTTTGGTTCTACCAATCCTCTAATGGATCTACAACACCTTTGGTCAACGCGGATCACTTAAACATCGTTGATCATTAAATAGTACTTGTGAGAGTTCCAAATGGATGATATACTTGACAAAAAGAAAATGCAACTTGTTGTGTGGAGGCTTTGGTTCTACCAATCCTCTAATGAGTTCCAAATGCAAGTTTCAAGATGGTCATCCAACTAACAACTAATTATTGACTTGTTTATTTTATGCTTTATTCTTTTTATGCTTTATGTACTATTTATTTTTTAGCATTTTACATTTCATGCCATTTTTTATCTTTGCTCATTTGAGCATTTATTTATTCTTGTCATTTTTACTTTGCTCACTTGAGCTTTTCTTTTCTTTTCTTTTCCTAAGATACTTAATAATCAACATAAACCCTAAAAAACTCTTAATGGTACTTGGACTATTTGGTTACTATCTTTGGCATTATGGAGCAGTGGACTTTTCTGGACTTAGGATTAGAAACCTTGGCCTATCTTGGAGACCTTGTGATCTTATCTGATTATTTTGTCTGGAGCTCTTGAGGTTTACCTCAAGACATTGGGTTGCTTGTTTGTTTTTGTGTGCAGGTTTTTGTGATTGCATCATTGATTTGTAATCTGGAATTCACCCGTATACAGCCGTTACTCTGCCCAATTTTTGTGAAGACTTAATACATTTGAAGAGGTCTAGTATCTTTGCTTTCTTGGTTTCAATCCAAAGAATGGGAATTCTATCTTAACTCATAATGTCAAGTTTTTGGCTTCTTGTTGGTTAGATGGTCCTTATCCTTAGCTTTTACCTTATGCTTTAGGATAGTCTCTTCTTCTCCTCCCATCGTCTTTAATTTCAAAAATCTTCTCCCTCCTTTTGAAAACTCTTCTTGTTTTGAAACTTAAACACTTTCATAATAAACTTGGACTTAGGTCCATGCATTCTCAAAACATTTTCATAAATAAACTTCAATCAATATAATAATACTTTGACTTTTTTTTTGATGAGAAGACTAAAAGTCAACCAATCTCATTTCAAACCATTTTTGCCACTTTGGCTTTTACCCTTAAACTTTTTTCTTAAAATATTAGACTCTTGTCAATCCTTGTAGTGATGCAAACAACTATACTTCTACAATATGTAGTGAAGAGAGGCATTTTCCACTTGGGTGTTGAGTGAGGCATTGTTGATTTTAAAATCCAAGCCATATCCTCCACTTTGAGATGATGCAAATTCTCCTTTCTCATGATTGTGGGTAGTAAGTATGTTTTCCACACGGACAATGACGATGATGCCTTATCTCTTAAAATTAACCAACATACTTATGTTTCAAATATTTTAAAAGAGGAACTACGTGTACCCTGATCCCCTATTGCACGAAAGGTGGTACATAGGCACTAAAGGTTCGCAACCACGGCGGGTGCTAAAATCATAAAAATATATTTTTGTTCTCACCTCCACCATCCATTTTATATACAACACATTTTTATAGCCAAAATATACAGATTTTTACAAAGAGGCTCATGCAGAGTACCGTAGATATTTAGGGTGCTAATACCTTCCCTTTGCATAACCAACCCCCTTACCTTGAATCTCTCCCCCCCTTTTTGGGTTATTCGCTCTTTTCCCATTCCTTTGGAAACAATAAAGCGCGGTGGCCATTTTTATTTTGATTTGTATAAAGTCTAGTCAATCCAATGGCTTAGTCTTGAACATTTCTACCGCTACAGAAAAATGGCGACTTCACTGGGGAAAGATTGACCTCTTGCCGGTCCATCCCTAAGTGGGTTAAGCCTATCTTAATTTATATCTTTACATGTGCTATTGTTGTTTATGTGTTATAATTTGTATATATGTTTGTCTGGATTTTTCCTGGTTTTCAGGGTGCTTGGTGATTACTCATAAGTCCTATACCCGGACGTGGGCAAACTTTAAGATAGGACGGGCGGTATAGTCATGTTAACTTTGAGGGAGTAATCCCAAAAAAGGAGGCATGAGATCCCCCAATCAGTGGAGGCCCCTTTGACTGTAGTGTCGTTTACTGAGTAATCGAGAAGACGTACTGCTTTCGACCTGGGAGCCTGCTGAAACTGAGGACCGTAGAATACCAAACCCATCTTGGCCTTTTAGGTGTAGTGCGGAAGCTATGACGGAGTAATTCGGAAATATTTGTCACGCGATACTACGCTCGGACGAGTCTTTCTTGAGAATATTACTAATTATCGAGTTAATCAGGAAGTTGGTAATATCCGAAGGAAGGATGTAGACTCTGCGAACCTCTAGAACCTTATTCGGCAGGTGATAACTCTTAGACCAACACCTTATGGGTAGTACCTTCGACCTCATTCTCGTGATGTTGAACCTATGAACCCTATATTTGTGATCTTGTGTGTGATTGTTGCATCATGCATCCATGCACTCATAAGCATCTTTTGAAGAAAATAATATTTCAAGGGATTTACAGGTTGACTATTTGTGAATATCTCAGGTACTTTTAACCATGGATTCTGGAAAGAGAAAGACCAAGAAATACAGTTTCAAGGATCCCAAGTTAGATGAGTTGATCAGTATGATTCCAGAGATTGAGTGTCCTGCAGACTTTCGGAAGAAGTATGGATCCATTATTCCTCTCATGAAGTTGAAGATGAAGGAGGGTATTCTCTCGACCTTGGTCCAGTTCTATGATCCGGTGTATCACTGCTTTACTTTTCCCGATTATTAGTTGATGCCTACATTGGAGGAGTATTCTTATCTATTGGATTTACCCATTATCGATCGTGTTCCTTTTACTGGTTTAGAGGGTGAGCCAAAACCACATGAGATTGCTGCTTTGATTCATCTGGTCAAGTCTGAGGTGGAAGCCCATATGACTACTAAAGGAGGGATTAGAGGATTACCAGCTCAGTTCTTATTGGAGAAAGCTCATTACTTTTCCAGAATGAAGAGTACGGTTGCTTTTGAGGCCATCTTTGCTTTACTTGCTTATGGTTTGTTCTTATTTCCTAATGTGGACAAGTTTGTTGACATTAACGCTATCAGGATTTTCATGATTGGAAACCTGGTTCCTACACTGTTGGGTGATGCTTATCACTCTGTTCATATTAGGAGTTCTTATCATGGAGGAATGATTATCTGTTGCACGCCTTTGGTTGTACCGATGGTTCATCTCTCATATGTCTCACTGATGCCTTTTGGGATGTCAAGAAGGAACCCTGTTGGGCTCCTAAGATCATGGCACTTACTCACTCGGATATTGATTGGTATCATCGATCTTATCATGATATAGAGATTGTTGACAGTTGTGGTAGCTTCCCCAATGTACCTCTTCTTGGTACAAAGAGAGGAATTAACTATAACCCTGTTCTTGCACAGCGACAGCTTGGATATCCGATGAGAGATAAACTGAACAGTATTCATTTGAGTAGTTTCTTTCTGAAGGAGGGAGAAGACCACAAGGAGGCTAGGGAGCATATTGCGAAGGCCTGGCGTCACATTCATAAGAAGAGTAGGAAGGATTTGGGGCCTAGGGGTGCTGTTTCTTTAGAGCCATATCTTCAGTGGGTCCGATCGAGAGTCATTCAGTTGAAAATGCCGTATACTCGGGAGACACCCATGCCTGATTTATTTGTGAAGACCGCTCCTCCTTTATTAGATGATCTAGAAGAACTGCAGCTCGCTTTTGTTAGGATGCAGCAAGAAAGGGATGCTTGGAAGAACAAGTTCCAAACTTTAGGAAGTTCCTATAGAGTAGACTTAAAGGAGAAAGATGATTTGATCGAGATCCTAGAGAGTCGAGCGGTGGAGTCTATGGATAGGCAAGGGGATTTATTTTCCCCTAAGCCTCAAACAGGTGCTGATTACTCACTTCCTGCTTCAGATGATTGAAAGGAGGTTTCCATCAGACAGGTGGAAGAAAACCAGAGGTTGAGGGCTCAGATTGCCAGACTCACAAGGAAGCGCCAGCATACAGATTGATCTCTATCAGTTTCTTTCTCTCAGGATTTTTAGATTGTATTTTCATCTTGTACTTGGGATCATTGAAACTTGTAATCCATTTTGAAATTATTATAATAAAGAATTTTCAGTATTTCAAATGCGTTATTGTTTTGATGTTTGCAATATGTCTATAGATCTTAAATCCCTTGAAATATTAAAATGATGGAATAAAAATAATCATGTGCATTGCATGACATGCATTATATTGCACATATTTCTTGCATTTATTATGCATAACCAGGTGCCTTACCCAACTTCTTTTCTTTGTTCAGCAAACTGACTCATCACTACAACACTCGGGCTAACTTCAAAAAGAAGATGGACTATTTGGAACAGGAGAATCGCGAGCTGCGCGAAGAAGTTTCTACTCTGAAGGATGGCTTAGCCAATTTTACTACTATGATGGAAGCTCTGGTGGCTGCTCAGAATCAGCCACCAAGTGTTCAACCTCAACCAACAAGGGCAAATGCTGAAGTTCCTGCAGTTCCCGTATCTGCTACTCCGACCGTTGTTCAGAACCGTATGCCTCAGGGTTATCCATGGGGAATGCCGGATAATTTTGCACCTGAAGGTTTCAATTTGGGCTCCCAAGATGCTCCATTGGTTCCAAATGTTGTTACTCCAGCACCTCCTATGGTGCATACGGTTCCTGTTGCACCTCCTTCGGTGAATTTGGTTCCGTTTGAAGATGTGTGTCGTCCTTTCCCTCCGTCGAGTGAAGATTTGGGTCTTTATGACAGAATGGATGATTTCCAAGAGCAGTTTGATAGAATGCAAAGAGAGATGAAGGCTCTTATGGGAAAAGAGTTATTTGGGCAGAACGTGAATGAGTTGTGTTTGGTCCCAAATGTTAAAGTACCTGATAAGTTCAAGGTCCCTGCGTTTGAGAAGTACAAGGGCAACACTTGCCCTCGTGCTTATTTGGTGATGTATGTAAGGAGAATGTCAACCCACATCGATGATCAGCATCTGCTAATTCACTTTTTCCAGGATAGTCTAACCGGCGTAGCATTGAAATGGTACATGAGTTTAGATAGCGCCAACATCCATACCTTTAATGATTTGGGAGAAGCATTCATAAAACAATACAAGTACAATGTGGACATGGCACCCGATCGTGACCAGCTTAGGGCCATAGTTCAGAAAGACAGAGAATCGTTTAAAGAGTATGCGCAGAGATGGCGCAAAGTGGTTGCACAAGTGATTCCTCCCATGGTGGAAAAAGAAATGACTAAAATTTTTCTGAAGACAATGAGTGCCTTCTACTACGAAAGAATGGTAGCAAGTGCCCTAGTGATTTTACAGAGATGGTAGGAATGGGTGTACTCCTAGAAGAGGCAGTAAGAGAAGGTCGTTTGACAAAGGGTGAAGGATCTGGAGGTATGAAGAAGCCAGCTTATGGGTTTACAAAGAAGAAAGAGGGGGATACCAATGCTATCATGCAAGAGAGAAGGGTGAATGCTCCTAGAAGGAATTTTCAGCGTCACTAGCAAGTTGCTTCAGTGACTCCTGTTATGAATGTCGCTCCAACTACCGTTGCTTATCAAAGAAAATCCCAGCAGGGGAACCAAGGGAATAATCAGAGAAGGGAGAACTATGACCCTATTCCCATGAGTTATGCAGAGCTACTACCAGCATTAATTCAAAAGAAGTTGGTCCAGACACGACCACCTCCAGCAATACCATCACCTTTGCCTTGGTATTACAAAGCAGACCGGACATGCGCCTTTCATCAGGGAGCACCAGAGCATAGTTTTGAGAATTGCTATCCTTTAAGGACCGAAGTGCAAAGGTTGGTGAAGTCTGGAATTTTATCTTTTAAAGACATGGGACCTAATGTGAAAGACAATCCTCTACCCAAGCATGGGGGAGTGAATGCTGTGAATATGGTGGCCAATTGTCCCGGTGATTTCCGGATTTTTAACATTAATCTGGTTAGAGGGGATTTGGTAAAGATGCACGCAGATCTATGTGAATTCACTTATTATACGCATGACCGTGCCGGTTGTGCTATTTGTAGTACAAACATCCAGGGTTGCGAGAAGATAAAGGCTGATTTACAGGAGATGATGGATGAAGGTTTAATCCATATAATCAGGCCTAGGGAAGAACATGAGGAGGAAGTGAATATGGTTTCTGGATGTCCGGGTGAATTCATAATTTTTGAAGTAGAGCATTTGAATGAAGATCTCGTACAGTTGCATGCTACCTTTTGCCGTACTGCTGGTCAGGTGGAACACCAATATGGGTCTTGCATAGTTTGTTGTCGAGACCCTCGAGGATGTTCTATTGTGAGAGAGGGTGTTTAGCTGCTGTTGGACAATGGGAGTATCAAAATCACAGGACAGAGAGATGTTTATCACGAGATTGATATGGTTGAAGTTTGTTTGATAGAAGAAGAGTTAGAGGAAGAATATGCCTCTGCGGATGAGTATTTTTCTTCAGACGAAGATT
This sequence comes from Vicia faba, assembly GCA_948472305.1. Taxonomy (NCBI): domain Eukaryota; kingdom Viridiplantae; phylum Streptophyta; class Magnoliopsida; order Fabales; family Fabaceae; genus Vicia; species Vicia faba. Next base: position 941,675,977 of record OX451741.1, on the reverse strand, counting down.
TGTTTGCCGAAAATGACCTTTTGAGGGATGATTGTGTCGAGGAAGGTGTAAACGTCATTGTACCTTGTTTTGGTGCACCCGCTCATCTTGAGGTGGAGTACCATAGCAAACCAGTTGTTACCCATTGGTAATTAGTCTGTCAGGTCCTGTTCCCTATAAATTGGATAAGGTTGTGCCTTACAAATACAACGCTAAAATATTAGAAGATGGGGTGGAGGTTCCCATCCAGCCAATGCCAGATGTTGGGAATATAGCTGATAATAGCAGGGTGACCCGTAGTGGTCGTGTGTTTGCGCCGGTTATTTGAAAAGATGTTGTTACTTGAAAGAAAATTGTTGAGAACGATGAGCCTAAGAAGGCTGCAGGAGAGACTAGTGGAGCCACATTAGAGAAAGAAGTGGATGATATCCTGAAGGTAATTAAGATGAGCGACTACAAAATTGTAGATCAGCTATTGCAGACTCCTTCAAAGATATCCATCCTGGCATTACTGATGAATTCCTTCGCTCATAAAGAATCATTGATGAGAGTACTAGACCAAGCTTTTGTAGAGAATGACCTGCCGTTGGATCAATTCAGCAGCGTAATTGGAAACATTACATCATGTAAAAATTTGAGTTTCTGCGATGATGAGTTACCAGATGAAGGGAGGAATCACAACCTAGCCCTTCACATATCCATGAACTGCAAGAATGACTTGCTATCTAATGTGCTAATTGATAACGGATCTGCGTTGAATGTTATACCAAGAATGACCTTTTGAGGGATGATTGTGTCGAGGAAGGTGTAAACGTCATTGTACCTTGTTTTGGTGCACCCGCTCATCTTGAGGTGGAGTACCATAGCAAACCAGTTGTTACCCATTGGTAATTAGTCTGCCAGGTCCTGTTCCCTATAAATTGGATAAGGTTGTGCCTTACAAATACAACGCTAAAATCTTAGAAGATGGGGTGGAGGTTCCCATCCAGCCAATGCCAGATGTTGGGAATATAGCTGATAATAGCAGGGTTACCCGTAGTGGTCGTGTGTTTGCGCCGGTTATTTGAAAAGATGTTGTTACTTGAAAGAAAATTGTTGAGAACGATGAGCCTAAGAAGGCTGTAGGAGAGACTAGTGGAGCCACAATAGAGAAAGAAGTGGATGATATCCTGAAGGTAATTAAGATGAGCGACTACAAAATTGTAGATCAGCTATTGTAGACTCCTTCAAAGATATCCATCCTGGCATTACTGATGAATTCCTTCGCTCATAAAGAATCATTGATGAGAGTACTAGACCAAGCTTTTGTAGAGAATGACCTGCCGTTGGATCAATTTAGCAGCGTAATTGGAAACATTACATCATGTAAAAATTTGAGTTTCTGCGATGATGAGTTACCAGATGAAGGGAGGAATCACAACCTAGCCCTTCACATATCCATGAACTGCAAGAATGACTTGCTATCTAATGTGCTAATTGATAACGGATCTACGTTGAATGTTATACCAAGAATGACCTTTTGAGGGATGATTGTGTCGAGGAAGGTGTAAACATCATTGTACCTTGTTTTGGTGCACCCGCTCATCTTGAGGTGGAGTACCATAGCAAACCAGTTGTTACCCATTGGTAATTAGTCTGCCAGGTCCTGTTCCCTATAAATTGGATAAGGTTGTGCCTTACAAATACAACGCTAAAATCTTAGAAGATGGGGTGGAGGTTCCCATCCAACCAATGCCAGATGTTGGGAATATAGCTGATAATAGTAGGGTGACCCGTAGTGGTCGTGTGTTTGCGCCGGTTATTTGAAAAGATGTTGTTGCTGGAAAGAAAATTGTTGAGAACGATGAGCCTAAGAAGGCTGCAGGAGAGACTAGTGGAGCCACATTAGAGAAAGAAGTGGATGATATCCTGAAGGTAATTAAGATGAGCGACTACAAAATTGTAGATCAGCTATTGCAGACTCCTTCAAAGATATCCATCCTGGCATTACTGATGAATTCCTTCGCTCATAAAGAATCATTGATGAGAGTACTAGACCAAGCTTTTGTAGAGAATGACCTGCTGTTGGATCAATTCAGCAGCGTAATTGGAAACATTACATCATGTAAAAATTTGAGTTTCTGCGATGATGAGTTACCAGATGAAGGGAGGAATCACAACCTAACCCTTCACATATCCATGAATTGCAAGAATGACTTGCTATCTAATGTGCTAATTGATAACGGATCTGCGTTGAATGTTATACCAAGAAGTACCCTCATGAAGTTAAAGTATCAGGGAACACCTATGCGCCCAAGTGGAATCATTGTGAAGGCTTTTGATGGGTCGAGGAAATATGTCATCGGTGAAGTGGACTTGCCCATCCATATAGGAACACATTTGTTCTTGATAACTTTCCAGGTAATGGATATTATTCCCGCGTATAGTTGTTTGCTTGGACGGCCATGGATACACGAAGCAGGGGCTGTCACTTCAACTCTACATTAGAAGCTAAAGTTTGTGCGTGAAGGGAAGGTAGTGATCATAAATGGGGAGCAGGCATTGTTGATATCCCATCTATCCTCTTTTAGTATTGTAGAAGCGGATGAGGCTACTGTTGGAACCCAGTTCCAAGCCCTATCCATTGACAACATAAGGAAGAATGAGAATTATGTGGTTTCTTTGAAGGATGTGCAGTAGGTTGTGCGCAATGGTCATAATGAAGTTTGAGGACGACTTGTGGATCCACCCGTGAACAAAAACAAAGCTGGTTTAGGTTTCTCTTCGAGGAATGGTAAAGGCGAAAGTTGGAAATCAAAGTCTTCTGTGAACAGTTATCATGATGTTTTCCGCAGCGGAGGCTACCTCTATCTGATTGGTTCTGGAACTAATGTTGTTGAAGGGGATGAAGCAGAGCAGGAAGCACCTAATTATGTGACGTATGGAGTCCGAGTTCAGAACTGGGTCACCATTGATGTTCCTTCTTGCATACATGTTTCAAAGTAATTTTTTTTGTTAATTTGTTTCTTTCTTTTGAAAAGCTTTCACTCTGCCCAAGGTGGAAGTATTAATGTTGTAGGGCTTATCTATTTGCTATAATTGATAAGATCATTAATAAAAGTTGTCTTTGCTTCCAAATTATGTCTTTTATTTTCTGCCTTTTTCTTGGGAAATGGTAATAAATACAAAAAAAAACCCTTTCAAAATAAATAATAACTGAAGATTAATCTGCATGATCCCTTGTTATATGTGTCAGTTTCTAAAAGCAATCATGAATCACATGTGCAGATTAATTAAAAAACCTGTTGAATACAATGACCCTTCACCCTCTCCCAACTTTGATTGTCCTGTGTTTGGGGCCGAAGAAGAAGATTGTGGTGAGATTCCAGAAGAGGTCTCACGGTTGCTTGAGCACGAGGAGAATACCATTCAGCCATATAAGGAGCCTTTGGAAGTGGTTAATTTGGGTTCAGGAGAAGATCTGAAGGAGGTTAACATTGGAGCATCATTGCATCCTGATGTGAAGAGCGGGTTGATTGAGCTATTGAAAGAGTACGTGGATATTTTTTCTTGGTCTTATCAAGATATGCCTGGTCTAGATACAGACATTGTCGAGCATCGCTTGCCGTTGAAGCCAGAGTGTCCGCCAGTTAAACAAAAGTTGAGAAGAACCCATCCAGATATGGCAGTAAAGATCAACGAGGAGGTCCTAAAGCAGATTAATGTTGGTTTTCTTGTGACATCAGTGTATCCTCAATGGATTTCCAATATTGTCCCTGTACCGAAAAAAAGATGGAAAAGTCCGCATGTTCGTAGATTACAGAGATCTAAATAAATCTAGTCCAAAAGATGATTTTTCATTGCCTCACATTGACATGTTAGTGGATAGCACAGCAAAATTCAAGGTATTCTCGTTCATGGACGGATTTTCCAGGTATAATCAAATAAGAATGGCTCCAGAGGACATGGAAAAAACAACGTTTATCACACCCTGGGGAACATTCTGTTACAGAGTGATGCCCTTCGGGTTGAAGAACGCTGGTGCAACGTACCAGAGGGCTATGACAACCCTATTCCATGATCTAATGCACAAGGAAATCTAAGTATATGTTGATGATATGATTGCCAAATCCCAAACTGAAGAAGGGCATATAGAAGATTTGTTGAAGTTGTTTCGGTGTTTGAGGAAGTATCGTCTCCGCCTGAATCCAAATAAATGCACCTTCGGAGTTAGATCGGGGAAATTGTTGGGTTTTATTGTTAGCCAGAAAGGAATTGAAGTTGACCCTGATAAAGTCAAGGAAATTCAAGAAATGCCAGTGCCAAAACTGAAAAGCAAGTCAGGGGTTTCCTCGGGCGTTTGAATTATATCTCCAGATTTATTTCCCACATGAATGCAACATGTGAACCGATCTTTAAGTTGTTAAAGAAAGATCAAGGTTGTGTGTGGACAGATGACTGCCAAAGGGCATTTTAAAGTATTAAAGAGTATTTGCTTGAACCTCCTATCTTGCTCCCTCCTGTAGCAGGAAGACCGTTGATTATGTATCTGATAGTGTTAGATAAATCCATGGGTTGTATTCTAGGACAACAAGATGAAATAGGAAAGAAAGAGTTCACCATTTATTATCTCAGCAAAAAGTTCACTGATTGTGAGCCGCGGTATTCTATGCTAGAAAAAACATGTTGTGCTTTGGCTTGGGCGGCAAAGCGTTTGTGGAAGTATATGTTAAATCATACTACTTGGTTAATCTCCAAAATGGATCCAATCAAGTATATTTTTGAAAAGCCTGCTCTTATTGGGAGAATTGCCCGCTAGCAGATGTTGTTATCTGAATATGATATTGAATACCGCACTCAAAAAGCTATCAAAAGTAGTGTGTTGGCAGATTATCTTGCTCACCAGCCGGTGGAAGATCATCAGTCTGCGGGATATGAATTCCCCGATGAAGATGTGATGTTCTTAAAAATGAAAGATTGTGATGAAACGTTGCCTGAGGAGGGCCCCGACCCTGAATCTCGTTGGAGTATGGTATTTGATGGAGCTGTGAATTCTTATGGTAAAGGAATTGGTGTTGTGATTGTCACTCCTCATGGATCGCATATTCCTTTTACCGCGAGGTTAACATTTGATTGCACTAATAATATGGCGGAATATGAGGCTTGCATCATGGGTCTTGAGGAAGCTATTGATCTCAGAATCAAGATTTTAGATGTGTATGGTGATTCAGCTTTGGTAATAAATCAGATTAAAGGAGAATGGGACACTCGTCACCCTGGCTTGATCCCTTACAAAGATTATGCTAGAAGATTACTACCCTTCTTTAATAAAGTTGAATTCCATCACATTCCTAGATATGAAAACCAAATGGCAGATGTTCTGGCAACTCTGGCTTCCATGTACCAAGTAAATGCTTGGAATGATATACCCCTAATTATAGTTCGACGGCTAGATAGGCCCGCTCATGTGTTTGTGACAGAGGAGGTAGCAGATGAAAAACCTTGGTATTATAATATCAAACATTTTCTTCAGACTCAGGAATACCCGTTTGGTGCGTCAAAGAAAGATAGAAAGACACTGAGAAGATTGGCAGGCAGTTTCTTCCTCAGTGAAAATGTTCTATACAAGAGAAATTTTGACATGGTCTTGCTCAGATGCGTGGATAGACACGAAGCAGACATGTTGATGCATGAGATTCATGAAGGTTCATTTGGCACTCATGCTAATGGACATTTAATGGCTAAAAAGATGTTAAGGGCAGGATATTATTGGTTGACAATGGAATCCGATTGTTACAAATTTGCAAAGAAGTTCCATAAATGCCAGATTTATGCAGATAAGATCCATGTGCCTCTGACACTTCTCAATGTGATTTCCTCCCCATGGTCTTTCTCTATGTGGGGTATTGACATGATCGGGATGATAGAACCCAAGGCTTCGAATGGACACCGTTTCATCTTGGTAGCAATTGACTACTTTACCAAATGGGTAGAGGCTGCTTCATATGCCAATGTTACCAAACAAGTGGTGGTGTGTTTCATCAAAAACAATCTTATATGCCGATACAGTGTGCCAAGCAGAATCATCACTGACAATGGCTCAAATTTGAACAACAAGATGATGACGGAACTGTGTGAAGAATTCAAGATTGTCCATCATAATTCATCTCCATACAAGCCAAAGATGAATGGGGCTGTTGAAGCTGCTAATAAGAATATCAAGAGAATTATCCAGAAAATGGTTGTCACTTATAAGGATTGGCATGAAATGCTCCCTTTTGCTCTGCATGGATATCGAACATTTGTTCGCACTTCAACAGGAGCGACCCCGTTTTCCTTAGTGTATGGAATGGAAGTTGTACTCCCTGTCGAGGTAGATATTCCCTCGCTGCGTGTGATAATGGAAGCCAAATTGACAGAGGCTGAATGGGTTCAGAACAGGTTTGACCAATTGAATTTGATTGAAGAGAAGAGAATGACAGCTTTGTGTCATGGGCAGTTATATCAGAAAAGAATGAAGAAATCATTTGATAAAAAGGTCAAACCTCATGAATTCAGAGAAGGCGACCCCGTGCTCAGAAAGATCATGTCTTTCAATGCTGATTCTAGGGGCAAGTGGACTCCCAATTTTGAAGGCTCGTATGTTGTCAAGAAAGCCTTCTCTGGTGGTGCATTAATTCTTGAAACTATGGATGGCGAGGAGTTCCCACGTCCCATGAATGCTGACGCAGTCAAGAAATACTTCGCCTAAAGAAATAAAAGAACAGCTCGCTAAGTTGAAAACCCGAAAGGGCGGCTTAGGCAAAAAGGAGCGTCTCGGTAGGCCGAAAACCCGAAAGGGCGGTCTAGGAAAAAATTAGAGACATAAACAGAATAAATTTCCTGCTAAGTTGAAAACCCGCAAGGGCAGCTTAGGAAAAAGTTAGGGACTTTCTTGGCAAGTAACTACGTCAGACGAAACTTGATCACCAAAGCAACAATCTTCTCAGATCCTCACGATACTTCAACGGAGGCTGCTGCTCAGGATTTCAAAAGTTGTTAGGGGGAATAGTTGTCATTGTACCTCAATGTGTCTTTTCCATTATGTATTACCATTTCCTAAATTTTGTAATCATCCATGGAGTCTCGCCATTCGCAGACTACCATTCTATTAATGAAATTCGAGCTTTTACCCAATTCTTTATATTCTTAATTTTATTTAGCTTGCAAAGACTTCATTTATTACTGATAATAACTTTTAAAGCAAAGGGATTAAAAAGCAAAATTGACTTTTCAAAAAAAGAGATCTTTATAATTCAATTTACTTTGGGATTTGTGACGAAACAATGACAACAAAAATGGTGATCCCATGGATGAACAAATTCTGGTTGCTTTAAGAAGATTTACTTCCTTCATAAAGGTTTTCTCAGGTCATTTTGCTGGTTTGTGCGCAATCTTTGTGTGTTTCCCAGATAGTTAAAGAAGATGTCAATGGGTACAAAGTATAGTATTTGGGTTGATGATCTCATTATCCTCAGTCAAGTCTTGATTCGCTTTTAATTTTGGGTTTGCATGTTTATGAGCCTTCGTCCCGGCTTCCCCAGCAAAGTCTTCCCTCATATGATGAAAGGTTTTATTTCCTTGGTGTGCTGAGGTGTCGCACTTTTTACAGTATCGACTTCTTGATCTCCCGGGAGGGTTATCCCAGGGTATCTCTTGTTGGAATGAGGGTTCATGGTGAAAATTTTCAACCCGCTGTTTCTTTTCTCTTGGGAGGTAGACTTGAATTCCCCAATGAGGTTTGGTTGTTTCGACGTCAGTTTGCCTTATTTAAGGTTGATCTTGAAATCTCCAATAGGTATGTTACTTTTGGAAAACTATTTCTCCGATGAACCCGGAAGCGGGGTGTTCTATCCCGGTGTCTGTTTGATTTAAGCTACAGTCGGATTATGTTCTTCTCAGTGAAGTTAATGCAATAGGTTTGGTTTCCGCAGTCGCTTTCACCTTTTCTAGATTGATCTTTCTGATTGAAGCTTATCTCAATGTTGTTAGTAACTGAGGCGGTTTCGTTTGTCTACACTGATTATGTATCCATTTTATTAGCATACACACAATAGCACTCGTACATTCATACATGCATCATACATTGCTAAAATCATCATTCATGGACGTTGTGTTTCTGACCTTTACTGCACCCCTCTTTGTTTGGCTGAATTTTGTCTTCCCTCTTGAGTTTATTTCTCAAAGGATGAATCCTCTTTGGCCGTCTTGTTCCGGTATTTTTTCTGAATTGGATTTGTGGTTGCATGACGATGTCGTATATTATGGATTTCTGAAAACTTTGAATTTTTGCTTGTGCATTTATTTTGCACAAGGAGACTTTATCTCCTCAGTAGAAATATCATGGCATTTCTCTGGGAAGTCACATTTTTATCCTTGGAAAGCCATTTTTCTTTGCAGCTCCCTTGTGGTAATAAGTGGTAGTCTCTTTATTTGAGATAGGTTACATAGTACCCTTTCCAGGAAGATCTCCTTGGTTAAAGAAGAAGTCGAGACCCATTCTTGGCAGAACACCAGAATTCTGGAAAACATGATATTTTCTCTTTCTACCTTCAGTGAACGTTGGTAGTACATCGGTAGTGAACGTCGGTGTTTGTTATCTTTTTTCTATCTTCAGTGAACCTTGATAGTTCATCGTTAGTGAACGGTGGTGGTATGATATTTTCTCTTTCTACCTTCAGTGAACGTTGGTAGTACATCGGCAGTGAACATCGGTGTTTGTTATCTTTTTGCTATCTTCAGTGAACGTTGATAGTTCATCGTCAGTGAACAGCGGTGGTATGATTTTTTTTTTGCTACCTTCAGTGAACGTTGGTAGTACATCGGCAGTGAACGTCGGTGTTTGTTATCTTTTTGCTATCTTCAGTGAACGTTGATAGTTCATCGCCAGTGAACGGCGGTGGTATGATATTTTCTCTTTCTACTTTCAGTGAACGTTGGTAGTACATCGGTAGTGAACTTTGGTGTTTGTTATCTTTTTTCTATCTTCAGTGAACGTTGATAGTTCATCGTCAGTGAACAGCGGTGGTATGATATTTTCTCTTTCTACCTTCAGTGAACGTTGGTAGTACATCGGCAGTGAACATCGGCGTTTGTTATCTTTTTTCTATCTTCAGTGAATGTTGATAGTTCATCGTCAGCGAACGGCGGTGGTATGATATTTTCTCTTTCTACCTTCAGTGAACGTTGGTAGTACATTGGCAGTGAACGTTGGTGTTTGTTATCTTTTTGCTATCTTCAGTGAACGTTGATAGTTCATCGTCAGTGAATGGCGGTGGTATGATATATTCAGAGAACGACGATAGTACATTGACAGTGAACGTCGATGCTTGTTATCCTCCTCTCTGATTCTATTCTCGTGGTTTACCAGTGGTTTATTTTCCTGGTGAGCTTGCTCATTTTCTTCTGCATTTTATGTTGCCTCCCTAATGCTACTTTGTGTCTCTTCTGTTCATATGCATTCATATGCATAAACATTTGCATGGCATCTTAGGGCCAAAAACAAGGTTTGTTTTATATTTAAGTGTCTTCGATCACGTCGACACTAAGACTTTTAACCTTCGTATCTACGGATAGAAGAAACTTAAATAAGGGAAGTTGTTGTACCCCAATTTTTTTCCCTACGATCCCTTCATCATACCACATTGTTTCAATCACCACAAAATCACATTAGGGATTTTGGTTCTTCTCCCTATCTTTAGCTTTTCTCTTTGAGAAGTTATCAAGCACCTTAATTTGTTTGCTTTTGTGATCATAGATATTGTACTTTGATTTTTCTTCCTAATTAATAAAATGCAATATTGGTTTGTCTTACTTGTTGATAATGTAGGTAAAAGCAATGAGGTTTAGCAAGTTGCTTCATGGGTTTATGAGTTTATTTCCATACCCTAGTCAAAAGCTTGAGAGATTCAAACCTCACCATTAAAGTTGTTTTGAAGTTAATATGAAATTGGTTTTGGTGGCCATATGTCCTCATCATCATCCTCAACAATTTCTATTCACAAAGGAAGAATATTGGCACAAAAAGTTTGTTCAAACTTGGCAAAGTTCCACCAAGTATTCTCTTGATCTAGAGGCCAGGGTTTTAGACTTCAAAGAGGCATATCTTGCTCATCTTTTGTCATTTTTGAGTGATTCCAAAAAACATTCTTCTATTCAAAGAGTTACCAACAAATCACTTCAAAATCTCCAAAGAGTTTTCATGTGGAAGGAACTTGGTGAAGAAGAAAGATCACAAGTCATCCAGTTGAATCCCTAATTTTCCATATGTGACTTTAAATTGTCATAACTTGGTCAATTTTTATCACCTTGAGCCCATTCTTTTTCCATGATGATCTTAAGGATGTTTAATTCATGCCTTCTTTTATGTGCAAAGTAAGAAAATGGATGGAAGTTGCCTTAAGAATGCAAAAGATTATAGGCCATTTCATGATTTTTGGCCAACTTCAACAAGTCATAACTTGCTCAATTTTTGGAGATTTTGAGTGGTTCAAATTGCAAAATGTCATTCAATAGATCTACTTCATTCCATCTTTTTGGGTCAAGATCAAATTCTAAGTGGAAAGCCATGTTTGGATGCAAGAGATTATAGGTCATTTTTAAAGAAGAATTTGAAATATTTCTAAGTATGGAAAGTCAACTCTTTTTCTCCAACTTTGACTCCATGTCATTTTCAGATCAATCCTCCAATTGATTCCATTATTTTTCCATTGCAAAGTTTGTTACCTCATCTTTCCAAAGCATCAAGAATCATGCCTTAAGACTCTCTGAGATGGAAATGCCATTGTTTCAAAAGTGGTAACTTGGAATTGAAGTTTCCCTGCAAGTCAGAATTTGAATTTCATGATACAACCTCTAAAACTCAAATTAGCACGCGTTTTGGGTCTAAACATGATTAGTCAACTTTCCCAAGTGGATTAGTGCATCAAAATGGAAGAATTGGATGAGTTTTGGTGAAGTTTGGATCACACTTCACTCGTGCATCAGGTTTGCACGAATTCCCTCTAAAACACATCATTCACTCTTCCTTTTGATCCCATTTGCTTCTCCTATAAATACATGTACTATCCCATTCATTTTCTCAAGCTTAGATAGCAAGAATCACCCTGCCAAACTTGCTTCACAACTCAGAATTCAGCTACTTCGAATCCTATTCTCAACCCTTTTTCAATCCATTTTCTCCATCAATTCACCTTCCTTGATCTTCCCTGAAGCTAACCATACCATTACATTAAAGAATCGTGCCCTATATTGCTCCATAGAAGTCCAGTTTCAGAGCTCTGCAACTCAACTTCAAATAGGTAGATTCCATCATAAATTCTTCAAAACTTTGGTACCATTGTGTTGCTCTCGTTTCCCTGGTTCTAGTCGCAACACTTAATTTTATCTAGAAACACGTTTTGACCATGAATTTTCAAATCCCCTTTCAAAAATTTCTTTCTAAATTGCTTGAGTTACAGTTTATATAAAAATGGCGCGCGGGTATGGTTATCTTCGTCTTAAAGAGACGAAACGAATGGCATAGGTCTGAGCTTCTGATTTTACAGTTTAAGAGACCTGCAATTTGTGAGGCTGGAGGTTGAAGATGACTAACGTGTCACCTTCTAACTAATGAAAGTGTGCCATTTATTTATTTTTGAATTTTTGATTTTACATTTGATTCAGTGCTTTATTCAGTAAAGACCATGATATGCACAGCGCGCCAGATCCCTTGGATTTGATTACTAATGCGTTTTGACTCTCATCCAATGGTCCTCATCTTTTTCTTTTATTTTCTTTTTCTGATTTTTATATTTAATTTGTTTTAAATTTCAAAAAATCATAGAAAATTCATTTTTAGTCCAAAAAATCCAAAAAAAATTATGAAAAATATTTTTGATTATTCTCTTTCTGATTTTTATTTTTTCACAATTTAATTTTGTGTTTTGGTATTTTTTATGAATTTTGCACTTATTTGATTTATTTAAAATGTTTAAAAATACTTTTACACATTTTTAAATTCTGAAAAAATAATGGAATGATCCAATGACATTGTGACAAATATTGGTGACTTTATTTTATTTTTGTTTCTGACTTTACCATTTTTTACTATTTTTGTTTATTTTACCCATTTATTTTAATTTTTAAAAATAGTTAATGACTTTTAAAATTTCCCAAAAAAATTGTATAATTACTTGACCTATTTTCTGATTTTTCTATGATCTTATCTTTCATTTCTTGATTAATTTGAATATAATTGACTTTTCCCCCATTATTTTCCATTTTTTTAAACATTTTTTTAACCCTTTAATGCATATATTAAATATATTATTATTTTGTGAATATTTTCTGGTTGTCTTGGGTTGATTTTTTGATCATGGCTTTATTAACATCATTGGATCCATGGTGTTGAGTCTAACTCCATAAAAATGGATGAATGATTTTAATAATAGTTTGATTAAATATTAATTAAAATATGGTTTTCTTTTTTACCCCAATTCCCCTTCATCTCATCCCCTTCTTATTGCACTAAGTGTTGTTAGAGCATGATCTCTATATCATGTCTCAAAACAAATAGTGCATAGATTTCTATTGACTGGCCTCAAAATAGGTGCGACTTCTATATAAGTCCACTTACGATTGCTTAACATAGCGCTAAATTTTGTCCTGGTTCGAATAAATAATCATTCGTGGCCCAAACTTATGATTGCAAGCCCAAGTATGTTAATTTGTTCTCTTTGATCCAATAACCTTGAGATTCATTGTGTGGAGGCTTTGGTTCTACCAATCCTCTAATGGATCTACAACACCTTTGGTCAACGCGGATCACTTAAACAGCGTTGATCATTAAATAGTACTTGTGAGAGTTCAAAATGGATGATATACTTGACAAAAAGCAAATGCAACTTGTTGTGTGGAGGCTTTGATTCTACCAATCCTCTAATGAGTTCCAAATGCAAGTTTCAAGATGGTCATCCAACTAACCACTAATTATTGACTTGTTTATTTTATGCTTTATTCTTTTTATGCTTTATGTACTATTTATTTTTTAGCATTTTACATTTCATGCCATTTTTTATCTTTGCTCATTTGAGCATTTATTTATTCTTGTCATTTTTACTTTGCTCACTTGAGATTTTCTTTTATTTTCCTAAGATACTTAATAATCAACATAAACCCTAAAAAACTCTTAATGGTACTTGGACTATTTGGTTACTATCCTTGGCATTATGGAGTAGTGGACTTTTCTGGACTTAGGATTAGAAACCTTGGCCTATCTTGGAGACCTTGTGATCTTATCTGATTATTTTGTCTGGAGCTCTTGAGGTTTACCTCAAGACATTGGGTTGCTTGTTTGTTTTTGTGTGTAGGTTTTTGTGATTGCATCCTTGATTTGTAATCTGGAATTCACCCGTATACAGCCATTACTCTGCCCAATTTTTGTGAAGACTTAATACATTTGAAGAGGTCTAGTATCTTTGCTTACTTGGTTTCAATCCAAAGAATGGGAATTTTATCTTGACTCATAATGTCAAGTTGTTGGCTTCTTGTTGGTTAGATGGTCCTTATCCTTAATTTTTACCTTATGCTTTAGGATAGTCTCTTCTTCTCCTCCCATCTTCTTTAATTTCAAAAATCTTCTCCCTCCTTTTGAAAACTCTTCTTGTTTTGAAACTTAAACACTTTCATAATAAACTTGGACTTAGGTCCATGCATTCTCAAAACATTTTCATAAATAAACCTCAATCAATTTAATAATACTTTGACATTTTTTTGATGAGAAGACTAAAAGTCAACCAATCTCATTTCAAACCATTTTTGCCACTTTGGATTTTACCCTTAAACTTTTTTCTTAAAATATTAGACTCTTGTCAATCTTTGTAGTGATGCAAACAACTATACTTCTACAATATGTAGTGAAGAGAGACATTTTCCACTTGGGTGTTGAGTGAGGCATTGTTGATTTTAAAATCCAAGCCATATCCTCCACTTTGAGATGATGCAAATTCTCCTTTCTCATGATTGTGGGTAGTAAGTATGTTTTCCACACGGACAATGACGATGATGCCTTATCTCCTAAAATTAACCAACATACTTATGTTTCAAATCTTTTAAAAGACGAACTACGTGTACCCTGATCCCCTATTACACGAAAGGTGGTACGTAGGCACTAAAGATTCGCAACCGCGGCGGGTGCAAAAATCATAAAAATATATTTCTTTTCTCACCTCCACCATCCATTTTATATACAACATATTTTTATAGCCAAAATATACAGATTTTTACAAAGAGGCTCATGCGGAGTACCATAGATGTTTTGGGTGCTAATACCTTCCCTTTGCATAACCAACCCCCTTACCTTGAATCTCTCCCCCCTTTTTGGGTTATTCGCTCTTTTCCCATTCCTTTGGAAACAATAAAGCACGGTGGCGATTTTTATTTTGATTTGTATAAAGTTTAGTCAATTCAATGGCTTAGTCTTGAACATTTCTACCGCTACAGAGTCCCAGTAAAACTAACCGGGATCACACCTTTTTATATCACCATTATCATTCTCGTTGTCACCCATCACTCATACATTTAACCACCTTCAACTATGGTCAATATGAGAGTTCCATCCCTTATGCCAGAAGGTACCAATGATGGAGGTAATGCCGAATCCCTGGTGGAGATATGTGCCGCCATAAATGAATTACACTGCCAAAACCAAGCGTTATAACTTTGATGGGGCCAACGATCCCTACGAACATGTTGCCTCCATCAATACAAAAATGTCCATCATAGGAGATCTTGACTATTTGAAGTGAAAACTACTCTCTAGCATATTCAGATAGGTTGCCCTTAAATGGTATATGACATTGCCTCGTTCCTCTATCAATGGTTACCCATAACTGGTAAAGAAGTTGGTGCACCAGTTTGCCACCAACCGCCACATGAAGATGTCCATCACTAGTGTGTTTAATATATGTTAGGGTCTACCAGAATCACTGTGGAACTATCTTACCCACTTTAACAAGGCCACCATCAAATCAAGAAATGTTTTTGGGTACATTCCAAAATAGACTTAAGGCGAGACACTTCAATGAATCCCTTGTACATAATCTAACTTTGTCGTTCACAGATGTGGTCACTAGAGCTGAGTGCTACATAAAGGGAGGGGAAAACAACATTGAAACGAAGGCACATAACGTAAAAAAAGTGTGTTCCCAGCGCCGAAAGCTCGCACCATCAGAGGAAGAGCAACTATTCTTCGCAAATAAAGGATAAGTCAGCATTCAAAAGGGTAGGAAAGGAAACGGAGAACTTCACACCTTTGAACACTCGTCGAGAGCAAATATGGTGCGATGCTCTCCACTTGGACAACATCCCTACACTACCGGTGCCTAAGGCAGATATAACAGGTTCTGAACTAGGAAGATGGTGCAATTTCCACATGGTAAAATAACATCACAATGAGGATTATTATTAGCTCAAGAAAGAAATCAAGAAAATGATACAAGAGAGGCACCTCAAGAAATATGTGAAGGGTGACTCCTCTTGTTTGTTAAAATTTTGGCTCACGTGGACAAGACGATGTTAGGAGTGTAACACCCTTCTAAAATCCCAAGAATAATATAAATAAATAATCAGATTATTTCACCAAAAGGGTGTCACGTGCTTCATAATACATCATACTTATAGCGGAATTCATTGTTTAAAACGTCTTTATTAAATACATTATAGTAACTTCGTTGTTCATGGTTCATAATTCAAAATAACTTAAATACTATGAAAGGTAGTTCAAGATCTCATAATAAAACAAAAGAACATAAAGTTCAAAATCCAACTTTCCTAAATCTGATGTTACATATCAGAGCAAGACCTTCTAAAATCAACATAAAGAAAACAACACTCTCTGAGTTATCCTCTAAGCTCCTACGAACTACTACTGATCACCTGCGCTTTACCTATGTGGAGGCAACATTCAAACAGAAAGGGTGAGTAATCACATTCATAAAATATATAAGAAATAGACATAGTAATTCAAACAACAACATCTTAGCATCAAAATCAACAACATTGTCAACAAATCGTCAATTAGCACAACAACATATACAACATCATCTAAGCAACAATTACACAATGCCACATAAAATATAGTGCAATAACATAGACACATGCATGTGGTACCAATTCGTTATAAGTACTAGACTCATCACCCTCCAAATATCCCCACCATATGATTAATTTCGTCTTGGAACCAGAGTGCAACATCAAACACACTCAATCCACACAATGGGATTAAGGCCAACACTGGACTAACATCCTCAACAACACTGGACTTATGTTTAAATCAACAATGGACTTTCGTCCTAACAACGTTATGAATGCGTTATACACAATCAACATAATTATTTACAACTATTTCTAGTCAAGTGCATCATCATTCACCGATTCATCAACAATATTCACATGGCATAAATACACATCATCATATTAGAATCAACATCATTTAACACTTCATAGTCATAAAGGATTATCATCTTATCAAATATGATTCATCATAGCAACATGCATTATTGTAGTCTACTTCTTAAGGATCTAAGTCTATCTTAGCCTAGGTTCTAGAATTATACCTCTTTTACTCATTTTATTCCACCCACATGTGGTTCATCACATTATCTATCCAATGCTTTAAACGGCGCCTCAAACAGAGTTCTAAAACTCAAGTTATGGCACTTTAAAAATCCTACTACTATCCATCGCATAGTGCTCACCATGCGACACAGTCTTCTCGCCTGAGGCTCTCCCGATGATGTGGGAGCAACAACACCACCTATTTTATCTGGTCTTCATCGGCCAGCGTAGCACTTTGCACGCCTCGCGACACACCTTTCACTTCTGTATCGCCTGACGATGCTCGAGCGAGACAGCCCTCTCCATAAAAAAATCCAGGAGCACCACTTTTCCACTCATTCCTTTGCTTCTTGGCTCACCCGGCGACCACCAGGGGTCGTTGCCTTGCCTGGTGATGACTAGGGATCGTTGCCTCGCCCAGCGATGTGCACCATACAATAACCCCTTATTGCAATTCTGCATTTGTTCAGTCCCAAATCCTCTAGCAATTTCATACCAATACAGACCAAATTTTCATAGTTTTCAAATAGAATCATCATACCACGACCACACAATATTTTAGGCATTATATACACAAACTCATGGCAAACCAACAAGGTATTTTCATCAATGTCAACATAATTTCATCACAATTGCAACAATCATCAAAATTGTCATAAACCCCAACAAACCCCTACATACCTCTAAACCATATATAAATTATAATGACGGATCACCCCCCTTATCTTAGATTCCTAGCTTTATTTTTCCTCTTCGTGATATACTGAATTCCTCTATTTTCTCCGTGCCCTAGCTTTTTCTCTACTCTTTCAATGTTTCACGATCCTACACAATGACACTATTTTCCTTTTATTCCTTGTTTAACCTTAGGACCCCTAATATGTTTTGCTTAATTTGTCCCCACTTAGCCTTTCATCAATTACCACCTTGCCCTTATCTTCTCTAACTAATTTTAAATAATTATTAACTAATTATCTAAATTACTAAAATACTCCTTACTCATCTAAATTCCCATTATCCTACAACATGGCATCACATCACACATCATACTCAACAAAACATCACATATTCATCAATAATTCATAAATATTTTTAATAACTCATTTAAATAATTAATTCTAAAAAATAGGGTGTTACAGGGAGTCCCAGGCCCAACAATGTCAAAGGGTTACATCATGACAAGGACAAAAAAGTCACATGTTGCATGCTCAACATTGGAGCATGAGGATTTGTTGGAGGAGGGGAAACTAGTTATGCCAGGAAAATGTATGCTCGCTAGATCCTAAGTGTAGAAAAAATTCCTGAAGTCAAGATTAAAAGTGAGATCTAAGCACTGGAATATGTGACTGCCTTCTTAGAGAAAAATGCAGCTTGCATCCATCCTCATAATGACAACTCAATTATTATTGCCATCAAATGCATAAAAACTGGGAGATTAAAAGGGTTCTTGTCGACTAGGGGAGATCAACATATATATTATATTGGAAGGCGTTTGAAATATTTCTCCTCGATCCTAAAGACCTAAAACCCTTCAGAGGATCACTGGTGGAATTCTCATAACAACATGTGCATGTAAAGGGATACATCACTTTCTGGATCACCTTTGGAGAAGAAGATCAAGCTACAAAAAATAAAAGGTTAGGTATATGGTTATCCATTCCCCCTCTTTATATAATATGATTATAGGGCGACCATAGTTTAATCGATTGGGAGACTCCTTGTCTACTCTGTATTTATGCATGAAGTACCAACTTCATAATTGGCGAGTAGGGATTATCCAAGGATATCAGAAGATCGCCATAAAATGCTATGCAGAAATCCTCGGGTTGAAGAGGATTTGTGTGATCGGTGGATCTGGAACTGACTGTTTAACGCTGGTTCGCGAAATATCGCGGAAGCAAGAGTCGCCACTGTCTTTTATTTTCTCCAACATGGACAGGACAAAAGCACAGCAAAATTCCTTATGAGAATGTTTCTCGGTTCGGGAGGTAGATTTATAGAAAGGGAAGGTGTTAGCACCCTTTCTATCCATGGTTATCCATGGGCTCTTAGATACTTTCTCATTGTGTTTTCAAAAGTGTTTTCTTTTCAAAGTGTGAGTGGGTTTGAAAAAGTTTCGTTTAAAGATTTCAGAATGACTCTTGTATCAGTCCTCAAGAGTGTGTGAGAAATTGTTTTGAAAGCTTTTTGAAAAGTGCCGGTGTGAAAAGAGTTTTGATTTGTTTTGAAAAGAGAAAGTATCTACGAGTCATCTACCTACCCTAAGGAATTATCCCACCATTGAGAGGTAGGTAGCACCACCGTTGGAGGTGTTCGGGTCAATTCGAGTGTTAGGGGCAGTGTGGTCACCAGAGCAACAGTAGGACACCTTAGAAGCTACCCTTATGCCATTGATCCTTTTTTAATTCCGAGGCAACCGTTTCGAGGCAACTGGATCATGTCATGGACATAAGGACTTACTAAAACGTCCTATACTCGACGACCACGTTTCGAGGGCAAGGCAACAGTGAGGCGTACCCTAAGAGTGGTGTGTGAATCTGTATGTTATTTCAGTTATGTTTTATCTTGTACATGTATCATGGTGATCTACGCTTGTTTTTAATTTAGGCCATACATTCTTTCATGCAATTATAATTTAAAAGTGTGGAAATTAAAATGCGGAAAGTAAAATCCTACGCTATTACAAGGCGCGGGTCCATACATCGCCAAATTAACAAAGACCCGTTTTTAATAAAAATGCGGAAAGTAAAATAAATTCCTAATTACTATTACATGGCTTGAGCAGTAACATAATATTCACAAATAAAAATAAGAATAATTGTGCGAAAGAATTAAAATAGAATGTTCGAGGGCGTTGGACCCTTTTTGAAATTAAATGGAATTAAAAGTTAATTAATTATTTAATTAAAAGAAAAGAAATTGTTTTTTAAGTTTTTGGTATTTATGAAATAAAAAGGAATTTAAAATTAGAAGGAAACCCTAGTTCTAAATGTTTTTAATTATTAAAGAAAAGGTTAATGTTTAAAACCTAATTTATGCTAATTAATTATTTACATGTTTATTTACAAAATATTTATTAATTAATAATAATAATGATGAGAAAAATATTTAATAAAAAAAAAGGATGAAAAATTTAAAAACCCTAATTTCTACATGTTTTAATTTATTAAGAAAAAGATTGAAGTTTTAAAACCTAATTTAACTAGTTAATTATTTAAGGTTTATTTACAAACAATAGGTTAGTGATGAAATTAATAATAATTAAAGATATTTGTATTTTTGATTTTTCTGTTTTTTATTATAGAAAATTATTTTATGGTAAAAAAAACAATTAAAACAATTAAAAAAGAATTAGAAAAGAAAAGAAAATAAAATTAAAAAGGATGCAAACCAAGGGGAGTTTCAGGCCCAAGGGCAGGTTTTTTTGAACGGTCTGCATTCTTTGGCCATTGAATTGGGTTTCATGGCCATTTGTGTTCTGGTTGTTGGCCATTTGTGTTCTGGCCTCAACGTTCCTTAATCTTCTCAGGATGTCTGTCTCGCCATGTATTGGTGTCATCATGCATAAGTTGTTCTTTTGACCATTTGGCTTTTGGCCTCAACGTTCCTTAATGAACCTGCATGGGATCCTGTCTAAATCTGCAGTGTTGAATCTCATGAACACATTAAATAAAATCATAAAATACAAATAAAGCCAATGTATGAAGAAATTTAATGTTTAGGCACAATATGGCATGTATGGATGATTATACCCTTTTGATCATGGAGATCAAATAAATCTTACCCTTACTGGAAAATTAGTGACCTGAATGCTTTTATGCCCTTTGGACCATGGAGATCAAGTCAGCCTTATCCTTACTGAAGAAGTAGTGAGGTGTTGGTTTGTAACTGTGATGGCTTGTTTGTAGTGAGAGAGGGATTTGTAATAAGGATTTCAAGGTTTTAGGGTTCTTGAAAGAATTTGATATTCTAACAGTGTTGTGGCAAGGTTTTTTCTCTCTTTTCCTCCTCTCTGGTTTGTGTGAAAAGAAGGTGATTATATAATGGAAATTAGGGTAAAGAAAATGGGCTTTGAATGTGCAATTGGGCCTCCAATGTTCACTTGAGTTCGTCACTTTCCAAGCTAAATCGCAGGGACTTAAGTGCAATTTTTGAAGTTGAAATGTGAAAACAAAATGTAGCCGATATCGAGAACTAACTCATGTCCGAAAATCGGCTCAATCAGATAAAAGGTGAATTAGTTATGAATTTTTGAAGTTTCAGCTCAGACAAACTTATTTTGGGCTCCAGTGTCGACTCTGACACGTTCTTCAATAAAAAACTGGTTTTGATCGGAGCATAATCCGGTCTCGACTTTTGAAGCAAAGTTGTAGATCTATGAGTCAGGGACCTTGTGTAAAAATATGAGCCCAATCCGATAAAAATTGACCGAGTTATGAATTTTCGAAGTTTCGGCCCAGATGAAATAATATTCAGCATTCAGGATTTTTGGCGTGTCATGCACTCTGAGCAAAAAACGAAGGCCTTTTGAACACCGTTCGAACTCGATACCTCCTGTGAAAATGTAGCTAACTCAATTTGTGAAATTTTGGCGCTGGAACCAGCTCGATATGATGAAATTGACCAAGTTATGATTTTCTGAACATGACGAAAATAAACTTCTGTCACAAATTTTCTGTATGAAAATACTTGATAAATCCACATTTTTGAAGACCTTCTGATCGAAATTGGCTTCCAGTCGTGAGAGATGAAAACGTAGATAATGTCAAGACAAAATTTTTGCCACCAAAACGGGTTCAAAACGAGCCACGATCTTCAAGTTATGAATTTTTTAGCGCGTAAAAACTGCACTTTCAGCACACTTTTTCACCATATTTCTTCAAGAAAACTTACACATTCGGATACCTTCTTTAAAGAATTATCTCTTGAGCCGAACCTGAATTTGAGAATACGTTATCAGAGATATCTTGGGGAAAGAACACCTGAATATGACGCGCCGGGTTGGACTTGTGAATTTTTCTTGAGATGTTTTGAGAAATATGGGAGGGCAAATTTTGGGGTACAACAGTTGCCCCTGTTCAATCTTCTTAAACCTGAGGATGTAGATTGGCTTCCGTGCCTTTCGTGATTCGAAGGTGGAAGATGATTGAACACTAAAGTGCCCAGAAATTTGCGCTCACATAGAGTGTGTTAGCAGTATGATGTAGGGAATGGGCTTACAGATGCCATGTTGAGAGATGATGGATAGGAGGATGGGCTTATAGATGCCATCTAGAGACTGTTGGTAAGTGGAGGGATGGGCTTATAGATGCCATCGGGAGGTTGTCGATCGCGTAAGAGATTCCTTAGCGAGAACTTGCGTACCTGAGAAAGAAAAATAATTACCTAGCCTATTACAGGAGTTGATCTTCAAACCCTTTATGTAGATGTGCCCTGGCTGGATACAGGAATCGAATCTTTAAACTCTTCAGACGTGCCCTGGCAAGATACAGGAATCGAGTCTAGAGAATATAGTCGTCAACAGATACACCCTGGCAAGATACAGGAATCGGATCTTCGAACTCTTCAGACGTGCCCTGGCAAGATACAGGAATCGGATCTTCGAACTCTTCAGACGTGCCCTGGCAAGATATAGGAATCGAGTCTGGTAATGTTAGGTTGGTGAGTTGTCTCTACTGACAGGTTATCCTCATGGACGAGTGGTCTTTAACGACGAGAGTCTATAACGACGAGTGTCTATAACGACGAGTGTCTATAACGACGAGTGTCTATAACGACGAGTGTCTATAACGACGAGTGTCTATAACGACGAGTGTCTATAACGACGAGTGTCTATAACGACGAGTGTCTATAACAACGTGTGTCTATAACAACGTATGTCTATAACGACGAGTGTCTATAACGACGAGTGTCTATAACAACGAGTGTCTATGACGACGAGTGTCTATAACGACGAGTGTCTATAACGACGAGTGTCTATAACGACGAGTGTCTATAACGACGAGTGTCTATGACGACAGGTGTCTATAACGACGAGTGTCTATAACGACGAGTGTCTATAACGACGAGTGTCTATAACGACGAGTGTCTATAACGACGAGTGTCTATAACAACGAGTGTCTATAACGACGAGTGTCTATAACGACGAGTGTCTATAACGATGAGTGTCTATAACGACGAGTTGTATCAGAGAAATCTTTAGGCATTGATTTAACTGGATTTGTATTCTTTGACTGGGTTGGTCTCTTTTGACTGTATTCGTCTACATAGTTGATCTTTTAATTGTATCCTTCCTGAAAGGTAAAGGTCAGTCATATGCAATGCATGATATGGATCAAGCAATAATATTTTTCAACACATGAGATTGTATGATATGATGCGTATATGCATGTATCATGATGTATAACAATGTGATGTTTATGAATGTATCTGCGTCTAGGAAAATAGATCCTTGACGGATGCCGGAAAGTCAAATCCTGGGCTGATGTTGAAGAGTGAGATTCTTCATTTCCGTTGGGGATGATGATTGCAAGAATATCGGTCGGAGAAGATAACTCCGTTGGGGAATAAACTTGGCGAAGAGATTACTCTGCGGGGAATTACTCTGTGGGAAGAGATACTTCGCTGAGATTTGATGATAACTCCGCTGGGGATTTCGTTGTTGTGCTCTGTTGGAAATGAAGGTATCTTGGTCGCATTCTTCAGCTGAACTTACCTTGGCACCTCGGTGGACAGGGCAACCGGATCATTTAGACAACTCATTATTGCCCCAGTTTCTGTTGGAGAAGAAGGTACCTGTGAAGGTGTTTGATGACTGTCGTTTGACAAATCTTCTTCTGGTAGGCAAGTGACGAGATACCGGGACATAGTCGTACGCTTTGATCCCTAATTTTTGCCTGGACCGCCCTTTCGGGTTTTCAGTCCACCGGGATACCCATTTTTTCCCAAGCCGCATTTTCAGGTTTTCGACTTGCCGGGTGTACAGATTTTTTTCATTTCATCCCTTATTTTTGCCCGAACCCTTTTGGTTCGCCGGGAAGCCCTTATTTTGCCTAGGTGTGTCAACCTAGCGGGTCTTTGATTTTGCGTAGTATTTTTTCGACTATGTCCACGTTCTTAGAATGTAGGGAGGTGCCCCTGTTGTTGTGTTGCCATGCCACCAGAAGATCTTCGTTTGATCGTCCAATACCCCAAGTGACTTAGACGGAGATTTTCCCCAGGCTATTTGGCATTTGAGAGATTCTCTGAATCTTGACTTAACTGCCCCAGATGACGGACAATAATCATGTCATGCCCCTTGTTTGGGAGTGCTTTTGTTCATCCGATATTCGTCGTGTGAGCTTCTATGTTGTTCAAACAAATAGTCGTATGCAAACAAAGTTATTTTAAAAATGCAAAGCTTATGTCTGTTTCGAAGTTTTTGGAAATGCAGTTTTTTAATAAAACAAGTGAGTTCTTTTGTAAATTGTGATGTCAAACTCGTTATTTTACTGCGAGCCTTAAGGAGTCAGGATACCTTTGTAACAGTATGCTTTCGAACTAACCCATGCTTCAGCTAGGACTTTTTAGGGTTGTAACGTGGCCTGGTTCACGGTTTAAGAAACAAAGGATAAAGGCTCAAATTTTATTTGTACCCACCCGCTCTTCGTGATGTTCTTCAATCCTAAACTCAGTTGATCGTGCGTTAGACCTTATTTGAGTTTTTGTCCTGATATTCCCGTGATGGTTCGGATGTTGATAGTTTATTTTGAATAGGCAGTCATTCCTTTTTGTTATTGAGGGTTTGTGTGACCTCTTTCCCTTTTTTTTATTTCGTTATCCCTGTTTTTTGCCTGAACTGTTTCTTTTGTGATTACAGTCAGCGGGATGCCCCAGTTTTGTAAGTCTCCTTCATAGGTTTTGACTTATTGGGCTTTTTTTTTTTGAAAGATAATGACTGCCTGTCTTGACGATTATAGGGAACCATCACTGTTTTTTTTTTTGTTTTGTAAGGATCTCTTTCGTGCCGTTTGTTATGCACTTGGATCAACTGAGAGAACTACCCTGCCCCAGGTTATGATTAAGGGTTTTAATTTTCGAAAAGAAAAACTCCTACTTCTTTGGCTCAGAGGGGTTGACGAGGGATTATCTTCCTTATAACTCCAGTGTTTAGGGATTGAAACAATGCCTGTACCTCATCAGCGGGGTCTGTTCAAAAGCATACTGTAATGATCGCGGTATCGTTTTCGTCATCCTCCCTCAAGAGGCTTAGAATTATTAACCGAGAATTGATCATCACAAAAAAATGAAAACTGTTTGCATATAGTGAATACGAAATAATTACTTCAAAACAGACATGTGTAGTGCATTAATGAAATAACAATGTTTAACATGAATAAATGTTTGAACAATCAAAAGAAAATTACAAATTGAACATTCAAATGAACAAAAAATCCAGTCCTAGCCATATTTTGGCAAGGGAGCAGTGATCACATTGGGAGTCTCTGGAGAGTCGAGCTGGACTTCCTTTGCGTCAATCAGATCCTGAACCTTATTTCTCAAAGTCCAACAGTCATCTGTAGCATGCCCCGGGCTGTCAGAATGGTAAGCGCAACGAACGTTGGGGTTATACCTTGACGGCGTCCTGTTGGGATTCTTTGGAGGGTCCATGAGAGTTACCAACTTGGTTTCCAGCAACTGTGGCAATATCTGTGACAAGGTCATGCCGAGGGGAGTGAATTTCCTTTTGGGTCTCTCTTCCCTTTGCTGATTGTGACGCTGAGGGGCGCCGACCGGTTTTGCAATAAACACCGCGTTGACATCTTGGCGGTGCTCGGACCTATTCTGCCCTCTTGAGCCATAGACAGCACTAGATTCTCTCTTGGATGGTTTCTTCTCAGTGTTCGAGGAGTCACCATTCTGTATTTTCCCTGACTTGATGCCAACTTCTATTCTTTCCCAGGTCAAGACCAAATCTGTAAACCCAGCAGCAGAATTCCTAATCAGGTGGTTGAAGAATGGACCAGACAGGGTCCCCAAGAACATGTCGACAAGCTCGCGGTCAGTTAGAGGTGGTTGTACCCTTCCAGCAAGGTCCCTTCATTTTTGAGCATATTCTTTGAAACCTTCACCTGCACCCATAGACATTCCCTGAAGCTGAGTGCGCGTGGGAGCAAGGTCGGCATTATACTGGTATTGCTTGTAGAATGCAGTGGCCAAGTCCTCCCAGCTGCGGATGTTGGCTCCATTCAGTTGATAGAACCAATCGAGTTGAGTTCCCGACAGACTATCCTGAAAAAAGTGAATCCACAAATTCTTGTCAGCCGTGTAGGGCTGGATCCTCCTTATGTAAGACCTGAGATGCAGCTTAGGACAGGATGCCCCGTCGTACTTTGTAAAGGCAGGTGCTTTGAATTTGTGCGGGATTACCACCCCAGAAGACAGACCTAGATCCTCGAAGTCCAGGCCGGCCACTTTTTGTATCTCCATGGCACTTAGCCGGTCTTCCAACTGTTTATACATGTCCTCAGCTGGAGGGTACTGCTCATCATTGTAATCGGTCTCGTTGTCGGAGACTGTTGTACCCCAAAATTTGCCCCCCATATTCTTCAAGATTTGCCAAATCAAAGCTTCAAGATCTCCCTAAGGGTTGCACAGTTCAAGGGCCTCCTAACAGTAAAAAATTAGGGTTTTGTTTCTGACAAAGTAAATGAAGTTTCCAAGGGTCCAATCAAGTCCCACATGCCTATAAACATGGTCAAACATCCTCATACCAAGTTTCAAGACTTACAGCGCAAAATTGCACAGTCAAAAACCCTAATTGCCCTACAGTCAACTGCAGGGGCAAAATGGTCATTTGACAGTCAAAAGTTCAAATTTTTGGTCAACATCTTATTTTGAAGCCACAAACATCATTTGATTAATGCTTGATCATGATTCTCAAAGTTTGGCTCAAAAAGTCTCAAGATGCAAAAGTTTCCATATTTGGACAGTTGAAAAAGTCAACTGTAACTTGACCAAGGCATAACTTCCACATGGTTTATCAGAAAAATTCCATCCAAATCTCATTTTGAAGATAAAGACATTTCCTACAACTCCTCTTCATACTTCAAGTCCAAGAAATGCTCTCACAAAAAGTTATCAATTTCAACATTATAGGCCATTTTCAAAAGTCAACAAAAAGGGACTTTAAGTCAAAGGCCATAACTTGAGATTGGTAAATAAAAATGACATGGGACCAAAGGCATTGTTAGAGGACTCAAAGACCTTTCCAAAATGTCCCAGAACATGAGCAAAGCTTAAAAATTGAGCAAGTTAGGCCTTGTGGAAGTTGGGAAATTTTTGGATATTTTGAAAAGTCAACATTGCTTCAAATGTCTTAAAAATGCTAATGGGCCTCTTTTTCTTCCACAATTCATCATCCAAGGCATGTGCACGACCATTTGGCCCAAAGGGAAGTTTTTTATCATTTTTATTTATTTATTTGGATTTTTAATTATTAATAATTCATTTAATTAAAATAAATAGGTGAAAAATACTAAACCTAATGTTTTAAATCTTTTTGTGCATGGAATAGGCTTAAGATTTCGTGCACAATCAGATATAGAAAGAATCATGGCAATTGGATGTGATTGGCATCAAAAGCATGTGAAAAAGATTGGAAAGATTATGCATGAAAATCAAATCTTCCATACATCAATGCATTGATTCTTTGGACCAAATTTCCAACCCTAATCGTTCACATATACATACTAATGCAAAACCTACTCCTCAGAACCAAAAAGCTGCGCCATACCTCCATAACAAAACTTGCAATTTTCTCAAAAAATTCCAATACTGAAAACTGTCTTCCAGGGCGATTCGAGCCAAAATAAGTATCTCATCACCTTCCTGAGACATCAAGAAACGTGTTTGGATCGTTTTCCACGTCCCTAACGCCCAGAATTGGTGAATAGAACTCAAGCTTTTTCACTTTTTTGCATAAATCGTATTTTATCATTCATGGCATGATTTTAAATTCTAATACTTGTTTTGTGTTGCTCTCATGATTCTGAAGCTAACCCTATAATTTGATTGAGTTTTTATGAACTATGCGCGATTTCACCATTAGAGCCAGCTAGGGTTCTTCAAGTTTCAATTTAGGCGTTTCTTAATACTGTAAAATTAGAGAACTTCAAGGCCATGGTTGAAATCAGCGTGCTTGGACGAAAACAAAACACCCATCGCGCCTAATTTATATGGGCATATGGCCTGTTCGCTATTATGGAAATATGCATATTTTGGGGGGGTTCAAAACCCCCGCTAACCTTTTCATGTTTCAGGAAATAAACAAAACGAGGAGGAAGATGATGAAGTGTAAGGCTGCAATTGGTTCATTCAAATTTCGCGCGGAAAAAAGCACTAACGTTTGTTTTATTTTATTATGTTTATTGGTTATATGATATACAAAGAAATAAAGCAGCGCGTTTGGCAAGGCAGTTAATTGGTAACCAACAGGACCTGGGTTCGATCCCAGGTCCCCCTCCCTTTCCTTATATTTTTCTCTTAAACATGTTCTTGTGTAGCTTCCGTCCCAGGCGCCTACCATACGCTCCTCAATCAAACGCGCCACATGTCCCACTGCACTCAACCAAGGGCCAGGATTCAGAGACCATGATATGCTGCAGTCAACGCACATGTATGCCAGCCCAAGAGTCAAACAAGGCCATGAGTTTAATGGGCCTAAATTACTAAGCAAAACCTCCATTTGGGGACAGACCCCCCAAGGTTTGCAATTCTTTTTATATTTTTCATTTTTTATTTGATTCAATTACTTCTTTTTTTAATTAATTTCTTTAATTTAATATTTTCATAAAAAAACATAAAAACAATATAAAAATCAGAAAAAGACAAAAATTAAAAAATATATTTTATTTTAATATTTTGTAAATAAATATTATTCATTAATTTTAGCTATTTTTACGACAAAATGCATTTTTAAAATCTTCAAGACAGACATGAGCTTTGCATTTTTAACATAACTTTGTTTGCATATGACTTTTTGTTTGAACAGCAGGGAAATTCGCACGAGGAATACCTAGTGAACAAAAGCACTTCCAACCAAGGGGCAACTCTCCATCTGAGACACTTGGGGCATTCCAGCAACGAATCTTGCACGATCAGACACCTTCTGGTAATATGGCAACATGAGCAGCCAGGGGCACCTCCCTACATTCTAAGAGCATGGACATAGTCGAAAAAATATTATGCATAATCAAAGACCCGCTAGGTTGACACACCTAGGCAAAAATAAGGGCTTCCCGGCGAACCAAAAAGGTTCGGGCAAAATGAGGGATGAAATGAAAAAATCTGTACACCTGGCAAGTCGAAAACCTGAAAAGGCGGCTTGGGCAAAAATGGGTATCCCGGTGGACTGAAAACCCGAAAGGGCGGTCCAGGCAAAAGTTAGGGATCAAAGCGTACGACTATGTCCTGTCATCTTGTCACCTGCCTACCTGAAGAAGGTTTGACCCTCAACAATTATCAGCATCCCACATGTGCCTCCCCCATAGAAACAGGGGCAATAATGGGTGGTCTAAGCAATCTGATTATTCTGTCCTTCAAGGTATCAAGGTAGGTTCCGTTGAAGAACCTAACCAGTACAGTTCAATACTTCCCCAGGAGAATCTAATCCAGTTGCCCCAAGAAAGTTGGAATCCATCTCTCCAAGCAGTAAGCTTATCCCCAGTAGATTCTGGAAGCTTATCCTCGCAGAGCACGAACGCGTCTCCCGGTTTTATTCAAAGAGTTATTTCCTTACCAGGATATAACTGGGTTATCCTCAGCCAAAAGCCACGGAAAGAGCGTCTTCGACGGAGTCTTCTTATCCCCAGCGAAGTCTATTAACACTTCCAACACAACAATGGTATCCCCAGCAAGTTATTATCAACAACTCAACAAAGTACCTCTCTCCCCATAGAGTGTTTCTTCCCAGCAAGATTGTCAGGGTATTTTTCTCCCCGCAGAGTAATCCATTCGCCAAGTTTATTCCCCAACGGAGTTATCTTCTCCTACCGGTATTCTTGCAACTATCATCCCCAGCGGAAGCAAAATCTATTCTTCAACACCAGCCCAGGAGTTAACTTCCTGGCACCCGTCAAGGATTTATTTTCTGACAAAAATATATTCGTGAACATTACATCTTCATACATTATAGCATGCATATGCATCATACTACACGAATCTCATAAATTTTGAGTACATCCTGAAATCATGCAGTTCATGCATCATGATCTTGCATACAACTGATGCTTTACCTTTTCAGGAAAGGTCGACACAAAGATGATTACTATCAACTATCGCAACTCTTTCTAGATATAGTTCAGATGTGAACCAGATATGGCGACGTTCTGATACTGCTTCCGGATTTCCTTCTAGATATAGTTCAGATGTGAACCAGATATGGCGACGTTCTGATACTGCTTCCAGATTTCCTTCTAGATATAGTTCAGATGTGAACCAGATATGGCGAAGTTCTGATACTTCTTCCAGATTTCCTTCTAGATATAGTTCAGATGTGAACCAGATATGGCAACGTTCTGATACTCCTTCCAGATTTCCTTCTAGATATAGTTCAGATGTGAACCAGATATGGCGACGTTCTGATACTCCTTCCAGATTTCCTTCTAGATATAGTTCAGATGTGAACCAGATATGGCGATGTTCTGATACTTCTTCCAGATCTCCTCCTAGATATAGTTCAGATGTGAACCAGATATGGCGACGTTCTGATACTTCTTCCAGATTTCCTTTCAGATATAGCTTGGAAATGCTCCAGATATGGATGTTGTTCTTCGGCTTATTCAAGTTTCCTCTCAAATATGGCTCAGATATGCTCCAGAACCGGATGCTATTCTATCGCTTAGTCACAGTTTCTTCTCAAACAACTTAGAGATGCTCCAGACCCGGAGACTATTCTATTGTTTAGTCCAGATTCATTCGAAAGACTATTCCAGCTTCTATTCCTGCATCCATACAGAGCACACTTGCATAAAGAATTTGAAGATCAGTCCCGGTAACAGGCCAGGTAAGTATCTTTCTTTTTTCAGGTATGCAAGTTCTCAGCTACAGTCCAAGGCCTTCTCTGGTTCAGTCAGATCGACCCTAAGATCTCCCTGTTTCTTATCCAGTAGAAGACATCAAGACCTAGACCGGTTCAGTTAAATCGACCCTAAGATTTTCCTGTTTCTTATCCAGTCCAAGGCCTTCTCTAGTCCAGCTAAATCGACCCCTAACAGATTTTCCTGATGAAGACTCAGTAGAAGATAGCCAAGATTCTCTCAATGATTACTGCGGAGGTAGTAATCATCCCCAAGATTCTCTCAATGATTACTGTTGAGGTTGAAGTCGCTCAAGATTCTCTCAATGATTACTGTTGAGGTTGAAGTCGCCTATGGTTCTCTCCCCTTTACTGCGGAGGTAGTAATCATCCCCAAGATTCTCTCAATGATTACTGTTGAGGTTGAAGTCGCTCAAGATTCTCTAAATGATTACTGTTGAGGTTGAAGTCGCCTATGGTTCTCTCCCCGTTACTGCGGAGGTAGTAACCATCCCTGGTTCAGTCATCACCTTTTGAAGATCCAAATCCAGCTCCTGTAACCAGTCAGGACACATCTGTACAAATGATTTGAAGACCAGCTCCTGTAACAGGTCAGGTACTCATCTTCTTCTCTGCAGGTACGCAAGTTCTCGCTAAGGAATCTCTTACACGATCAACATCCAGATGGCATCTATAAGCCCATCCACCTTCCATCATCTCTCAGCATGGCATCTATAAGCCCATCATCCTATCTATCAATCTCCAAATGGCATCTATAAGCCCATTCCCACATCACACTACTATGTGAGCGCAAATTTATGGGCACTCTAGTGTTCAATCATCTTCCACCTTCGGATTACGAAAGGCACGTCAGCCAATCTGCATCCTCAGGTCTAAGAAGATTGAACAGGGGCAACTGTTGTACCCCAAAATTCCCCCCCCCCCCATATTCTTCAAGATTTTCCAAATCAAAGCTTCAAGATCTCCCTAAGGGTTGCACAGTTCAAGGGCCTCCTAACAGTCAAAAATTAGGGTTTTGTTTCTGACAAAGTAAATGAAGTTTCCAAGGGTCCAATCAAGTCCCACATGCCTATAAACATGATCAAACATCCTCATACCAAGTTTCAAGACTTACATCATAAAATTGCACAGTCAAAAACCCTAATTGCCCTACAGTCAACTGCAGGGGCAAAATGGTCATTTGACAGTCAAAAGTTCAAATTTTTGGTCAACATCTTATTTTGAAGCCACAAACATCATTTGATCAATGCTTGATCATGATTCTCAAAGCTTGGCTCAAAAAGTCTCAAGATGCAAAAGTTTCCATATTTGGACAGTTGAAAAAGTCAACTGTAACTTGACCAAGGCATAACTTCCACATGGTTTATCAGAAAAATTCCATCCAAAGCTCATTTTGAAGATAAAGACATTTCCTACAACTCCTCTTCATACTTCAAGTCCAAGAAATGCTCTCACAAAAAGTTATCAATTTCAACATTATAGGTCATTTTCAAAAGTCAACAAAAAGGGACTTTAAGTCAAAGGTCATAACTTGAGATTGGTAAATCAAAATGACATGGGACCAAAGGCATTGGTTAGAGGACTCAAAGACCTTTCCAAAATGTCCCAGAACATGAGCAAAGCTTAAAAATTGAGCAAGTTAGGCCTTGTGGAAGTTGGGAAATTTTTGGATATTTTGAAAAGTCAACATTGCTTCAAATGTCTTAAAAATGCTAATGGGCCTCTTTTTCTTCCACAATTCATCATCCAAGGCATGTGCACGACCATTTGGCCCAAAGGGAGGTTTTTTATCATTTTTATTTATTTATTTGGATTTTTAATTATTAATAATTCATTTAATTAAAATAAATAGGTGAAAAATACTAAACCTAATGTTTTAAATCTTTTTGTGCATGGAATAGGCTTAAGATTTCGTGCACAATCAGATATAGAAAGAATCATGGCAATTGGATGTGATTGGCATCAAAAGCATGTGAAAAAGATTGGAAACATTATGCATGAAAATCAAATCTTCCATACATCAATGCATTGATTCTTTGGACCAAATTTCCAACCCTAATCGTTCACATATACATACTAATGCAAAACCTACTCCTCAGAACCAAAAAGCTGCGCCATACCTCCATAACAAAACTTTCAATTTTCTCAAAAAATTCCAATACTGAAAACTGTCTTCCAGGGCGATTCGAGCCAAAATAAGTATCTCATCACCTTCCTGAGACATCAAGAAACGTGTTTGGATCGTTTTCCACGTCCCTAACGCCCAGAATTGGTGAATAGAACTCAAGCTTTTTCACTTTTTTGCATAAATCGTATTTTATCATTCATGGCATGATTTTAAATTCTAATACTTGTTTTGTGTTGCTCTCATGATTCTGAAGCTAACCCTATAATTTGATTGAGTTTTTATGAACTATGCACGATTTCACCATTAGAGCCAGCTAGGGTTCTTCAAGTTTCAATTTAGGCGTTTCTTAATACTGTAAAATTAGAGAACTTCAAGGCCATGGTTGAAATCAGCGTGCTTGGACGAAAACAAAACACCCATCGCGCCTAATTTATATGGGCATATGGCCTGTTCGCTATTATGGAAATATGCATATTTTGGGGGGTTCAAAACCCCCGCTAACCTTTTCATGTTTCAGAAAATAAACAAAACGAGGAGGAAGATGATGAAGTGTAAGGCTGCAATTGGTTCATTCAAATTTCGCGCGGAAAAAAGCACTAACGTTTGTTTTATTTTATTATGTTTATTGGTTATATGATATACAAAGAAATAAAGCAGCGCGTTTGGCAAGGCAGTTAATTGGTAACCAACAGGACCTGGGTTCGATCCCAGGTCCCCCTCCCTTTCCTTATATTTTTATCTTAAACATGTTCTTGTGTAGCTTCCGTCCCAGGCGCCTACCATACGCTCCTCAATCAAACGCGCCACATGTCCCACTGCACTCAACCAAGGGCCAGGATTCAGAGACCATGATATGCTGCAGTCAACGCACATGTATGCCAGCCCAAGAGTCAAACGAGGCCATGAGTTTAATGGGCCTAAATTACTAAGCAAAACCTCCATTTGGGGACAGACCCCCCAAGGTTTGCAATTCTTTTTATATTTTTCATTTTTTATTTGATTCAATTACTTCTTTTTTTAATTAATTTCTTTAATTTAATATTTTCATAAAAAAACATAAAAACAATATAAAAATCAGAAAAAGACAAAAATTAAAAAATATATTTTATTTTAATATTTTGTAAATAAATATTATTCATTAATTTTAGCTATTTTTACGACAAAATGCATTTTTAAAATCTTCAAGACAGACATGAGCTTTGCATTTTTAACATAACTTTGTTTGCATATGACTTTTTGTTTGAACAGCAGGGAAATTCGCACGAGGAATACCTAGTGAACAAAAGCACTTCCAACCAAGGGGCAACTCTCCATCTGAGACACTTGGGGCATTCCAGCAACGAATCTTGCACGATCAGACACCTTCTGGTAATATGGCAACATGAGCAGCCAGGGGCATCTCCCTACATTCTAAGAGCATGGACATAGTCGAAAAAATATTATGCATAATCAAAGACCCGCTAGGTTGACACACCTAGGCAAAAATAAGGGCTTCCCGGCGAACCAAAAAGGTTCGGGCAAAATGAGGGATGAAATGAAAAAATCTGTACACCCGGCAAGTCGAAAACCTGAAAAGGCGGCTTGGGCAAAAATGGGTATCCCGGTGGACTGAAAACCCGAAAGGGCGGTCCAGGAAAAAGTTAGGGATCAAAGCGTACGACTATGTCCTGTCATCTTGTCACCTGCCTACCTGAAGAAGGTTTGACCCTCAACAATTATCAGCATCCCACATGTGCCTCCCCCATAGAAACAGGGGCAATAATGGGTGGTCTAAGCAATCTGATTATTCTGTCCTTCAAGGTATCAAGGTAGGTTCCGTTGAAGAACCTAACCAGTACAGTTCAATACTTCCCCAGGAGAATCTAATCCAGTTGCCCCAAGAAAGTTGGAATCCATCTCTCCAAGCAGTAAGCTTATCCCAAGTAGATTCTGGAAGCTTATCCTCGCAGAGCACGAACGCGTCTCCCGGTTTTATTCAAAGAGTTATTTCCTTACCAGGATATAACTGGGTTATCCTCATCCAAAAGCCACGGAAAGAGCGTCTTCGACGGAGTCTTCTTATCCCCAGCGAAGTCTATTAACACTTCCAACACAACAATGGTATCCCCAGCAAGTTATTATCAACAACTCAACAAAGTACCTCTCTCCCCACAGAGTGTTGCTTCCCAGCAAGATCGTCAGGGTATTTTTCTCCCCGCAGAGTAATCCATTCGCCAAGTTTATTCCCCAACGGAGTTATCTTCTCCTACCGGTATTCTTGCAACTATCATCCCCAGCGGAAGCAAAATCTATTCTTCAACACCAGCCCAGGAGTTAACTTCCTGGCACCCGTCAAGGATTTATTTTCTTAGACAAAAATATATTCATGAACATTACATCTTCATACATTATAGCATGCATATGCATCATACTACACGAATCTCATCAATTTTGAGTACATCCTGAAATCATGTAGTTCATGCATCATGATCTTGCATACAACTGATGCTTTACCTTTTCAGGAAAGGTCGACACAAAGATGATTACTATCAACTATCGCAACTCTTTCTAGATATAGTTCAGATGTGAACCAGATATGGCGATGTTCTGATACTGCTTCCGGATTTCCTTCTAGATATAGTTCAGATGTGAACCAGATATGGCGACGTTCTGATACTGCTTCTAGATTTCCTTCTAGATATAGTTCAGATGTGAACCAGATATGGCGAAGTTCTGATACTTCTTCCAGATTTCCTTCTAGATATAGTTCAGATGTGAACCAGATATGGCAACGTTCTGATACTCCTTCCAGATTTCCTTCTAGATATAGTTCAGATGTGAACCAGATATGGCGACGTTCTGATACTCCTTCCAGATTTCCTTCTAGATATAGTTCAGATGTGAACCAGATATGGCGACGTTCTGATACTTCTTCCAGATCTCCTCCTAGATATAGTTCAGATGTGAACCAGATATGGCGACGTTCTGATACTTCTTCCAGATTTCCTTTCAGATATAGCTTGGAAATGCTCCAGATATGGATGTTATTCTTCGGCTTATTCAAGTTTCCTCTCAAAGATGGCTCAGATATGCTCCAGAACCGGATGCTATTCTATCGCTTAGTCACAGTTTCTTCTCAAACAACTTAGAGATGCTCCAGACCCGGAGACTATTCTATTGTTTAGTCCAGATTCATTCGAAAGACTATTCCAGCTTCTATTCCTGCATCCATACAGAGCACACTTGCATAAAGAATTTGAAGATCAGTCCCGGTAACAGGCCAGGTAAGTATCTTTCTTTTTTCAGGTATGCAAGTTCTCAGCTACAGTCCAAGGCCTTCTCTGGTTCAGTCAGATCGACCCTAAGATCTCCCTGTTTCTTATCTAGTAGAAGACATCAAGACCTAGACCGGTTCAGTTAAATCGACCCTAAGATTTTCCTGTTTCTTATCCAGTCCAAGGCCTTCTCTAGTCCAGCTAAATCGACCCCTAACAGATTTTCCTGATGAAGACTCGGTAGAAGATAGCCAAGATTCTCTCAATGATTACTGCGGAGGTAGTAATCATCCCCAAGATTCTCTCAATGATTACTGTTGAGGTTGAAGTCGCTCAAGATTCTCTCAATGATTACTGTTGAGGTTGAAGTCGCCTATGGTTCTCTCCCCGTTACTGCGGAGGTAGTAATCATCCCCAAGATTCTCTCAATGATTACTGTTGAGGTTGAAGTCGCTCAAGATTCTCTAAATGATTACTGTTGAGGTTGAAGTCGCCTATGGTTCTCTCCCCGTTACTGCGGAGGTAGTAACCATCCCTGGTTCATTCATCACCTTTTGAAGATCCAAATCCAGCTCCTGTAACCAGTCAGGACACATCTGTACAAATGATTTGAAGACCAGCTCCTGTAACAGGTCAGGTACTTATCTTCTTCTCTGCAGGTACGCAAGTTCTCGCTAAGGAATCTCTTACACGATCAACATCCAGATGGCATCTATAAGCCCATCCACCTTCCATCATCTCTCAGCATGGCATCTATAAACCCATCATCCTATCTATCAATCTCCAAATGGCATCTATAAGCCCATTCCCACATCACACTACTATGTGAGCGCAAATTTATGGGCACTCTAGTGTTCAATCATCTTCCACCTTCGGATTACGAAAGGCACGTCAGCCAATCTACATCCTCAGGTCTAAGAAGATTGAACAGGGGCAACTGTTGTACCCCAAAATTTGCCCCCCCATATTCTTCAAGATTTGCCAAATCAAAGCTTCAAGATCTCCCTAAGGGTTGCACAGTTCAAGGGCCTCCTAACAGTCAAAAATTAGGGTTTTGTTTCTGACAAAGTAAATGAAGTTTCCAAGGGTCCAATCAAGTCCCACATGCCTATAAACATGGTCAAACATCCTAATACCAAGTTTCAAGACTTACAGCATAAAATTGCACAGTCAAAAACCCTAATTGCCCTACAGTCAACTGCAGGGGCAAAATGGTCATTTGACAGTCAAAAGTTCAAATTTTTGGTCAACATCTTATTTTGAAGCCACAAACATCATTTGATCAATGCTTGATCATGATTCTCAAAGCTTGGCTCAAAAAGTCTCAAGATGCAAAAGTTTCCATATTTGGACAGTTGAAAAAGTCAACTGTAACTTGACCAAGGCATAACTTCCACATGGTTTATCAGAAAAATTCCATCCAAAGCTCATTTTGAATATAAAGACATTTCCTACAACTCCTCTTCATACTTCAAGTCCAAGAAATGCTCTCACAAAAAGTTATCAATTTCAACATTATAGGTCATTTTCAAAAGTCAACAAAAAGGGACTTTAAGTCAAAGGCCATAACTTGAGATTGGTAAATCCAAATGACATGGGACCAAAGGCATTGGTTAGAGGACTCAAAGACCTTTCCAAAATGTCCCAGAACATGAGCAAAGCTTAAAAATTGAGCAAGTTAGGCCTTGTGGAAGTTGGGAAATTTTTGGATATTTTGAAAAGTCAACATTGCTTCAAATGTCTTAAAAATGCTAATGGGCCTCTTTTTCTTCCACAATTCATCATCCAAGGCATGTGCACGACCATTTGGCCCAAAGGGAAGTTTTTTATCATTTTTATTTATTTATTTGGATTTTTAATTATTAATAATTCATTTAATTAAAATAAATAGGTGAAAAATACTAAACCTAATGTTTTAAATCTTTTTGTGCATGGAATAGGCTTAAGATTTCGTACACAATCAGATATAGAAAGAATCATGGCAATTGGATGTGATTGGCATCAAAAGCATGTGAAAAAGATTGGAAACATTATGCATGAAAATCAAATCTTCCATACATCAATGCATTGATTCTTTGGACCAAATTTCCAACCCTAATCGTTCACATATACATACTAATGCAAAACCTACTCCTCAGAACCAAAAAGCTGCGCCATACCTCCATAATAAAACTTGCAATTTTCTCAAAAAATTCCAATACTGAAAACTGTCTTCCAGGGCGATTCGAGCCAAAATAAGTATCTCATCACCTTCCTGAGACATCAAGAAACGTGTTTGGATCGTTTTCCACGTCCCTAACGCCCAGAATTGGTGAATAGAACTCAAGCTTTTTCACTTTTTTTTGCATAAATCGTATTTTATCATTCATGGCATGATTTTAAATTCTAATACTTGTTTTGTGTTGCTCTCATGATTCTGAAGCTAACCCTATAATTTGATTGAGTTTTTATGAACCATGCGCGATTTCACCATTAGAGCCAGTTAGGGTTCTTCAAGTTTCAATTTAGGCGTTTCTTAATACTGTAAAATTAGAGAACTTCAAGGCCATGGTTGAAATCAGCGTGCTTGGACGAAAACAAAACACCCATCGCGCCTAATTTTTATGGGCATATGGCATGTTCGCTATTATGGAAATATGCATATTTTGGGGGGGTTCAAAACCCCCGCTAACCTTTTCATGTTTCAGGAAATAAACAAAACGAGGAGGAAGATGATGAAGTGTAAGGCTGCAATTGGTTCATTCAAATTTCGCGCGGAAAAAAGCACTAACGTTTGTTTTATTTTATTATGTTTATTGGTTATATGATATACAAAGAAATAAAGCAGCGCGTTTGGCATGGCAGTTAATTGGTAACCAACAGGACCTGGGTTCGATCCCAGGTCCCCCTCCCTTTCCTTATATTTTTCTCTTAAACATGTTCTTGTGTAGCTTCCGTCCCAGGCGCCTACCATACGCTCCTCAATCAAACGCGCCACATGTCCCACTGCACTCAACCAAGGGCCAGGATTCAGAGACCATGATATGCTGCAGTCAACGCACATGTATGCCAGCCCAAGAGTCAAACGAGGCCATGAGTTTAATGGGCCTAAATTACTAAGCAAAACCTCCATTTGGGGACAGACCCCCCAAGGTTTGCAATTCTTTTTATATTTTTTATTTTTTATTTGATTCAATTACTTCTTTTTTTAATTAATTTCTTTAATTTAATATTTTCATAAAAAAACATAAAAACAATATAAAAATCAGAAAAAGACAAAAATTAAAAAATATATTTTATTTTAATATTTTGTAAATAAATATTATTCATTAATTTTAGCTATTAAATTAGGTTTAATTCAAGCATTTTCTTAATTAACTTAAAATTTGTAGAATTAGGGTTTTAATCAATTTTTATCCTTTTTCTTTTCCATTATTAATAATTAAATATTATTTATTTTTATAAATCAAATTGCATGTAAATAATTAGATTAATTTTAGCTTTAATTTTAATATGTTTTTCTTAATAAATAAAAATTAGAATTAGGGTTAATTTCTCCATTTCATTTAATTCTCATTAAAATCATGAATACAAAAATCTCAAAAAAATAATTTCTTTTTCATTTTAACTTAATTAATTTAATCATTTAATTTAATTTCATTAAAAAAGGGTCCAACGCCCCCGCTTTCAATCTTAATTTCAATTCGCGCATTTATTTTCTTTTCGTATAATTTTTATGTACTTCTCCCAAAGCCATGTAAATATTTATCTTTCGCACTTTACTTTATTTACTTTCTGTCAAATCGGGTCCTGGAAATTTTGGCGATGTGGACTCGCGCCTTTTTAATAGCTTAGAATTTTTATATTCCGCAACTTTTTAACTGTTAATAAAATGCATGCAAGAATGAATGACAAAAACAAACGCATAGATCACTTTGACATGACAAGACAAAAATAAATGAATCTGACACACAAATCACACACCATCCCTAGGGTACGCCTCACTGTTGCCTTGCCTCGAAAGGTGATCGTCGAGTAGAGGATGTCTTAGTAAGTCCTCATGATCCGGGAACCT
Source organism: Vicia faba (assembly GCA_948472305.1). Taxonomy (NCBI): domain Eukaryota; kingdom Viridiplantae; phylum Streptophyta; class Magnoliopsida; order Fabales; family Fabaceae; genus Vicia; species Vicia faba. The sequence goes on along the minus strand of OX451741.1, from coordinate 941,635,871 downwards.
GGCATGAGGGTAGCTTCTAAGGTGTCTTCCCATTGCTCTGGTGATCACCATGTCCCGAACCTCGAATTGACCCGAATACCTCCAACAGTGGTGCTACCTACCTCTCAATGGTGGGATGGCACTACTCTAAAGGACATTTACACAGACGAATTCCTTAGGGTAGGTAGACGACTCTTGATACTTGCTCTAATTTCAAAACAAATTCAAAAAATACTTTTCACACCAACACATTTTCAAAAAGCTTTCGAAAGCATTTTTTCAAACACTCTTGAGGACCGATACAAGAGTCGGACTGGAATTTTCAAAGAAACTTTTTAAAACCCACAGTTGAAAAGCAAACCAACCATTTTTGAAAACACAAATGAGCAAGTATCTAAGAGCCCATGGATAACCATGGATAGAAAGGGTGCTAACACCTTCCCCTTCTATAATCTACCTCCCGAACCGAGAGCAATCTCTTTAAGGAATTTTTCTGTGCTTTTGTCCTTTCCATTTGGAGAAAATAAAAGACGGTGGCGACTCTTGCTTCCGTGACATTTCGCGAACCAGCGTTAAACAGTCAGTTCCAGATCCACCGATCACAGAACTGGCGACTCTGCTGGGGATATCTTTTAAAGTGAGGTGTACCTTAGGACTAGGATCACTGTGTTTTCAATTGCTTTCTTTGCTTGCTTTATTATTGTGGGACTGTCTTGGGAGTTCTATAGATCCTAAACCCGGATCTGGGGGATACCCTTTTAGAAAGTAGCAACAAGGCTGTGAGGGAACTGTGCGGGGTATACCGACATGGTTGAAACAGTCTGCTACGTTGATGTGGCACTTTGGTGTGTACCGGTAACCCTTGAGTTCAGTCAAGGAGAGTACGGGGCCTCCGCGTGGTGTCGTGAAGCATCAACAGACCTTAGGAACCTTAATTGAACTATCTTGGCCTCTTTAGGGTAGTGAGATAACTGACTTTGGTGCAGTCTGAGGTTGGTTGATACTCGATACTACACTCAATTGAGGGTTGCTTTCCTGGAATATTTCGGTCGCCAGTTCAGTGGCTAAATCGAAACGATGAACAATGAAAGCAATCCCGTGATATTGGGACCCTTAGAACCCGGTTACTTCTAATAGGATAGGTTGAACCCACCAACTTCAAGAGGGTAATACCTAGACCCCATGCTGGCCCGAACTCTAAGGGTTTCTCTTGTGTGACTTGTGTGCCTTTGTACTTGACTACTTGCATACTTGTTATCTGACACATAAGCTACTTGCAGGTTTTGTTTATAGTCCTTAATTGGGACTCATAACAAAGTATACTGAATTTCTTGCAGGGTTTGTTTATAGTCCTTAATTGGGACTCATAACAGGGTTTACCTACATCACCCCATGCATAGCATGACATCATACCATTGCGTATATCCTAACCCATTTCAAGGATCTCAAGGGCTTGTGATGCAGGTCATGATAGATCAAACATCTAGCAAGGGGCAAAGAGGATTTATTTTCCTCTAGCTAAAGTTGTCAGGGGCTATGACCCACTGGATATGGTGAGCCTTTGACCCTTGACGAAGGACTCTCAACAATATGCAGTTCCTTCAATCAAGCCACCGAATTCAAATTCTAACGGTTTTCTTGTTTACCCTGCGAGATCCTTGAAAACATTGCATGCATATCATACATATCATTGCATTGCAGGTACCCTTTTGACAGGTTGCTTACCCTCTTCGCTGTTTATTTCAGTCGATCGTCATGAATCCTGAATCATCAACTGAGCAGTCCATCAAGGCCCTCCAGGCTCAGAATGCCCAATTCCAAGAGCTGATCATGAATTTGGCCCAGGGGCAACAAGACCTGAAGACTCTGCTCTTGAAAAAGAAGAAGAAGAGGACTGTGTGGTTCAACCCTAGATGCAAACCTGGGCATGGCACCCAAAATGAAGCTGAGAGGACCACTCCATCTGGTGGGGAAGGCAGTCATCAGGAGGAAAGGGTTCCCAGTCCAGTGGTCTCCGACAACGAGACAGATTTCAACGACGAACAATACCCTCCTGTTGAGGACAAGTATAAACAGTTGGAAGACCGCTTGAATGCAATGGAAATTCAACAAGTGCCTGGTTTGGATTTCGGAGACTTGGGTCTAACTTCTGGTGTGGTGATCCCACACAAATTCAAAGCACCCTCTTTTGCTAAGTACGACGGGGCATCCTGTCCCAGGCTGCATCTCAGGTCTTATGTGCGGAAGATTCAACCGTATACTGTGGACAAGAACTTGTGGATCCATTTCTTCCAGGAAAGTCTTTCAGGGACTCATCTCGAATGGTTCTATCAGCTAGATGGAACCAAGGTTCGTAACTGGGAGGAGTTGGCTACTGCTTTTTACAAGCAGTATCAGTACAATGCCGACCTCGCTCCTACGCGTACCCAACTCCAGGGTATGTCGCTAGGTTCGAGAGAAGGTTTTAAAGAGTATGCACAGAAATGGAGAGACCTGGCCGGTAGGGTACAACCACCGCTGACTGACCGTGAACTTGTTGACATGTTCTTGGGGACCCTGTCTGGTCCATTCTACAACCACCTGATTGGGAATTCGTCTGCTGGATTCACAGATCTTATCTTGAATGGAGAGCGAATAGAAGCGGGCATCAGGTCTGGGAAGATTCAAGAGGCTGCACCTTCTGATAAAAAGCCTCATCATGGAAAGAAAAAGTCCAATGCTGTGCACGGTAAAAAGAGCCGTCATGAGGTAGGGGCAACCCAGATCTCCAATCCTAGACCCGCTCAACAAGGACAGGGGCAGCAGCGCAAGGAGGTCGCACCTAAACGACAGTTCACCAAGATCAACATGTCGCTGGATCAAGCACTACAACAAATGTTGAAGGCAGGGCTGATCACCTTAAGGGCTCCTCTTCGGAATCCGAACACTTCTGCTCCGAACTACCATCCCAACAATAGGTGCGCATATCATTATGATAGCCCGGGGCATACTACGGACAACTGCTGGCCTCTCAAGAACAAGATTCAAGATATGATCGACGCCGGAGAGATTCAGTTTGAAGTGCCTGAGACTCCAAACATAATCACTGCTCCGTTGCCCAATCATTGAAGACCTTTTGTTTATTTGAATTTCCGAGTTGTATTTTTCTTTGCTTATACAAACAATTAATGTCATAGCAAACTCTTTTATTCTATCAATGCATCGCATATGTCTGTTTTGGGAATTAATACAATTGTTTTCATTATATTCAAAATTCTTTTCATTTTTCTGTGATGATCAACTCTCAGTTAATAATTCTAAGCCTCTTGAGGGAGGATGACGAAAACGATACCACAATCTACAGTATGCTTTTGAACAGACCCCGCTGATGAGGTACAGGCATTGTTTCAAATCCTAAACACTGGAGTTATAAGGAAGATAATCCCTCGTCAACCCCTTTGAGCCAAAGAAGTAGGAGTTTTTCTTTTCGAAAATTTAAACCCTTAATCATAACCCGGGGCAGGATAGTTCTCTCAGTTGATCCAAGTGCGCAACAAATGGCACCAAAGAGATCCTTACGAAAAAAAAGACAGTGATGGTTCCGAACAATCGTAAAGACAGGCAGTTATTATCAAAAAATTCATAAATGAAAAGCCCAAAAAGTCAAAACCTATAAAGGGGACTTACGAAACTGGGGCATCCCGCTGACTGTAATTCCAAAAAGGAAACAGCTCAGGCAAAAAAAAACAGGGATAACAAAATCAAAAAGAAAGAGGTCTTATAAACCCTCAACAAAAAGGAATCACCGCCTATTCAAAATAAGTTATCAACATCCGAATTATCACCGGAAAATCAGAGCAGAGACTCAAATAAGGTCTAACGTATGATCAACTGAGTTTAGGTTGGGAGAACATCACGAAGAGTGGGTGGGTACAAATAATTTGAGCCTTTATCCTTTGTTTCTTAAACCGTGAACCAGGCCATGTTATAACCCTTAAAAGTCCTAGCTGAAGCATGGGTTAGTTCGAAAGCGTACTGTTACGAAAGGTATCCTGACTCCTGAAGGCTCGCTGTAAAATCTTGAGTTGACATCACATTATTTTACGACAAAATGCATTTTTAAAATCTTCAAGACAGACATGAGCTTTGCATTTTTAACATAACTTTGTTTGCATATGACTTTTTGTTTGAACAGCAGGGAAATTCGCACGAGGAATACCTAGTGAACAAAAGCACTTCCAACCAAGGGGCAACTCTCCATCTGAGACACTTGGGGCATTCCAGCAACGAATCTTGCACGATCAGACACCTTCTGGTAATATGGCAACATGAGCAGCCAGGGGCACCTCCCTACATTCTAAGAGCATGGACATAGTCGAAAAAATATTATGCATAATCAAAGACCCGCTAGGTTGACACACCTAGGCAAAAATAAGGGCTTCCCGGCGAACCAAAAAGGTTCGGGCAAAATGAGGGATGAAATGAAAAAATCTGTACACCCGGCAAGTCGAAAACCTGAAAAGGCGGCTTGGGCAAAAATGGGTATCCCGGTGGACTGAAAACCCGAAAGGGCGGTCCAGGCAAAAGTTAGGGATCAAAGCGTACGACTATGTCCTGTCATCTTGTCACCTGCCTACCTGAAGAAGGTTTGACCCTCAACAATTATCAGCATCCCACATGTGCCTCCCCCATAGAAACAGGGGCAATAATGGGTGGTCTAAGCAATCTGATTATTCTGTCCTTCAAGGTATCAAGGTAGGTTCCGTTGAAGAACCTAACCAGTACAGTTCAATACTTCCCCAGGAGAATCTAATCCAGTTGCCCCAAGAAAGTTGGAATCCATCTCTCCAAGCAGTAAGCTTATCCCCAGTAGATTCTGGAAGCTTATCCTCGCAGAGCACGAACGTGTCTCCCGGTTTTATTCAAAGAGTTATTTCCTTACCAGGATATAACTGGGTTATCCTCAGCCAAAAGCCACGGAAAGAGCGTCTTCGACGGATTCTTCTTATCCCCAGCGAAGTCTATTAACACTTCCAACACAATAATGGTATCCCCAGCAAGTTATTATCAACAACTCAACAAAGTACCTCTCTCCCCACAGAGTGTTGCTTCCCAGAAAGATCGTCAGGGTATTTTTCTCCCCGCAGAGTAATCCATTCGCCAAGTTTATTCCCCAATGGAGTTATCTTCTCCTACCGGTATTCTTGAAACTATCATCTCCAGCGGAAGCAAAATCTATTCTTCAACACCAGCCCAGGAGTTAACTTCCTGGCACCCGTCAAGGATTTATTTTCTTAGACAAAAATATATTCATGAACATTACATCTTCATACATTATAGCATGCATATGCATCATACTACACGAATCTCATCAATTTTGAGTACATCCTGAAATCATGCAGTTCATGCATCATGATCTTGCATACAACTGATGCTTTAAATTTTCAGGAAAGGTAGACACAAAGATGATTACTATCAACTATCGCAACTCTTTCTAGATATAGTTCAGATGTGAACCAGATATGGCGACATTCTGATACTGCTTCCGGATTTCCTTCTAGATATAGTTCAGATGTGAATCAGATATGGCGACATTCTGATACTGCTTCCATATTTCCTTCTAGATATAGTTCAGATGTGAACCAGATATGGCGAAGTTCTGATACTTCTTCCAGATTTCCTTCTAGATATAGTTCAGATGTGAACCAGATATGGCAACGTTCTGATACTCCTTCCAGATTTCCTTCTAGATATAGTTCAGATGTGAACCAGATATGGCGACGTTCTGATACTCCTTCCAGATTTCCTTCTAGATATAGTTCAGATGTGAACCAGATATGGCGACGTTCTGATACTTCTTCCAGATCTCCTCCTAGATATAGTTCAGATGCGAACCAGATATGGCGACGTTCTGATACTTCTTCCAGATTTCCTTTCAGATATAGCTTGGAAATGCTCTAGATATGGATGTTGTTCTTCGGCTTATTCAAGTTTCCTCTCAAAGATGGCTCAGATATGCTCCAGAACCGGATGCTATTCTATCGCTTAGTCACAGTTTCTTCTCAAACAACTTAGAGATGCTCCAGACCCGGAGACTATTCTATTGTTTAGTCCAGATTCATTCGAAAGACTATTCCAGCTTCTATTCCTGCATCCATACAGAGCACACTTGCATAAAGAATTTGAAGATCAGTCCCGGTAACAGGCCAGGTAAGTATCTTTCTTTTTTCAGGTATGCAAGTTCTCAGCTACAGTCCAAGGCCTTCTCTGGTTCAGTCAGATCGACCCTAAGATCTCCCTGTTTCTTATCCAGTAGAAGACATCAAGACATAGACCGGTTTAGTTAAATCGACCCTAAGATTTTCCTGTTTCTTATCCAGTCCAAGGCCTTCTCTAGTCCAGCTAAATCGACCCCTAACAGATTTTCCTGATGAAGACTCAGTAGAAGATAGCCAAGATTCTCTCAATGATTACTGCGGAGGTAGTAATCATCCCCAAGATTCTCTCAATGATTACTGTTGAGGTTGAAGTCGCTCAAGATTCTCTCAATGATTACTGTTGAGGTTGAAGTCGCCTATGGTTCTCTCCCCGTTACTGCGGAGGTAGTAATCATCCCCAAGATTCTCTCAATGATTACTGTTGAGGTTGAAGTCGCTCAAGATTCTCTAAATGATTACTGTTGAGGTTGAAGTCGCCTATGGTTCTCTCCCCGTTACTGTGGATGTAGTAACCATCCCTTGTTCATTCATCACCTTTTGAAGATCCAGATCCAGCTCCTGTAACCAGTCAGGACACATCTGTACAAATGATTTGAGACCAGCTCCTGTAACAGGTCAGGTACTCATCTTCTTCTCTGCAGGTACGCAAGTTCTCGCTAAGGAATCTCTTACACGATCAACATCCAGATGGCATCTATAAGCCCATCCACCTTCCATCATCTCTCAGCATGGCATCTATAAGCCCATCATCCTATCTATCAATCTCCAAATGGCATCTATAAGCCCATTCCCACATCACACTACTATGTGAGCGCAAATTTATGGGCACTCTAGTGTTCAATCATCTTCCACCTTCGGATTACGAAAGGCACGTCAGCCAATCTGCATCCTCAGGTCTAAGAAGATTGAACAGGGGCAACTGTTGTACCCCAAAATTTGCCCCCCCATATTCTTCAAGATTTTCCAAATCAAAGCTTCAAGATCTCCCTAAGGGTTGCACAGTTCAAGGGCCTCCTAACAGTCAAAAATTAGGGTTTTGTTTCTGACAAAGTAAATGAAGTTTCCAAGGGTCCAATCAAGTCCCACATGCCTATAAACATGGTCAAACATCCTCATACCAAGTTTTAAGACTTACAGCACAAAATTGCACAGTCAAAAACCCTAATTGCCCTACAGTCAACTACAGGGGCAAAATGGTCATTTGACAGTCAAAAGTTCAAATTTTTGGTCAAGATATTATTTTGAAGTCACAAACATCATTTGATCAATTCTTGATCATGATTCTCAAAGCTTGGCTCAAAAAGTCTCAAGATGCAAAAGTTTCCATATTTGGACAGTTGAAAAAGTCAACTGTAACTTGACCAAGGCATAACTTCCACATGGTTTATCAGAAAAATTCCATCCAAAGCTCATTTTGAAGATAAAGACATTTCCTACAACTCATCGTCATACTTCAAGTCCAAGAAATGCTCTCACAAAAAGTTATCAATTTCAACATTATAGGTCATTTTCAAAAGTCAACAAAAAGGGACTTTAAGTCAAAGGCCATAACTTGAGATTGGTAAATCAAAATGACATGGGACCAAAGGCATTGGTTGGAGGACTCAAAGACCTTTCCAAAATGTCCAAGAACATGATCAAAGCTTAAAAATTGAGCAAGTTAGGCCTTGTGGAAGTTGGGAAATTTTTGGATATTTTGAAAAGTCAACATTGCTTCAAATGTCTTAAAAATGCTAATGGGCCTCTTTTTCTTCCACAATTCATCATCCAAGGCATGTGCACGACCATTTGGCCCAAAGGGAAGTTTTTTATCATTTTTATTTATTTATTTGGATTTTTAATTATTAATAATTCATTTAATTAAAATAAATAGGTGAAAAATACTAAACCTAATGTTTTAAATCTTTTTGTGCATGGAATAGGCTTAAGATTTCGTGCACAATCAGATATAGAAAGAATCATGGCAATTGGATGTGATTGGCATCAAAAGCATGTGAAAAAGATTGGAAACATTATGCATGAAAATCAAATCTTCCATACATCAATGCATTGATTCTTTGGACCAAATTTCCAACCCTAATCGTTCACATATACATACTAATGCAAACCCTACTCCTCAGAACCAAAAAGCTGCGCCATACCTCCATAACAAAACTTGCAATTTTATCAAAAAATTCCAATACTGAAAACTGTCTTCCAGGGCGATTCGAGCCAAAATAAGTATCTCATCACCTTCCTGAGACATCAAGAAACGTGTTTGGATCGTTTTCCACGTCCCTAACGCCCAGAATTGGTGAATAGAACTCAAGCTTTTTCACTTTTTTGCATAAATCGTATTTTATCATTCATGGCATGATTTTAAATTCTAATACTTGTTTTGTGTTGCTCTCATGATTCTGAAGCTAACCCTATAATTTGATTGAGTTTTTATGAACTATGCGCGATTTCACCATTAGAGCCAGCTAGGGTTCTTCAAGTTTCAATTTAGGCGTTTCTTAATACTGTAAAATTAGAGAACTTCAAGGCCATGGTTGAAATCAGCGTGCTTGGACGAAAACAAAACACCCATCGCGCCTAATTTATATGGGCATATGGCCTGTTCGCTATTATGGAAATATGCATATTTTGGGGGGGTTCAAAACCCCCGCTAACCTTTTCATGTTTCAGGAAATAAACAAAACGAGGAGGAAGATGATGAAGTGTAAGGCTGCAATTGGTTCATTCAAATTTCGCACGGAAAAAAGCACTAACGTTTGTTTTATTTTATTATGTTTATTGGTTATATGATATACAAAGAAATAAAGCAGCGCGTTTGGCAAGGCAGTTGATTGGTAACCAACAGGACCTGGGTTCGATCCCAGGTCCCCCTCCCTTTCCTTATATTTTTCTCTTAAACATGTTCTTGTGTAGCTTCCGTCCCAGGCGCCTACCATACGCTCCTCAATCAAACGCGCCACATGTCCCACTGCACTCAACCAAGGGCCAGGATTCAGAGACCATGATATGCTGCAGTCAACGCACATGTATGCCAGCCCAAGAGTCAAACGAGGCCATGAGTTTAATGGGCCTAAATTACTAAGCAAAACCTCCAGTTGGGGACAGACCCCCCAAGGTTTGCAATTCTTTTTATATTTTTCATTTTTTATTTGATTCAATTACTTCTTTTTTTAATTAATTTCTTTAATTTAATATTTTCATAAAAAACATAAAAACAATATAAAAATCAGAAAAAGACAAAAATTAAAAAATATATTTTATTTTAATATTTTGTAAATAAATATTATTCATTAATTTTAGCTATTAAATTAGGTTTAATTCAAGCATTTTCTTAATTAACTTAAAATTTGTAGAATTAGGGTTTTAATCAATTTTTATCCTTTTTCTTTTCCATTATTAATAATTAAATATTATTTATTTTTATAAATCAAATTGCATGTAAATAATTAGATTAATTTTAGCTTTAATTTTAATATGTTTTTCTTAATAAATAAAAATTAGAATTAGGGTTAATTTCTCCATTTCATTTAATTCTCATTAAAATCATGAATACAAAAATCTCAAAAAAATAATTTCTTTTTCATTTTAACTTAATTAATTTAATCATTTAATTTAATTTCATTAAAAAAGGGTCTAACGCCCCCGCTTTCAATCTTAATTTCAATTCGCGCATTTATTTTCTTTTCGTATAATTTTTATGTACTTCTCCCAAAGCCATGTAAATATTTATCTTTCGCACTTTACTTTATTTACTTTCTGTCAAATCGGGTCCTGGAAATTTTGGCGATGTGGACCCGCGCCTTTGTAATAGCTTAGAATTTTTATATTCCGCAACTTTTTAACTGTTAATAAAATGCATGCAAGAATGAATGACAAAAACAAACGCATAGATCACTTTGACATGACAAGACAAAAATAAATGAATCTGACACACAAATCACACACCACCCCTAGGGTACGCCTCACTGTTGCCTTGCCTCGAAAGGTGATCGTCGAGTAGAGGATGTCTTAGTAAGTCCTCATGATCCGGGAACCTGGCATGAGGGTAGCTTCTAAGGTGTCTTCTCATTGCTCTGGTGATCACCATGTCCCGAACCTCGAATTGACCCGAATACCTCCAACAGTGGTGCTACCTACCTCTCAATGGTGGGATGGCACTACTCTAAAGGACATTTACACAGACGAATTCCTTAGGGTAGGTAGACGACTCTTGATACTTGCTCTAATTTCAAAACAAATTCAAAAAATACTTTTCACACCAACACATTTTCAAAAAGCTTTCGAAAGCATTTTTTCAAACACTCTTGAGGACCGATACAAGAGTCGGACTGGAATTTTCAAAGAAACTTTTTAAAACCCACAGTTGAAAAGCAAACCAACCATTTTTGAAAACACAAATGAGCAAGTATCTAAGAGCCCATGGATAACCATGGATAGAAAGGGTGCTAACACCTTCCCCTTCTATAATCTACCTCCCGAACCGAGAGCAATCTCTTTAAGGAATTTTTCTGTGCTTTTGTCCTTTCCATTTGGAGAAAATAAAAGACGGTGGCGACTCTTGCTTCCGCGACATTTCGCGAACCAGCGTTTAACAGTCAGTTCCAGATCCACCGATCACAGAGACCACTGGACTAGGAACCTCCCTTTCTTGGGGACTGTCTTTCCCAACAGATGGGGTAGTCTGCTCAACTTCATTTTGTGATCCATTCCCAGATTTGCGTCTAGGTTTGAACAGCACCGTCCTCTTCTTCTTCTTTTTCGAAAGCAGGGTCTTCAGATCTTGTTGCCCCTGGGCCAAACTCATGATCAGCTCTTGGAACTGGGCGTTCTGAGCCTGGAGAGCCTTGATGGATTGCTCAGTAGATGTTTCCGGATTCATGATGAGACCGCTGAAATAAACAGCAAAGAAGGTAAGCAACCTGTAGAAAAAAGGGTACCTGTTATGCAATGATGTGTATGTATGCATGCGATGTTTTCAAGGATCTCGCGGGGTAGACAAGAAAATTGTTAAAATCTGCATTTTGTAACTTGATGGAAGGAACTGCATGTTGTGGAGAGTCCTTCTTCAAGAGTCAAGGCTCACCATATCAAGTGGGTCATAGCCCCTGACAACCTTGTCTAGAGGAAAATAAATCCCCTTTGCCCCTTGCTGGACAGTTGGTTCATCATGACCTGCATCACAAGCCCTTGAAATCCCTGAAATGGGTTAGTCCTTATGTAGGATGCATGCAATGGTATGATGGTATGATGTTATGCTATGCATGGGGTAATGTAGGTAAACCCTGTTATGAGTCCCAATTAAGGACTGTAAACAAAACCTGCAAGAAACTCAAGTGTCAGATAACAAGCATGCAAATAGTCAAGTTGGAAGGCACACAAGTCACACAAGAGAGCCCTTAGAGTTTAGGCCAGCATGAGGTTTGGGGTACTACCCTCTTGAAGTTGGTGGGCTCAAAACCTGTCCTATCAGAAGTAACCGGGTTCTAAGGGTCCCAATATCATTGGATTGCTTTCATTGTTCATCGTTTCGATTTAGCCACTGAACTGGCGATCGAAATATTCCAAGAAAATAACCCTCAATTGAGTGTAGTATCGAGTATCAACCAACCTCGGACTGCACCAAAGTCAGTTATCTCACTACCCTAAAGAGGCCAAGATGGTTCAATTAAGGTTCCTAAGGTCAGTTGATGCTTCACGACACCACGCGGCGGCCCCGTACTCTCCTTGACTGGACTCAAGGGTTACCGGTACACACCAAAGTGCCACATCAACGTAGCAGACTGCTTCAACCATGTCGTTATACCCCGCACAGTTCCCTCACAGCCTTGTTTCTACTTTCTAAGAAGGTATCCCCTAGATCCGGGTTAGGATCTATAGAACTCCCGAGACAATACCCACAATAATAAAGCAAACAGTTCAGACAATGGAAAACACAAGTGATCTTAGTCCTAAGGTACACCTCACTTTATAAATATCCCCAGCAGAGTCGCCAGTTCTGTGATCGGTGGATCTGGAACTGACTGTTTAACGCTGGTTCGCGAAATGTCGCGGAAGCAAGAGTCGCCACTGTCTTTTATTTTCTCCAACATGGACAGGACAAAAGCACAGCAAAATTCCTTATGAGAATGTTTCTCGGTTCGGGAGGTAGATTTATAGAAAGGGAAGGTGTTAGCACCCTTTCTATCCATGGTTATCCATGGGCTCTTAGATACTTGCTCATTGTGTTTTCAAAATTGTTTGCTTTTCAAAGTGTGAGTGGGTTTGAAAAAGTTTCGTTTAAAGATTTCAGAATGACTCTTGTATCAGTCCTCAAGAGTGTTTGAGAAATTGTTTTGAAAGCTTTTTGAAAAGTGTCGGTGTGAAAAGAGTTTTGATTTGTTTTGAAAAGAGAAAGTATCTACGAGTCATCTACCTACCCTAAGGAATTAGGCTGTGTAAATGTCCTTAAAGTAGTGCCATCCCACCATTGAGAGGTAGGTAGCACCACCGTTGGAGGTGTTCGGGTCAATTCGAGTGTTAGGGGCAGTGTGGTCACCAGAGCAACAGTAGGACACCTTAGAAGCTACCCTTATGCCATTGATCCTTTTTTAATTCTGAGGCAACCGTTTCGAGGCAACTGGATCATGTCATGGACATAAGGACTTACTAAAACGTCCTATACTCGACGACCACGTTTCGAGGGCAAGGCAACAGTGAGGCGTACCCTAAGAGTGGTGTGTGAATCTGTGTGTTATTTCAGTTATGTTTTATCTTGTACATGTATCATGGTGATCTACGCTTGTTTTTAATTTAGGCCATACATTCTTTCATGCAATTATAATTTAAAAGTGCGGAAATTAAAATGCGGAAAGTAAAATCCTACGCTATTACAAGGCGCGGGTCCATACATCGCCAAATTAACAAAGACTCGTTTTTAATAAAAATGCGGAATGTAAAATAAATTCCTAATTACTATTACATGGCTTGAGCAGTTACATAATATTCACAAAGAAAAATAAGAATAACTATGCGAAAGAATTAAAATAGAATGTTCGAGGGCGTTGGACCCTTTTTGAAATTAAATGGAATTAAAAGTTAATTAATTATTTAATTAAAAGAAAAGAAATTATTTTTTAAGTTTTTGGTATTTATGAAATAAAAAGGAATTTAAAATTAGAAGGAAACCCTAGTTCTAAATATTTTTAATTATTAAAGAAAAGGTTAATGTTTAAAACCTAATTTATGCTAATTAATTATTTACATGTTTATTTACAAAATATTTATTAATTAATAATAATAATGATGAGAAAAATATTTAATAAAAAAAAAGGATGAAAAAGTTAAAAACCCTAATTTCTACATGTTTTAATTTATTAAGAAAAAGATTGAAGTTTTAAAACCTAATTTAACTAGTTAATTATTTAAGGTTTATTTACAAACAATAGGTTAGTGATGAAATTAATAATAATTAAAGATATTTGTATTTTTGATTTTTCTGTTTTTTATTATAGAAAATTATTTTATGGTAAAAAAAATAATTAAAACAATTAAAAAAGAATTAGAAAAGAAAAGAAAATAACATTAAAAAGGATGCAAACCAAGGGGGGTTTCAGGCCCAAGGGGAGGTTTTTTTGAACGGTCTGCATTCTTTGGCCATTGAATTGGGTTTCATGGCCATTTGTGTTCTGGCTGTTGGTCATTTGTGTTCTGGCCTCAACGTTCCTTAATCTTCTCAGGATGTCTGTCTCGCCATGTATTAGTGTCATCATGCATAAGTTGTTCTTTTGACCATTTGGCTTTTGGCCTCAACGTTCCTTAATGAACCTGCATGGGATCATGTCTAAATCTGCAGTGTTGAATCTCATGAACACATTAAATAAAATCATAAAATACAAATAAAGCCAATATATGAAGAAATTTAATGTTTAGGCACAATATGGCATGTATGGATGATTATACCCTTTTGATCATGGAGATCAAATCAATCTTACCCTTACTGGAAAATTAGTGACCTGAATGCTTTTATGCCCTTTGGATCATGGAGATCAAGCCAGCCTTATCCTTACTGAAGAAGTAGTGAGGTGTTGGTTTGTAACTGTGATGGCTTGTTTGTAGTGAGAGAGGGATTTGTAATAAGGATTTCAAGGTTTTAGGGTTCTTGAAAGAATTTGATATTCTAACAGTGTTGTGGCAAGGTTTTTTCTCTCTTTTCCTCCTCTCTGGTTTGTGTGAAAAGAAGGTGATTATATAATGGAAATTAGGGTAAAGAAAATGGGCTTTGAATGTGCAATTGGGCCTCCAATGTTCACTTGAGTTCGTCACTTTCCAGGCTAAATTGCAGGGACTTAAGTGCAATTTTTGAAGTTGAAATGTGACAACAAAATGTAGCCGATATCGAGAACTAACTCCTGTCCGAAAATCGGCTCAATCGGATAAAAGGTGAATTAGTTATGAATTTTTGAAGTTTCAGCTCAGACAAACTTATTTTGGGCTCCAGTGTCGACTCTGACACGTTCTTCAATAAAAAACTGGTTTTGATCGGAGCATAATCCGGTCTCGACTTTTGAAGCAAAGTTGTAGATCTATGAGTCAGGGACCTTGTGTAAAAATATGAGCCCAATCCGATAAAAATTGACCGAGTTATGAATTTTCGAAGTTTCGGCCCAGATGAAATAATATTCAGCATTCAGGATTTTTGGCGTGTCATGCACTCTGAGCAAAAAACGAAGGCCTTTTGAACACCGTTCAAACTCGATACCTCCTGTGAAAATGTAGCCAACTCAATTTGTGAAATTTTGGCGCTGGAACCAGCTCGATACGATGAAAATTGACCAAGTTATGATTTTCTGAACATGACGAAAATAAACTTCTGTCACAAATTTTCTGTATGAAAATACTTGATAAATCCACATTTTTGAAGACCTTCTGATCGAAATTGGCTTCCAGCCGTGAGAGATGAAAACGTAGATAATGTCAAGACAAAATTTCGGCCACCGGAACGGGTTCAAAATGAGCCACGATCTTCAAGTTATGAATTTATTAGCGCGTAAAAACTGCACTTTCAGCACACTTTTTCACCATATTTCTTCAAGAAAACTTACACATTCGGATACCTTCTTTAAAGAATTATCTCTTGAGCCAAACCTGAATTTGAGAATACGTTATCAGAGATATCTTGGGGAAAGAACACCTGAATATGACGCGACGGGTTGGACTTGTGAATTTTTCTTGAGATGTTTTGAGAAATATGGGAGGGCAAATTTTGGGGTACAACAATTTGCAACTAGGGTGGAAGGCTAGAAAGATAAGCTCATGAATAACTTCGCCAAAAGAATTGCAAAAATGTGAGGAAACTTTCCCCCAACCCCGAGGGGACTGAAGGCTGAAGAATTGGGAGGTGTACCTCTCGAAGACGTCAACATAGCTGCCATTAGTTTTTCTTTAATATTGTTTGATTGTTTTAGTTTTATGGGTGAGTGTTGTCTTTATGCAAATTGTAAAGAACAATTTACTTTGTGAGGCACACTTTGTTCCCTCTATGCTCTTATAAAAGCGAGGCTTTTTAATAAGGTATCTCACTTTCCATTATGTTAAACTATGTGTGTTTGGCTATCCATTTCCTTATAGGAAACTAGAGAATCAATGTGAAGATTTCCGCCAAATGAAGCGATCAATCACTAGATCCTTAAATGGGATCATTTCTGCCTGAGGTGATCATTTATTATATCCTCAAGTGGGATCCTTGCCGCCTAGTGAGGCGATCAATCGCTGGATCCTCAAGTGGAATCCTTGTTTCCTAGTGAGGCGATTAATCGTTGGATCCTCATGTAGGAATCATACCCCATAATGAGGTGATAAATTGTTGGATATTTAAGTGGGATCCTTTCCACCCAATGAGGTAATCAATGGTTGGATCCTTAAGTGGGATCCTTGTGACCTAATGAGGTGACCCATAGCTGGAGGATAAAGTGTGATCCTTGCCGTCTAATGAGGCGATCAATCGCTGAATCCTCAAGTGAGATCCATTCCACTCAATGAGGCAATCAATTCCTGGATCCTTAAGTGGGATCATTGTCCCCAATTAGGCGATCAATTGTTGGATCCTTAAGTGGGATCCTTGACACCCGATGAGGCAATCCATCTTTAGATCCTTAAGTGAGACCATTGTCTCCCAATGAGGCGATCAATTTCTAGATCTTTAAATGGGATCCTTGTCATTCAATGAGGTGATCAATAATTGGATCCTTAAGTGGGATCCTTGCCACTCAGTAAGGCGATCAATCACCAGATCCTTAAGAGGGATCCTTTCCATCCAATGAGGAGATTAATTGCTATATCCTTAAGTGAGATCCTTGTCGCCCATAGGGGGATCATTTGATGGATTCTTAAAATGGTATCCTTGCATCCGACAAGAGCAATCATAATCGAAGACACCCTTAGACAAAGGTTAAAATAGATAACAATAAAAGCAGTTAATATAAAAGATGCCCCAAAGAGATGTCATTGTTCATAACCATTACAAAAGTCTCCGAAGGGGCATAGGAATGTAATCCAGAAACCATCGAATTGGAAAAAGAAATACAACAAAAAAAGGTGGGAATAAGAAATCATTCTTCATGCATTAGTCGTCCATCTCGAACCACCTAGAAAGGATCCATGTGTTTTTCCTTTTGATTGAATGCATTAGGTAAAACAACATGGGTAGTACAAGATATATTTTGGTGAAGATGAAACATTTGGGACACGATGTTCCAGCATGTGTGCAACATTTATCCTCAGTCTGTAGGCTAAGGTTACGAGTAAACTTGTGCGCGTTTTTGTTTGATTCTTGGAAGGTATGGTGTTTATGAGTGATATATTTTAGCAATATGTTATTAGTAAGATTTGCTAAAAAAATTTAATAAGACAAAATTGATTTAAATGAAGATTTTAGTTGAATGAATATCAAATTAAATCAAATATGTTTTTAATCATAATCAAATCTTGGTAAGTCCATTATAAATATATCCACTTGTAGCACCCCTATTTTGTCGGAGTATTTTTAATCTTTCTAAATAAAAGCATGTTTCTTCATTTTAATTCAAAGTGTTGAGTCGAACTAATTTTATACAACAGTTGAACCAGATATTCTGTGAATTTTTAATTGAGTGTAAAAATGAAAAATACACTAATTTGGTCGACTATTATTGCACATAATTAAGACTTTCACTTTG